>JAWMRA010000090.1:17332920-17366215 GCA_035584735.1 Pseudotriccus pelzelni | reverse complement strand
CACTGCAACTTACATCTAGTATTTTATTTATTTGTATGTCTCAGTGTTTGTGGGTCCCAGTTAATCTCAAGGCCTCTACAAGACAGTTGTGAAATAGTGAACATGGTACACAGAGTTTCAAAAATCACTCTTGAAAGAAGTTGCCTACACTAGGTAATAGTTGTTTGCCTGATAACGTGTTGTGGAAAGTATTATCTATCCAAGTCAATATTATTACTATTTAAGTACTTAATTCTTGAACAGAATGAAAAAACAGAATGAAAACTTCTGTGAAACTTTTCTCTCCCACTAGATTACCTTGAAAAGGGTGAGATAAGAATTACTGATCTTCGTTATTTTATTTTTTTATATTCCTTGTCTCTCCTGTAATTGATCCACTTTTAAAAACTGAATTTCCTTTTTATACCAGGGCAGAAGGTCTTAAAGTGCTGCAGTATCTCCAAATTGGAAAATAATGAAATATAAAGCTTTCCTTATAATCTTTTACATAAGGACAAACAAAGAATCTTGATTACGTAGTGATACAATCAGTTGTTCAGCAGCAAGTCTGTATTGATTACAATGAACAGATTTTATGAAAAGAGACCATATGTGTTGAGGAATACATACTTCAGCTAGCTGCCTCTACTTCTGGTTTTGCTCAGGACTCTCTTTCTGTATAGATTCCATTCTGTACCCTTTACAGCATGATCAAGTTCTTTCCAAGAACAGGACTCCCTGGTCATGTGTCTTCCTTGTTGTCGAGCTGTGATGATAATTTCAGTCTAACTTTCTTGTTCCTTTAACATGTGGGGGGGAAAAAGGAACATGTCTTCAGTTTAGTAGTAAATTAATGAACCAGTACATTTATAATCATGTCAGAGAATGTTAGAAAAATATTTGCTTTGCTTTAATTTTGTGGAGAAATGGATATTTAGGGAAAAAAATCAGACAAGCTTTGGAGTTGAAAGTTATGCCATTATAGAATCGGAAAATGTGTTAGCCTATTATTTTTCTGATTTGTTTCAAATTGTAAGAAAAATTATTTCCTGTGCTGACATACTCACCATAAAACTTCAAAACTCTCCATTCTCATGAAGAAGTTTGAAAACATTTAAAAGCTGGTTTCTAATTAGAGATTCATTTTCCCACTAAAAGCTAAGACCTGGCATTGGGCGTTATGTTGTAGCTAGGGAGCATTATAAGTCAGTAAATACTGAAAACATCTAGTATTGGTGTTGAATAGAAAATGCCTGTTGCAGAGCGAGTGTGGATGTAGTTGTGTGATTGGTAGGAATACAATCTTTGCACTATTTCGTCTGTTTGACACAGAGATTAGAAAGCTCAAGTAGATTCTGAAGAATGGCTGAGGTTTTTTGGCATTTCTGGGAGGGGGTTTTGGCCTTTTTATTTATTAAATTTTTCCTTTCTGTATTTGTCCTCTATATAAAAATCTATTTTTTTCATAATGTTGGTTTTACCTTCCCTTTTCAGAATGTTTTGATATCAGACAGTCATGTTTTGCAGTAAATTCTTATTGCCATTTGGGAAGAGGGAAAGAATTTTTTGTCTACGTGCAGTTAGTCTTCATATTTGATTTTTCCTTTTCCTGGTTCGTATCTAATTGCAGCTTTAGGAAACCTCTAAACCTAGTTTTAAGGCTGAAAAAAACCCTGGTAGCATCTGGTTTGCTGTATGGAACTCTAAATTAAAAGATTGATTTTTGCCTAACCAGTGAGAGAAAAAAGGGAATTTCTTCTGAAAGAAATTGTTCTGTAAACTAAGAAAAGTTGACTAGAAGTTAGTTCCTTAAACCGTAAAAGCCACTGTTTTTTCTTTTGCGTTTTTTTCTTTATTTTTTCATATGTGTGAATGTTATGAGTATCATTACTCTTTTTTGAATGCAGTAGCTGGGATTAATACTACTAATACAGAACTTTCATAACTGACTAAGTGTTTAAATAATACATTTTGTGAGCTAATACACAAATGTTAATTTTGAGTTGTATTTGGTGTCTAGGAAGGAGTTGGTAACATGCTGCACATTCAAACTATTTTTTGCTACTCGCCAACTAAATTGTCAAAAATCGATGATTTGAAAGGGGGTAAAAACCTGCTTAAGGGAATCACAGATACGACTGTTATCTGTTGCAGGCTAAGAACTTAATGCCCCATTTCTCAAATGAGTTTTTACAATAACGAGATATCTATATCACACTGCTAAGTGAAAAGCTCATGAACTTGCCCGCATGGTTATTTCCAACCTCTACTCTTCTAACAAGCTCCCAAAGTTATTGTTGTTTATAAAAGTGGAAAATGGACCTGATAAAAATGTTTAGTCTGCAGGGCTGTGTTTTATTTATCATATCACAAAAGAACAATGTTTTGTTGCATCATGGTCAAAATAGAAGCGACCTTGCTTGTTCACGAGTGCTCAAAGCCTAGAGATAAGAGGCAAAGTAATAGAGTACACTAGAAGGAGTGTAGTGTAATTATTTGTGGCTTGTCAAGTGAAGCCCTTTCAGGCCCCAAGTGATTCAAATCTGGGAACTCTGCACAATTCTGTACACTAACCATAGCCAGCATCAGAGAAATCTCACCCAGCTTCTCCGACAGTACTGAAATTGCATCAGTTTGTCATGCACTGAGCATGCCAGCTTCGCACAATATCATTTGCTTGCAAATGGGCCTGGCCCCAACGCCCTGAGACACATTCTTTGGTATCTGACTCTTGGCCTGTGATTTGTCATGTCTCTAGTGCTATCGGCGTAAAGTAATTTTAATAGATTCTGATGGTTTGCTTGTGGAAGGTAAAGAATGCACTACAGATTGTGTCAGGTAGCTTTCTGTGGCATGTAGCATGGTAGAGGCCCTCATGATGGTGATAGCCAAACAAAGAGTATGGAGAAATGAGAACCCTGTTTTGAGTGTTATTTAACGCTCCCCTTCTCAACACTCTGCTGTGGACATCCTTGCTAACTCAGCAGGTTCCAGAACCTAGGAGCTCAACAAAGCAGTGTTATTTGTGCTTCAGAGTTGTTTATGGATGGAACATACAGCAGAAAAACAGAAGAAAAGTGTGTTAGATGTGTAAAAGTATTAGTCAGTTTCCAAGAATTAAACTGGATATATCTTTGTCTTGGTATTTAACTTTGTACTAATTGTTTGAAGTATGAGTACTCTCTAAATAAAAATCCCTGGGTTTTTTTTTTAGCAAGTATACTATTTAATAGTGTTTAAAAAAAAAAAGACCTGTACAATTTATACTAACATGTATCTTTTATAAAATTACATAAGTATGGCCTAGGAGATACATTTCTGAAGAATTTCTTTATAGATTTTAATGGCTATATTTATTTGACAATTATTGGATTACTAAATCTTTGTTTGAAATTGTTTTCTTACATTATGAAGTAAGTATGTGGCATTTTTTTTACTCTTCCTTTGACACCACTGAGATGAGATTATTTTGCCATTGACAACTCTGATCTTTGCATCATTTTTTTCAGCTGACTTCCCTAATTGATTACTGCTTTGGTCTTGGAGCCTGCAGCATAGCTCTCCAGAATTCTGCTGACACCAATCGATTAATGTGAAGGTGTTAGTTAGTGATTTCATCTAAGAAACATTCAAAACCATGTCAGTAATCTGTTCTTAAAAACTGCCAGATCGTTGAATTTTGCTATTTTGAACATGGTAGTTTGGGTTAACAGGAATTTCTCTGGAGAGCCAAAAAATATTAATTTTAAAGAAATAAGTAAATCTTGTGTAAAGAACTGGTTTCTATTCAGTTTTACATTAATATAGCATACAAGCACATGCCTTAATATTTAACAGACTTTTAAAATATGTTCATATTAATATTTAAGATATCTCTGCGGAATTTATAAAAATGCCTCAGCACAAACTATTTCTTTTTAGGTTTACCTAGGGAATTTCTGACAGCGGTGTAACTCTGAGCACCCCGCTAGCAAGTCTGCAAGTCTGCCACTTTCCTTCCCGCTGTAGTTTCCACATTTGCTTAGCAGTTTTGCATAGCTAAGCAAATTTTTTAAATGAGCCTGCATTTTCTCCTTTTTTTTCCCCCAAATATCTTCAGGAATAGTGTTGTTTTATACAATCCCTAAGAGAAGTTCTGTGTTATGATCAGAACTCACTGTTTACTATTGCACATAAAAAGAAAAAAGTAAAGTTTCTTTTTAAGCTTGACATTAACTTTTGAAAGCATGCCTTGCTTTTATTTCTTGATGAAGTTATTTTGTAGGATGACTTCTTAAAACGGTGTAGATTTTTGCAGTGTGCTAGCCTATGTGTATGTTCCTTGTGCTTCCTAAAGCAGTTCTGCCTTATTTCCTGGTGCTTGGTTGTGGAGTGTACAAGTTACTTAAATCCAGTGAGTGTGTTGTTAACACAGGGTTTTTGAAATTTGGCAGCCATCCTTTGCATTATTTCAAAAATTTTATTTATATCTATCCCCTAACCCCTAATTTCTTATCACTTACAAATTCTGTGGCTTTCTCTAACTCTTGAGAGTCTACCCAAAATAGCTTTTTCTCTTTCTGGGAAATGTAGAGGCATCTCTCCAGCATAGGGGAACTGTTGCTGAAACAACTATGAGCTTCTCCATCTCTCTTTCTGCATGCAGGAGACAAAAAATAATTTGTTAGTTTGTTCAGGAGAGCCTTTTGTAAGATCTTCCCACGAGATAAAAATTTGCTTTCCCCCCCCCCCCGCCCCATGGTTTTAAACAGAGCTAATGTTATTCAGTAAACCATTTGCATTTAGTGTGTATCCTGTTTAGTTCTTCAGAATTGGACTGCCTGTCCATACAGTTATGGTTCCATAACTGTATATGTGCGTAGCAATGAAGGGAGGTGCAGAACACTAGGCACAACATCCCCCTCTATAAGCTAGTCAAAAAACTGCAAAAATGCACTGCCACTCTTACCTCATTCAATACACTGCTTCCTGTGTATAGTATTTGCCATAAAATGAAAGATTTCTAAGTGTTTGCATTCATAGATGTGTAGTTTTCTAAGAGATGGCTAGGTGGTGGCTTAGCTGTGAAGCAGAAAGTAGCACTGGGATAGAAGTGTTAGGATTCCTCTTCAAGTCTGAGGTCTCCAACCCCAGTCCAGTCTTTGTTTCCATATGTCTGTTGAAAAGGGAGACAGACCCATTTTTGTAGAGAGGTGAGCCATGCAGGAGCTGTTCCCAGAGCTAACAGCTCAATCCTATCTCATCTGAAGAGACATGAAAGTAAAGGTAGAAGGCTCTTCAGGTTTACTAAATGACAGAGATAACAGAAGAAAGATGGGATGATTTGTGCCACTTACTCCTGAATATTGTCAGGAGCAGATCAAATAATTTTATTTTTTAAAATAGTATTTTAGGAGGATTTATAATGCAACAATTTTTGCGAAGTCATATACCATATGTGCAAAATGTGCTGTAGGTATCACCTGGTCTTGCATTTGTTTAATGAATTAGCCGCATATTTTGAGCTGGTGCTTGTCAGTATGTGCTCAAAGATCAGTGTTATAGCCATTTCCTGGTGTTTCTTGTTCACTGGTAACACAGACCGTGTTGCTGCCCTGATGCAGGAGGCATTTTTGGTAGCTCCCAGTACTAAGTTCGTGTTTGTTTCTTTCCATGTGCTTTCTGTTGACCTGTGATCCATTGCTGTGCAGACCACGTGGTCTGCCAGAAGTTGCAGACAGAGCAAATGCAATGGAATAGTGCTCTACCACGTGCCACTTTAGTCCTCTCCTCCTAGCCAGGGACATACACAGATGGTTCAGCCTCACTTAATTCTTGGCGTATGTGATTCATTCATTGCTCGTGCTCATGTTTAGAGGTAGGTGTTTTCCCCTTAACACCATGGAAATCATCAAAGAATCTTCTGCAGCTCCTGCAGAAGTAATACCTTAAAGCAGAAGGCTTGGTGGAAAATATTGGATGCACATCAGTGTGGTAATGTCCCACTGTCCCGAACGCCAAATATAAACCCTTCGTATTTCACTGCTGTCATTGGATGTTTGATGCTAATTGATTTAAATATCCCTAGTATTCAAGAATTACGGTCACTAACAAGGAGTATGATTACAGTAAAAATTTTTTATACCTCATGGCTCAGGTAGGCAATTTCTGTATTTCTCAAGGTAGCAGGCTAAGATTATAGTGGGCAGTGTGATAAGCAGGCAACATGAGTCAACTTTTTCCCAGTCCCCAGTTGCAGACCCATTTTTACCTCCTGCATTACAACAGTTCTTAATTTCTTTTTGTAGACAGTAAAGGATGATTCCATTTGCAAATTATGAGCAGACTTGCAGAAGAAAATTGAGAACTAATTTATCATTCCCCAGGGAATGCGAGTTAGTAACCAGGTATCTGATGGCTCTCGAATATTGACTTTCAGCCTTTTGGAGGCCCCAATTCTGGATCACCCTAGCACTGGAGACACAAGATTTAACTTTGATTACTGGCTGATATCCTCCTGGGTGTTTTTAGTCTGAGAGCTCTGTGCATGCATGGAGTCCTCTGCTTCTGGTGGAGGGCAGAAGAGACAAGGTGCCATGAGAGCATATGCTTGAGAAGGAGCTGATTTGGGATATCCCCAAGTCAGCCAAATTTGTTCTTGCAACAATGTAGTCAAACAATGGCCTTGCACTGCTGTGTGGAGACCAGGGGTTTGAAAGTAATATAGATTAAAAAGCCTTAGTTTGATCAGACAGCTGACAGTACGTCTGTTACAGAAGCTGGCTTGGCAACAGCTTTACTTCCTACTACCACAGAGAGGGAATTGGGGTTTTTCATAGACTAAGGGCCCTTTTTCTGGTGTAGACAGTTTGAAACTGTAAAATGTCATCTTCCATAGAATCACGAAATGGTTTGGGTTGAAAGGGACCTTTAAAAGTCATCCAGTCCAACCCCTTACCATGGGGCAGGGACACCTTTTGCTAGATCGGGTTGCTGATTAGGTCCAACCGACCTTTAGCACTTCCGGTGCCGATATATCTGCAGGTACTCTGGGCAACCTGTTCCAGTGTCTCACCACCCTCATCATAAAAAAATTTTTCCTTATTTCCAATCTAAATTTTACAATCTTTCGGTTTAAATTTTTACGTTGCCCCTTGTCCTGTCTCTACAGGCCTTGGTAAAAATCAGTCTTATTTTTAAAAAAAATCTCTTATTTATAAACCCCCTTCACATATTGAAAGCCCACAAAATGGTCTCCCTGGAGCTTTCTCATCTCAGGCTGAGCAAACACAACTCCTTCAGCCTGTCCTCACAGCAGGAGTATTTCAGCGCTCTGATCATTTCTGCTGCCATTCTCTGGACTCTGTCCAACAGGTCCATGTCTTTCATGTACTGGAGGCCCCAGAGGTGAATGCTGTACTCCAGGTGGAATCCTGTGATAGCATGGAGGGAGAATCCCCTCCCTCGCTAGGCTGACCACGCTGCTTTTGGTGTGTTGGGCTTTCTGCAAGTGCACATGGATGGCTCATGTCTAACTTTTCATTCCCAGTACTCCCAAATCCATCTCTGCAGGGCTGCTCTCAAGCCATTCATACTCCAGTCTGTATTGGTTGCCCCAGCCCACATACAGGATCTTGCACTTGGACTTGTTGAATTTCATGAAGTTCACCTGACCCCACTCGTCAAGCTTGTCAGGGTCTCTCTGGATGACATCCCTTCTCTCCAGCAAATCAACTGCACCTCACAGCGTTTGGTTCAGTTCTGTGTTTAGATGGCACTTACAAGGCCTGGGATCAAACATGAGCAAGACTGACTACAACAAAGCTAGAATGCTTGTTCGCTGAATAGCGATCTTGGAGAATAAGTTTTTAATTATCAGTTGAGGCAAGCCCAAAAGTTTTGGGCTTTTTGGTTTTGTACAACTTGATTAAGCTGTACACGGACAAGATTATTTCTTGAATTCTGTGACTTTGTAGTGCTTGACTTTTAACCTCAATGTTTTCTTTTGGTTTTTGGTTTGTTTTGGGTTTTTTTACATAATAATGTATGAATTTATACTTTTACAGTGAATATTGCAGTATTCAGTATTTCAGTGAAAACAATAGCAAAGTTCACTGCATAGTTTTGGAAAAAAAATAAGCTGAATTACAAGCTTCTTAAATGTTTTATGGCATGTCATTGTTGGGGCTTTTTTTCCCTTTTATTCTCCTTTGTGTAACATTGTAAATATTTAAATATGGCTCCCAAAAATAAAATCTCTGTAAAATGCTGAGCTCCTGATGAAGGCTCTGGGGATTTGGTGTGCTAAGTTAGAATTGGTTGAATGCATTTTAAAAATAACTGATGACTGTACTTATTTGCTTCAACAACTTTGACTGGTGGTCAGACGTAAGAGACGGGGTGCAGGCCTGCCTGCTGGTGGCCACTGAAACACTCCGAGGTCCAGGCTTTGCCTCCAGGTTCCAGCTGCTCCTGAGCAGCCTCTTTTGTAAGCTCCCAGTGTGAGCCCATATTGAGCAACATTACACTGACTTGGTTTAGATTCAGGTGAAACGTGGAGTCACTACACAATATTCCTTGTAATTTGCAGGAATTGTGAAGCAGAGAGAAGAGTGGATTTCTATTTCTATTGCTTAAGCTTTCTAAGCAAAGGTTTTTCTCAGGAGTGGGAATTAGCCATGCTCTCTCTTACTAGATTCTTGGGATCATTCCTGGCTGAAATGAAGTCAGGAGGCAAATATTTGTTTCGCTTGTCTCCTGCACTTTACGTGTAATCCAATGTTACTAGAAAGTCCAACAGTCAAAGAAATGGATTTAGAACTCACACTTAGCATAAGCTTTGCTGTTTTCTAGTTGTTGGTTCTAGCTGAGTACCGATCCAACACAGATGTACGTATGTGTGTCTAATATATACATTTGTAAAAATAAAAGAACATTCATCAGTTCAAGTAAGCAGGCATACTCTTCTTTAATTATTCTTTGAGAGTACTCATACTAATGTTAGAGTCTTGAACTGATTCTCCTACAGCTTTAAATTGATAAAATAGTGTATTAGATGCTAAAGTATGTACGTTATGGAGCACATTTTTGGTTGCCTGTTAGTTAGTTGTGTATTAGAGCAGATAGTATTTAAACAAATAATTAAATGCTATTTTGACTTGCTTTTTATGTATAAAATACAAGATTAGTGAGCACATTCTGATTCATGGGGGCTTATTGTCACAATTGCTGTTCATGTTTAATTGGGAATATACAGGAAGTATACATTTTTCTCATTTAAAACCTCTAGTAGACTGAAGTTTGTTTCTCCTGGGTGTTTTTTAAGTTGCCCTTTTTTTTTTTAGTTGAAATTTTTCATAATAATATGGTTTTCAGCTGTAAATAGTGGTATATAGGAAGTGTTCTTTACAAGCCATCTACTTGATAATTCTGTTATTTATAATAAAAAGAGGAATTAACATATAAAAGTCCATAGAAAGCACCAGCATATTTTTGCCTCTCCTAAGTTATTAGTATTAACTTTAAGGTATGCATGCTCAGTCTGACGGTTGTCCATGTAAGCTCGCTCAGGTTCACTCCTTGAAGTGGTGCTCTTGTAGGTTTGTATCTTTGCTGGGGGTGTCTAGCAGACCAGCAGGGGTCACTATATGCATTGTATTTAGGAAATATGTAGGTAATTTTAATTACTTTTTTTAATTGTTTATGCTCGCACACTTGAAAAACAATAAATCCTAGAAAAGAATTCTATTTATTTTTTATTAAACTACCTTTCCTTTTTTCCTTTGAGTTCAGAGTTCTTATACAAAACGTGCAAGATAACATTTTATACGTTAATTGTTAAGCATGGCTGTATCATAGACTGGATGTCTAATGATACGGCTTCAGGAGGGTCTTTGAGAGTCTTCACAGCATGCTGAAATCACAGTGTGATGAAAACAAAGTGGTTCTGGTTGTAGGTACCATATTTCCATGTCCTAGCACAATGAAGGAAGCTGAAAAGTCTGGTGAGGCAAGTTGATGTGCCACAGAAGTGCTTCAATAATGTTTTCTAGCATATCTTGCAAAATAGAACTTGAAGGCCACTTTACAAAACCTAGCAGAAGGATACCAAGCATGTTTTTTCCTCCTAAAATGTGCATCTATTAAATGAAATAGATGGCTGATGATATCCTGCTCTTCTAAGTTGGGCAGTTAATTGTGCAACTAGTTGATGATCAACACAATCACTTCAAACCAATATATAAGATCAGTATGTTTCCAGTTTTTCTGCAGTGGCAATGTTTCAAAATGTCTGTCCTTCCTGCTCTCCCCTGAAATCTATATCTTAGGATTTAAAATGTTTTCTGTGTAAGATTGAAGAAAGATGAAAGTACATAAGCACTTGATCCTTTCTTAAATGGGGCATTTATCCAGTTTTAATTTAAATATGAAGACTGAGATTTGTGGTCTGCAATACTTTCTTGACTGAGATTTCTTAATAAGGAATGCATTGCACATAGAAGGAACTAGCTACGCTGTTTATTTTCTTGTCCTTCCCAGGATCAACTCTTCCACAGTTGTTGCAGCAGTACATGTACATGTGTAACTCTGTGCCACCGTTGCTCCTTCAGGAGCTCACATATGGATCTCAAGCCTTATTTCAAAATAGTTTGAAGCCTTTGAGAATCTTCAGTGTAAGTCTTTGGAGAAAGCCTTGGTTTCCAGCAGAAACCACCCCGGTCTCGTGCCCTAGCTGAGATCCAGGAGCTGAGAGTTCAGCTTCTGATTCAGGCCAATCACAGTGCTCTGTGATATTTTGCTTCAGAAATGCATGAATAACCATGGTGAGTCAAGTGAAACAGAGATAGAGAGTAAAAGCATATTTGTAATACTTGCAGTCTTTGCTTCAGAGGTTCTCTGTAAGGATAATAAAGTGATTAATTTCAGTAATATTGGTACAAGAGAGCAGATGGGAGCAGAAGAGAAGTAATAGTAAGCAGCAGCATGTGCTTGTTTTTCTACTGACATTTGGTTAATTTGATTGATGAGAATATCTGAAAACTTGTGCTGATCACTTTTGCACACGTTGTGCTCTAACGAGAGAATCAAAGATTTGAAGAAGTGTGTACCTGTCTCCCTTTTTTTCAGTGGAGTTGTTGAAATTCTAGTTACATTGGTAATTCTGCATGGTAGTAAAAAGTGTCTTTTTTTCTTCTTTTCCTTAATGGCGGTCTCTTTCCTAGGAGTTATATGTCTGGGAAGAGAGAGAATGGTGAAGAACCAAGTGGTATAAGATAGTATCAATCCTTTCCTTTTATTCTTATTTCATAAAACTGATACTTTGCTGCTTTAAGTAGTCTAAAATCTGGGATCTTACAAGCTCAATGTATTCAAATGAATATGTCGCATTTTTGATTGGAATACAATAACAAATTTTGTAATCCTGTAACACAAAAACTATTAACATCTTTTCAGCAAATTGAATTAACAAAATTACTTCATCTTTAGGGTAAAGTATTTTTTAGTAAGACTACTTGTTTTTCCTTCTTGCAGTGTTTGTTTTCTGCATCTCTGGTGAAGTCATTATGGCTTAAATGCATCACAGCTTTTCTTGATTTTTTTCTCTCCCCAGGTATATTGGTTGTTGTGCTCCTGTAAGCCAAACATACTTTTACACTCTTATATGTATGCTTTATTTCTTCCAAACTGATCTTTGAGACAAAAGCTTGCTCTCCTTTTCACAGAATCACAGAATCAGAGAATGTTTAAGGTTGGAAGGGGCCACTGAAAGTCACTTAGTCAAAAGTCCCTGCTTGAGGAGGATCCCTAGAGCACATTACTCAGGATTGTGTCCAGTTGGCCTTTGAGTGTCTCCAGGGAGGGAGACTCCACAGCCTTTCTGAGCCAGCTGTTCCAGTGCTGCGTCACCCTCATAGTAAAGAAGTTATTCCTCATGTGAGGAAGTTCCTCAGGTAGAACTTCCTGTGCATTGGTTTCTGCCCCATTGCCTCTTGTCCTATTGCTTGACACCACCGAGAAGAGCCTGGCTCTGTCCTTCCTTCAGATATTCATAGACATTGATGAGGTCCCTTCTCAGTTGTCTCCTCTTGGGGCTGAACAGGCCCAGCTCCCCCAGCCTTGCCTCATAAGAGAGATGCTTCAGTCCCCTAATCACTCTAGGAGCTCCTTGCCTCACTTGTGCTGAGGAGTGCAAAGGTGGTGGTGGGGATCAAACCCGGTTCCATTCAGGCCAGTGTCCCACAGTGTGACTGCTTATCTAACCTCAGATCCCTACCAAAATTAATTTAAAATTTATTTCAAATACACATTACTATCTTCTATTATTCTTATAACTTTAAAAGATTGAACATGCGAGTATTTCCACCTCTTTGGTTGATGAGTTGATGGTTGATTTGGTTGATGAGCAAAATTCTGCAGCAGCTTTATAGTATTGTTTCTCACACCGTAGCAACAGAAATTATTAATTTCAGTTAGGTAGTGCTAATACTTACTATAGCACATTGCATAAAATGACCTACAAATTATTTATTCTGATGATGAATAATAAATGAGTAGTGATAATTAGGAGATTATAGGTTGGGGGGTTTTGGTGTTTTGTGATTTGTTTTTTTGTTTTATGGAAGTATTTGGTTAGGGCAAATAATTGTTGTATTAATCAGTGATTAATTATATTAATTTTTGCACCTTTTTCTTCAAAAAACTATCCATTTTGAGGCAGAATGAAATAAACTCTTTCCTGGAGGGTTCATGGGTTTGATATGAATTAGGAATATGACAGAATATCAGCATACTAACTGTATTTTCAAACAGAAACTCAGTGAATGAGACAGGAGAAAAAAAGAAAAAGCCAATCCCTTTGCTTCTTCATGCATAGGGCAAACATGGACTCACCTCTCCTCAAAATATATTCAAAAAATGTATTTAAATTATGTTGACAAGATCACCAAATTTGTATGTTCCTTTGTACGTTCAGACCAGAAAAAGGGAGCAGGTTCCAGGATCTGAGAAGATAAAAATATTTTATTGCTTTATTGACTGAGATAATATTTCTGTGGTTTAAAACAAACATGTGATTCCTTTTTTCTGTATGTAGTCGTTTTTTGTAGATACATTGTAAATATTTGTTCTGTTTAGGCTTTTCTTAAATCACAAATGTGATTACCTTTCTTAAACTCAATATATTCAGGTATTGTACTTAACATAAGAAACTTTAAAACTTAATTAAAAAAAATAAAAGAACAAAGCAAATTAAAAAAAAAAAAAAGCCAAAAAACCCCACTACAAACCAAAACAAACAAAAGAAAAGTAAAACATATCACAGACCCAAGCAGTAATGTAACTGAGAATTGATCTGTCGAGCCACCTAGGCAAGATGAAAAGACATATTACATTGTACAGTAGTAAATGTGATACTAGTTTTGGAAGTTAATTCTTGTACACTGAACTTTGTACAGAACAGAAATTAGTAATTACTCTGCCAAGGAGCAGAGTAAGAAGACTGAGGCTGGAGGAGGGATCAAAAAGTGATGTGGATGTGTACTGCAGAAGCTGTCATAGATCCTCAGTGTGGGACCCTTTGGAGTGGTGTGCCTTCAGAGCAAAGATGAATCCTGCTCAAAGGAGTGATGTTTTCCAGTGAAAAGATCTGGTTATGTGATTGATGCAGGTTGTAGTGTTCCATGCTTTGGGATTCAAGATTACAGAAAGAGAACTGTAAATTACTGCAAATTAGTAAATACTGTGTTTGTGACTACATGCTTTTGTTTTTCTTAGTCTTTCAAGATCCCTTTTAGAAATGTTAGCTTCTTGGTTTATTGTGAACCTTTTATAAGACAACAGTCTATGGCACTAAAATCTATACGTATCCACTAACAAAGAAAGATGCCTCTAATGCATAATGAATCCAAGCATTAGTTTTTTTCTTTTGACTTTGACTTTAACTCCATTGAGTTTAACTAAGAAAACAGAAAAGTCATTGCTTCAGCTAAGTGTGCCTGTCTAGAAGGAAGCGATGATACTGCTACAGGCATGCTTTGAGCAATGACTTGGGCATTTACCCAGTTCATATATCCCTGTCATAAAGAGTCAGTTTCTGTTCTTTTGAAGTGATGGTGGCTTTCTGTGAATTATTCACGGGGAAGAAAAAGTCTTCTCTGCAGTCTGAAACAGAAAGAAATGCCTGTGATGTATGTTTTCTCTTGGCTTCTATTCTGTTACAGTGGGAAATGCATGGCTTCATATTTTTCTTGAGAAACTGACTCCAAGATTTCAAGACAATTTGGGAATTATTAGTACTGAATAGTGTGTCCTTAATTTTCAGGGTGACTTCACTGAATGGAGGGAGATGCTTCTTGTCCTTTGGACAGACACTTTGCACTTCAAATAAAACAAATATTTTTAGATCCAGAGTTAAACTAAAAGTAGGTTCACTTAGGGCTTTTTTTTTTTGTTTTTTTTCATAATTGGTTATGAAATACTGCCATCATCAGTGTTGGTGTCAAGGCTTTGAGCCCAGATATTTATGCATATCAGACAACTGAGATGAAGAGAATTTCCTGTTTTCTGTATAAGCACAAAGTACAAGAACCAGACTTGGAAGGAACAAAATGTAATTTGTCTTCAACTTCTTGTCTAAAGATACTCTTCTTGATAATTTTGAGTTCTTATGAGTAAAAGCTTATGTAGTAAAAGATTTCATGGCAGAATGCGAAACACTTCTTTGTTTTCTTTGTTTAAAAAAACCTCAAGGCTAAAATAAGTTTCTTAAATATACATAAAATAGCATCCTATCTATACTTGTCCATTGTCTGGAGTACTTCCTCTTCCCTTTCCATTAACTTCAAGGAGATTACAGAAATTGCTTTTCAGACATTTGGCATCACATACATTGAATGTGTGACTGTTTCTTTATCTTCCATTTTCCCCTTAGATCTGTACCTATTAAATATGCATGGCTTTGTGTATGTGCAAACAAATGCTGACAGCTGACCATAGCATCTGAGAGGAAACAGTTTCTGTTAGAGTTATACTTAGCTATCTGTAGTAAAATGTTGGAAGATAAATTTGAAAGCTGTTTGCTACGAATGGGTTCTTGGTTTCATTTTTCTGAATCATTGTAAATATTGGCTTCTAAGCTGTAATTTGCCATCACAGGTAATTAGTACACATGGAAATTCCTCATAAGTTTCAGTGAGATTAGTTCATCTGCTTCTGAGAAGGAAAAAAAAAGAGAACAAAGTGAAGAAATTGGTTTGCCTGGGTTAATAAAATAAATTCAGCCTTGTAACTATAGTGCTGCCTTTTTTTTTTTATCCTCTTTGGAGTAGAAATTGGAAAGTTTAATTGAAATGGGATAAGTAATTGCTGTGTACCGGTAGCTTGTTCCAAACTTAGCCAGATGACCTCTGAAAATCTTGGTTCACCCAAGATTTTTTGAGTCGGAAAGCAAAATTCTTCTAGGTTTTTTGCAGCAAGAGCATTACAAGAACACCAAGAAAAGAACAAAACACTTTTAACAGTTACTGGTTTTGTCTGAAAAAAGCTTGAGTGATACAACTGAACTGAAAATAGCAATACTGCTGGCATCTTTTTCCTTTGTTGTTAAAGGGTCTATATAGATCAGTCCATGTTGTTTCTGCTGAGATATAGCAGAAGATGTATTCTCCTTGTTTAAGAAATTATTCATGTGCATTTCTCTGTTACTTTTAAAGCTTGGATTTCTCTAGTTGTGTGGTATTTGGACTTAGTCAACCTCTGGTTTCATGCTGCTTGCCTAAATCAGGGGATAGGAAATGCCTTCTCTGTGAACTGAGTCTTTTATCTCTTTCCCCTTGAAATGGAAAGAATTTTTTGAGTGTCTGAGATGGTGAACAAGTTTTTTTTTGAATCTGAAAACTGTATTAGTTTATAAGTAGTTAGCCTGAATGCAAGGCCTAACGTAGAAAGGCTGAGCATCACTTACCCCTTGGGAAGAGTGACTTTTAGACCACCGACATCTCTTCTCTTTCTGGGTTTTTTTCTTTGAAACAAAAACCTACTGCTTCTGTCTTCTATAAGATACGAGATGGAAAGCAAGTTCTTCTGAGGTCTGTGCTGTGATCAATGTACCTATAGAAGTTTTATGATTTCGAGTTATTCAGGTATATACTGGCTTTTTTTGAATCACTCCAGTTTATTTTGTGCTAAGACTGCTCTGAGTTTTGCAGTTAGACTGCTGAAGCAAACATAGATTCTGTAAAAAATGGTTACATACTGTAATTTTATCCTTACAGGTCACTCCATGGAAAACGAGTTTTCTACTCAAAATAACAAAAGAAAAAAGTAATGAAAATAAGAAAATTAATATTTTAGCTGCAGGACATTTTGTATGGAGAGCCTCTGCCCATGAACTCTTCAGCTTTTAAATCAATGCAGTTTGAAAGACTCTCATACCAGTTGATATAATAACCTCTGAAATACTAATGATGAGTTATCACTTCCACTGGGAAACGGTACTGGTCCCAAGCATAAAAGTGGTCATTTAAAATGTCTTTACTAAGCAGCACAGAATTCTGCAGAACTAAATCTCAAGTAGATCTGGCTCCCTAAATGGTAATTCCATCTTTTTTTAAAAGGTCAGCTCAATTAGATTTTGGCAAGATTGAGTCTTCAGTGTCTCTTATTATTTTCGTCAGGACACATTGGCTGGTAGTTTGCAAGTGTTCATGAGCAAAACAGGTTAGTAATACATTGGTACCACTACAAATAGATTGTCCTCATCACCGCATAGACAAAACACTCATGAGAACTGTGCAATTCTTTAAGCACTAGTGGCATGATATAATGAAGTTGTATTCCATTAAGCACTTGTATACAAGGGAGCAAAATGTCATCACCTGAGTGTGGCTGCATTTCTGTGATACAACCTCATCTGTTCCGTCAACTAGTTTTGCTCTGATCAATAAGCAGTTTTCTGTGGCCTTTCACTACTGTCAGATGTCATTGAATGATGTAAATACACGTCAGAAACTAGAAACTTGACAGCTCACCTAGGCTAAAGAGAGAACTGTGAGGAGGGGGTGTACTGCTGGGATAGACAGAAATGACAGCTGATGTCTGCTGTGTATAAATGATTTGATATTGCTACAGACAAGATTTTTCATTTTTCATAAGCATGAAACAAAATGACTCTGACTTGTACAAGTCAAATCATTCGAAAAGGCCAAAGAGAATAAAAAGGATTTTTATATTACAGGACAACACTGAACAGAATGGCCCATTTACAAGTTACCTTTTATTTTATTCTTGTCTTTTGATACTAAATCTTGGTTCCTACTTGATGTTAAAATTAAGAAAGAGCACGCAAATATTAAAAATTATCTCCTAGGCAGTGTACAATAGGTAAAAAAGCTATTAATTCTAACATACTCTTTCAAAGCATCAGAGAATTCAATATTTCACTGCAGAATAAAAAAATGGAGGTGTTTTGGTTGGTTAGGTTGTTTTTCAGTTTTGAAGAATCTTAAAAGAACTTTCAAAGTTTACAATAGAGGACTAAATATGAAAGTAGTTATATTCTGTAGTGGGGAATTGTAGCTGTCATGTGCAGGTTTTTTCTGATTTGAAGGAGGTTTTTTATATACTTCATAATTCTAGTGAAGATCAACTGCTGTAGGAGTTAGTACAAAGCGGAGAGAGCTTAGTAGTACTATAGTTGCTGTACAATGGGTCTTACACTGTCAAACATACTTACTCCAATTTTACCACAAGGAGTTTATAACACAAGTTCCAAAACACGGTTTTGTGGGAGGAGAGGAGGGTTCTGTAGTAGGTAATTTGGGCTAGATAAACATTTCAAGTGTTTGAACAGGAGCATGGTCTTTGGCCTTTTATCTTTGAAGGTTGGTTTAAACCTTCCTCTGCAGTATAAACGGCTTTACCATATTTGCTGCCATATAGGAAGCAAAATGTGGAAGACATGATTTTGAAGAGAAACTAAATATACATTAGTTTCTCAATTAAAAAGAAAAGAAAAAAAAAGTTTTAGTTATATAAAGTAATACTTGCTGATGTGTCAACAGGGATGTCTGAACTCCAGCCTACTTGTAATAGCAATGTCACTGATACCAGGGTGCACTCCTTCTTGCTCTCCTGGCCACTGGCAAGACTGCTGAGGAGGTAGGAGTGTTATCCCTGTGTGATGGTGCATGCATGTGTATAAAGGTGTGGAATGAAGCTCTCTGCCCCTCTACTCTGCTCTGGTGAGACCGCACCTGCAATGCTCCGTCCAGCCCTGGGGTCCCTAGCGCTGGACCCATGGAGTACACTGAACTGTTGGAGCAGCTCCAGAGGAGGTTCACAAAAATGGTTAGAAAGATGGAGTGCTGCTTCTGTGGGAAAAGGCTGAGAGAATTGTGATTGTTCAGCTTGAGGAAGAGAAGGCTCTGGGTAACCTTATTGCAGCTTTTCAGTACCTAAAGGGAGCCTACAAGAAAGCTGAAGAGGGACTTTTTAACAAGAGTGTTTAGTGATAAAACAAGGAGCAATGGAATTAAACTGAGAGTAGGTTTATATTAGACATAAGAAAGAAATTCTTTATGGTGAGGGTGGTGAGACATTGGCACAGGTTGCCCAGAGAAGCTGTGGATGCCCCATCCCTGGAAGTGTTCAAGGCCAGGTTAGATGGGACTCCAAACAACCTGGTCTAGTGGAGCATGTCCCTGCCCACAGGGGAGTTAGAATTGCATGATCTTTCTGGTGCCTTCCAACCCAAACCATTCTGTGATTCTGTGATACCCATTTGAGTCTTTACTACCGTAGTAATGTTATCATACTTTAGTGTTGTTATCCACTAGACTGGAGCATAATTTGTATGAAGAAAAGCTCAAGAACTCTGAGATTTAGTACCATGCTTCTGCTATGTCAGGTTTTGTGTGTGTGCCGTGAGGCCAATGTTTAGGTACTGGAGATTTGGTTTTCACCAGTCATTGGTCATACTGCTCATATAGACCAGGATGTCTCAGATGAAATGCCTGGATTCAGAGCAGGTGTCACAATTCCCATTGACTTCTGGAATCCTCAGTCTGGGCTCTCAGATTACCATCACTTCTGTGTCTCTGAAGAGTTTTCTGCAGGGCTTTCGGTCAATAGTTGGAATACTCCGTTCGAGTTTCATGAAACTGGCATGAATATTGCTCAAGAATAGACAAGCATAACCACGCTAAATTACATGCATTCCCTGATTTCTTAGACATCAGGTCATACCTGCACCTTTCCATTATATTGTTAGTTATTTAGAGTGGCTTACCTTTGTGTTGTATACAGGAAGTGGCCAGGTGTTTTCCTGCCATTGTAAATTTGTAGCAAGGTACAGTGGAATGTTAAGTAGGTGATGCAAAGTGATGAATTGCTACTCTGCTAGCATACTTCAGTTAATTTACTGTGTATTATGAACTGTTCTTATGAAAGGGTGGCTGCTGAAAAGGTCTGTGTGGGCTGATGTTTATTTTAAATAAGAAAATGATTTTGAGTTGATTTCTAATTTGGCTTATGAAGTCACTCAGAGCCAGTATTGCTGCCTTGCAAATAAAAACCATTGTCACTTTTTTTGATACAAAAAATAACCAAACAGCATTAGTGTGCTTGCAATAATTGTCATAAAAGGAGTGGTGTCAAGGGGTAGCTGTTAAGTGGGGCTTTTGTAACTGACTTAATTACCCACTTCTTTTGGGGGGGAAAAAGGGAAGTAATTGACTTGTGGAATGGAGGAGATCGTTACAAAGCAGGAAAATATTCTATATGCAGTCTTGTGTGTCTGAACTTAAATCTTATGAATGGTTATTGAAATTCTCTGGAAGCTAGCAAGAGGGCTCTACTGCAACTTAGTGTTTGCCTGTGCTTTAGGATATTTTATAGGTGTAGACCAATCTACTGTGTATTTTCTACTTTTTTTTATTTTTACAAAATGAGCTTTATTTTACTTTGAATACTTAGTTTCTTATACTGGCAAGTGAGTTTATATATTTCATAGCCCAGTCAAACACCTACAGGTGTTGTAACCTCCAGAATATGTTGAAAATCCCCAAATGAACAGAGTAAAATCCCACTTTCCATTGTTCACAATCCTATTCTTGATCTAATATTTATAAGATTCTTCCTAGAGCTATTTCTGTAACAGTTCTGAAATACACTTGAAATTTTAATACCCTGCTCAGTGGAAAAAAAGATTAAAACTCATCTGTGGTAACAGAGTTGTGTGGTTACCCCAAACATACAGCAGTCTTCCATAGTATTCTTTTTTTTCCTCTGTTGTATTGTACATGATAAAGTAAACACATAGCCAGGTTTGTTTTGGTTTGGTTTTTTGTTGGCTTTTTTTTTTTTTTTTTTTAATTTACAGATTTTGCTGTGTTTCTGTCACTTCAGCTTCTTGTTCCTTATTAAGACTTCAGAGATACAAACCAGTAGCTCAGTAATTGCTTTCTTGAATCTGCCTTTAATAATTACATTTAGTAAAGCTGTATCGAAAATTAGAAAGGCAGAGACTAATGGAAAACTAGATTTTTCACTGAATTAGAAAGCAAGACAATCCATATATTGACAACATTTCAAGTTGAAACAGATCAGGAAAACTGTTTTGGACTGTCTGTGCAAAGAGGCAAACACAGGCCTGATGTGCAGTGGCATCTGCATTTTATGCAGGCAGAGAAACTATAAGAGATTTCATGTAAATAGGTGTCTTGAGAGGGGACAGTAGAAATCTGATTTGGAAGCAAGTCACTTGAGGTTTTTTTTAGTCAGAGAACCTTTTTCTTCACATTAACAAAAGTCTAGAAACTACTAACTTTTCACTGATTAAAATACCTTGAAATGCGAGGTGGGGGAAGAGGAAACATGTTTTAGGTTTTTATTTTAGACTGGACCACAATCTGTGGAAGAGTATTTGTGGAGCTTGGTATGACAGCACTGCAAGTCAGTTTCTATGAAGTGAATAGAAGACAGGAGGTATTGGGTCATTTTTTAGTCATTACTGGGACTTTTCACCAAAAATGTAAGGCATTTGAGTTCCCATTTTCAGAACAAGGAAAAATGTGAAAATTATATTCAGGCTTCTGTTCTCAATATATTGAATATTTTAAATGCCTCTTATTACAAGCAGGCAATGTATGTATTTGTTGATTGATTTGTTTATGTATTAAGCATAGTGTGTTCGTTAATAACAAGATGTTTTGTGGTACCTTAAAATTTAAAAAAAAAAAAATCAGACCAAAAACTAAACAATTTTGAAATGTATACAGATATGGCAGCGTAAATCTGTCATCTCACAGTTGTATATTGTTGGTTGGATGTAAAAGCTTGTGCTTACAATATTGGTTGGGTTACTGTTCTGTCTCTCACATGCTTTCATTTTTCATCTGGCAGCTGAGGTGGTTCTTGATGATAAAGATCATTCAGGTGTCTTTGGGTCTTCTCTAGTGTTTTGAGATTGGTCTTTGATTCAATTATCTGCTTAACAGACACTGGGCCTCACAAAGGTTGTTTTAACGTCTTCAGCATTTTTGGAGACCCTTATTTTTAACCAGCAGAACAGTTCCACTTACATGCTGCACATTTAATAATAGTTTGCTTTCACAGCTTTCTTCTACTGCTTTTTAGCATGCATTCACAGAATTCGGAAGGCTTTGCGTGAGTCTGTGCAATTTGGATTGGTGGGCATTAGTGGAGCATAAATCCTGTAATTTTTATTACACCGTGGACCAATTTCGATAAAGACAGAAAAAGAGAGTTTTCCTTATGTAAATTTATATAGTTTGTTTGTTGGATATTAAGTTCACTTTGCTGCAAAATGTTGCTAAACTTTCAGTTCAATACAGGTTGATGGCTTGAAGGATTTCTGAGCATAAAAAAGGCTTCTCTAGGAACTTCACCGTAAGTCCTAATCACATAAAATAGGATTAAATAGTAACTTTTGTTGTGTTATATACATGTATTAATCAGTGTGTAATTTTAAGTTCAAGATTAGTGAATGCTGGTAGTCTGATAAACTTTTTGACTAATCCAGAGTCCTTTATGACACATGGAGAGCCCAGTTATTGGTAGTACTGTAGGCAGTGTGCTGTGATAAGAGCAATTGTTAGATCACCAGCAATCTAAGGAATTTCACTCTTGTTTGTAGAACCCATGAAAGCTAATAGTTTTCTTGTTTGGAATGGAAATAATAAATGTATAGGAAAGTACTTCCAACGTCACAGAGGAAATGGAGAGAACCAGAAAGGTGAGACATGCTCAAGGTTCCTTCCTAGGTCCCTGAAATTTCCATATGACCAAACCAGCATTTTTTGTAATTTTGTCAGTTGTGAGTAAATTGCTGTTTGGATGGTAACTTTTGTACCTGAGGGTTTTTTTCCTGTACCCCATGGGAAAGACGAAAGGCTCTTAACAAGTTAAGCAGCATGAAGCTAATGGGAATGTCTATTGTCTCCCATCCCATGGTCTTCTTCAAAATACTGCAACAGGACCTTCACAGAAACAGCAGGTTCAGGATCTCATTTGATAAATTAGAAAAAATTTTACTTCTCAAGGTGGTTGCTCTGCAAACCTGAAGGGCAAATTGCTGCTTGATAACACAAATTTGCAAAACATGCGACAGGAAAGTTGTGAATGTATAACTAGGTCTTCTAACTGTCTTCCAAAAACTGAACATAGAAAAGGAAGCTTTTTTTTTTTTTTTCCATCTTTTTACTTTTCCTCCTGTCTTGGAAAGAACTTTCTTAGGATCATAGAGTCATTTAGATTGGCAGGAGCCCATGGAGGTCCAGGCACACTCCCCCCAGCACTCCTGCTCAAAACAGGGCCAGTGTAGATCAGATTGTGCAGGGTCATGTCCTATCATGTTTTGGCTTTCTCCACTCCCTATTGGGGCCCCAGCTCCAGTGTTTAGGTAATATATACTTTCTGATGAAACTATTAAATAGTCCAAATTTGGCACTAGATCTGGTGATAGTCTTACTTTTCTGGAAAAATTGGGTGAGCTTTCCATGCACTAATTTTTTATTGGTTTTTTAAAAGGAACGGATGGAAGATTTGATAGAAAATATTGTTTTCAGTGCAAAGAAATATATGGGAATAGAATTAGAATAGAATAATTGAATATTAAAATAAAAATATATGGGAATAGGACTTGGGCTTTGAACCTCAGGCCTTTGAATCTTGCCCAATCACAATGCTCTAAGTAGGTTTTTCTAGAGAAAAGCATGAAATACATTGTTCAGCATTGCGAAGTACTTGGATTTTGGATCTAAAAGTGACCATAATGTTACTATTTGGCTTAATCTCGAGGCCATACATTTCTGTACTTGTGGTTTTCCTACCTTTTTAAGTGTTTTTTTTTAGTTGTAACATTGAAAGAGCCCTTAAGGACGTTGAGCCCCTTTACTCATTTGTTTCTACAACATTGTCAGTCCCACATGCTGAGCTAAGGGGACACTCAGTGGGGAAAAGGAGTGTGTGACTGATGCT
The DNA here is from genome assembly GCA_035584735.1 of Pseudotriccus pelzelni. Lineage (NCBI taxonomy): Eukaryota > Metazoa > Chordata > Aves > Passeriformes > Tyrannidae > Pseudotriccus > Pseudotriccus pelzelni. Next base: position 17,342,761 of record JAWMRA010000090.1, on the reverse strand, counting down.
CCGAGTGGGTATGTGCAGGGATGCTGGGTTGCATTGTGTGAAAAGCTTAAATAACACTTATGATGTTTAAATTCACAACCATTGTTTCCCGATGATTTTCCCTTATTCTTCTTTTCACCCTGATCAGGCAACGGGAAATAAATATATAATTTGTATAAGTACTGCCCCAAACGTATGAAGAGTGGATGTGGTGTTTTTAGGTCCTTAATACAGACCTCTAGACTAAGAGGTGCTTAAGTTTTTGTCATCCAGCTGCCCCACCAGCAGTGGAGGGAGGGAGAGGAATGCTGTGTGTTACCAGTGGGTTTTCAGAGCAAGCGAATACAATGACATACGTCTGTGATTCATACGCAACAAAATTGTAGATTCCGTTTAAGGTTATAGCAGCAGAAGTACTTCACACTAGAAGCCCTTCCTCCTTCTCTTTCTGCTTACTTTAAAGGTAATGCAGCATGGTGTGTTCAGGTGTTGTTTCCCTGTGCCTTAGCACAGATTCGTGTCCGGCATTTCTTCCTTGTAAAAACTTTAAAATGTCCGCCGGTTGTTTTTCTGCTCCCTAACAGCATAGCTGCTCCTGAACTCTGGAAGAAGTGATCTGTAGGCCTGAAATTTACCCTAACTTTGTGGATATGCCATAAACTTTCGGTCAGGTCAGACACACTGTAAAAATAACAGAGCACCAGCAGTGCTGATACTATTGGAAAACCTGCATTATGCACATAATTCTGTGCAAAGTTTTGTTAGGAGTTAGGCAGTTTTCCAGAAGTTTATGAGTTGGCCAAATTTGGCTCCCAGATGTCCTCCTGGTCTTCTTGTCCACATCTTGGAGGAATTCGAGTGAAATGGTTTGGGTTCTGTTTTGGATTGGGTTTTGGGTTTTTGATTGGGTTTTTTGGCATGGGTAAAGTAAAATATATTTTTCTTTAAGTATGTGTTTGGACTGTCTCAGCTGTAACTTTCTAAAAATATTTTCTTTCTGGATCACATACCTGATACAGAAAATCTAAGCCCAAAAATTAAAGGTTGGCAAAACTATAAGTAACTGAGAACAGTCTTGTAATGGAAAATATTAGATTATTCTAATTGTTCCTGGCACTGCCATTGACTCCTATAATGCATTTTATTAAATTACCTCCATCTCAAGTCCTCTTCAGATGTTATTGAGATGTTAATAAAAAATAACAGTAGTGTGTCTGAGCTGCAGCATGAAGCAAGAGGGTCAGGAGTTAGTTGATGCAAGGTGAGTGTCCCCCTTCATTACCCCTTGAGACTTCTTACCTGTGAAAAATATGAATGAAAGAAATGGTGAGTAGAGAGAGGGCTGTACAGAAAGATGAGCAGTTGCTTGCTGAGGCATTTGAAGATAACATGAAACCTCAGTCACATGTAGGATAGGATCAGTTGCATTTTTTTCTAACCTGTAAATAGAGAAGTGACACTTTCTATAAATACAAAGGAGAGCCAATTTTTGCTGCAGCTAAGAACTTAGAGTAAACTGAGCAGTTTGCATTCCTTCTGCAGGGAGGCACTGGAGTTCCACAATAATAGAGCCTTTGTAAAAGAGAAATATTTGAAAAAAGTTATTTATGGCATTGTGTTGTGTGACTAGAAATGGCAGTAGTTTTTCTATTCAGTACAAAAGGTCAGAGACAGGAAAAGGCTGAAATTTGATCACTAAGTTCCTAATAAAACAAAAAGAAAATTTGAAAGCTCAGAGTAAGTGACACGTGTGAGAGTATCATGTTGTACCTGTAAGACTTCTTATTGGTATCTGTAATTTTTTTCCTTGATAGCATTTGTTAATTTGTCCAAGTGAATTTAGGGATTTAAGTCTGTATGTATTTAAACAGGTGACTTGGTTGGTATATGTAGGTGATGAACATCAGGAGTTTTCTAGTACAATAAATGAGTATTTCTTTTACACACAAGAACCCAGGACATGAAATGTGACTCTCAAATTTCAGCTAAAATGAGTATATGGATAATGTTTCCTTACAGTGCTCTGTTTAGGAATCTAGTAGCTTTTTGTATTGGAGTGTTCAAGTGAAGTTAGTTCCTTGGTCATCTGTGCTTGGCTGTGTCTTTATTTTTTTTCTTCACTGAATAAAAGGCAGTCATGGATTTTTAGACCTGTGAATAGTATTACTTGACTCCGATGCGTCTAGTTAACATTTGAAGAGATTGGCACATTGTGTTATCTTCAGTTCAAGCAGCAAACAGCAGGTAGAACACTTAGCACAATTTTCAGTCATCTGTGTCCTGTTGCTTTGTTTGCAGTATGCATGCTTTTATTTCTACTTTTCCAGCATCAGACTCATAACTTATTTAAGATCTGTCCGAAATGTATTGGATACATAATGTCTTATCTGGCTGAATACATGTGCAGGCATGTAATTACTTGATGTTTGTCTTGCCATCTTCCAAGTGATTGAGAGACCAGTTGCAAAATAACATAATTCTCACTGAATCAATTTTCTTGTCTTTGAAATGATAAATATATAATTGTACAACCAGTGTTCTCTGATAGGTTATTCGGCCTTGTATTGCAAAATTGCTAATAGGTTGCTTTAATTATATATATATATATATATATAGTACTGGATATTGGTTTGTGTTAGTATCTCTGCTGCCTTTGAGCCTATTCAATCTGTTGACAGAATTGTACTGGAGGTAGTCTCTGTAAGTGGTTTAAATGTTGCCTTTTCTCAGGCATGGCTGTTTAAGTCAAATTCTATGCTGCCTTAACTCTTCCACTATTGCCAATATAGTTCTCTGCCTTAAGTATCTGTGATTTATCTACATGCTGTGTTTCATACTGTAACTCGAAGGAAAGCAAATTAGGAAATATTTTTCTCTCTTCCCGGTGTTATTCCCTTAGTTCAGGCCAAATCCGAGACCTGCTCTGAACTTTACACTCACCCTGCTCATTTTTCAGGGTGCTTGCACCTCACTGACTGCAGTTCCCACAGACATACCTGGGGTAGAGCCGGGTTGGCACTGAGCTTTGTCCAAACTTTGCCTCGAGTTTTGCAGTGTGTGCTGCCCATGCTGCTGCTGTTGTTAATGTTGCCACCAGTACCTGAGCTAGCTCATATCTGGCTCAGGAATATCTACATTTGCTGTAGATCAACTATTTATATTGTAGCAAACTACAATATAAATGCTCTGTTAATCACAGCATGTAAAATTCAGAAGCTTGAAAGTTTAAATCTTAATTTGGACACAAAAACATGTTGTTATTTTTGAGCAGTGTTTGTGGCAGCTGCTGTTGCATTTTCTTCAGTAGTTGTACAGAGTTTGTTGCTTCCATTCTCTCCACCTTCCTTGCACATGAGGGATCTGGTTTTCTGCAGCTGGATCCGTCAATAACCACATCCTGGTAACCTGTTTAAGGTCGTCTCAGTCACAGCAGGCTTAGTCCAGTAAGAAATGAGATTGTCTTATATCTATTTGAACTTATTTCTTTGTCCCGCTTTGAATTTCCATTCCAAACAGATTGACCTGGCATGGGAAACCTTTGGTGAGCAGGATGGCATTCTTTGGTAAATTGATATGATGACTCTTCTTTCCAGTAGCAAGTGCTGACGTTTGAAACAGTGTTGTCAGTTGAATGCAAGTATAACTCAGATGGCAGGCAATAGGAGAGCTAATGAGGTTTCCATTTTGGAAGGAAGACCAATGCCAATTTAATGAAAGTTTGGATGATTTAACTCCTTGAAAGGAAATGCCTGAAAATGTTACGTGTATCCTGACTGTTCATCTTTGTTATTAACAGAATAGCATTGAATCCTCCATTTTGGGGCTGAGGACAGGCTAATCCCAATCTTTATATGCAATGTATAAAGGATCTTTGCTAAGATGCACAGACATTTAGAAAAGGTACCTCTTTTGACTACTGCTCCTAAAAATTTATTTGGATGAACTACTTATTTGGACAGGTAAAGAGGAGCAGAGGCTTCTTGGATGGATTACTGCAGAGAACCTAATAAGAGATGATGAAAGGTGGATTTGCATTATTTCTTTCCTCTGGTATTTAATCACCATGAAGAATGTGGAGGTGATTTTTAATACTTGTTTATATGGTATCTTGACTAAATACTGTTGTGTTTCATGTTCATATGTGTTTTGTTAGTCTCTAGCACAGGAAAAGGCTGAATCCATATACCATAGCAGACATAACATGGAAAAAGAGACAGTAGGAAGTCAGCTCCTTTGAAATGCTCATCACCCTGCAGCTTGTATACTTTTTTATGTGTTCTTTGACACTATTGACATTTTTGCTTGTAAACAAAACATATGTGCTTTGGAGGTCTTAGGTCACCCAGGTGTTCTCCAGACAGCAAATACAAGTGCAAGCAGAGTAACACAGACTCAAAGTTTCTAGAAAAAACTTAGTCTTGTGTCTGGCCTCTCACAAAAAGGAGCTTCTTGCAGCTAATTGGCTGCAATACTGAGGGCACTGTCACTGTGGTCAGGATTCGTATCCTGACTTGGGAAGTCAGAGGGCTTGTTACAGATTCTCCAGATAAAATAGCAAAGGATTTTATAACAAAATAGAAAATTCTGTATATTTTATCCAAGTTAGAATTAATCTGTTTCTCATAAATATACTTCTGCCATCACTTATTTTGTGCAGTATTCTAGTATTTTATCCCAACGTACCATTTCTGTTGGAAAGTTCATCTTTTCCATAAAAAGCCTCATGGTGGTTTTATTAGTAGAACAGTTCCAATAAGAGACATTGAGATGATCCAGATGAACAAATAGAACAGATCAGGCTAATTTTTTTTTGTCTGTATAACCATAGGCTTTAGCATGAGTTATAAACCTTTTCCTTTTCCAGTAAAAGATAAACACACTTTTCCTTAAGTTTGATTGTAAGGAAGCCAAATAGGTGACCACAGTGACAATGAGATTTTAGAAGACTGTTAACTGTTTAACAGTTGTTCTCTGCAGGGCCAATAAAGAAAAATACCAAAACCAAGTCAGATCTCACAGCATCTTGGTTTGCTTACAAATCAGATTTCCATAGCCAGCGTATCGCTGGCAAGGGAGAGGCATTTTAGTTTGGAAAGCCAAGTAAGTTATTTTTCAGGAAATGACAGAGAAGTTCCTATGGGATTTTATGAACCATGTGTTTGGAAAAGATTGGTTTAAAGAGAGTTGAAAAAATCAGAAAACTACTTACTCTTACGTGTCATCTATTCTTTCATTCAACAGTGGCAGCTCTGTAGAAGCCTCCCTCGAGCTTCCCATGTTATAAGAATTACAACACCGCCTGACTAGGTTGTAGTATAAATTGTTTTACTACCTCTTCCTCTAAACCCTAAGAAATATGACATACACTTCTAAGAAGCCACTCTCAGAAAGAATATCCCTAAATCCTATGAATGCCTTTTGAACATGATTCCTACGGACACTGTGCCATTTTATGACAGGGAGAGCCCCATATTGCAAAAGAATGTAGAAGATAGAACATCCTTACTTTTTTGTGTTATTGGTGGAAAAGACAGACGGCACGCTGAAAGGTTCTTGAAGAGACTGTGATCTGATTTAGGTAGATACTGGTACCAGTAATACTGGTAACTGTTAGGGAAGAGGAAACTCTTCAAGTAAATAAATGGCTGAGGGTTGCATAAATTTGTAAGCAGGCATTTGAGTTAGGAGCCATGTTTATAAAAACATGTGCTTGTGATTGTTCTTATGTACACTTTTTTTTTTTTAATCAATGAAAGCCCAAGTTAGCTTGTAGTAACATGAGATTTAACAGAAGTCAGTGAAATGACATACTTGTCCTCTGAATGAGCTTATGTTTCAGTAGAAAATCTATTTTTTTGTCTTATAAAAACAGTAAGGCTGCTTTTCTGGGCCAGGATGGATCAGGTAACTGCTTCACACAGGCCGGAGCTGTTGGGAATACTCTCTGGAAATCCTGCAGTGAACATTTCACTTTTCTGTCGTGGTCTTTCTCCTTCACAGACTCTGGAGAAAGCAGTGTCATAATTCCATAATATCAATTTTTATTTCCATAGTCAATAAAAATACGTACTTTTTTCCTTGTGCTGTAGCTTAATATTGTACGTTGCACTTAGGGCTAAGTGAAACAGTCTGATTTCACATAACAGACGTGACAGTGCTTGGGCTGGAGGGAATTGGCTGTTTGTGGCTCTAACCCAACCTTTGAGCTGACTTTGAGCACTCTGATTCCTGTCAGCCATTCTCTTCTTTTCCTTCACTGCCTCTTACAGACACTTTCACATATTGCTAAGACCCCAGCAAAACCAAACGGAGCAAACTGGTCTCTTCAGGGTAATACTGCTTCCTTCTTTGCTGTGACCCAACTCGTTTCCCAGTTCTGCAGCAGAAAGGGGGCCCTTTGCCCACAGGCAGACCATGCAGGAGCTCTCATTAGCACTCTTGTGTAGCAGGGGAAGTGCAAGAGGAGGCACAAGATATGACTGTAAGCAACCTGCTTAAGAAACAGAGACGGTCTTAAGTCTCAGCTACAGGACATGGTGGGGATAACCCAAAGTAAACACTGTGTGTTAGGCAAAGGAGAACTAGAACTCGGGGGAATATGGTTGGAGAGCAGAAGGGAGATTTCCCTTGCCTTGCCTCTATGACCCACATCAGCCTGTTTCTGTGCCCTTGAACTGCCCTGTGCCTGCTGCAGAGCTGAGTTTTGCTAGCCTGCTTTCCAAAAGATGAAGTCAGAAGAAGTGAGTTTGTTTTCATTTGGGGGATAGTGAGATTCAGTTTTATCAAGGCTGCTCTGCAGTTTGAGTTGGCTCTGAATACTGTCCTCGTCTCCGCCTCTGCTGTGGAGGGCATTCAGGAGTATGGATCATTGCCATGAGGCCCTTACACCCCTGAGATGCCGAATTACTGCTGTGGCTACATGCAGCTCTGGTTACCACCACCAATAACGTGCACTGACTGATTGTAAGGAATACTATTTTCCCCTGGAACAGTAGTATGGAAATAGGCTTAAAGTCATCATTTGATCTCTGCTATTTTCTGCAATCTTGTTCTGGTAGTAGTTGTAGCACAACTGAGACAGAAAATGTACGATTGTCTGAACAATAATGAGACACTAAACACGTGGAAATCCTATTAGTGTTTCATGGACCGTAGCTGTCATTTCATTTGCTCCGGAATTCCTTCCATACGGCCATGACAAAGGTTTAAGGTTGAGTTTTCTTGACACTTTGAATGCATTAGCTGTTCCTCAAACAAAAGTCTGTCAAGTATAGTGAAGCATCTGAAGGGATGTATTTATTTCTGTAAGTAATATATTAAATAGAATTAGGGTCAGTAAGCTTGGTCTTGAGAGATAAAAGCACAGCACTAGAATTTTGTGGGGTTTTCTTTCCTGGTGAATGTTAAACAAATATATCTGTTTTTTGTAAATTTCCCTTTTTCTCCTTCTGTTTTTTTGTATCTCCTCATTCTAAACAAGGCTGCCCCAAATCTCTTTCTCAACTGTAATTTTTCAGAAGTTTTGCAATTCATTTTTCCATGTGTAAATATACGCAATATGATAGTATAAACTTACCGTAATTATAAACTATGTAGTTAATGTAATTTCCATGAGTGAATGCAAGAGTCATCTTTGTATTTCTTTTGTAATAGAAAACCAAGCTAAGATGTTACTAATCTCATCAGTTTTTTTCCCTACTCATGGACATGTTTGTCACTCTTGTCTGTGGTTTGTTGTTTGGTTTTTTTTGTTAAACTGATCATTCTTAGGTTTTTTGAGACTAAGGTCTTAAGCTTACTTACTAAAGCTGTATATTTTTGCATCAGATTGTGAGATAAAATATGTTCTTTTGTATGCAGTGTACTCCTGTGACATCAGTAAGAACTGAAGAGGGGCAGTGTCAGTTTTACTAACCACACAGTTCTTGATGTGCACTCACAACACAATTGGGCACCATGGGCAGTGCTGGTACATCATGCTGGTTCCTGTTTTCTTCCATTTGTGCTTTCTGCCTTCAAAACTCACAGTCATACAGTACCAGTTGTTTGCCCATATATAATTCAGTTTAGTTACTGTGTAGTACTGCCCAGTTTCTGCAGCAAGAAAAGAAATGGGTGTATTCTTCTTGAAAATTAGAGGTTTGCTAAGGATCAGATACATTCAGAAAAATGGCAAAATAAGAAAAGAAAAAATAAGAAATTAAGAAAATGGTTTCCAGGATCTGAAAATAATCCATATCATTGGAACAAAACAGGCAGGAAAAAAAATTATATGTAAATCTGTTTTGTAGTTGGACCTGAAAAAAACCTTAGGAATTCTTTTTGAAGTTTCCTTCGCAGGTTTGGTGGTTATGAATTGCAGTGGCAGATCTGCAGTTCTGCTAGGCAAGAGATCAGCATTATTCACTGATATCCAATCCAGAGATTTTTGCCCCATGCATCATTTATGTGGGTTAAAGCCTATTGGAAGAATGCTTTTAATGGATAATTATCTTCTGGCTGTGTGCAGACACCAGGAATGGTGAGATGTTTCTATTTGCAGAGTACTTGTAGAGTTTTCTAGTTGGTGTCTTCATATGTGTTGTCCCTTGTGTCCCAGTCAGGATGAACTCCAAATCTTTCAGTGCAGTGTAATTTGTGGTATTTCAATGACTATGGGAAAAGTATTTTGCTTGTCTTACTCAGAGATTAATTCTTGCATTCTTCATTTAACTATCTGTCACTTATAATAAGTCTTTTCAGAGTTATCTGTTCATAGAACATTAACATTTTTACAAGAAAAGTAATTTCCGAGCAGTGTTGCATTTTTTCCCCTATAGTTCTTCCGTCTTTATTTTGGCACTTTCATCTGTGTTCGCCAGTTTCCTTACATTGTTTTTCTGTCAGGGCCTGTAGTTGCTCAGTTAAATTTGTGTGAGATTTGCCTATAGCTATTTTGAATCTGTGAAGAGATCCTATCTCTCTCAAAACCTAATGTATCTTTCTGTCTTTCACACAAAGCCATGTTGTTATATGAAATAGTGTCAAGGGAGTGCTTGCAGCTGAGGCAGGAGCCCTTAAGACTCTCCAAATTGCTTGGCAAACCCTGCAGCAAACAGAGATGCTAAACTTAGAGCGGTGAGTGGCTCTTAGCTGAATAAGGTGTAACTGGGTGTTACGACTTGCTCGTAGGCCCTGGAGATTTAATATCAAGTAAATTCAAAACTGTTGCACATCTTAACTAGAGACTCATAGTCACTTCTGTCTTAACTAGTTTTATATTTTGTTGTTCATCCTTCCCAAAAAGTTTTCCTGGAAATTCCTTAAATGCAGTGGCTTTCCTGTGCAATCCAAAGCATTTTGTTCCTTGCAGAACTATTTCTGTCATACAGAGTGTAGAATATGAGATGTAAGTAATGTTTTCCTCTCATATAATTAGGTTATTAAGTCTCAACAAAAGAAAAAAGCCTACATTGATTTTCCCTTGCATATGATTCTCTTTACAACTCTGAACTTACAGCATATTCCTGAGGGTGCCTTGAAGTTTTTTCATATGAAGAGGAATATTGTTTATTAGTCATTGGCTGTTCTTCCAGGGTACTCCAAATAGGTAGGAGGGACAAAAGAAGTCAATGCACCCAAATAAGGTCATCTGCTTGCAGTGATTAGGACACAGAAACAGTCCTATTCAAGTTATTACAAGTTAGCACAAGTTATTACGGCGATCCAAAGTAATTCTGGAAACGTAAACATTGGTGTGAAATGACTGCAGTCCTATCCATACTGCATTCAAACAAAGGTAGAAGCATTTCAGTCTGGATTAAATAAAATGCTGTCTGTTTTTAATGTGGTTTTTCTAGCCAGTGGAAACAATAGCATTTTG
>JAWMRA010000090.1:17315068-17328633 GCA_035584735.1 Pseudotriccus pelzelni | reverse complement strand
ACGGAGTATTTATCTTATAAGCAATGAGGTCTTGGAGGGTCCTTGTATAGTATCAGATTTGCCTCCACTCATCTGGAACATTCTCCTCGTTTGTTCCTCATCTGCAGGTGCTGTCACAGTTCGCAACAGCAGCGACCAAAGTTTCTCCAAGATCCTCAGTCAATTTAGAGGGAAAATTTAGAGGTGGTTGTATTCTGTCTGTAAGATCAGTCAGTTAAAGTACATGGGTTTGGAGTTTTATTTCGGAGTGTTGTTTTTCTCACTTCACTTTTAACTGTAATTTAGCACTGTTACGAATTAAGGAAGTTGCAAAATGTTTCCAGAGCAATTGAAGTTCCCCTGCTGCAGCTTCGATACTTGTGACTGTGGAGACATTGATGTGTTACCACTGCTTTTTCCTATAGTGACATTTCAGCAAGCCCAAAGATGAAATGTAAATTCTTAGTCTCCCATGGGTATGCATGTCAAAGTCAATTTTGAGTTTCTTTCCTTGCATTCTTTGTCTCAAATTTACTCAGAGGCAATATCCAACAGAAAGAATGTGTAATGCCACCTTCTATTAAAATGTTACAGAGGCTATTTCAGTTATTACTTTTGCCCTGTAGTTTTAAGGAAAGCATTAATAGCTTTCGGCTTTGAAAAAATATGTTGCTCCAGCAGGAGGATTTTTAGTGTTATCAGGTTGTGTGTTTGTGTCTATCTATATACACTCATATGTATGCATATATATATATATATATATATATATATATAAAGCTTTCCTGTGATTATCTTTAGAGGAATAGTTATGGAGCTCTCTTTGAAATATATTCAGTTCCAATCTTGCCATTTCTCTGTATTGGATGTTAAACACCAGCTGTCAATCTGTTACTGTAATTTGAGAGCACAGGTATTTTGCTCACTTGATTACCTGCTCTCCACAGAAATGGTTAGCTCTACTGCCTGTACTTCTCACACCTGATCATAGTTGCTTAAGTCTGGAGATAGAAGTTGTCATGGTGTGTTGTCACTGCACTTAGCAAGGTAATGTCTGAGTATGTTGCAGTGATGATGTGAGGTATTATCCCTGGTTGGCTCAGGGATACTCAAATTTCAAGTATTCTCATTTAGTTATTGCCATTTTGTTTTCAGGCTGTCAGTCACAACAAGTTTTTAGTAGGTTCCTCTTCGCTGTCCAGAGCAACTAGATGTGGAAATTTTTAACTGCACTCTGTAGGTATAATGGCTGCTGTTACTTCAGAGAACTGATAGTGAGTAACTTCATTTCCACACAGTTGTCCTTTATGCACGGTTATTTCACCTGTACTGCCTCATCTCTAACATAAACATGGTTACTTCAAAGGGACTATTATAATTTGTTTCTATCTGTGTTTCTTTTCGTTTGCAGCTCAAGAAGGTCATAAGAACTCCAGAGATACCTTCAAAACATGTGAGAAACTGGGTCCCCAAGGTCCTGGAGCAGCGACGACAAGGCTTGGAGTTGTACTTGCAGGTGAGTCTCCTCACAGCCCTATTAAAGTAAAAGTGGCATCTCTTTTCAGAGTGCTAGCATCCAAAGTATTAAAAGGTATGAAGTGTGGTGCTTTCCTGATGGGCAGTTTTAGAGCTGGGAAGTGACCTGGATACTTAGCCAGCAGTAAAGACTTCTGTTTTGCGGTGTTTTTGTGATTCTTGCGGAAGCTGCTGACTGACTTCGGTGAACCTACTAGTACTTCATTTTCTTCTGCCTAAAAGGGGGAAAATAATGTTATTCTTTTCAAAGTTGTTCTGACTGTACTGATCAAAAGTGTTGCAGAAGAGTGGTACAAGTTACCTTTAGGTACAAGGAGGTACAAGGAAGCTTTAACCCACTTCTGTTTAGACAGACTAGGATGACTTCTGATTTTAATAAAGACAATAAAAGGAGTCTTCAGAAATTACTCAGTCATATAGATATCTAAATATCTCAGTAATGAATCTCATGCATTTTAATGAGCAGAATTTCTGTTATCACCATGATTGCTTTAAAAAATGCCCTATGGTATAGATTCACAGCTGGTTTTCTGGTGACAAAGCCAGATGAAGGCGTTAGTCTAAACACGTTCCCCACTGCACCTTCAGCTGTACTAATGTAAGTGCTGTTTTTGTTGAAGGGGATCACAAAAATTATCTGGGTCGAAACATAATTATTTGGAGAGGAAGACAAGAGTGACAATATTGTATTTTTAGTCACATCAGCCATTTGCAGTGATTTCTTTTTCTGATTTTCATGCAACTTTCTTTTGGAGATAATTGCTACCAAGGCACCTGTACCAGTTTGTCTTATGTGGTTGATTTTGTTAAAAAGATACAGATGTAATTTGGTTATCACTTTTTAATTGCTCATAAACTGTAAAAGAACATCCCCCCCTACTGGAAGAGTTAGTCAGCTCTTGTTCTTGTGCCGTCTTGTGCATTTAATTAACTTGTCCTCTCTCCTATCACCACTGGCTGTCACAGGAACATGCAGTGCTTTAGGTTGGAAGGGACTGCTGGACATAATCTGTTTAAAACATGACAAGCCTCTAAGTTATATCCATACTAATGTTCATATTAATTAAAACAAGAAGAAAAGTCATTCATATTTTTGTAAGAGTCGTTAATTTCTGTGTCTGCTAACAGAAAGCAGAACTAATCATCAGTGAAATTTTAACTTTTAAAATAATTAGAGCCTTGTTTTAAACAGTGAAAAGTTCATTTTAAGGTACTTCAGTTATCAGACTTTTTTAATACTGCCAAGCACTTTCCAAAACACAGTGTAGGAACATGCTACAATTTCAGAAGACATGGTCAGTTTTTAATTTAACACCATGTATGTAAAATACTGCAAACATACTTTCAGGTGGTACTATGGAGAGTTATTCTGTAAGAGCAGCTTGGCTGCTGCTGTCTCTGGTTAGTGGTGGTACTAGTAGCCAGCCATTTGTGCAGCTGGTAAACTCTTAGGAAGCCATGGCAGTCATTAACTGTTTCTATAAAACCATCCAGAACCTCATGCAAAGATTGAACAATTACACAAATGTTACATTCAAAGAATTTGTTTTATGCAATATGTTTTCATTTCTTACTGTTGCACTTTGCACCCTGAAAACCTGTACAGGCAAGAGTTAAAATGCCATGGACATTGCTGTCAATTACAGACCTGTACCTGACGTGGTCTAATCGTGTTGGGTTCTTAATATATTTTTAATTAAGTGATCTTCTATAGTTAGGTGCAGATAAAAATTATTATATGAAATGAGAATAGTAGAATCAGTCTCTATCAAGTAATAAAGAAAGCAGGACATTCCCCTGTCTAAGACAGAAGGTGCTGCAGTTGGCAGGACTGTGTTACTTCTTTGTGACCTTTTCATGATGAAACCGCCCTTTTAAATCCTTTCAGCACAGGTTGTTTGTTTCTTGTGGTGGATAGACAGGAACTCAGAAACATTTCATTATATCTTTCTGAACAGTAGCAAAATTATGAAAAAAGCAAATATTATTAAATTGTAAGTTACAAAGGGTAATTTTCATAAATTTTTCAGTATCCACTGCCAACTAATGTTCATCAGATTCCTTATTTTACTTACATTTTTAAAAGATATTGTGGAGATTTTTTCTTTTTATAGTAGACCCATTTTCATGGAATTGTGAAAGAATTATTTATCTGTGCTATTTTATTTACAAGTTTGACTGGAATTTACAGCTTTTGTTTTTAATACTGTGAAACAATTGACTAGAAGCACTAATATTCGTAGCATTTCAACTGCATGTATGATAATGTATACAAAGCCCTTGTGAATACTGAGAACAATCAGCTGACTGACAAGAGGAAAGAAGGATTATGTTTAATTTATTAATGAGGAAACAGATGCAAAGATAAGTAAATGACAGAGTATGACTCCAAACATTCAAGCAAATTGCTCTTCTGAGCACGGTAAATGTGTCTGTGCGTGATCTTAAACTACAGCATACAGGACTTAAGTTGAGCTGATTTAGTCTTTGCTAAATAAGAAAATTACAGAATCATAGAATATCCTGAGTTGGAAGGGACTTGCAAGAATCATCAAGTCTAGCTCTTAGCTCAGCGTGGGACATCCCCAGGAGTCATACCATGAGCCTTAACGCATTGTCCACATGTTTCTTGAACTCTGTCAGGCTTGGTGCTGTGACCACTTCTCTGGGGAGCCTGTTCTGGTACCCAACCACCCTTTGGGTGAAAAACTTTTTCCTGATATCCAACCTAAACCTCTCCTGACTCAACTTCATGCCATTTTCGCAAGTCTTCTCACTGGTCACAAGGGTGAAGAGATGCCCCTCTGCTTCCCCTCACAAAGATACTGAAGACTTCAGTGAGGTCTTGTCTCAGACCCCTCTTCTCCAAATGCTTGTTACTGACAGTGGAAGAGCACTAAACCAGCTCTAATTACCTTGTCGTGGCCATCAACTAGGTAACTTTAGAGTTGCTTACTTGTGTATCTGAGCTTGCAGCTTGCCGTACAGCAGATGAGAATACAGGTGGTTTTGATTTAAAATTTGTAAAATGAATAATTGGATTATGCTATTGCTGACAAAAATTTCTCTTGTAATAGTTTTAGATTCTAACAAGATTAGAACTTAGATGATATTTGTTTCTGGTTAGAAACACTCCCTCTTGATGCATTTCCTGAAGAGCTGTGTGTTGAGGAAAAGTAAAAGGTACTGATTTTAAGTAGCTGGCTATATAAGGAACCTATAATTTGAGAAGGGCAGCCAAATGGACCTGCACTGAAAGTCTGTGACTCCTGATTGTAGTAAGTATTGCATTTGCTTGTAAGTACCAGAAGGTGAAGGTAAGTGTGGGAGATGATGAGGCAGAGTGATAATCGGCACTGTAGCTTCCAGATTGTCAGTGGTTGTTTGGTTTTTTTCATCCACTGTATAATCTTGGACTGACTGTTTAGAGAAATATAATTTGGTTTGGAAGTGCATTTAAAGGAGATATAAATCATTTGAAAAGCTTCCTCTTCCACAGTTATTATTGAATACGAGTTGAGTGAGTCATCTTGTGGATGGACCAAGTGAACAGGTAATTTTATTTTGAACATTGAAGATATTGTTGAGATTCCTAAGAATGACACTGGAGGGACCTTATTCAATTGGTTATCAAAGCAGCTGCAGCTGCATTGTCAATGGGATCAGTATTTGTTGCAAATAGATTTTATATGATGTACTCTTGGAAGAGCAGTTTTTACAGAGCTAATTTCCAGTGAATTAGTAATGGGGAAGAATTTGATCTAGCCACCTGCTCTCTACTGATTTGAAGTTAGGTCATATTCTTGTCCTGGTAAGCTGATGCTGGATGTTATTGCCATCCAGTCTGTCTGCTCCAGGGACTTGCCCTTTGACAGGTCTGCCTTTTAAAGTTCAATGGAATAGATATTTTCTAGCCCCCTTGGGCAGAAGAAATCACATCATTTGCTGATATCATCAGTCCAACAAGATAACAGGCATCGTTAACAGAATTCACTGTAAAGTTGCACCCACATCTCAGCATGAGACTGTGGCTGCTGCTAGTCCTCACTGAAATGATTTGCTTATAGAGAGAGATTTTGAAGGAGGCCTATTTTTGATGAGCTTCAGGATAGTAACTCATTTCATGTGGTCTGGGTGACCTGGAGAAATTCTTCTTGTGACTGGCAAGGCTCTAATATAAAACAGAGTGTTGTAGACCTTCTGAAGTGCTGTGTATGTATGTAGGGTCAGTATGTACATATGTCTCTAGCCAGAGTTAATATGTAGAGCTAATATTTCTCTCTTGGCCGAGGTCAAGAAAACATACTTGCCTTTTATTTATCCTTGAACTTTTTACAAAGAGAACAGTCCTGATTCCTGGAGATAAGATTGGTTAAAGTGCTGCTTGGCTGTGAGACTTGAAGACTTGATGAACTTCAGCATTCCAGCAGTTTCAGGAATCCAAATCTTAAAAATGAATTATGGCGTTTATGAAACCGGACTAGAGTTTTGCTTTCCATTTAAGGAAATAATCTGGAAATATGAGTAGCACTTTGACTTATACTTCAGTATTCTTCAAAATGCAATTCTCTTTAAAAATATTTTAACTACCAGTCCTTCCTGAAAAACATAAGTAAACCCATATCTGTTATAATTTTGCTCCTAAGAAATTAGAATCCAATCCTATACTTCTTAGCTTTCTTACTTTCCAGCTGGGTGGAGTTAGGAAAACAGTGAATTGAGTAATGACTAGTGTGTAGTTGCTTTACGTGTGAGTTCATCAGAAATATAAAGAAGAAAAGCACCCATTATTATATTGCATTTTTTAACTTTTTTTCAGAGAACAATTCAATAGCAGCTGAAAAAAAATGAGGACAAATGGGCTATTTCTGTAGTTAATGACTGCAGAAAAAAACCTATCATACAGGACATTTGGCCCAGCGTGTCATTTCTTCATGGGCCATGATGATTTTCTTTAATTACTTCAGTAAGCACTGATACAGAATTTCTTGTAGTATTGTTAAAATAAATAAATCAATAAATAGTCTTTTCTGTCTGGACAATAGATATGAAAGCTTTTGTACTATTTTAAGTTGATCTAGTTTACTGATGTTTTTTCATGAAAGTTTTGTGTTCAATTAAAAAGTACTGAAAGGATCAGTTTGTTTATTTGGAAAGTGTTGCAGGGCATTTTGGAGCTAGTACAGTATTTTCATATTGCAGCTGGGGATAAGAATCTTGTGCTTTCTTTGAGTGTCATTTATTGCCCCTTTTTGCTATCGTTCTGGGAACTAATTTGGTTTCTCAGGGTTTTTTATCTAATTGTGAAGAAAAAGAGTTTTCCGTCACCTTGTGGGTGACAAGAAGGAATGCGAACTCAACCATTTATAACCTTGTCCATTTTCAAGAAGGCTGGAGATGTCTCTGATCTAAGAAGAGCTATCTAGCCTCCTGATGCCAGTCTACAATACTCCACATAGTGTGTTTGCTAGAGCTTTGCCTTTCAATGGGCTAATACTCCTTTTCTGCAAGTGTAGCTGAAATTCTGCTTCAGAGCTCTTGTCTGGAGTAGGATCAGAAAGTGGGGAAAAGAAATCCTTGGTGATGTACATGGTTTTTCACTGTATTCTTGTCTTCATTTTGTGAAGTGGAGGAAAAAATGTCCCACAGTAGTACATAAAAATTATCCTGAGTTATCTGCTAGGCAGAAGAAAACTAGGACTTTATATAAGGACAGGGAGATCTTGATTTGTGGCTTGTTTGAAGCTGATATAGCTCTCTAGGATCAGAACCAGTCTGTAAGTGCTTTCTAAGTGGAACAGTCCTTGATGTGCCATTTTCAGTATAAAAGAAGGAAAAACAGTGTAATGACTGTAGAGGTGCCAGTTTTTTGAACTGGTGCTGTTGGAGCTGTTTAGAAGTACTGATATCTCTGTGTGTGGTATGTGCTCTTTCATTTGTTTCCTTTTGCCCAATAAAAATAAATCGAGTTGGTTACTATTTAATTCTGGAAATGCAATGGTAAAATGATCTTAAAACTACTCAATGATCATTCAGCTTTTTAAATTCTATTTCTGTGCAATTCACATTCATCACATTTATCCATTCTGTCAGTGTTAATATTTATTGCAATTGTTCTTCCTTTATACTCTTAGAAATGCATTCTGTATCAAGCATTTAGTTATTCCTATATATTACCTGTGTGTCTTTGCCAGAGGGTGTTGTGAATGCAAAATTTTGAGTTGGTTCAAAATTTTGGTGGAGTTTGTATCAAGTGTAGAAGGTCCTCTATCTGGAAATAACTTTCAAGGCTGCTAGGATTTTGAAGAAAAATGTCTCATATGTTAGTCTTGTTCATTTATACTCTTCCTTGGTATCTACTTGTAGTCATTTTGGGATATAGGATACAGTGCTAAATGGATCTTTGGTCTGAACCATTATGACCTTTCTTATATAATCCTTAAAATAATTAGACAGTTAAAATAGTTAGACCATATTTGTGTTTCAGCTTGTTATTATATTTGTTTAAACATTCATGTGTCTTCAAGAACTTAAACCCTGTATGTATCATGAACAGTATCAGTATTCTGTTTCAGTCAAGGCAAAAAGAGTTAATTTTATGGCTGAGAAGACATCGCTGAATATAGACACACACACACACACACGCATATATATATATAATGAAGAGATATGCAGGTCAGATGCCACTGTGCAAAGCCCCTCGTAAAGGCTAATACCTTTTCAGACTAAATGGTTTACTCATGGGAGGTAATTTGTTATATACTTAAAAGCTGAATTCAGAGGTTGAAATTTTAAGCTATAAAACTTACATGCCAAATGTGGGCCTATTTTTGTTCTTCTCTGCCTTTTTCTGTGCATGCCTGACCTGTGGGCTTTTTCCCACTAGGCTTCTGTTTGACCATTCCCCATATCTCAGAGCAGGAGCTGTATAGAAAGCACTTTGACTTCCTTTTGTCATTCATTAGGCACCACAAAGGTTTCTGCAGAGGCAGTCTTTTCCTTTGTCCTATGTGCACATTTGCTGTCGGGATCTATTTCTAACTAATTTAAGACCAAATTGGCTTATATGCAGGAAAAAAAATAAACAAACAAACATAAATTCCATGAAGTCCAGAACAGATGCTTATCTTCCTGATTGCTGTTTGGGGAAACCAGTTTTATTATAAATGCAGGTGAGTACATTGTGAAGAAAGAGTTTAGCGTTAGAAAGTTGCAAGTAAAAGTTGGATTCAGTGAAATAAGATTTAACTGATGTTTAACTGGGAAGTCTGTTGAATCACCCACATCTATTAATCACATTGAAAATTCTCTCTATTATCCAAAATTATTCAGTGTCTTGCTTCTCTAATTCCATTCTGTCTGCAGTAATCAAGGTTGAACCATACCTGTAAGGAGTTCTAAAAGCAGCGGTATGATAAGTATAAAAAGACAAAATGTTCTTTGTCCTCATTAAAGATTGTGAGCAGAGTGTTAAATAATATTAATGGCTGGGATTGTCAGTACTTAACAGTACTTTCCTAGTACAAGTGATTTTATTGATCGATACAGTCTCAATGTAACAGGGCAGATTATTCTACTGATTTTATCGAAACCTTAACTAAGTTTGTTAGTGTACCACATATCTTTAAATAGATCTAGATGATGATGTAGATTAAGAAAAGCAGACCACCATCCATCTTTTTTTGATCGGTTAATAACTTAAATCCATCATTGCTGCTACCAGCTTTTTTAAGATTCTGTTGTGCATACGTATTTCTTTGGTGGTACAGATACATAGCTGGTTTTAGATGTCTGTAGATTTTAAAGGACTGTGGCTGACACATGCAGGATTGCATATTTGTTAAGAGGAAGCAGAAAACAAAAGAAAACAAGAAAGCAAAATAAATGTGTAGATAATTTAAAGGAGAGACATTTATAAAGATTGTCTGTCTGCAGAGATGTTTCCTGAAGAAGTATTCAAAGCATTTTTCAAGCATGCTTAGAAAATTACTTGGTTTATGTTTTAAGAGTTAATTTTTTTTTGTTTTTCAAGTGTTGCTGTGTTTTGATTTATGATTCATATTTTTTTTCCTTCATCTTCAATAATCTGTTTGGTTTTGCTGTATAGAACTACGCTGCATGTTCTCTCTCATTTTAATCTTACATGTTAGAGATGATTAAAATAAATTTTATTCAGTTAAACACAGAATTTACATTGGAAGTCGTGGCAGGTTTAGAAACCACGTCTAAAGTGCTTGTTGTTTTTTCATTAAGAGTGTGTCATAATGATATTGTAGGTGAACATCAAACTGTACTAATTGTGCACTTCTGTACGGTGAGAAATAGTCTCTTTTGTGACCTGAATATGCTCAGAATAACTGTAAGATATTTTAAGAGGGAGAAAGAAATTATTTGTCTAGGAAGTCGCAGGCTGTTAAAGCAGAGCTGGGGATATTAAAACCCAAGTGCTGGCACACTGTTGTCGTCTGCTGATGACCAACTGTTCTAATAGCCATGATTCCTTCTAGAGCCATACAAAGTGTGAGATACTTATTTCATTTAGACATGATGAAGGAAGAATTATCCTGAATGCAGCTCCTCATTTGATATGTAGGCATTAAATTTTCTTTTCCCTTGATATTTAATAGATTTGCTTGAACTTCTCTGGGGAAGGCAGAGGGGAGCCAAAAAATTTTTGTCCATTAATTCCTGCAGAGTCTTATTATCACCATCTGAAGTACGGTAGAAAGGCTCAAGTTTTCCCCACATTTTTCATCAATGCATGGTATTTCAAATGCATTTTCAGTTCCTATTTTGTGTTATTTATCATAAGGTAATTGTTATATTTTGGTGTGCAAATGGCTATCACTTTTTTTAAATTGGACTTTCAAGGCAAGTTAAATCTTACGAGCTTTTTATTCAAAATTAATCTGTAAAGTTACTTAATGAATTGCCAGTGAGGGGGAAAATTTACTCTAGTAAAACAGTGTTTTGTTTTTGCATGTGTGGTGTAATACAATATGTTTTGTTAAGGTTGTTCAGTAGTGTACAGCACTAAATTAGCATGTAGATTAGTCCTAGGTTTGCCAAATGAGTGACTTTATGCAATCTGGTAGTATTATTCTGCGTACACTCTTCGTGTGAGTAGAGATCAACCATAAATATTCTTTACACATTTATAAATTGCACATAAAAGCCAGGGGGAAAAAAGTTCGTAAAGTGAAGAATTCTGTCTTTAAAGCATGATTTGAATCTGCACATAAGACACAGGCCACGCTCAGAGGCCAGACAAAATATGGAATATATGCTGACATACATGCAGACAAAACAAAAGACGGAATATATGCTGAACCATCCATTCTGTGCTTTGGATGAAGAACTCATTCTGAGGGATAAGAGTAGTATAGGATCATGCTACATATGAAAGCACCATTAAATAAATCCTTTTACATAGGGAAGCTGAATTGGTTGTAGTGTGCCATAATAACTTTGTCTAACATTGTTTGTATCATTTAGCATAGACCATTCTGAAGGGAAAAAAAACCTGTGGAACTAATCACAAAGGTTTACCAGAAAGATACTGAAATAAGTAATTCTTGACCTTCTGCTTTAGAGATGTTGAAAAGAAAGAGCATAGGAACAGAAAAGTTTTTTGTGAGAAGGGCTGCTTAAGGAAGAAGTAGGAGCTTCTGTCAGTAGCTGGGACAGGTGAGTAGAAGAGGAGATGACTAGTGACTAGTCTTCCTCAGATAGGTTGTGGAAAGGTGGTCAGTGAGCCTTCTCCTTTGGTTCTCCAGTAAATTGGACTCTCCTGCATTAGACATAATTCCCGTGTGTATGTGTTTGTGCTGGCTTTTGTTGGCATTTATGCAATCTTGCATGACTCCTTTCTGAAAAATATGTTGAAGGATTTCAGAGTGAACTAAGGGGAGAAGGTCCTGTGCTCATGGGTAGCCTAGGAGAATAATAAATGCTTGTTATCTTCTCTAACATTATCTATCTCCACACACATCACCATTGATTATCTTTATTTTTCTTTTCACCTGATTATTGTGTCTGTAATCTGAATATAATATGGATTTAGTTATATGTAAAAAAGCTTGTTTTACACTAAAACCATGCTTTGTAGAATTTCTTGGCTGACACAGACTTGAATTTCTTTGAAGGTACATTTACGAACAAAAACACATTACCAAATAATGCCTAAATTCATTACTGACATGGATTTTTCCTGTTGACTTTAAAAACATGGACATCAAAATAAAAAACTCATAGAGTTGCTTATGGTAAATCCTGTGAATTATACATAAGAAAATCTTCAACAAGTATTAATGTAAAACTGAGGTTTGTGGTACAGTTTCTTCTTTTTAATTTCTCATAATTATCACTGTCTTTGTCTAATATACTTCTTCTGTAGATGAAAAAAGTTTGCCGAAACAAAGCATGAAGTAGAAGTAGAACCATTAATTTCATTAGGCATGTTGTAACAGGTGAAGATTAATGTATATATCTCTTGCTAATTCTTTTCAATTACTCAGTTCATATAAATTCCCAAACCTTGTTAATTATGCTGAAGTCAGGTGGTAATTTTTAACAGTATTTCCACAACAAGGGAATTTTCCTGGTCTAACCTTGCCCTCCTGTAGAAACTCTCAGCAGATTAGGCATTCTGACTCTAGTCCATTCGTTTTCAGCACAAGCCTAATTGCTGCCGACTGCCTGCCACAGGTACCCTGGTATCGTACATTTAAGGGATGCTGGTTCTTCTGAGAACAAATAAGGAAAGATTAATTGTTTGTTTTGTTTCATCCCAAGAGAAATGTGGGAGCTTAATCAAGAAAAATAATTTCTTCTGTTGATTTGGCTTATTTGTGGAGAGGGATAATTGCATAGAGGCAAGCATAGAGCTATGCATTTTGAAAGAAATTTTGCCATTTACCTACTTGGGAGGCAAAGATACAGCAAAATGAATGTAACACAGCATTGGAATTGATGGGGATGGTTCACATTTCTCATAGTAAGTAATTTAGCTGCAGGGCTTTTATTTGAACCAATATTGCTAGGTGGTGTTGTCATTTGTTTTGTCTGCTTCTTTGGATATCTAATCAAGAAGACAATAGTAGGGGGAAAAACGCTTTTCCAAATTGTCCTTAATTGCTAGAGCACAAAGTGAGCTAAGCACTCAGGTATTTCCAATTAAAGAACTTGTTTCCAGCAAGCACCATTAAATCTATCTTTCCCAATCTGATAAATAAGCTATCAAAGAGTGGAACAGATTAATTGAGAGCAATTAGTTCAAAGCTCAGTATAACAGTCAGAGTGAACCAACATTATCAATGAATGCAAATTTTACGTAAAGCAGTAAGAAGCACTGATGCAACAAAATAGAATTGAGAGCAGTCACTAAGCACAAAGGAAAATTTTATCTGTGATACGAAAATAAAAGACATGGGAAATATCACTGATCCTACAATTCAGAGCTGATCACAAGATTTACTATGATTGTGTCTAAAGCATAAGAAAGCCCTGCATAAGTACGATGTTTGAGACTTTAAACATGGTAATCTCTCAGTGTCCTATGCTTATGTTAATAATCAGTAACCACAGTGTTTGGTAGAGACTTAGTTAGCCCTGGTGCACTGGATTTTGATTCCTCTTTAACGTGGGTGTCCCTAGGCATATGTATCTAGACCTGTTTGATGGGTGTTCTTTTCTTCCAGCTGTCTGTGCATGCCAAATTGCATTGCTCCACACGGTCTAAACATCATTCTGCTTATGGGTCCTCTGTATCTTTCTCATAATGACAAAACAGAAAAAACACCGGAATTCTCTCTTTAAGTGCCAGCCTTTTGCCTTTTGACAATGCATGCATCAGCATGAGGAGAACACCTGTCTGTCCCCTTAGATATTGAAGTAAACTTATAGGCTTTGAGTATTAATATGTTCCAAAAAATATTACATGATGATTCCACTGTTGATATGTGGTTTATATATTCTTCAAGAAGAAGGCAGGAGGGGATATGCGTATTCTGTTACACACTAAACAGACTAATTTTCAAGACAGTTTTTACTGA
>JAWMRA010000090.1:17296710-17312848 GCA_035584735.1 Pseudotriccus pelzelni | reverse complement strand
CTGGCAGATGTCTCAAAATCGCCAGCCCTTGTTCTTGTGGGTGACTTCAACCTGCCCGATATCTGCTGGGAGCTCAATACTGCAGAGAAGAGGCAGTCTAGGAGATTCCTGGAGTGTATAGAGGATAATTTCCTGCTCCAGCTGGTAAATGAACCTACCAGGGATGGGGTCCCACTAGACCTGTTGTTTACAAACAGAGAGGGGCTGGTGGGAAATGTAGTGGTCGGAGGCCGCCTGGGGCACAGTGATCATGAAATAATAGAGTTTGCAATACTCAGGAATGCAAGGAAGGCCACCAATAAAACCTCCACGTTGGAGAGTGAATATAACTTCAAAAATAGGAGATTTACAGAGAGCATCTTGGCATCCTTGCAGTTATTTTAATGTTATGATAATTTTTTAAACAGAAATAGAGATAGCTATTTAGCTTCTGTTAGCAAACTAAATTGCAATCTCAGTTCTCCAGCCTAGAGAAGTCATCCCTCTTTCAACAGCAGTAATGTGGAGAGGTTTTAGCCAGATCAGAACATTGTCTGCAGAATTGCTATGGCTGTGACAAATGCAGCCGTCCAGTTATGCTGCTTGTCTGCCATCAGCACGGAAAAGGTAAATAAGCATTCACTGACCAAGGTAGGATGGTCTCGTTTCACAAGTAATTGCATCGTTCCTCACCTTTATCAAGGACTCCCTTGCTAGGGAGTTTTGGGAGGGACAAGTGTCAAGGAACAGAGCCATAATGAAGTATCTGCAATTGAGCAAGGATTACTTTGCTCCGTTAATTCTGTAAAAACTTGTCAGTTTGCCACCCAAATAAATGCCTAGACTTCGTAAAACATGGAGCAGAGTGACCTCTAGAAGAAAAATCAATGGCAATTCATATTTCATACGTCTATAATTGCTTGTGAGAGCATGGCAGCAGTTTGTTTATAGAGCAGCTTGTTTTACCAGGGATTGTTTCCTGACTTTTTCTTCTTTCCAGTGGTGATGCCTCTCATGGACTGTGAATCACAGCTAGACACAGCATTAGACAGGTTTTATTGGTGGTGATTTTTTATTATTGTTTTCACATTACTGTCTTCAGAATTGCTACACTGTGTTTTGTTTGAACCAGTAGAGTAGTCTATAGTTACATGTAAATCTCTTCACAACTGTTTCCTTGAAAGACTCCGGAAGCTGTTTTTTACCTTCCTTTTTGTAGGCAGGACTTTATCCTCTGTGAAGTTATCCATTTGCTAGTATTTTAGCCATCAAACTGAATCCACTGTGTGGGCTTCATTTTTAAGCAATTTGTCAAGAAGCAAGGCATTCTCACAGTCAGCTAATTTAAAGACAGAATTTTGAAAATATCATTTTTCCCCCTGCTTTGCTTTGTTTTTTCTTTTTTTTTTTTTTTTAAGAAGCTGTTGTAAGATTTGTATCCCCACTGAGGACTGAGATGTCATAGGGATAGAGAAAATGCCGCTCACTTTATGGATTACTGTTAGGTCAACAAAACTTTGGCAGCATTGATTAACTTGACAGTGAGTACAGCAGTACATTTATCACTTATGGCTGTGCTGTAGAAAATCTAATAAGAGGCAAACAATTCCCTTTAGAGCAGTAACAGGTTCACTGTGGCTAACGGTGCATGCACTGGAAATTTCTGACTTTAAATTATACTCTTGCTGCTAGTTGGGTCATTGACTTCAAGCTACTGCACTTTCACTACTGTGTTCTGTATTATTAATTTGATCAAAATTGTTTGGGCTTCTATAAATGTGTTCAAACTGTATATTGGAGGTCATATAAACTCATAAGCATTTTTGAAGAAGGGATGCAGAAGGAGCAAGATCCAAGCTATGTTATGTAGCAGGGGCAGCTGCCTGTTAGAACCACAAGTGCTTGGGGTCTTCAAAGGTTATAAAGCAAGAATTTTAAACTGTTGCTTACAAATCTGCCTCTAATTCACAGATTTAATTAAACTCCAAACCTCAACCTATCTTACATTCATTAAGTTTCATTGGTTGGTCAGGAGGACTTTTTCCATATGTACAAATATGGGGGGTTTTTTATTACCAATAAGTACATTAAAAATTCTATACAAGTTGATTTATAGATACACTCTTCCAGTTGTCTTTTTTTTTGCAAGAATTATGAGAGCTGAACTGTGAACAAAGATTTTTTTGCCTTTGCTGTGTAGAAGTGCTGCTGCTTGACTGCAATTTTGTGTTTGGTTCTAATCTTACAGTGAAATTGGGTTTTATTCTATATTGCTTGGTTTCATTTTAATAAATCTTTTCTTGAAGTCCATGGCCAGTACATTGGGAAGTGTCTTTGCATTGCAAATGTAAAGGAAAATGGAGGGGAGGGGGAGGTGGGGTTTTTTTGGTTTTTAAGTCTTGTACTGATTAGTTCTCTAAAGTGGAAGCCCTTTATAAGATATTCTTCTGCAGAAAAATACCAAGGCTTTTTTCAATTCAAATAACCAAAAGTATGTAAAGGCCAGATACCCAAATAATTTTGTTTCTAGAAACAGTCAGGAAAGAAGATTGAAGAAAATGCAGTATTAAGTGCAGATCAGAACATACAGTGTGCAGCTAAATTTATGGCTTTGTGATACAATCTGCAAAATTGCTGTTCAAAGGAGAGTAAGGGTTTGGGTTTTTTTAATAAGGATACTTGGCTCACTAGAGTAGAGAGCCTTTGTGAGTAGCAACTATTATTTCAAGTATTTTGTGTTATTTTAGGAAACTGTTTAAATTGGAGGTTTTGTTCTGCAATATCTCTAAAAATGATGTCGTTTTCTTTGTTGGGAGAGAAGTATTCTACTTGAATCAATTGTCAGGAGGCTTAATGTAATAAGGCAGTTTGTGGTCTGACTAAAAGAAACACAGTGCAAAAGAAATTCCCATAGCAGTTTGTTTTTAACAGAAAAACTGAGTTCACTTGAAACATAAATACGTTGAAAACTGAGGCTTAATAAGGTAGAGCAGCTTCAAAGGGAAACAGATTGGGGTTGTTGTCCAAAGTTTGTCTTGTAAGTGCTATAATTTAATCAAATATCTATGTTAATAATAGAATAGCTCTATCAACAGCATAACAGCAGATTTCTTGCAAGGAATGATCAAGCAAGTTGTCATTACTACCCTTTACATAGTTTTGGGGGAAATACAGTTAAAATAATGCGTCCTGTTTTGCACTTTTTGTTTTTAATTTACAGGGTAGAAGTTGTGTTTCTCACTCTGTTATTGCATTTTATAGGTAACAAGACACATTTCCACACTTTCTCCTGGGTTCATACAATAAAGGAGTTACCCTACTGCCTGCCTTACTGAACAGAGACCTGTTATTGATTACCTATCACACTGGCATCAGAACTACTCTTAGGATTCAATTTTTTTGTTGTTTTGCATATTTTATTGATCAAAAGTGGTAAATGAGCATCAAGCGTGCAAGAAGACGATGAATTGTTTACTTGCATAAAATAACCTTTCAATAAGGGAAGATGCATTGCTCACACTTTTGGTGCTGTTCTGCTGCCCGAAGCAGATGGCATTCAGCTGCTATTGATTTGCTCCTATAGTTACAGAGCAGCATGTAACAAGGCATGCTCATTTCTCTGAAAGAGAGGTGAGATTTTTTTGCCAGGGTGGCAGGAGTGGAAAAGGAAGGATGGGGGTTTTGGAGGATTGTTTTGGGGTTACATTTTCTTGCAAGAAAAAAACATGGAAAACCTTGCAACTCTGTGCAAACAGATAGCAGGGTTTCTGTGTCTGCAGAGAAGGGAAATTACTTTGTTTAGTTCTAGCACTTCTGGTAGCATTAATTCATGATGCAAATTGAGTCTGGAGCAAGCAAGTACTTAGAATTGTAGAAAGCAGCCAGAATTTAGCATCACAAACTCCACGCCACAAGTCTTAGCTATGTTTTCTTAGTTCTACTTTGTTTTTTTTCCTAACTTTGATTCATTAGCAAGACAAAATCATTCTGCAGCATGCTGGGCTTGATTCTGCGAACACTGCCTTTCACTGAAGAACACAGAATTTTATAATTCACTGCTGTATCTCTCCTGTAATGGGACACATACACACACACACACAGAGCAAACACAGCTTTCTCTTAAAGTTTATGTGAAAGAATGTTTAATGCGGAATTTTGGCATGAACAAGATGTTTTGCAGATTTGAATGAAATGCAGATAGATATATGATAGAAGAGGATTTCAGCAAATAGATTATAGGAATATTTGTTCTAAGACAAAACATTCTAGATCATTTAAGGTCTTATTTCTGGAAGAGTAGTATGGTGGGGGGTACTGAGGAGCAGTGTGCAGTCCTCAGTCAGGCTGTTTCAACACAGAAATAACCTATCTGTCAAGATTCACAAGTGTGGTAGTATGAGAATTAACAAATTCAGATTCTTGATGACAAAACTAGACCTGTTAAGTGTTTTGACAACACATATTAAAGCCTTTCTTGTCCCCCTGACTGTTCTGCAGTGACTCTTGCTGCCAGAAATGCTTAACTCTTATTTTTGGACAGCCTTGAGCATCTTCCTGCTCTTTCGTTGTTTGGGAAAATAAAATAGTGTAGTGCATTATGACTGCCCTGCTGTCCTCCGTGTTCTTTATATGGTGTTTCCTTTTTAATGAAAATAGTAAATGAGATATGACCCCTGGCAAAACATTGTCACAGCATAGTTAGTAGCTAGTTATTTATCAAGAATTTAATTTAAACGTGCGTATTGGCGTCTGTTAAAAATTTCCTACTTCATCTATTCAAATTTCTGTTCTCTGACATTGATTTCAACTTGCTTGTGTAATTTATGAAATGCTGTCTAAGCTTTTTTAATATCCATATTTTTATGTGTCCCCACATCTTGACCATTTGTTATGCTGCTTCTGTGGCATAAGCAGGACAGAAGAGATTGTCTGAATCTTTGACTTTAACCTGTTGGTTTCCATCCAGAGTAGAGATTTCTTCTGAGTGTTTTTCAAAGCAGACAAACCTTGGTGATTTTTTCAGAAAACAGATGCTTTTTAATCAATGGCTAATGCTGTCAGCTCAGCATTTATCACATTGTTCCAAGTTGATTTGGTCTTGTTCTCCTGTGGGGCTAGGAAAATGTTTTAAACGTAAGAATGTTTACAAACAGAAATAATATAATGAAACATGGAAAAGCATATGTTTTAAAACAAGGTTTTTTTCTGTTATAGTGTTGCTACGAGAAAGCCCTTTGCTTTCAACAGATTTAAACAAATACAGCCCTGTTCTTGTTCTATTCCTGTGGTATTTATGCTGTTCCTGTTAGGACTGACTCAAATTTTCTTCAGCCGCTCTGTCTCTGTCATTTTTGAATTTTTTAGTGGTCAAAACTTACTTTGTGCTTCTTTGCCATTGTGTAAGCAACCACCTCATTAACTACAGAATTAGGATATCAGAATAAATTGCTAGTATATTAACAATTTGGGGGGAAAAATTGAAACAGTCCCACACACAGATTTTTACCTTTCTTTTGCTAATAAATAAAGCTAATTGAAATCTGAGTAAGTAACGCTTAACAGTTTTCTTGCAGTTACTCTTCCAACATTACAAAATAACTTAGAGTCCTTCTTCAACATCAAATTTTGTGGTGAAAGGGCTACAAACACTCAAAACTAAAAAACAAAGCCCCTAAAAACCACAGCTGTATAAATCTAAATAGATTTTGCCAGCTATGTTACCCCTGCATTACCTCTTCAAAAGTGACACAATTGAGTTCATTAACCCCAGATGCAGTGAATTCCCTGTCCTTTCTACATTCTCTTATTTGGACTTCGGAGTGCGTACCTGCTGCTTAGTCTAATTAGTTTCCAAGGGAATGTCGAGTAATTTCTCAAGAGTTTACTCTGACCCAAAACATCTGACAAGAAAATATTAGAGAGACAAAATAAGAAGTTATTGTAGAGTTGAATAGCATTCTGTTACAGTACCTTGTGGAAACAATGCAGATGAGAAAAGCATCCTCACACCTTACCAACCATCTGACTCTTTCCTTTTTCTCAGCAAAGTCACCAAAATGAGTGAGAGCTTTGGGAGATATCCTATGAAGCTAAAAAGAAGTGAAAATGCTATTGTAGCCCCCAGAATCTCAGTCCTCCAATTACTAATGGTCATTCTAAAGTCCACCATTGGTTTTTTATAGGTTTTTTTTTTCCAATATGCATCACTTGGAGATGTGTTCTCCTATCCTCTCTTTCAGGAATTGTAACAACTCAGTTATCTTCACAAGGATCGTGACTGCTGAGTTTGTCTTAAAGCCTTTGGTGGAGGGGGGTCAAAAGCCTTTTGGAAGTGAAAGTGGGCTGTATCAACAGAGCCACCTTTATCTGTACTTGTTCATTGTTTAAGGGCTTGCAGGAAGTTTTTGAACAGTCTCTTTTTTTGCAATATCTAATTCAGTAACCATCTGACCTGAGTCTCTGTTTCAGTCATAGCAGCCCTATTAAGATGTGTTTATATTTGTGCCCAGTAATTCTGTTCCTTACTGTAAATGTTACTAACTTCCCTGGTACAGGCATGCCAGTTTATAAATCCCCAGTTCTCTCATGGTACTCTATTGTTGTTGTTATCATCATCATCATTATCGTTATTATCATCATCATTATTGTGAATTTTTTAGTTCTCTGGTTCTAAAGCAGCCATGAACAATATAGTGTACAGAGCTGTGAATTCAGAAAATCCATCAGTTCAGTTCTCTTAGGCCCTTTGAAGGAATACTGTGTGAGCCTGCTGACTTGTAACTGTAACAAACAAATACACTTCTATGTATTTTATGACCTGATGCTCCTGGCTTGGATGGACATACTCTTTGCTGGGTGGTTGGGCCCAGAGAGTGGAGGTGAATGGAGTTAAATCTAGTTGGTGGCTGATCACCAGTGGTACTCTCCAGGGGTCAGTATCAGGGAGAGCTCTGTTTGCTATTTTTATCCATAATCTGAATGTGGGGATCAAGTGCACCCTCTGTCAGTTTGTATATGACACCAAGTTGGATGAGAGTGTTGATCTGCTGTAGGGTAGGAAGGCTCTGTGGAGGGATCTGGACAGGTTGTATTGATGGGTCAAGGGTGATTGTATGAGGTTTAACAAGGCCAAGTGCTGGGTCCTACATTTGAGTCACAAAAAACCCATGTGGAGGTACAGGCTTGGAGGCAGAGTGGCTGGAAATGTGCCAGGTGGGAAAGGACCTGGGGGTGCTGGTTGACAGCCGGCTGAACATGAGCCAGCAGAGTGCCCAGGTGACCAAGAAGGCCAAAGGCTTCCTGGCTGGTATCAAAAATAGTATGTCCAGAAGGACCAGGGTGGTGCTGGAGTGTGTCCAGAGAAGGGCAACAGAGCTGGTGAAGGATCTGGAGCACAAATCGTGTGAGGGGAGACCGAGGGAGCTGGTGTTGTTTAGCCTGGAGAAAAGGAGGCTCAAGGGGGACTTTATCACTCTCTACAAATACTAGAAAGGAGGCTTTTAGCCAGACGGGCCAGCCTCTTTCCCTAGGTAACAAGTGACAGGATGAGAGGATTTGGCCTTTTGTTGTGCCAGGGTAGGTTTAAATTAGGTAAGAGGAAAATTCCCTCAAGGAACAGGTTCTCAAGCATTGAAACAGGCTGTCCAGGGAAATGGTTGAGTCACCATAACTAGAGGTATTTAAAAGACATTTAGATGTTGCACTTAGGGACTTGATTTAGTGGTGGCCTTGGCAGTGCTGGGTTAACAGTTGGGCTCAATGATCTTAAAGGCCTTTTCCCACCTAAAAACCTTTTCCCACCTACAATTCTAAGAATGGCTTTTTGCATACTAGGAAGACGGGAACATACACTAAACCCTGATGTTTAAAGAAAGTTAGGACTTGCAAATTTGGAAAATCTGGAACTGACATTTCCAGTCCCAGCTTATCTACCTTAAAGTAGATGACATATTTATGATTATATTTGATTACGTGATCAGATCCTGTTGCAGGGTTTTGTTTCTTTTTCCCATGCAACCTTCCACCCAGTGCACAAGGATCACATGGATCAACATAGAAGAAGGGCAGCACCTGACTGTGAAAGAAAACAAAAACCTATCAATTACTTTCCAGGTGTTGTAATTTGCAGTTGCATTTCTGTTGTTGGTTGTTGTTGTTGTCTTAGAGGTCCCTTTCCTTAATGTTTCTCAAACAGTAATTTATAGACAGCTGGTGTCTCATAAAGCTCTGACAGTGGACAACAGAAACTTCCCAAACACTGGAAATGCATGAGCTTCTGGTGAGGTGAATTGCGCTGTGTGCAGTTCTCGTGGCTGTTTTGTATTTACAGTGTTTTATGAGGAAATCCTGGCATTTTCCGGTGGCCATGTTGGTCTGAGGGGTTGGTGTAAGAGGACTCAGATGCTGCTTGTCTCAAGTGAGCATGCCAGTGCTCGTGACACTGCCCGTTGGAGCTTTCCCTGGAGGAGGGACTAGCAGAGAGCATGGTGAGTGAGGCACCTTGCTTCCCTTGAACACTGGGTGTTTTTTTTTCACTACAACATATTTGCCTTTAGTTCCTTTAAGCTTTCAGAAAACAGTATTGCAGCCTACTGTTGTGTTGTGATTATAAATGTGGTTGCTTTTTTGCAAACCTTCTTCCCCTGTACTCTTGAGAAGACTTTTCCAAGCCTAACTACCTAATTTCTGTACCACTGTAGAATGTGTGTTCTCTGGATCTACTGATTGATGTCTGTATTATTGTCTAAGGTATTCCTGCACCTGTTTGTTATCACCAGCATTATTGACATGGTCTTAATTACTTGTTAATTGTCCATTCTCTTAGTGGTCCATTGACTTCTGAAAGACACTTCAATTTAGACATTTTGAAATCAGCATCTACTTTTGTGTCTGTCTTTGCCATTAATGGATCTACTTACTCTTTGTATTAGTTTTTCCTGTTACTTATTTTTAAAAGCCTTTCTTGTTCCTACTAACTTTTTATAATGTCATTAACTTGTCCTGCCCTTCGGCTTCTTTTCCTTTTGCTCTGTTGATTTCTTCATTTCTCATCCAGCTTTGTCTTAACCTCCAATCCTTTGAGCAATGTCTCAGGAAATTATATTGACCTCTTCCTTTCATTTTTATTTTTCAAAGGAATGGTAGTTGCACTTTGTATCTAGTCTTTCAAGGGCTAATCTTCTGTTTCGTTGAAGAGGGACTCCCACTAATTTATTTTCCCAGTTTTCAAAAAAAAATTTAATATTTTATTTTTCCCATCAGGTGGGTTATATTTGTGCACTTAGCTTCAAGTTCAGTCCACTCTGCACTTAGTAGTTAAATATTAGTTGGAATTGTAAACGTGTTTTTAACGAGTTTTCTAACTGAAGTGCTCTCTGCCTTAAGACCTATGTGGTATTTTTGATCAAAATGAGTAAACTGCTTTGCCGTATTTAGGTACGGCTTAAGGAAAAATGTTAATAAGTTATAGACACTGTCATGAATTTCTGCATATACATTTTCAGTGATGATCCAGTAGCTGTTTAACTGATTATGCTTCCCTTTCATCTAGTTAATTTTTCCTCTGTGTAGCTTGAGAATGCTGTGATAGATTTGTCACTCATGAGTTATCAGGTAAGTTTTAAGGTCGCAACAAATTGATCTGAAAGTTGGTGCAGGAATTTTTGCACTATTCTTCAGTCTTAAGGTTCAGATTTCCAATTTCCCTCTGTCTTTTTCTTTTCTTTTTTTTTTTTAACTTTTGTGACTTTAACTTTCAGATAGTTTAGACAGAACTTTAGGTCTTCATTGGAAGTATTTTGGCTTATAGTACCTATAGACAATATTTATTCCCTTTCAAGCTCCGCTCAGTGGATGGCACTCTTTCTGTTGACTTCCCTTAGATATGAGCATGGGAGTGTTGGCTAGGTGGTGCTTCATATGGAGCATGACTTCTGTGTTGTTGTATGTGTGTTTGCATGCTTCTTATGTCTTTATACAGAATTTTAAGCATGTTTGATAACCTCCTCCTGTTCTAACAGATGTGAATATTTTTGGTAGTAATGAAAAGTGGGAAGTCTCTACTATGACAACTTAGGCAACAACTTATTTAGAAGTAATTCTAGTTGATCACCTATAATAACCCCCCTTGCTGAAAACGGGAATTAATTCTTCATAGTTCTTCACAATGGGTAATATAAAATACCATTTTATCTGCTATTCTTTAAAAAAAAAAAAAAGAAAACTTACTCTTAGAAGGCTGGTTCCTTTGTCTACTTGGTTTTTAGTTAATGTGTTCTTTTGATAACCTTTATATCATTTCATGGGATTGTGTAAAGCAGTTCAGGAAAAGCAGGTTAATAGAAGAATATAGACTCTAAAATGTTCTAAAAGATGTGGATTCTGGTCCCAGTGGAGACTGACACTCCAGCCTACTTACTGTAGCTGGAATGTATTGATTTTCTTCTCCCCCATTTTAGCTGCACCACTGAATTAGGTATTGTGAAGCATCTTTCTCTGTGAAGAGAGGAAAAACTGTCATGAACTTCTTCACCCTAACAGTACTGCATTTCAAACTAAACCCGATTGAATGGAAAAGTCTGTAAGGACCCTGTAACTCAGCTCCCCAGTCTCATTTCTCTCTTTCCAGCAGCCTTAAGAAAGTATGATAGATGACTGTAAGAAATTGATTTTAAAATCTTTTTTCATTAAAAACAACAACAACAATAAAACGATGTGAAACGATGCATTCCTGTGCCATGATCTCCGAAGGTTAGGGAAGTGGTCTTGTTCAGGTTTTCAGCAAGATGTTCAGTTACTCTTATAATTGGCTGATGAGTAGGTTTGGGCCTAACTAGAATGCCAGTGTTCGATTTCACAGTGTCCTCTGTGAAGATATGTCACCATTTACCCTGGCTTTAGTGACAATTTTCTAAAAAGGAAACTCGTGGGAAATCATTATGCTGTTTATATGTCTCCCTTGTTCGAGAGCATTATCCTGTGATATTTTAGCACTGTTTTCCACTGCATGATGGCATCTAGCTAAGGTTAAGGCAGAACAAGTCCCTTTGCAATTTTGTGACTATATTTTACTTACTGAAGGAGAAAAGATAACCGACAATTAAGTATTTCAGATGTCACTGAAAGAACATGTGCAACTAATCAATTGCATCCTTAGGGAACATGATTTTATGAAACTGATAAGGTAGAAAAATTGAGGATTTTGTTATTTGTGTTACATAATAATAATTGCACCCTTTCAATGAAAAAGACATTTCTGCTGATGTAAACATCAGGCTCTCCCTTGTGTTGTGTTGTGGGGTTTTTTTCCTGAAGCACAGAGTAGTTATTAAAGTGTGACAGTAACAGATAAACACACTTTACAATTTTCTAAGAAAATATGGCACTTATACTCTTAGTTCAGCTGAAATCAATGAGTTGAAAAATGTGTTTCTGGAGTCACTTCCCAAATCATTTGCTAGAGGTTGTGTTAGATGTTTTACTTGTGGGGGTTTTTTATTTATTTTAGGAAGAAAATACACATGCTTGTGGTTTTTTTCTTAAATTAGTCTACTTAGCACTCTGGGGCCCGTATTTGAAACTCATTGCTATGATCTTGGTAGAATTTGGATGTAGTAGGGATTCACATTACAGTCAAACTAAGTGTGAGTTTTTATTTCTTTGAAAATATTTATCTCTGAAGTTCTAATTGCAGAGCAAACAAGCCTAGTAGTCATACTTACAAGCCAGCATCATATATTCACTTGAACAAGTGCTACATTTGAGCATATTACATCACAAATCAAGATGGTGATTGAGAGACTTTACCTGCTGGTTCCTTTCCTCCTCAGCTATCATTTAAAGATCATCAGGTTTGCAAAATACGTATTTCTTAAAAGTTTTTAGACAGAAATCAAAAATCTGTTGTGTTAAGGGTTTTTCCAGGTAAATTAAGCCACTTGTGGTAACATTTCTGATTTAAGAGTATTCTTTGCAACAACTTAAATACGAAGTTGAGAATGCTTACATTTTTTTCTAAATGTCCACTTCAGGCCACCACCATAGACAGGAAATGTATCTAGACAGACACACCTAATCCAGTTGGCTGGGTTTTTTTGTTGTTGTTCCCAGGGGGATTTTTCTCCTTTTCTTTGGTTTCTACCATGTATTTTAGATGGCAAGATTATGTTCTGGGCGTTAGTTGTATCGAAGCCAGTAAGTCAAGCCGGAAGATAATTTGCCCCCTTATTAGGATAATTAACTTGTATCTTCCTTTATTTTTTTAATGTTTAAAGTGCATGTCACATTACATTACCTCAGTTGAAAAATTCTGCTCTGTTCAATGCAGTCATTCCTGCCTTCATAAAATTCTGGAAATTACAAAATTCCCAGTTAAGAGAGGTGGCATACATATACAGTGGAGTGCAAAATTACCTTTGCTTCTCTGCAAATTCTAAATCTTCAAGTTTAGTGATCACCAAAGTAGTGTTATTGACAACTAACAACTTGTATGGCTTAACACACTGAAGCAGATGTTATTTGTTTACATCTGTTTGTGAAGTATATTTGAGCAAGACCAGGATCACCAGGGCCTAGGTTGACTTAACACATGTGAAAAAAAAAAATAAATAAATAGAATGAGGTATTAATCTGGAGCGAGTGGAAGTAGAAGCAAATAGGTTTGTAAGTGCTGTCAGTTTTCCTTTTATACAATGGTGTATCCTTCTCTTCTTTCCTGTTCTGTTCAGCAGCCTCAGCAGGCAGCTCAACTTTTGGAAAAAACTGTCAGGAGGTGTAAGTATGAGGTTGCATATAAACACCAGATGCCCTTAAACATCTTTATACAACTTTTTCTAGTTCTTCATTGCATATAATTAGTAAGATGGTTTTATTTGAGCCAATGATATGCATTGTTATGCAATTCACGTGCCCTCTGAATATGCATCCACCTCCAACCCTCCTTTTGTGCATAACCTGAATGCAGAACAGCATAAATTTTGCAGCAGCAAGGTGCTGATTTTGCAGAATGCAAATGAAGTGGCATTTTTTAATGCATCTTCATATAGAGGTGAACTGAAAGGCTTAACACTTGCCAGCATCTCAGACCTCCTTGTTCATTACATCCATTAAAATCCAGAACAGAAAAGTTTAAAAGTTGAATTTTCCCTTGTTCTTTGATTCAAATTTGTTAGTGATAGCCTCAGCTTTTCAGGAAGTGTACACATTTGCAAATTTAACATTTTACAAATGTAATGTAAAAAAAGAACCAGTTCTGAAATATTTTGGTTTTCAAATTCATTTTTTTCTTTAAGTCCATTCACATTTTAAGTATTTTTAACACTAAGTGGGTTTTCTTCATATCAATAACCTTGGCATAAAGCTTGCTATAAAATCTAGATGAATTCTAGGTTCCTCTTCCAACCTTCTTTTTTTTTTTTTTTTTGTGATCCCATCCTCTACATATCATTGTTTCTCCCTTGTGATACTGTAATGTAAGAAAAATACACATGAGGGATAAGTTACTGCTGGATGTAAGCAGGGTAATGTTTCTTCCCATCATCAGATTTATTTATTCTCTACATGAATTTCTTCTAACATAGGGTGTGAAAGTGAACAGGATGAACATGGATAGCTTTACTTGTAAGAGTCGATCTATTTATAAATCCAGTGAAGTTTCTTCCATACCTACAGTCACTTAGGGTCAGGGCTTCATGAAGGAAAGCTCTTTAGCAAAGAGCTTGTGGCTTCCATTTTGCATGTGAAGTACATGTCTTTTCAGGATGCATGGCAGTATGAACAGTAAAGAAATAGGGACTTAATCTTTCAGGTGAGACATTGGTTGAATTTATGAACTGTTTTTGTTTGCCTTGTGAAAATCGTAAATAATCTCATCAGTGAAAAAACAGAGAATGGCACCTGGCCATCATGTGGCCATATGTCATTGGTGTGGAAGGATGTGGCAGGTCTAGTGATCAGCTCCTTGGTCAGAGCTTTGTCATTAGGAGCCACAGTTCAGATACAAGGAGTACACTGTAAGCTGACCTGTCAGGCAAAGCCAAGAGTTCCCCTTGTTATCATTTACCAAAGCACGCGCTAATAAAACTGCACAACGTGGAGGATTCCTTCTTCCATTCACGTACCAGAGGGGAGTCTTCTGTGAGGTGAGCATGAAAGCATTGAGCTGAGGCTGCTTTATTTTATCTTTTAAATTAACAGAACTTTATTCACAAATGAGTATGCCAGTAACCTAGTTCCAGAATCAGACACCTCTGCTTGAGGGGCATCTAACTTGGCACCAGTGATGGCAGGTGAAAGAGAATTTATTAGCGTAAGCTGAATGTATTTTAATGTGATTCATCAAGAAATGCAGTTTTCCTGTTGAAATGAAGCATTCCAAAATAGGTGTAAAAGAATGGAGAATTGAAAAGTGTTGCAAGAGTGAAATGTTTTGGTAGCTTGAATGGAAGTGTGCAATATTTAAAATATTTTTAAAATGCAGATTTCTATTTTGGCTTTTTTTTTTTTTTTTTTTTTACAGACAGTCATTTTAGAAAATGAAGAGCTCCCTAAAATATTTCTTGATTTTCTGAATGTTCGCCATGTACCTACCTTGCCAAAAGCAGAAAGCTGTGGGTAAGCTCTTATTTACTGAAAAATACATGGAGGCCAAAAGGCCCATATCCACTCCGTGCTGATGCAATTCCATTGACTTAAAATGGTCTTGCTGCCAACTCTAACACTGTAAAATAAATGGGCATTAGGTTCATGTTAAGTATGTTTATATATCCCCAAAAGGTCGTAAAATAAATCCAGACAGTTCAAAGACAGAAGTGAAATTTAATGTAATATTCTTGGAAAGCAAAGGAGTTTAGATGAGAAAAATATGATTTTCTCATAGATCTTGAAGTATCTACTGAAACGTAAGATTTTCATAAACACTCACTAAAATTGCATAGAAAGCCTTTGCATGTGTTTTAGAGTCATAGTATCTGCACAAAATAGAAGTTCATTCTGTGATCATTTTATGGTCTCTCTCTGAGTGTTTGAAAATGAGGTCTTTCACCTTTCTGATGACATGTACCCCAGTGACCCAACTGCCCTTCCCCTGGGAAGGGTTCTTAATCAGAGTGGCAGGAGGGAATCTTAGTATGATGAGAGTAATGACTATAGAAATGCCCAAAACAGTGTAGCTGGAAGCTGTTACCTCTGCAGCTCTGAGCTTTGTAGGGAGAATTTTTTTTGCAATATAAGGTGGTGTGTTTGATAGCCAGAAGCGCTACCAGAGCTTGCTCCCCAGAAAGCTACATTGCCCTCTTCCACTTAGCAGGAGGCTCTTTGGGTCTGCAGTGGCGAGAAGGCCAATTGACTTGAAGGTGATTTTGAGGCTCTCTTACACTTGGAGGAATCTATGACCCAGAGCATTGTCCAGAGGGATTCAGAAGCTAACAGACTTGTAGTTGTCACTTGTAGTTAATGACATCAGCCAGTACCCTCAGTGGGACTATACCCCAACACTTCACAGACAGATTGATAGAAATGCTTATGAACCTGTTACGGTAAAATGGACTTACCATTTTCAAGTAGTGGTGGTTGTAAAATGATACAATCTCCCACATTCATCTCTGCATTGTAGAGCCAATGAGCAGATGAAAATCACCCCCTTTGGTGATTCTTAAAGAATTTGGGTTTTTAATTATAAAATTAATTTTGTTGTAACCAAAGTTTCCTCTCACTTTACTTGCAGCTCTTTTGATGAAACAGAATCTGAAGAATCAAGGTGAGCTTGATTCCTACTCTTTCTAGGACACCTGATTATCAAATTACTTGAAATTATTGGAGTTTACTGTATTTGGTCCTTGCAGATGATGAATTAGCAGTAGTTTAGCATTAAAATTAGATGCGGTTGTTAAATGTTATGGCTGGTTTCATCTGCTCTGCTAGATCTGTTCATTGGTAGTATGAATTGAGCATCCATATGCTAGTATTGAGAAATTCCTTGTGAAACTGATAGAATATTGCTAGCTCTGAAATATATCTAGGAATGTATTTTTTGTAGCAAGAAGATTTAGCAGAAGAAGTTGAACGTTTGGGTTGTCCCCGATGCGTTTGATAGAGCTTTGTATGTGTCTGGTTGCACTGCTTGGCATGCGTATGTACAGAGTAGAGAGGGGGGGGCTGGGAG
>JAWMRA010000090.1:17282931-17296700 GCA_035584735.1 Pseudotriccus pelzelni | reverse complement strand
AGGGGGGCTGTACCATGACCAGGGTGGGAGTCAGGCTCTGTGAGGGGCCTTTTCCCTGTGAGTGAGGAGTTCAGCTGCTGCTTTAGGGGCTGCAAGAGCATGGTGAACATTTTGAGTCTGTTTGCTGTACTGAGGAGCTTGTAGACATGGAGCCTGGTTGCAGACGATCTTGCAGCCTGCATTACTCCGGGTGCCGGGGAGCAGAGCAGGATCAGGAGGTCTCAGAGCCAGCTGCAAGCCACGCCTCCACGTTGCAGCCCCTTTATCTCCAACTTCACATTGAGGGTTTCACTGTGTAGCTGAGGAGCAGCAAGCTTTGCTTCCAGGAGATGGAGCCTGCCCTATTGGGCAGTGCTGCTGTGTGGCTCCGGCTCAGCTCGGACACCTTGCTTTATCAAAGCTAGTTTGTAGAATATTCTGTGTGCTGTCCCTTGATACTGACATGCCTGTTCTTGACCTTTCCAGCAAACTGTCCCACCAGCCTGTGCTGCTGTTCCTAAGGGATCCATATGTCTTGCCTAAAGCCAACGGTAATCAAACCTGTCATATGTTAACAGCACTTACTGATCTGACCCTGCACCGCATAAACCACATTATTATTAATACCGGCCTAGTCAAATGACACTGGTCCAAAATCTAATAACCTGCCAATAAAACAGTTCTTGTGTAAGAAACCATTAAAACACTAAGTGGGATGGGTGATTTATAAAGGGCTGGAATTTTCTTCCCCAGTTGTTCTCTCAGACAAACCTACTGAGAATTCAAATCAAAAGATGAAGAAGGTTGCTTTTCTTTTCTTGTTGACCCTTTGGGCTATTTTCCCTGGAGGATTTGAACTTAGAGGTCTAGTCCTTTGCAAGTGCTTTTTCCCTAAACACCAGTCGATCTTCTGCAAGCATGTTTGTATTTCCATTTGGATTATTACTATTTCTTATCATTTGTAACCTCTAGAGCACTTTCCAGTAAAAAAAGATGTATACGTATAGGTGATGTGTTTTGCAGGACATTTACATTAGCCTTCATCTCATAATACGTGGTTCAAAAGAGTGTTTGAAATAGCTTGTTCTAACCCCTTTTTAAATTGAAAAAAAAAGTTCTTTGAATTATTAATTCAGAAAACTTACCCTCTCTTAAATTAAATGTGTGCAGGAAAAAAAAATACCATTTTCAGAGTGTGTTCCTCCTGATTTTGTCATTTTACTTGTTTGAACTGTTACTTCTAATAAATTTTTTATTAAAATTGTAATAGCTTTCAAGAGAGAATTTTCTCCCTGAGCTCTACATTAAGAGTCTTTTTTAATGTGGCATTTTGTTTGATTTTACAAAATACTGTGTGGAAATCAATAGTCATATTCTTGCACTGCCTTGAAAATGATTAAATTTTTAAGAGTAAATTTATGAACAAACACTTTTTTGCTTGCAGTTTCTTAGCCAATGGAGTGTACTTCGTTGAGATTTTCTCAAAATGTGTATCAGTACCTGAAGGGAGGGCGTAAAGAGGACACAGCCAGTCTCTCTTCAGTGCTGCCCAGTGACAGGACTAGAACATCAGGAACATCAGGAAACACTTTTTCACCAACATAGGTTGCCCAGAGTGAAGTCTCCATCCCTGGGGAGACTCCGAAGCTGTCTTTTGTGACCCAGGTCCACATTAGAAGGCACATTACAGGGTTGTTTAATTTTTACTTTGACTTAGCACTGGTCTGCTCACACGTGATGAATGTCTGTTTGAGGCTGGAGTGCAAATCACAAACTCAATGAATTGAAGCACAGTAAAGGGAGAGAGCCACTTCACAAGGCCACTTCTGACCCATGTGACGACAGTGATGAAGAAGCATCCACAGAGTTACCTCTGCTTAAAAGTTGTTACTCGTATTTAGAATGAGACGCATTGCATGTATTAATCTTAGTGTTTAATGCTCCTTCTAATTGCATACTTGGTTCCTTGAGAACAGGGTGTAAATTATGAACATAATTTAATTCCGTACCATTCTGAAGAGATAAAATGGATTTCATGTACAGTTATCCTGTAAAATTGCGACGGTACTTAATATTTCCAGTGCACATGTAACATTTTGCTTTAAGACTTCCGTTCAGGATTTTGCAGTTTTGTGATGGTATTTATCTTCCTTCCATTACATGTACTCTGAGGAAGGCTAAGCTTCCTCTTTGTGAAATCATTAGGAACTTAATTTTGTAATTCATTTTGTAACTATTTTTTTTAAGTAGTGTTTTTCTTGGATTATGATAAAAGCTTCTCCTAATGTGCAAGATGTTTAAATATTAAGTTGGCCTCATTAATGACATCTGAAACAATGGACATTTCAGACTTTTGCCAAGGCATTTTCTGGCCTTGAATCAAAATATTTAGAATTTTATATGGCTGGTGAATATTCTTTCTGTTTGAAACCGTACAACACCAAATTAATTTGCAAGTTATTTTTTAACTTAATAAATTAAAACACAAATTAGAAAATGAGTTGTGGTTTAAAAAAGGAAGAAAAACCCCAAATTTTAAGTCTACAGGCTCTACTAGTTGACTCAAGTCCAGTTAGAAAGAAACACAATCTTTACACAACTACCATTGCCTTTAATTATTCTTCTTTGTTTTTAGCTTGCAGCACAGAGAAAATATAAATGAGCTTTCTAAAATTTTCCCTCTCAGGTCAGTTCTTACTTTGATAGATTCTGATTCCCTTGTAAAAACAGCCAAGGTTGTTCAACCTATGTACCAAAAGGAAGTGTCCATTAACAAATAACTATTTGTTGTATGTTTTCTTTGAAGAAGGTGAACAGTTGTTTCAATGAGAAGTCTTTCCTGGATACAGAAATGCCTCTGTTAACATATTTTCATAAAATAGGAAAGGTGTGAGTTTTAAACAAAATAAATAGCTCTTTATGGAAAATAATACTCAAAGGATATTTTTACCCTCTCATTGCACAGTTACTTGTCTTTATAAAATATAGTCTTGCCATTGTTCTGATGACCAAGCTTTCAGCACTGTTGACTTGCAAAACAACTTTCCAAAAATAAGATTCGCAGTTACAAACCTCACTGATGTTCAGATTCCCCTTTTCATGATGTATCTAATAGTCTGGGTGCACATCACTTTTTGTGTAAGAGTGTGGGGAGAAAAATAAAGGAAAAACCTAATATTCTGCAAATTGAAGATACCTCAGAAGCTAAAAAAAAAAAATGGAATCTGAGATTTACTGTCCTTTGTTTGAAAACTGTTATGATGATTCTTTAAGCCATGCAAATATCACAGATCTGCAAGACTGTGCTTTGATGTATTTATATGTTTAACTTGAATTGATATGCCTGATTTTTTTAAGCAGCAAAGTAACTCTAATGTTGCAAAGCTGTATAATTTTAAATCAGTCTTTATTTTCCTATATACACTATATGTTATAGAAGAACCAATACAAACTGATCTCTGGAACTGCAGCCTTTATTTTAGAAGGAAAGCATCAAATTGCCTTTACAAGTGTATTTTTAATACCATTCATGACAATTGCATAGGGTTATTCTTCCAGGGTAATTTGGGACATCTGAACTTGCAGGGTTTGAGGAAACAGTATTGGATTCAAAATATTAACAAGTCGTTTGACTTACTGTGAGAAACTGGGGGGAATTAATGCGTGTATTGTTTACAGGAGAGGTTACAGTTCGTTAAAACATCCTAAAATATCTGTTTGTAACATCTGTGATATTCTGGAATCACCTCATTAATACCAGTGACATAACACATTTAAGCTAATAAGGTGGGTTTTTTTAATAAAGTCCAAATCTACTTTTTGCTCAGTATTTTTACCTCCAAAATTATTTTTGTGAAAGAATTAGGTGCAAAACCTAATTCCCATCCACATTAGTTGATCT
Source organism: Pseudotriccus pelzelni (assembly GCA_035584735.1). NCBI lineage: Eukaryota > Metazoa > Chordata > Aves > Passeriformes > Tyrannidae > Pseudotriccus > Pseudotriccus pelzelni. The sequence continues at coordinate 17,292,820 of JAWMRA010000090.1, read as the reverse complement.
AATATATGTAGTATCTAATGATTCTTGTAAAAGTTTGACCTTCTCTTTGTGAATATCCCGTCAGCTGATAATTGAAGATTTGGTTAGTGTGGAAAGTTCTGTATCAGAAATAGTCTATTCTTAGAGGCAAACTTATTTTCCTAGTGTACTAGCAATTTTAAGGTTGTAAGATATGATCAGAAATTCTTACTCTTAATGCCTGGTCATTTAAGTAATCCCTTCATTAAAAACTCAGGTGCATTTCAAAAATCTTTTCACTTCAATAATGTACATCCTGACATTCCTCTGGTTGGATCTATTACTGTGTTCTATCAGGTAATTCATGTCAAATTGAACAGTTTCCTCTGCATCTGTGATAACAAAATAGTGGGGATTTTTTTCCTTCAAATATTATAGGATGAGTTTTTGTAACGTGTGACATTTTATGTTGATTGGACAACCTGAAAATTTCCTGTCTCAAATAATCATCTCTGACTTCTCAGTCTAAACATTGCTGTAAACCACAATCAAAAAAACAGCTTTGAAGTATTCCCAGTAGAAATCTTGAAATTTCTTCAAGTATATTGAGATTTTGTTAGAAATTGAATTGCCAGTGTAATCCATCTTCCTTGTGAGAAAAGATTCAGATAAAGAGCTGGAGTCTAGCAGCATTAAGTATTAGAACATCCCTTTAAATCAATAAGCTACAAATCTGGCAGCACATTCATGCAATGCCCAGTGCTACCCTAAAGTGGCTTTAGTGCTGAAACAGCATTACTAATAGCACATCCCAACATGGATAAACATTAACCTGAAGTGTAGGAGGCCTTACCCAGTTAAGTTCCACAAAAACATTTATATGGTACTGACATGGATAAGAAAGTAAATTTCTTTCTTTTTCTTTTTTTTTTTTCAGATGACTTCCCAAATGTAGTTATAGATGGCATTCTACATGGAATATTTTATCCTCATTTACTGCCGAGGTAGAAGTGATGTGTGGGAGAAGAAGCTGAAGCAAGTCTCTGAGTCACATTTAATAGAATTAACAAGAATAAAATTCTGTGATGTGTGAAATTAATGCTCAGAAGCAAGAGGCACAACCTCAGATTAATTTCAAGCATCGTATCTTTTTAAATAAAATCACTGTCATTGCAGTTGCTGCTTTTAAAAAAATAGATATGGAAACAACAGTATTGAAGTTATTTATACCTTATATATATTGACATGCTCTAACTATTTAACACTAAATGTTCTAAGTCATACACTGAATTGCGCTAACCTTTGAAAAGTTTTACTAATTATTTCTATAATTTTTATCAAAGCAAACACTAAACCTTTTTGCACCAGAATTTTTCCCAGCGCATTACCCATGACAGGCACTGGATGGATTAAAAGCACTGAAGAGAGTGTCTGACAAATTTGAAAACATGCTTTCACATTCTGAAATACATGGCACTCTCTGAGGAAATTTTCTAGATTTCAGTTGAAATTATTTTACGTACCAGGAACTTTCATGTGGCATTTATGCATCTCCCTCCAGTTACGACATCTAACCCATGTGTATGTTTACTCTCAACATCAACTTGCAGACTGTATTCCATATCTTAACATCTTATACATCACAGAGCATGCAACTCTGTGGTAAAGTAAAGCAAGAATATAATTAAGATTCTGATCAAACTAAAACTGATACATATGTTCAGATTTAACTGGAAATTTGTATGTGTGCTACTGGACATTACAAAATAAATTACTAGGAGATGAATGTACTGCTTTGGTATCTCTTTTGTGCTTTTCTCTTGAAGCAAAACATTTCTCTGAGCTGCTGTCACCAGAAATGCGTCTCACAGGTGTCTGCATGTGAAGTACGAGAAAATACGTCTGTCTGTGCTCATTTAAAGCTCTTAGCACCACGCCATCTGAACATGCCAGGCTTACAAACGTGTTATGTCGTGGTAAAAAGAAATCAGTGTAATTGAACAGCCAGTTAGTTACTGGGCTTATCAGTGGAAGGAGTGTTGCACAAAAGCAGCAAGGGCAAAGCTAAGCACAAACAGGAGCCTAACACGAGGGTTGCCTCCTCTGACTACTAAATGTGTTTGGAAGCCGCCTGGGGAGAGTGAAAAGCTGGCACTTGGATAAAAGGAAGGCCTGTGACTACAGCACTTGATCAGGTAGCAGAACTCTGTGCTGTCTGCAGGATCAGCCTCCAGGAAAGCTTTCAGCTACTAGCAGAAAGCTGTTTGGGCGAGGGAGTCTGAAGCATTCTTGCTCCTACTTCTTAAGCCTTCTTCCCAGTGCTGCTTTTCAGAGAGTTTTACTTTAAACAGTTAGTAGAAAGAAAAATTATCATGGGTAAAAGGGAAGTCTTGACTAGCACTAGGCAAATTTAGAGGCCCTGGCCAAGTTCTCCTCTAGGTCTCTTTAAAGAGGACAGTAATCCTTTCACAGGTCTCTGAAAAGAAGTGTCAGTATTTACCCTCACGAGAGGCCCCAGAGCTATGAATGATGAACCAGAGCATCCCTGTAACTGCAAATTACATGTCAAGAGGACATGGGGTAAATCCCTGCCAGCAGTTTCCCACTTCCTTGCATGTGGAATGTCAGCAGGTACAAGCTCTGTGCTGTAGCTCCTACGCTGCACCAGTCAAAGCCCAGATACCTCACATGGACTCCAGGACATGCTTCAGGAAATTAGTCACTACAAAGAGGAGTGGTGTGCTGCCTTCTGCACAGGGGTATGAGTCCTTCATGAAATTCGGCATCAGCTCTTCTGTGTCAAGTTCTAAAACACTGTCAACTCAAAAGAAAAAAATCCCCATCTCTGTCCTGTAGAGTGCTACGTAACTCATTAAAGAACTTAACAGACACAGCTGTCTCAAAGTGTTACCTTACACTAACCTTGTTTAATAGCTGCGGGTTAAGGTGTCAGCTTAAAAGTTACTTAAAAAGCATCATAAAAATATTGTTATATTATATAGTTCCATCTCTGACCTACAGCAAAACTTTAAAAAAAGCACTTGAGCTTTGTAATAAGTAACATCAGCTAGGTTGCAAAATTCACTGTGCTATAAAACAAGGACTCTTCTGTTTTCATCAGTTTCTAACTGATTATCTTATTCAATAACAGACAGAAAAGCTGTTCTTGCTTGATTACAGGATGGTATCTGAATACTGTGCTTCTTTGAAAGACAGCAGAGACTTTATCTGACATGTTAAGATTAGGTAAATTTACCATCCCTGCTCTAACCTTATAACCGTATTTCCTGGAAACTGGAAGCCCCTGCATATTTTGCAAAATCAGCTGAGGTGAGAAAAAAGACCTTGGGGATGGGAGGGGAAGAAAAAAAAGAGTTTCAAGTATTTATTTGAAATCAAAGTTTATTTATTCAAAACACTTCTGTATTTTACTTTTTTTTTTTTTCAAATTTTTAAAAATGCTGGTAGTGTTACAGAACATATTTTCAGTTCAAAAGACAGAAACAAATATTCCTAAAGTTTCCAAACAAAACAAAAGATTGTATTTTAAGCTTTGAGAAAACAGAATGACTGCTATATTTTTTCATGAAAGACTTTTTCTGCAAGATCTAAAATTTAGCCAGATATGTCTTGAATTTCACAGAGTGACAGCTCCATCAAGTTGTTATAGAAATGGTCCTATCTGTTACGTATTTGGCAAATGCTAAGTGCTGCCTAGATGTAGCCTCATATGTTTTGAGGAGAAAACTCAGTGGATAGTGGAGATCAGTCAAAAACAGGTGTTAAAGAAAAGTGATTAAGTTTTACTTCTCTTTCTGACTGTTGGTCTCACCAATCACCTACTTCAACTACAAATGCTTCCTTTACAGCTATTTTGCCACTGTTCACAATCACACAGTCTTGAAGGGGCCGGTCATGTTCATCTGTCTGCTGGAGTTCAATGGAGTGCACCACAGACTGTTAAACAAAAACAAACAAACAAATAGAAGAGTTCAGTTTAGCCAAGGAAACTCCAGTGGTTGAAGTCTGATACCACATAAACAACTAAGTGCTCGCAGCACTGATGTTTATTAACCAACTTATGAACAAGCACCTCTACCTTGTTGAATTCCCACATGCTTTTTTTCCCCCACATCAACAGTTACGCCACTCTGCAACCCGCACACAGTCAACAGGGAAGGCTGTTTGCCCTCTAGAAAAACTTTGAGCCAACAAAAGCATGATGAAGGGGCAAGTGAAAATTTATGTTCAGATGACCCACCTAGCACATACATACAGGGTTCTACCTGTAGCCTATGAGCAGAAAGTGAATCTAGGGGTCAGAAAGGATGATCTAATTGTAAGGATGATTTCTAACTGTACAGCATAACTGTGCTTCCAGAAATCTGGTTAATGCTTTCACCTTTAGCATATGACACACACATACAGATTTTAAGTGTGTTACCATACCACCAGTGTTTTTAAAAGACAAAATTCAGTTAGGTATATTGACTACCTGGTTTTGGATATTTGTCCATCAATCTGACTAAAGTAAAATTTAGTCTAAGTCTCTCCTCAAAAATTTGCAGCTACTACTGTAGGTCATGAAAATTGAATTCAATATGAATGTGGGAGAGGGGGATGACAAGTGTTCTGATGAGGTTTTCAAATTACTCAACTGTTCTGTCTAGGAGCTCATGTTTTCCTCATTAATTTCAAAACACAGATCAAAAAGGAATAATTTAAAAGGAAAATCAGATTCATATTCTGTTGAAAGTACCATTTTTAAACTTAAAATTCTATCTGGCCTTTCATCAGTTTTGCAGCTGTGTACAGTTTCAGAGAATTAACTAATTTTTTTTTCTTTTTAAACAGATACGAATATATGTGTTTTTATACTTTATATTCACGAGCTTCTAAAAACCCTAAAACCAGTAAGAGTGTTAGTGAAAGAAGGACCTGAACTTACTCCATTCGTAATCTGTAAAGGTGTCATTGTGGGTTTCAGTGGCTAGTGGTCTGAAACAAGGGCTGTGAAAGCCAAAAAGCATGATTAAAGTTTCCATTTCTGCAGTTAGCATTTGCTGTTCCAGTTCTAAATTGTCCAGCTGGAGCTCTTCACAATCATTTTCTACCATGTACGTATTAGATGAACACTCAACATCTTCGAACCACAATCGTGTAAGTTACAGTAGTACAGATACAACGTTACAGAATTTGTCCGGATTTTTTTTGTATTAACCTTGCCACTACTTTAAACTTACCATTCCATCGAGGACTTTGCCAAATACTACATGTTTTCCATCTAACCAGGAAGGTTTTGTCACACTGATGAAGAACTGGGATCCATTGGTGTCCGGGCCAGAATTAGCCATGCTAACCCACCCAATTCCATAGTGTTTGAGCTTGAAGTTCTCATCTGGAAACTTTTCTCCATAAATGCTTCTTCCTATGACAAAAAATATGAAAGCGAACTTAAAAAAACAAAACAAAAAAATAAAAAAAAAAAACAACAACAATCAAAAAGCCTTTTTTGTTCAAAAAGGGGAAAAACGAAGTATGAATTCAGAATTAGGAAGATTCATCGTTTCAGTAAGCACAGCACCATCACTGTTCCATCATCATAGATTCCATAACTAAAACTAATTTGCTTGTAAAGAAAAAAAGGTAAGCGAAACCACCCCATATAAGGAGAGAAAAGTTTAAGCTGATAATACTTTATCCACTCAATTTAACAAGCAAGCTGAGTATCTTCAGTGCTTACAGGCACCACTGAACATTAGTATACTTCATCCTGTTCAACAAATTTAAACTACATAATTATGGCCAGTAACAGTAAGGCTGCCATGTTTTGTGCCAATTTCAGTATTTACACCTTTTCCTCCTAATAAGTTGCTTCAGACATGTTTAGAAACATAGGAAGACAAGATGGAAGTTAGAGTAAAATACTTGGTGTGGCTTTGTACAACCACGACAAAGATTTTGATGTTTCTAAAATAGTTTAAGAGAAAACAATTCAGTCATGTTTAAAACACCATCACTTTGAAAGAGAAAGTTGTCTGCCTCATTCTTGTGCAGTGCCTAGGACAATGGAGACATTGCTTCCAACACCATCAAATACTTTCCCAATGAACTGCATTAGCAGGCAACTAAATGCTGCCTATCTTTAATGCTAAAACTCTGTCTCCATATTTTAGTCTTCCCCACTGCTGGCTGCAAAGAAGAAGAATGTGTGTTTTCCATTCTACCCCAGCAGGGAAACCACTGCACTGTATGCAGACAGTTCAGCTCACAGCATGTGAATAATGTGCATGAAAAGGAAGAGAAGAAACCCAAAGCCAGACTGCATGCAATGCAAGAGATGCTGAGCTGGGATTGGTCTCCTCAGTGGACTGAACTGGTCTCCTGGAGGCTCAGGCGGGAGAACTGATACACACAGCCAGGACTCATACCACCAGTGAGTTTGTGGTTTCAGTTCTGGTAAGAGGAAAAAAAAGGAGAGGGCATGACCCTCATTTTCTAATTTTTCTCCCCCTGTGTTGAAACTCCCTCTCACAGCACATTTCAGAATGTTCCTCAGACCTGTCTGAGCTGAGGGCAGCGAGGACAGCCTCCTCCTTCCCTACCTGCCTTCCCTCTACGCGCTTTCACTGTTTCACCACGGATTAGATTTCTGCTGGATGACTTGGACTGGTTCTTGTATACATGCAACCAGGGAGTGCCTCGGGGAAGAAGCGCTGTCGCAAAGCCAGAGCAGGGGAAGGGTAGAGACATCCATCTTTTGGAAACGGTAAGTTGTAGGAGCAGCTCAGCTGGTCACGTGGCTCCAGCACGCAAAGCCATGCTTCTTGAAGGGGGACAAGTCACAGACAGAAAAGAGCTATCTGCAAAAATTGAGGACAAAGGAAGAGCTACACATACTTATAATCAGATAATCCAAACAGCTGCATCTTATGTTCCCAGACGCTTGGAAAAGTAATAAATGCTCTAAAACAAAGGTGGGTTAGGGTTTTTTTCCATTTATGTGAGCTGAAAGAATGAAGGAATTCGTTGTTTTGCCTATCTTTTCAGCAGACATTCGAACAAAAAGGAACCTGGAAGATACTAAGCATGTTACCTCCTGATCCATCTCCTGCTGTAAAGTCTCCTCCTTGAATCATGAAGTCTTTGATCACACGATGGAATTTACTTCCTTTGTATCCATATCCTCTCTAAGAAAATTAAATAATTCTTTAAATGAATATAACATCCAGTTCTTACAGTTCACATGGAAATACACAAGTTGTGAATGGCTAGATTTCATAGAATATACCAACAATGCATATAATACTGGCAAGAAACACATTAAACTGAGGTGCAGGTGAATGCAGCAGGACTAAATTGCCACAAAGCAGATATTACTCAGGTGATCAAAGCCATTGTCTTTCCTTGACTGGTATCTGACCACAGTAACTTTACATGCTAGATCTACAAGGCAGGGACAGATGGAGATGGTGATATCCAACATCTCATAATTACATCTTATGAACCAAGGACCTGGGAAGACAGACACACACCAAGGCACAGCCTTGGGGATGGCACTTTTACACAGTCTCCAGTGAAGTAAGATCAACAGTTCACAAGTGAAACAGCATTGAACACATAGCCTTCCCAATCCAAAACTAAATGAGTACACAGTGGAAGAAAACCGCAAACGTACTTCTCCAGTTGCCAATGCAATGAAGTTTTCCACAGTCTTTGGGACAACTTTTCCAAACAATCCAATTACAATTCTGCCCACATCTTTGTCTCCAATCTTCACGTCAAAGAACACCTAAATATTTTTGTGAAGAGAACAAAAGTGATACAAATGTGAGCGCAACAAACGACCGAGCTTTTCAAAGTTCTAAGTGGTAAGGAACTACTTCTGCCTGTTCTGTATTAATAGTATCCTCTAATTCCTAAGGATGCTGTTTGAGAGAAATCCTTTCAGAGCCACCAAAATCAGATTATGCAGAAAACTTTTTGAGAACTGGTGACTCTCTGTTTTGATTCTTATTGCTTTTAAGGGTTGGTGGGACTGCTGTATCACGAGTTTGAAGGTAGTGTTGAAAATTTTTCCCAGACATGCATGTCTTTAAAGCTGTATGGAAAAGATGAAATATGAAAGTAAGGAAGAACAATGATGCTATTCCCATGTGGTGAAAAATAACAAGGAATTATAGTACTGACACTCCCCACAAATGGTAGTTTGCTACTCACTCCTAATCTTCGTTCATCTCCTGTATGTGAATAAGTGTAGACAAAAGCCTAAATTTCTTTAAATTGACAAACAGTGGAAAGAAAATCCCGTGGCTCAAGCAAGCCGTCGCTTTCCTAAATATGAATTCAAACCTGATAGAGAAATAACCAGGCCAAATTATTCAGCTGAATGCCTAAAAGTTTCAATGTATGTTGCTGAAAAGCAAGCTCAAAAAGGCAAATGAGTTATAAGGCATTTTAATATAGTTAATACAGAATCTATGAATGCATATTTGAATGTGCAAGAATGTTCCAATAATTACTGAAAATAGGAACAGCTGTCAGGAAATGAGGCATTTTGAAGTTCTGAAAAAGTTACATAAAGGCTGTTACAACTTCTAGGAAACAGCAATGTGTATTCCTATGATGTGGTATTTGCTGTTCCTTGTGGCACTCAACCAAGTATTACTTGTCTGCAATGCTAAAAAATTAGTCAAATAATGATAATAAATGACCACAGTCTCTCCAACGTGAATGCCTCTTTCACGCTCTCCTACTAAATATTTCTACCGTTTCTTGATCTTCCATGTGGTTTTGACTGCTGAACTTTTGGCTAACACTATAAAAGCACTATAAAGAAAATAAAATTCTTTTTGATACACCTCATTCATTTCCTTGGCACTTGGCACTGAATAACATACTCCTTAGATGTGTGGCTCCTAAAGTACTAACAGCACACTTTCACTAACTTTTTAACATTTTTACAAACAAACCTCTCTGAATTTTGCCGCCAGGGTTATCTAGGTAAGGGGTATTGCCTGCCTACATTTTCTAAACACAGCCTATTATGTCTGAAAATATTCTAGTAGGACTGCCTGAAATATATAAGCAGATATGTATCACATCGCAGCTGAGGCTACCGGATGATCACCCCAGATATAAGTAACATCAGCACTTTCACAGAGCAGATGGAGACAAGTCCATCACGTGTTGTAAGCCCAGCTCAACAGAAATCATCATACGTGGCATTGCTGCTCGCCTAAGCAGCAAACCCAGTACTTCCAAAAAGTATTGCTTCAGCTTATTCTGCATTTCAGAACAAACAGCAAGTTCCAGGCTTCCTGTTAGGACACCACAAACCTGCTTTACACGCTTGGTGATTTTTTGAAATCTGTGCACTTTTTCATTATGCACCACATTATGTGTCCGTGCATGTTTCTGGCCACAAAATCAAGTACAAAAGCATTTAGTAGTCCTACACGCTATTTCTGCATAGAAAAGCATATTTCCTCAAGTTCTCTGAAGTCAATAAGCACTAGTGAGCTGGTCAACACAGCACTTTCACATCTCAAAAAAAAGCTGACCAGATTCTTCACAAACTCCAAAAGGAAATAAACAGAAATTCTCAGTATTATTAATATTTTTATAAATATTAAAATATTTAATATAATACTAAATATAAATATTTAATCTTATTTAAAATTTGCTTGTTAGGAATTTCACGACTGAAATGGAAAAAGAACGCACCAGTAAGGGTGGCTGGTTCTCATTAACATATTCATATATAACTTACACAAGATAGTATACATCTAACTGAAAAAAATGGACAAAAGTATTCAATTATTCAGGAAAATAAAAAGGCTGTGAAAGAAAATCTCGTGATTTTGAGAGACCAGGTAATATAATGACAAATTAACTCCTGATAAATGCAAAAATATTCTATATGGTATCC
>JAWMRA010000090.1:17256358-17279108 GCA_035584735.1 Pseudotriccus pelzelni | reverse complement strand
ATTTCTTTACTGTGTGGGTGACCACACACTGGAAGAGGTGAACACGTAAACACAGTGGGGATTAAACCCAGCAGCGCTGTGTTTCTGGGTGTATGGCACAGCATCTGCACGGAGCGTTTGGTGCTGGTTGCAAAGCTGGCCCGGAGCTCAGGTGCAGTGCCCAAGGGAGGATGTGCTCTGCACCGCCACATGTACGCTGCCATCGCGGCTGAACCTCTCAGCTTGAGTCTGTGCCTCAGTTCGCAAGGAGCAGCCGTGATAGCCATAGAATCATAGACTTGTTTAGGTGGGAAAAGACTTTTAAGGTCATTGAGTCCAAACATTAATCCAGCACTGCCAAGTCCAGAACTAAACCATGTCCCGAAGTGCCACATCTACAGATCTTTTAAATACCTGCAGGGAGGTATTTAAATACTTCTCTGGACAGCCTGCTCCAGTGCTTGACAACCCTTTCTAGGAAGAAAGTTTTCATAATATCCAAGTTAAACCTCCCCTGGCATGATTTGAAGATGTTTCCTCTTATCCTATGACTTGCTACTTGAGAGAAGAGGCCAACCCCCCACCTCACTACTGCTTCCTTTCAGGTAGCTGTAGAGAGCGATAAGATCTCGCCCGAGTCTCCTTTTCTCCAGGATGAACATCCCCGGCGTCTTCAACCTCTCCACATGAGATTTGTGCTTCAGACTGTTCCCCACCTTCGCTGCCCTTCTCTGGATACACTCCAGCACCTCAATGTCTTTTTTGTAATGAGGGGCTGAACTGAACATAGAATTCAAGGTGTGGCCTCACCAGTGCTCAGTACACAGGGACAGTATCTTTCTTGGTCCTGCTGGCTACATAATTTTTGATACAGGCCAGGAAGCCTTTGGCTTTCTTGACCACCTGGTCCCACTGCTCAGGTTCAGCCACGTCAACTAGCATGCCCAGGTCCTTTTCCACTCATCAGCTTTCCAGACACTCCTTTTCCAACCTGTAGCTCTTCACGGGGTTGTGTCCAAAATGCAGGACCCAGCACTTGGCCTTATTAAACCTCATACAGTCAGCCTCAGCACTTTGATCCAGCCTGTCCAGATCCTTCTGTGGAAACTTCCCACTCTCCAGCAGATCAAGACTGCTGCCCAACTTCAGCAAACTGACAGAGGGTGCACTCAATCCTCTCATCCAGATAATGAATATTTATATCCATATCTGTTGGATATTTATCCATATGGATAAAGATATTGAACAGAGCTGTCCCCAATACTGAGCCCTGGGAAATACAACTGGTGACTGGCCACCAGCTGGATCTAAGTCCATTCATCACCACTCTCTGGGTCTGGCTATCCAACCAGTTTTTCCCAGCAAAGGGTATACCTGTCCAAGCCATGAACAGACAATGTCTGCACTGTCTGCTTTTCATGTGGTCTGTCCAGGTGATCAAATGCATACTAGCAGTTTAAGAGTACTGGGCATGCTTGTGGAATACATTCTCTGGTGTGGTTCCATTTGACAGATAATGTTGTGTGGGCATGGCAAGGCCTCTCTTGAATATATAATATGAACCAAAACACAGTAAGTTGGCATGTTGAAAAAAAATTAAAAATTCATTCCTTATCCAGTCTAAAACATACCATAGGTGTACCTTAAAGCTCATTTTTGACTATAGGGTAATAACGGACTGTTTTTTGTAGGTGATGTCACTTTTCTGCTCTTTTTCATTCTGCCTCACATACTGCCTATACTAGTGTATCTGAATGCAATGAGATTTCTTATCAGGTGCTTATAGTAAAAACTAATTTCACAGGCAGAGCAGAGAGTGGCGGTTACTGATTCTGCATTACATGGCTCTTAAGCAGAAACACCAAATAATCACCTTCCTTAACTGATGACTGATACAAATAGATCCTCTTCCCTTAAGAGGTGTAAAGTATAGGCAGTTGTATCTCCTGAGTCAAAGACCCACCTGAACTCATCTAGGGCTTAACTTAGGCACCCCATCTGTGTGCTGGCCTTCTGTAAAACATTTTGTAAAACATTTTGTAAAACTGAAGGCTTTACCAAAGCCCTGCTCATGGAGACTGTGGTTATTGACAGCTACGGGGCTTCAGGGCATGGTTCAAGACATTTATCCTGCAGCTATTTAGATCTGTTTATTTTAGTGAAGCAAAACTATTCATGTCTGTAGAGGCAGCTAAAGCACTTCTCTAATCCCATTGCTAGTGAGTGCCGTATTTCACAGTCACATGCTTCTTTAAATATCACAATGGGCACAAAACTTTACTGTCTCTTACACGAGATTCTTTGATATGTCAGTGCACGTTCAGTGAGTATGTGAGTATGAGAGATTACTCAGAGTAAACTATCTGTTAATTTTCTCTGCCAGTTTGATAAGGTACTGAGAATTTAATATTATGATTCAATTGCCTTCCCTGCAGTGCAAACACATAATTATGGTGTTTGACCAACTCTGGAGTAAAGATTTACTGTATAAATGTAACAAAGTTTTACTGATTTGTTGCAGTAGTTGAAAATAAAGTATAAAAGGTCTGTATTTTTGTAGAAATATATTAGAAAATAGTTAAGGATTAAAATAGTTAACTGTTTTATCTAAATGCTCACAGAAAACTTTTGCAGCCCACATATGTACCTAATCACCTAAATAGCAATAGTTGAAACCCAGAAGGTGTAAACTTACCATTTCTGTCTCTTTTTGGAGAATCATGGAATCACAGAATGGTTTGGTTTGGAAGAGACCTTAAAGACCATCCAGTTCCAACCCCCCTGCCATGGGCAGGGACAGCTCCCAATAGATCAAGTTGATGAGAGCTGTATCAACAAGATCTTGAACACTTCCAGAGATTGGGCTTTCTCAGCTTTTCTGGGCAACCTGTTCCAATGCCTCACCACCCTCACAGTGAAGAACTTCATCCTAAAGTCTGATTTAAATCTTTCAGTCTTTTAGTTTGAAGACATTCCACAGATCCTGTCACTGCAGTCTACCTTTGTTACAGCTACATATTCAGTATTTGTCTGGCCTGAAGTTGTAGTCATTGTCCTCATACTAAACAAGAAATCATGCAGATTTTGGGATGTTCAGGGGAATATGATGAAAATGGAAGAAAATTCCTCTTGAAACATGTATGAGGACATGTTAAAATTTTTCAGCTCTCTGAAAGAAATATTTTTAGTTTTGTAGTGAGGGGGACAGAATATTTGTGATACTTCAACTGGATGCAAGTCACTAGGTGACTGTTGACAAAAATATGCAAAATGGTGGAGCCATGACTAATTCCAAGTTTTGAATTTGAATTTGAATTTGAAAGTGCTGGCTGACGAGAATGTATTTCTTAGAGTAATTCAGAGCAGTAACAGATTCAAATCATGAGGTGCAGAAGAATGAGCAAAAAGCTGTGAAGGTGCAAAAAATTGTCTGTCTGGGCAGCTCCCTGATTTAATACTCCTTAATACAGCAGGGCCTGTTTGGTGTGGGTATGCTGAACAACACTGGCAAGCCACAGTAACCCCCAGAGTTCCCTTTCACTCTCTCAGTAAAAATGTTGGTGTTTGCAAGGACGACTTCCCTGTTTATTGAAGTGTAAATATGTTTCAACCATGTACAAGATGGCAGTATAAGGCAGGAAGAATGAAAGGAGTGGCTGATAGCACTGAGGAGATTTAAAAACAGCAATATGAGACAGGATCTGGTTTACATTATCTTGGAAAGTTTATGCACACTGGTGATGCTGCTAAATAATTTTTGGAAGAAGATAAAACAATGTTTAAAGAGGAAATCTTGAAAAGAGACAGAAACTTAATATGTTCAATGAAAACTCAATTTTACACAGAAAATCTCTTCCTGATGCTGAAAGAAGTACTTGTTCTTTTTGTAGGAATTTGATGTCATGACTGTCAAACTGAAAGTACCCACAAGCCAGACAAACAGTAGACTTCATGCTAACTGTGAAAAGAGAGAAATTCTTGCAATGAAATTAGGGAACAATATGCAAAAGCCTGTTACAAATTCTTTATTTTTCTGCTTTAATTATTCATCATTATCTTGAAGATTTTGGAGGTCTTTGCAAACCCTTTACACAAACTGGGTACAGTCTGCTGAGAACTACACTGAATTCACTATGGCTTTGGACAGGGACACCTCTCCATACTTAAAAAAAAAAAAAAAGGTGCAAAATCAGTAGAGGTTCTACAACCTAAAACTGCGCTTTCCCGTTCCATCTTCCCTAGCCATGAACAATTTGTTCACCTCTTTGGTGCAGCTGATTTGAAGACTGTTATCATTTCTCCCCTAAGTTTTCTTTTCTGTAGACTAAACAACCCCAGTTCCTTCAATCTTGCCACATGGGTCAAATATTAGAGCAGGCATCATCTGGCTGTGTAGTTTTCAGCTGAAATATTATCTTTGTCCTTAAATGTGAGTAGAAGCTACAGATAAGCACATTTTGTCATTTCTTGCCTTTTTTTTTTTCCTTTTTAAAGTTGATCAAGTGACATGAGTCTATTGTGACAAAAATTATGTAGCCCATTCAAAGAATATGTTCAGGCTATCTTGTGTTTTTAACACACGTATTTTAGAGCTAGCAGACATGCATTATTTTGGAGCTTCTTGTCTTTTGAAGTCACTAAGCTTTCAAAAAAATAATTCAGAGCTGTTTGACAGTCTTCAATTTAAGTAATAGCGTCAGTAATGAGATGTTTCATTGCTCATATCCAAATTGCTCTAGTGTATCATGTTATACAGGTAAAAAGAATTCTGGCCACGATATATGTAATAATAATGCTTTATGGTTCTGTAGGTACTTTCATTGATGTTAACTGCTTAAAAGCTGCCAGGATAAAACTTGGAGTAAGCACTGTGTCCTGTAAGGGAGCTCTAATTGAGCTTTTACTTTTATTTTCTCACTTTGAAATTGGTTTTTGATTCTCAAGCCTGAACCACTGAAAGTGTATCATCCCTCCCAGGCTTGATATTTGTCCATATAGTTTCACATTGCCATCGTGTTACTTGTGTTGATTTTTAGTGTATCACTGGCAGAATCAAGTCATATGTTTAAAGCCAAACTTTAATCCCATAAAGACTCAGAAATGCCACCACTTCATCTTATACATCGGCTGAATTACAAAACAGTTAAAAGCCATGAAATATCAAGGCCATTGTGATTACATATGGTTCTAAGATACCACAGTTAAAAAAAAAAAAAACAATTTGAGGTCTACAAATTGTAAGTCACTATATATGGCCTTAATGAATAATGAAGAAAGAGGTTTATGGGGAGTTTTGTTTGTATTTTTTTGTCTTTTCCTTTATGTGACTTCAGAAAGATGGAGTGTATTGTATGTGCTGTCTCTTCTATTAAACCACTTGTAAAATGGCTTAGACTTCTCCTGTCATCTGGTGCACTTATGCAAAATAAATGTGTCCTATGCTCCGGATAAGTGTCTTCCTTTTGGTGAATAGTTTTTAAGCTTTTCAGATTTTGTATCCAAACACAATTTGAAGTGTCGCCCTTTCCACTCTAATGGTCAAAGCATTTATTTAGGTGATACCAGCAATGTGTTTTCAAAATAGTGCAGCTGGAGCCAGCACCATTTTGAGCACATATGTTTACAGGATATCAGAGCTATTTGTAATTGCACATCTCACTGAAGTGAGCATTTAGCACATAGTCCTTCATTTAAAGCCTGTTTTTCCTAGCATCTGCAGTCGCATAAGATCTCTTAGGGGGAAATTTAAGAACTAGCAGTAAAGCCTAGCTGTAAGGAAATGTAGTATCAGATTTCTTTGTTTTCAAGGCAAAAATGCTAAAACTTAGGAGAGGGAAAAAAAACCCTAAAACTGCATAGCATCCTAAAATTCCTTTTTTTTTTTTCCTTTCTCTGGTTATTACTTACAGTAAAGATTCTAGTTCTCCAAGCACTATTGCACATCCGTTAGTTATGGCTGTGGTCTCTCTTCCATGGAACTACTCACACCTAAAGGAAAGTACATAGGTGTTTGAAAAGCACACCTTTGTCAATAAATTTAAGTTCCAGTAATTGATACTTCTAGCCTGATAATGACCAGAGATGCAAATCAGAATTCACAGCCCAGGTCTCTTGGCTCTTAAGAAAAAACACAATTCCTTCCTTATAAACGAAAATTCAAAACTGAAAAAGTAGCATCCCTTCACATGACTATGGTGAAGATTTTATATGGATTTGTTGTTTTCATGTAAGATTTTCAATTATTATTGTTATTGTTATTATTATTGGTGGTGATGGTGGAGGAGGGGACCAAGGTAAGGGTAGGGAAACAAGGAAATAGAAACAGTGAAACAGGGAAAGCTTGTCAATTATTTAAGAGATAAATAACAACCCAGAAGTAACATTCAGAAGACGATAAACATATTCTGCACTGCTAAGGCATGTGGATGGGTTTGGTCCTCACCTTACAAATAGCAGATGAGATTGTAGTAAGCAAGAGGGAAAATTAAACTTTCAGCTTTTCAAAAGGAAAGTGACAATGACAAGTACAAGAGTTTTTCCTTTATAAATCATAATGAAAGCAATCGGATATTTAGAGAGATTTTATATGAAAACTGATAATTTTAGAGAAGTTGTGAGTATCTAGAACAACGGAGAAAGCTGCTGCCAGGATGGTTTTAAATGGAGAAAAATATGTTTGTGGTTTGTTTCAAGATGAGTGAAAGGTGAGGATACATGATATTTCTTTCTCCAACTCACTCTGGAGCCTGCTGTGCTGACAGAAGTACGAAGCTGGCCTCATTAGTACAGGAAATATGGGTTAGAAGATACAGAGAAAAAAGATATGTGTAATTTCAATGTCCCTGAAGTTCTGCATTGTTATTACCTGCTAAAAGTAGTGTCTGGTCAAGGACCTCATCTGTCTACTTTCTTTCTGGTTTCTAATCAGTAAGATGCAGTGTTACTGAAAAGATGTATTCATCTGCTATCTGACAGACTACACTATGTAAAAACGATATCTTAAGCTACCTATAAAAATCTGCATCCAGTCCTTTGCCTCCATATTTACTTTTAACTTTGATTGAGATGCTATTCCTGTATATACAATTGACTGCATGCACTTGACTTAGATACCACACTATTTTTTGCAGATTTCAGGTCTTTATAATAATATATGCTGGAGTAAATAAAGTACTTTATTAAAACTGTAATATTGTTCTTGTGGATGTTATCAATCAGAGATCAAATTTCTAAGAAATACAGAGCATGATCCTTTGACTATATGGAAAATAAGTTTGTATAAATTTTTGTACATTAAATCTGTGCAATAGCTGTGCAATACAGGATCTGCCATGATTATGCAAGGATCTAGGAAAGGACGCTAGTCCTACTTACAAGATGAGCATTAAATTATTAATGCTGTTAGGAAATATATATAGTTGGTGTTTTTACTTCGTCTCTTCTTTTGTACAGTGTTACAGTCACTTACACTATACACTGACACTCATCAAGAATTTCCATGTCACAGTACTAGGAAAGTGTGATGGTTTCTCCCACTTGAAAAAAAAAAAATGGTACTCTGATGGGCATTATTCAATAATTCTGCATGCATTGACATTTTAGTGATATTTGTGTGGATTTTGCAACATTCAAATTAACACCATTCTTCTTTCCCTTACCATCATCTGTGCTAAGTTGATTTTCCTTTTTCTAAGTAAGTTATTTTATAGAAAATTGCAAATTCTACATTTTGTGCCCAGTTACTTATTATAGCAGTCACCCTTCTATTTCATCATGGACATTTTTTTGTAGTGCTTGTAATGAATGGTAGCATGAGTGTCTTACTTTTGATAAAGGAACTCTAGGTAATTTGGAAATAATTCTGATTCTTGGTGTTGGAGGGCTGCACTGATGACAGCAGGACTCTTTTGTGTGGTGGGTTGGCCATGGCTGGGTACAAGATGCTCATCAAGCCACTCTATCACTGCCCTATCAGCAGGATGAGTGGGTAGAAAATAAGGTGGAGAAAAAACTCATGAGTTAAGATAAGGGCAGTTTAATAAAACAAAAGCAAAGACTGTGCACAGAAACAAAGGAAAACAAAAGATTAATTCTCTACTTCTCATCCAGGCAATATCCAGCCACTTTCTGAGAATTAGGGCTTCAATACACAGTTGCTCGCAGTGGAGGGAGATAGAATGTTGGAGAGACAGTTTTGATGCTGAGGGAGCCAGAGCACCACTGTGTGATCAGCACCTTTCCAGAGACCAATGCCCAGTACAGCCCTGTGAGGGAACATTAACTCCGTCTCAGCCAGGCCCCACACACATATATTTACAACTCTGACGTTCAAATGTACGTGAAGAATCTCAACATTGAATTCCCGTTATCAAAAGAGGGACCAAGAGATGTGACATGAGGCTGGAGATTTTAAACACCTTGCTCACTTTTGGGAAAGGAGCTTTCAGCCACTGTGGAAATGTTCAGTATTGTTTTTAGACTTCACTGTTCAGCTAGTTAGAGAGTAGTGTTTTAATGATTTTTTTAAAGTGTCAGCAACCCACCTAAGCCCGGAAGACTACACAAAGCATTTGAAAACAAGAATTTCTTATGAAATGCATAGAATATGCATAATGCATGGAAATGCAATTGTCTGGAATGAAAATTTGCTCATACTGCTGTCACTTCTCAATATTTAATTCATCAGAAACTGATGCTGATAGCATCCTTACCACTCTACCATTTTTCCTGTGAAGACTGCTAAGTCTTAAGTGTAAGTATTCTTTTTTCTTGGTATGTTGTGATTCAATATTTTTCTCATCTTTGGTTTTGTCACCTGATGATATTAAGCACTCAACATGTCACGAAAAAGTGGGAACAGTTGGGGAAATTTAAACTGGTCTCAAGAAACAGAGCAGACCTCTGAGCAACGTGGTCTAGTTGAAGATGTGTCTGCTCATGGCAGGGAGTTGGACCAGCTACCTTTGAAGGTCTCTTCCAGCATAAACTGATCTCTGATTCTCTGATTCTATGATTCTGTGATAAGCAATCAAATTTGTGACCGCAAGCAAAGCAACCTGGGATAAATTGCTTAAAGATCGGATGTATTCAAAGCACTTTACTGGGAAATGCTTTCAGAAATGTGACTTCACACTGTGTTTTATGTGCCAAAATACTTAGCGTAACTGTTAACGCCACCAAAACAACTGTTATTCCTTCAGTCTTCAGATTGTTTATACTTTGCTGGATGCCATATTTTCTCTGTGTCTGGAAGCATACCATAATATCATAACGTTCTGGATGGCACATCCCACAGAGTTTTGGTTGACAGACTAATGATTTGGAATGGCGAAACAGATTATAGAGTCCCATTTATATTATTTAATGCATTAAATTCTAGATAATCCTCATTAGAGGCCCCACTGATTATTGGTTTTCAGTTCAAAATAGACCTTGGTGGATTTAAATGGAATTCCACAAATGCTACCTGGAAGCTGATTTATTTTTATGTCAGTTTTTACATATCTGAAAATGTGGCCCTGGTTTCTAGCAGAAGCAGAGTCAAAGCAGAAACAAAGCAGATGTTTCTCTGATTGTATCTAAGGATATGTCAATGGTATTCTTAGAAATAGAGAAATTTTAGCTTGGCAAACTACTGGTGGCATTTTTCTTCTCATTAAAACATCAGATTGATAAAGTCCATGTACTGCTTTGTTCCAAAATGCTCAGGCTTCTTTAAACATTAGCATTCTTATGATTTCATTGGCACTGCAGGCTTCTAGGAAACTCACTTTTTACAGATCTCTTCCTTCACATCTTTCCTTCCATCAACCTGACAAGCAAGAAAAAAGTCAGCCTTAAAATTGCCAGTTGTAGCTGCTTCTGAAGACAAGGGATTACAGTGAATGCTTAAAATTTGGTTCCAGGAAAGCTTTTTGCTATTTGGGGCTATGTCTCTCTCCCCATTGACAGAAAAGCCAAGACTTTTTTAGATTTAGCAATGCTCTGTGTCAAAATTTTCTAACTTCAGACAACATAGTCAGGGAAGTGACAGCTTTATATGTATCTCTTTTTAGAAGACCTCAGTAGTGTTGTAAATCCGGAGTTTATTCTCAACTGTTGTGCTTATACATTGCTATAAAAATAGGGCAATATATCATGTGACATGCAAACTACTGTTTTCACACTTAGGGCACCAATCTGTAAATTTGAGCCAGTAAATCTTCCTGAACATGAAGACAAAATTGGTACTTGTTTCATAAACACATTGGCTATGTATATTAAGTCTAATGCACCAAATGTTCCCCTAGAGGATAAACAATGTCATCCACAGCTAAAGTGTTGTCTTTTAATGGCATGGTTCATAAATTATAATGTCATTAAAAAATTAGATTCAAACTATTTACAAAAGCAAAATGAGTTCACTGCAAAAGTGAGTGAAATGTAAATTAGAACTTGGATCTTTACTCTGCCTCTTTAACATCAGTGTAAACTCAGTTCTTACAAAGTGGTGTTTGCCTCTGTCAAAGGAGGATACTCCAGAGCACAGGAACAGATCACTGGTGAAGCATTCCAGCAGGGGTGTCCTTGTTGGCTGACCTTCACTTCTCTCTGTCTTCTGTCTGTGATGCTTCCCCATTAATTGCATTTTCTGTCTGAGTAGGATTTTTACATTTGGTAGTGTAAGATTTATATATTTGGCAGCCTGTAAGGATCAACTTGGCTAAGGATGTTTTTTCTAGTGAGACTAAGAGTGTCCACATGTGGTCTTTTCTGCCAGAAGGTATGAGTGGTAGAAGAGACATTTCACAGCTATGATCTGATTAAATGAGTCTTATCCATCTCTGTGTCTGAACTCTTGCCAGTTCAAAGACAGAGGTGTGATTCATGCTTCTTCCTTCAGATCTAGAATAGGTCTGCATGACTGTAGATACAATCATAACTCATATTTCAGCCATGACGTGAATAAGAAAAATTGATAGGTGAGAAATCCTGGTTTCTAGAGGAAAATAAGATGACTGTGGCTTTCAGATAAAATAATTATAATTTGTGAAAGCTGGAACAGGAGCAGGTCATTTATGAAGGACAGCTAAGAAGACAGGCACAAGTTCATATAAACATGAAGTTAAGGCTTCACATTCCCTTTCCTTCCCTTCTTTTCCTTTCCCACAGACTTTTTCAGAGATTTACAAAAAATTTTAGCTCATCTGTCTGCACAGTGACTTATATCACTACTTCATTGCTACACACTAATCAGTGGATCAGTTGCAGGCACCATCTGTGTTTTTCAGAAGTCACCACTGGGAGAGAAAATGGTGAGCCCCCTCTGAAGCAGCTTCCAGCAGTACAACAACAACTCTGTCTCTATCTTCCTGTGGATGCTATTGCCTTGTCTATTAAGACATCAGGATGCTGACAAAAAATCAAGTGCAACTAGCTCATCCTGAATCATAGTAAGGTCAAAACTGTGCTGAGATGCTGCTTTGACTACCTGTCTGAGATACCATTTACAGCAGTATACAGAGCTCTGTGTCACTGAGCGAAGCCTTGGCATCCTGTCTGAAACTGGATAACCAGGTAGCATCAGTATCTACAACTGCTTTATTTAACATTTATCTTGCCTGGAAACTTTGTCTCTCCCTGCAGGGCTGATAAAGCAAGGCTGATAAAGCAGACAGTGAATTTTGCTGAGATGTTGAACAATCTCGGCTGCTTCAGTGGAAGCTGGCTGGCTGAGGCTGTGATGAACCCATCAGTCACTGAGCTCCGATCCAGTTTTGCATCCACTTTCTCATCAGAATCATCCTCAAAGTCATGAATTGTCTGAATGAGTAGAATGGGGCAGAAAGCAGTTGTCCCAGACTCATTCTTTCATTTCCTGCAAATGTTGCCTTTATGTGTCTACCCAAAAGTAATGTCATGCAAGACAAGCAAATTTAATAGAAAGCATGTTTTCAAAGGATCTTCACAGGCACTGAAAGTTACAGAAGCTAAAGTGATGCCTTGTGAGGGGTAACAGAGGAAGTGACAAAATAAACCAAGACTTTGGCATGAGCAATCGGAGCTGCTGTGAGGAATTCACTTGTCAGTAATACTATGCAGGTGATGTCTATAAGACTGAGCACATGCTTAGTATTCTGGGCAAATAGTTGAATTAATTAAATTACTTGCTTGATTCTAAAATTGTAATCTACTAACTACTTGCAAATTATCTGTATTTTGCTTTGTGAATAACAGATGTGTTTGGAAGGCATTGTATTTCAGAATAATAGACTTGTTTGTTAACAGAACTCTGGGCTTTCAAAGGAGATGTTTTTCAAAATTGGCTTGGGGAGGGAAGAAGATGTCTTTTAAAGAATAGCTCCCTTCTCAGGAGAAATGATCACAGAAAGCTATAGATCATAAGCTGTTTGCTGTTTTATGAGGAACATTATCTCTACGAACTTTAAAACTTAAACTTGAAACTTTACCAGACCTTAGTTGTTGGCAGCTGCCAGTTCTGGAGCAGGAGAAATTATTATAATCCTTGTAAGAGGACTGTTAGACTGGGGAAGCAGGAAAAAGGCTTTGCACACTGTTATAGATATCTCTAACCCAGACCCAGCTACTTGTAAAAACTCAGAAGCTGCACTCGCAGTTCCATTTCTCTCGTAAAGAATATTGGCAGTTGAAAAGACAGTTTGATGTTTGGAGGATTTGAGTTTCAGAACAGAGTCAGAATTTTATGTACCAGCCTGGAAAGCGCTGCAGGAAACTCTGAAAGAAATTGTCTGAAAAACATAGCCGGGAGATGCACATGGGAGTAGACTGAGTGAGCGAACAGAAGTTGTGAATGCCTGGCTTGACTTCAGGTGTCATCAAAGCCATCATTACCTCTGAAGGCTGTGAATCAGGAGTAAAAGTCTGGTGTCAAGAAATGCATGCTGACCTAGTTCAGGCTAGTATCACCACAACATTAGCAAAGATAATAATCATTTACATCAAATACTGGGTACTTAGAGACTTAACAACACTTTTATCCCCATCTCATGATCAGTGTGGTAAATTCAATAGAACTTGGAGAACAGACTTACTCTTGTTTATCCTGGAAATAAAGGCATAAATATGAAGAGAAGACTCAGTGAAAAGACAAGTAGTTCATGTTTATTTTACACGGCTTTTCGCCCCTAAGAAGTACCAACAGGAAAAAGTAATAAGAACAAAGCCAAAGTATACAAAGGAATACTTTATTTCAGCCCTGCCTTCTGTTTCCATTTTCACTTGGATGAAAAAGAAAAGTGTTATTAAAGCTTCCCAATGACAACATGTAGCCCTATTGGCTACTACGATTGACCTGAAAGGGATAAGTATCAGAAGGGATGACACAAAATGCAGTCTATACTGAAATTCTAGTTGATAGAATACAGCTGAGGTACTTTGCTGTAGGAAGAAACAGGTTCATACAGTATCAGAAATTAATATGCTCAAGAATTTTTGGTGTGAACCATGTAGTCACAACCTTTTTTGTAAATGTGGTTATAGATAGTGTATTTGCATTATTTTAAATTTTATTAATTTAATTTTCCTACCTTAATTCAACCACATAAGAAACAGGAGTAGCACTACTGGATTTTTAGGAAAATGTAGGGAAATAGGGAGAAGTCTCTTTGATTAGACTGGAACAGTGCTTGGATACCAAAGGACTTTTTTTTTCTGCAGAAGGATGAAGAAGGTGTTTCAGAAGTCAAGAGACACCTAAAATCTAATAACAGGGCTATCTTCCTCTTCTCACAGCATGGCGTGACAGGATCCTGAGAGATTAGTATTGTAGATAGGGAGTTCAGCTGCCTTTACTGACCCCTTTTTTCCTTCCTGAATGTAATGTCCAGTGGCCAAGAACCATGATTATTTAGCAAGACGAGAGTTCCCAGGAGTTCTCATGGTTTGATCAGCCAACACATAACTTTAACATAGCTACAGTTATAAGGCTCTCATTATTGCATTACACCCAAAGGAGCATTTCCTATTGAATTTCAGAGGAACAGAAAGGGGCATTACAAGATCAAGACCTTTTCTGTTTACTCATAATTACTGAGAAGTTTTCAACACAAAAATTCTGCAGTAGTTAGAATTATAGAGAAAAATAATAAGTCTGAGTAATTCACAAATGATAACACTAGCCCCACATCTGAAATTCTGTCTCTGCATGCTACTGTATGTTATTGAGGGGCAAGCAATTAATAACATTGGTAAGATTGTCTTCTTTCTCTGCAACTGTAGCTATGTGTTTTGTTCTTTCATAGTCCACACTCTTTAATGTTGCTTTTTTTCAAGGCTTTTTCCCCAGTCATTGAAAAGGGGAGTGGAAACGTGTGTACAAATTAGAGACGGTGCAGGGACTAACACAGCCCATAACATGGAACTATCAGTGATAAATCTGTCTGGGGGACGCAGGGTCTGTGAGGTGGTATAAAGATGCCAAACTAATTGGAGTCCTTGTGGGTGCCACAGGACAAACCAGATTCAGAAAACACATTTACTACTCTGTGAGCGTGCCCTTTTGTGTTGTAGCTAATCCGACCTAACGGTGGGCCATTGCCAAATAGAGGTGATGCCATTTTTTTTCTCTCTTCCTGTGCATCACAAGTGTCAAACTCTATCTGGTCCTTTATGTCACATGAAATATTTATACAGATATGCAGCGAGTCAGACAAATCTGCTGATCTGATGGGCAATGTAACCTTCTTTTTTCTAGATCTGTTGTTTGGTGGATCAGTGAACCAGAACACCGCAATCTAAAGCTTCATAATTAATAGACCCAGTTTTACATTGGTGAAGGAAAGACAGAAGGTAGAAAAGTGCTTTAGTGAGAGGTGTCTGCTGTTACATAAAATTAAACAGAACACATAGATGCACCCTAAAACACAGCAGGTAGCTCTCTAGGACAGAGAGTTCTAGGATCAATTCTAGGATTTCATAGTCCATTGGACCATTCCATACGTATTTCCTCTTCTCCCAATGGGTATGTAAATGCCTTTGATTTTTCTTTCTAAAACATTGCAGAAACAGTTGACTAATTCAACAACACAGTTCCTCTTAGATTCTGATGTTGACTTGCCTACATAGCAGGCCCATGCTGTTGCCATCTTCCCTCTGTCTGCTTATGTACCGCTTCTGGTGTCTTGTTAGGCCTGCAGAACAGGGCTGACTGCAGTGGGCTTTGAATCCTCGTTATCACACAAGGGAGGACAAAGAAGTTAAGAGCCATCTAGGTGGTAAATGATGCTGTTGGGCTTGGTTTGATCAAAGCATTTATGTACTTGAGTTAAGGCATGCAGCTGTGCTCACACATGCAAATTCTTACTAATAACTTCCTTGCCACTCTTGTTTTTTCCTCAGAACTCTTTGCAGTAAAGTCACTTAAAGTTGCATTATTAATTTTTACTAATTAACATACCAAATCAGGAAACTAGCTACTATTTGGCTTATTTTTAGTTTTAAAAGTTACATGTGAGTGAATGATTGGACCCCAGTTCATGACTCACCAGTAAAAGTGACATGGGCATAGAGAGAGTCCAGCCATGAAAATGATGAAGGAATTGGAGCATCTCTCCTATGAAGAAAGGCTGAAGGACTGTTCAAAATGGAGAAGAGAACACTCAATGTATATACATACCTGAAAGGAGAGTGCAAAGAGAGCTAGACACTTTTCACTTCTGCCTAGTGAGCAATGGGTACACACTGAAATACAGGAGGCTTCCTCTAAACATCTGGAAACACTTTGTCATTGTGAGAACTACTGAGCACTGGCACAGGTTGCCCATAATGGTGGTGGAGTATCCATCCTTGGAGATATTAATAACTTGATGGGCCACAGTCCTGGACAACTGGCTGTAGGTGTCCGTGTTTGAGCGGGGCATTGGACCTGATGACCTCCATCATATCTGTTCCATGATATTATTAATCTCCTATTTTTACTGAGAGTTTGAACTTCTATCATTTACTGCTTACAACCCTTTCCGATCATAAATTACACAGTAATATGATTTCCCAATGTGTCTGACTGTTCTGTATGATTCATCCACAAAAAGGAATACCAGAATTACTGCCATATGCACTCTGTCTTTAATCTTACCAAAATAAACACTAAAGGCATTGAGGGTGAAGCAAATTGCTCAGTTTCCTAAAATAGAACAAACAGCAACATGTTAGCCTCTTCTCCATCATGCATAACTGAAGAATTCTCTGTTAGTAATTAATATGGAAAAAGTGTAAGAGAAAGGAAGCAAAACCTATATGGATGTGAAGGCAATTTAGGAAAGATTTTGGACTATATAGTTAAACTCCGAAATCTTAAATGTCCCATTCTCAGAATCAGCTCCAAGAACAACACTGTACTCCATGATCTATCTGCCACAAATAGAACTTTCAGTATTTTTACCAGAGGCTGTATTCATCAAATTTAAGGGCACAGGCAAAGAAAATACATTCATTTCTGGATCATTTTTCTCTAAATGTTTAGCTGTTCACATGACATTTATTCCACTGATATCAAAGAATATATTTTTATGTATGAAGTCTAAAGCCATACTTAATCCATGCAGGATCAAGACCTATTTTTTTCACTGACTTGGTTTCTTCATCTGGACTATAGCCATCTGCTATGTTAGTGATGCTGATAAGAGATGCTTTGTAGATAAAAATTCTGGAGGTGCTAATTGCCACTATTTCTTTTTACTTATTACTACCATGTATTCTTGGACAAATAAAGCAAACTAACAAACAAACATACAAACCCCAATAAACCCCACCCACACTCACAAAAAACCCGCACCCAAGTCCCAAACAAACAACCCCCTCCATAACCACTTAATGGAATAAAACCGGAGTAAAACTGAAATAACATTTGTGTTATCCTAGCTTTCTATTAATTTTTAACTAAATGTAGTTGTCTGCCTGACCAAAGCACCTTCCTTTTATACTACTGATTGCTTCAGGATATTCCAGATTTCTCCTAAATATATAATAGCTGAACCATCCTCATAATGTACTAAAGGACATACCACTTCTGTACACTTCTTTTTGGCAAATGTACTCAAAAGTGAAGGTTCTGGGCTGCAAGTTAAATGCTGTTTGAGGACTTCTTGACTGCATGTACGCTTATAAGTTTGGACTATATAAATGTGTACAGAGATGTTCTGAAACAAGCCAGATCTGCTTATTTTTCCAACTTAATTGCTGAACGGGCAGACTGCCCTATTCTCTTGTAACTTTTTATTGCAGGGAAGCTGACTAATCTGGCTCTTCCTCCATCAACAGAACTTTGTGAACTGTTCACATCCCACTTTGAGAACAAAATTAAGATCATTGTGAGTTAGCTGCCCTCTAACGAAGCTGCCAACACTAACAATTCTGTAATTCCAGATCTTGAGCCTGTCAAAATTCTCAAGCTACAAATACTGTTGGCATTTTATGCTCCAACACCTCAGGGCACTATTATGTTTTGCCAAATCTTTGGTCTAAACAGTTACAGTTTTTCTTGATTCTCTAATCCCACTGGATTCTCACATTGTTAATCTTTCTTTGATGGTGGGGAACGTCTTAATAATGACACAAAGTAAAACAATTATCAGTCCAGTTTTAACAAAAAAAAAAATCTGCTACCAGTAGAAGATCCAGCGTGTTGCCATGTAATACTCAATCATCATTCTTTTTTATTTTTTGGTGACCGTAGCACACTGCAAATGTGGCAGTATCTTTCAAAGAATGTCTCTTGGCTTCTTTTCAGGTTGGACTCTGTTCTCTGCACTGTGAAACAATATTCTGAAGAGTTTATTTTTGATCTTTGTACCCTGACTGATGATGAATTTTTGCTGCTGCTGCTTAACCTCTCGATTTCCTTTGGCATTATTTTGATCATAATAGAATATGAGGGCTCTTGGCAACTCAGATTGATTTTTTCTGGTTTTCATTGAGATCTATCATGCACATATTCTCTTTCTGTCCCTCACTCTCATGCTTGTGTTCACAGGCGCACACACTCACAAGTACTGTAGCACAAAACAGACAAGCAAAGGTGGTTTGATGGTTAATAACCAACTTTCCTGGAGAATGTGTGGGTTTATTCACTGTAATTCTATTTGTATATATAATACATAGCATGTAAACCATTTTTCATTAGAAGATATGAAAGTTTTTTCAAAGGTGAATAAGAACTAGTGTCTCTGCAGAGACTCTGTTGCAGGCAGAAAGATGCAAGAAAGTCTGACTTGCCTTTTATATTGTTGGGGAAAATAGTTAGCCTGGGTGCAGAAACCAAGCTATCAGCATACAGTGAAGAAAGGGGTATCATTACTGAAGTCTCATGGTTTTTCAGCCATCCTGTCTTAACCTATTTATTTGATACAGTTTTGTGCACACCATTCATGATACCTGTAGGTTTAGGTCCTGTTTCTTCCAGTCTCTATGACTCAGTGCAAATCTTCTGTGTCATTTTGTTAGTTTCTAGGCCATTTTATGTGTACAGCACTGTCTACTGGGCATTCATCTGCCCAGATATAATGTAGTTCTATACAGTCTGGCAGGTGTGCTTAGGCAGTTAGGTGTTAGACGACTTCATTTTGCAGCACAGTGTCTATTAGCACTGGTCTTTTGATCAGCTTTTCTGAAGATGTAAAGCAAAAACATGTAAAATGAAATCACCAGTCACTGGTTTCAGAAAGAAATAGCACCAAGGTGCCTTATTTGCATTCTTTATTGATGTTCAAGGTATTCCTGCCTTATAAATCAAATCTTCTTTTTTACGAACTTTTATCTTACAGACAAATAATAAGAGTATTCTCAGCCCATTTTGGAATTTTCTGTGTTTCTTGAAAAGGCTACCAAAATGCTGGTTCGTTTCTCTTTGTAGATTGTATTGTTTTAAATGTTTTATATAGTCAAATCCTTTTACTCTCAGAGTTTATTCTCCAGATTGTTTTGAAAGTGTCTGGGATATTTAGTAAGTAATCTTTCTTCAAGTAGAAAATGAAATCTTAAACATTTAGAAAAAGGAAACCTTAATTCCATTCTTCTTGGGTCATTGTTTCCATGATTTGTAAGACTATGTGAAACATATATGTACTTAATAAAAAATACATTGTAGATTATTCTGGTAATCAAGCATTGCAGGTACCAAATACTTACAATTTTTAAAACAGACTTTATATGGGAAAATCTTACAAAAATATTGGGTTTAAGTGACTGTAACTGTACAGTACTGAAGGTTGTGTTTTTCATTGTCTCTTATATTTTCTATAATGCACATATTATTTTGAAAAATTCAAAATTGTTTAATGCCATTCCTGACAATCTAATCTGGGTTCTAAAATCAAAGCTGGTTCGTTGGGTTTTTTTGTATGATCAGACCATGCCACAGATAATAAAGATTAAAGAATCACAGGTTAGTTTCTAAATCTGCTTATCATATGTAAATGGAAAAGTGTCTACCTTGTTCTCCCACAGCTGTGTTGATGCTACACAATTAGCAGAAATTAAAAATTGTGCAAAAAATATATTTTAATCACAGAAAAATAGAAGAAGAAAAAGCAGCTGTGACTAAGTGAAGATCAGGAGTAAGGCTGTTGGAAGATGTCATTTGTATATAGTCACTTTGCTGACCACAGTCACGTTTTGGTTTTAAACAGATACAGTTGTGCAAATCTTGATGAAAAAGATTTAGGAACAGCTTTCAGTAAAGTGTCAAGTTCCCATGAAATAAGCTGAAAGTGTTAAGTACACTTAACACTAATAATTTTCTTTGAAATGCTGTCTTTTCAACCTAGTAGGTTGTTACATATAACAGATCAGTCTTCTTCTCAGGTATACATCTTGGTCATTTGTCAAGGCAAAATATGTTCCAAAATTCTACTGAATACAAAACCAGACCTAATAAATCCACTATCATACTCTGTTTTATGTGGAGTATATTCCTTCTGACTGAAATCCCTATTGATTTGCAATCTACTTTTTAGGATACAAAGGGAACATATTACACAGCCATCAGATTAATTTTCAGAATTCTTTATCTGTCTGTATGTGCATATTTTAACAGAAATGAATGGAGGTAAATGTTTTGTGACTTAAGTCCAAATGGTATTCAGGAAGTATTATATTGCTGTCCTAGTTGCAGGGGCTTTGTACTCTGAGTGCCTGATAGTATTTATTATAGCACTTGTCCTGCTGAAATGACTTGGGCTGTACCGATGGCATCAAAATTTGCCCATTCTTGTTATTCTTTACTCTTTCCTACCAAAAAGAAAAAAGAAGAAATTATATATAGTATATATAAGAGATCTTCTCAAAGTGCATGTTTTGGCTTTGCTTAATGTACCTCCTTCCTTCCAACCCTATGAATTTTTTCTTTGGAATTATTAATATATTATGATTATTAATTAATCATAAAAGAAATGCTTTAGTATAACATTTTGTTATGGTTGGCACTGCTTATATTGTTCTGCATTCACTGAGGGGAGCCTAATGTTGCAGTTCTATGTTAAACATATGAAGCCTTTACTTTGAGGCTTTACAGCCTGAAAGGAGCTCCTAGGAGGAGCTCAGAAAAACATCATCTATACCTTTTTTTTTTCTAGTTTGGTTTTTTTTTTCCTGTGCACTACTTCTGTATCTTTAAATTTCCTATGCTTTCTTATTTTCCTTTTATGTCTGAGAGAAGTGTCTGTGGGCTCTCTTGCTTTCTGCTCAACTCACCCACCTCTGCTTTCCTGTGATATTTTTGCAAATCTGAAGAACTCTCCAGAAGTTCCACGAAGAGCAAGACTACATGTTGGACAACCAAATCAGCAGTCAAAAAGGCAGGAAGAATACATTAGGAAAGGCATGCACCAGGGTTGCTCAGGGAACATGAAGTTTAACAGAGCAGAAGAGTAAGACCGGGAGTGTACTCGCCTCACCTCTTTGACATGTAACGAGAATATGCTGTTTGGGAACAGAAAGAACACAACCTGGCAACAGAGAGTGTAAAATTAATTTCTTGTTAGAATTGGTCTGAGCTTTCAAAATATTGCAGGTTTAATTTAAATGGCTAAGACATAACCATGGCATAGATAAGGTTGGATTTGTGTGGTAAGTCCATTTGTTTCCTCTCTGCAATGAAGATCACTTGTGCCCTAAGTGATATAGTATAAGTATAGTATAAATGCAGTATAATATAAATAGTATAGGCTAAGGTTTAATATTTTTATGTTATCAGTGGTTTGGGGGGCATTTTATCCTAAGCAGTGCCATTATATAGAATTCTGTGGCATGTTTTAGTAATCCATGCAGAATAGGCAGATGCAGAACAGCCAGGAAATTATTCAGAAATATGGAAGGTTTTGCCTGTCAGAGGACACCAGGTCAATTAACTTGCCTGGCATGCATTATAAGTCTGTTCTACCAGACAAATGGGTAGTTTCATATCAAAAGTAGTAATAACATTTCAGAATTTTATGAATCCATTTCAGATAAATAGCCTTGTAATCCATTCTATTTGTATGTTTGAAAAGAGGCAACACAAGTAATGATTAATTTGACTTTTGCAAGGACTCTGCATTGAACTGCATATACTGCTTGTCCTTTAATTTCCTAATCACACATTATATTGGCAACATGGCTTTGACTTTTTTGATATTCCCTGTAAATATAAATATAATAGGTTGAAATTATTAACTTTTGAAAAATTCAAAGTTTATAAGTCTGACTAATATGGACTGATTAAGGATGGGATTCCTTTTCATACTGCTGTCTGAAGATTGCAGAAAAGATGTGGTAAGTTATTTTGGAACAATAGCTTCTTATGGTTTAAGTACAAATTTCAAAGTGAAAGTATAATACTTTGTTTGAGTTACCAAAATATGAAACAGCTGTATCTTACTATCCACGTGTTGTCCTATAAAGGTCCTGTAATAACTACTGAACCTGTTCTAAAGTGCACTTTCTCATACTTTAAATTAAATAACCAACATAAAAGAACATCAGAAACATCAGAAAACCAAATTTCGTAGTTTGCAAACTCCAAGACCTGCAGTCTATGCTGTTGTGAAGATCAGGACAATGTCTCTTCAGATCACTGTAATGGTCTTTTCTCATTGGAGCAAAAGAAGCAGTGGTGATCCTTTTGGGATTAAGTGAAAGGAGATATTCCATACATGTTGCTATAGGAACTGTTTTCATGTCAAAATGGAGTTTGGGAGGAACAGCATTCCAAAGCGTGCTTTGCTTTGGGGCGGAACTGAAGTCTTATGATCCCAGCAGTGGCTGCAAGGGACGTGTCGTGTAGATTTGACATCCTGTCATGGGAACATGG
Organism: Pseudotriccus pelzelni; assembly: GCA_035584735.1. Classification (NCBI taxonomy): domain Eukaryota; kingdom Metazoa; phylum Chordata; class Aves; order Passeriformes; family Tyrannidae; genus Pseudotriccus; species Pseudotriccus pelzelni. The sequence continues at coordinate 17,256,826 of JAWMRA010000090.1, read as the reverse complement.
TTTAACCAGTTGCTCTGATACATGGTTGTCAGGCAGAAGCTGAAACTTTCGTTCATGCTGCTTCAACCAGGCATCCACACGGAGCAGCATGCCATCTGAGTCCTCACATTCTGGTCAAGTTCCTTCTGCCCTCCAAGGCACTAGCTGTTCTGTAGACAGTTTGCACAGCAAGGATGCAGACAACCACTGCCTAAGTCTCTGATGCTTTCCTGTGTAGTTTGTTGCCAGGAAGATAGATGGAGTTTTATAGCTTATTGTTTGATTCTTATCCCTTCATTTTCCTCAACAATTATTCCAAAATGTCACACAGTTCATCCCAGCTGCTATAAACTGTCTCCCACCTCCTTTGTCCTTCCATCATATCGCTGTATACCATAATGGGGTGGTTAGCCTCTTTTTTTTTTCTACTTTTTTTTGATGCAATATCATGTTCTGAAAAATTTGCTGTGCTTGTCTTACTTCCAAGCA
>JAWMRA010000090.1:17219715-17240561 GCA_035584735.1 Pseudotriccus pelzelni | reverse complement strand
GATGGTCGAAGTGTGCAAACAGGTCAAATTCAAGGGCCTGCCCTGGGTGCTAGTTGACATAATTGTTAGACATCATCTCTTTAAGTCCTCAGTTTTCCTGTCAGATGTTTTCTTTCTAACTTGCATGGTTAGATGCCAGATTCATAGAACCATAGAACCATTTAGGTTGGAAAAGATCTGTAAAGTCATCAAATCCAACTATGAATTACAGTGTTCAGCCATAATCTGCTTAAAGTGCATCACATGCCAAACTATTTGGGATTGTGGGTTTGGTTTTTATTTTTCTTCCTTCTCGTTTCCTATTTAAGATCCTTTCCTATGTGACCTCCAATGTCAAACTCCAATGCTGCCCCTAGCATCCTTGGATATGCCAAAAAGGGTTTTTGATGGCTGGTTTTGAAGAGGAAAGGGAAGAAAAGATTTCTGTGGTGATACCTCACTTTCCAAAGTAGCTGTGGAAATAATAATAATAAAAAAATCCCCCCCCCCCCAAAAAAAAAAAAATTCCCTTGCTGCCTTTTATTTATCATGCCTGGAACTGGCTGTAGGAATATCTGCTGCATAATAATCTTCTCTCAGGACTAGCCAGAAATGTTTTCCCTGGGGTCCAGCAAATCTCATCCTCCAACCACCTCTAATTGACGTGTCTGAGTGAGCAAAACCCTTCTGCAGTTGCGGCTTAACCCAACAGAAGAGTTGTTTTGCGGCAGGGAGTATGTCTTTAAGGCAAGGCAAAATTTCACCCTCTAGCCAGAAGTCGTGTTTTCGCCAACGTAGGGGCGTTCCCCACTAGGGGGCTTTATCCTGCCGTGCTGGCCAACTCCTCTCCTTCTTGCCTCCTGCTCTGGCCTGTTAGGGAAGGGTGACATGGGGCAAGTTTCATAAGCAGGGGCACCCGTTAGAGTAATGCACACCTCAGGCTCGATGGCTTGCTTTCTGCTAAGATCTGTAATCGATGCTACTGGTGGAGAACCTGGACAGACAAGCACTGGGTAGAGACACATGCATTTCCTGCAAGACTAGAAGGTGTAATGATTTTGAAGGAAATTGGCTTCCACATGTAAGTGACAAATATTTTTGTGTTGGTGAATGCACCATTTTTGCATAATAGAGTTTAAAAGAGGATAACAGGAAAGAGTGCTTAGGTGGCGTGTCTGAAATTGGAGAGTGCATATAGAAGCCATATTTTGAAAACGCATCTTTTATTATCCCTTACTAGGTTTGACTGAATTGAGTGGAAGGTTTTCCTTTGAAAGATCTGTAGGAAAGAGGCCTACTTAATACACAGTACATCCACCTCAGAAAGAAGAATATCTGAGTCAGGCCCCCAGAGAATTGAAACTGTGGTTACAGGCAATCTAGCAAGTCTAAATCTGTGACATAGACCAAGAAAGTCCAGCTTCTGTAGTGAATACTGTGCTCTGTTTTTATAAGAAAGGGTGTAAGTTTTACAAAATTACTAGAGGAAATATGTAGGACTTGCTACATGAGTACTATGACACAGTTATTGTTTTTTCTTTGTCTTTCTGGAATAAATTTATGTGAAAACCTTCACTGTGCTACACAAGTGTGCAGAAGACGGTAACTTATTTCAACTGATTTATTGTTATGTTAGCTCAACATATCTCCAGATTTCTTGAACATGAAACATTTTCCTGGAAGATGTACATTCATGGCATATGGAATAGTGTGCAGTGGAAATATTTAACCAAAGTTTTCTTTTCTCAGAAAAGAAAAATGATTGTAGGATCTTCCCAAAATAAAATCGCACTATCCGTTATTAAAACAGTTAGGAAAATGAACATTTTTTTTCTTAATTTTTATTTTATTTTATTTATTTTTCCTAGCCTCAGCTACAGGCAAAGAACATGCATTCCTATTCAATAAAAAAATTATTCATATGTGTGCTAGGAATCAGTAATATTTGCTACACAATTTCAGTTTTAAGATTAGATTTGGCTTTAAGAAAGTAAATGTCCATGCATGCTCCAGTTTGTCATTCATGAGGTTTTGGTTTGTTTATTTATTTTATTTTCTAAACAAGCAGGCATTCACACACATGTAAATGTAAAAAGAGGAGTGAATATTCATTTAAAATAAGGATTAAATGAAATCCTGTTCCAATTAAACCCTTGGGCTGAGCTGTGGTGAGGCAAATGAGAGGGACTGGTAAGGCACTCTGACTGTGCTTTAAAATGTCTTGCTGAAACACTTTGGGGTGGTTTAAATGGGCTATTTATATTAGTCAAAAAATGAATCTTAAAAAACTGTGTTAAAATAAATGAGTCTTGGCAGGCCTGCGAACATACCAGGCTTGCAAATTGTCTGCAGGGTTTCTGTTCAGCCTTTGGAATTTCTTTTTTAGGGCTTTGGCGAGATTAGGAAAACCATCCTAAGCAACGCACAAAGGGGCACGGTGTGTGAGTGCTGGGCTGCCGAGAAATGACAGGAAAGGCACAGGGATCTGCATGATCTCGCACGTGGCCCTGGTGACGGTGGTGGCCTGCAGCACCACACTGATGGTGTTTTTCCCTCTTTGCCTCTCAGGATGTGACATGTGTGCTGACAACCGCAACGGTGAGTGCCCTATGCACGGACCCCTCCACTCCCTGCGCCGGCTGGTGGGCACCAGCAGTGCAGCCGCAGCAGCCCCTCCACCTGAGATCCCAGAGTGGCTCCGGGACCTGCCCCGGGAAGTCTGTCTGTGCACCAGCACTGTCCCTGGCCTGGCCTATGGCATTTGTGCGGCACAGAGGATTCAGCAGGGCACCTGGATTGGGCCCTTCCAGGGAATCCTGCTCTTGCCAGAGAAGGTTCAAGCAGGTGCCATCAGGAACACTCAGCATCTCTGGGAAGTAAGTTGTCATCTTTCCTTCCTTGTCAAATTTGATAATTTTGAAGCAGACATGGGGTGCAATTGAATGTAGTACTAGGACTGTCCACTAGCCATGAAAAAAAGCAAACAAACCCATAATTTAAGTAAGCTGAACAAGCAGATTTGAAAATGTAAACAGTGCAAGCAAAACCCTTGCTGCGCTAAAGGTAGCCAGAAAATCAGTGGATACCACAGATACCACAGTGGTTTGCAGAATAGTAGGTTGATGGAGATGCTGTGATGAGGAGTAGAGAGACATGGCCAGAAAAGTTTGAAGCTTACAAATCCCGGTGCTTTCTACATTTTGACCTGAATAACAAGAGCTGATAGAGCTCTCGAGTAACAGCACCAGCTACCAGAGTAGCACTTGTGGGTTGAGATGGCATACTGTACCACGGCTGTGACCCACAGGCACTCTGAGAAAGCTGCTGAAACAAGGGCAGGGGTCTGTTCTACAGCCTTGCTCTTTGCATAGTGAAAGTATTAGTGCTTGTTCATAGTGTAGTTCAACTCTGGTCCTGTACTGACTGTGCGTTCACCTAATGATGCTTCCGGTGCTTTTTTGTGAAAGCCACTTTCACATCCCCCCTTATTTATTTATTTATTTATTTATTTATTTATTTATTTATATTTTCCCTTGTCTGAAAGAGGGTAACAGTGGTAAATGCTAGGGAAAATGCATGATCCCTATGTCAGAAAAAGCTTACTTTTTTCACACTATCTTCCATTCATTTTTGCTTTTATTTATGCTGAAAAGAGTGATTTTTTAAGTTCTGCTTAGTCCTCTGTAGATGCAGTTTCTGCTCTCCTCGAGACTAACTTGTACAGTGAGTCACAGAAACATGTCCATAGATCTTCAGGTGTTATTTGCTCATCAAGACCAAATCCAGATCTTCAGAATATAAGGAGTCCATGAAGATGCAAGGAGTGTTTTTGCTGTCTTGAGGGAGTATAGAGTAAAAGTGAATGGAGTTTTGAAAGATATTTGGTGGTGTGGAGTAGGAGTCCCCATATTTTTTCTATATGCAAACAAATAGTGAATAACATGTCGAGGTCTTTGTCTTAAAGTCTTTACCCAAAAGACCATTGTGGCAAGAAGATTTTCATGTTAAAGAGTAAAAGATCAGTCTCAGAACACACTGAAATGTGCTCAAAAAAACTGGATGACTTGCAATCATTGGAAGTTTTGTTGCTGCCTCCAATGGAGACGGAATTTCTCTTGTATAATATATATTGATGATTTGGTCTTAAATCTGTTCCTAGTAAAGCCCAGTGATTATAATGAGAGAATTTTGGGATATGTTATTAAACAAATATTTTTTGTGGGACACCCTATATTGATGTTGGAGGCTTTATTTTAATTGTTGAGAGGGGTGTTGTCATTTAGACTATTCTAATTAACAGAACATATAATAACAAAATGAGCTTGCCAGATCCACTGATTACATAAAATATTGAAATTTATATAGAATAAATGGACTCAGAGAATTTTACATTGTTCATAGATATTTAAACACTAACATTTTTTTTATTGTGAATCAGTTTTATGCAAGTTAGGTTGCAAATCTTGACAATATCTTTTTTTAAAGGCAAGAATTTTTAGTCAGATTTCAGGATAACTTAACTGTTTTAAAACAATGAAAGAAAAACTAAAAGCGAAGAACAAAAAGACGTTAGCAAAAATAAGAAATAATATTATTGTGTGTGTCAGATTCAGGATATCAGCAGGTCTCAGATGAGTTTTTTTGTGGGATTTCTCTTCTGTTCTTAACACACAACACAGATTTCCTGATGGCTAGCAAAAAGAGTGTGTGTATTTTAAGTGAATTATCTTAAAAATAAGAATTAAATTTAAGTTATTGTTGATGTATTGTTGGGCACTCATGGTCTTGAATTATTTCTGTCTTGAATTAATGACAAAAACTGTTAGCAAAGAAGCACATACTCTAAGCTTTAGCTAAAAGTTTTGGCTGTTTCTCATTTGTTTTGACTTTCAATTTGGTGTGTTTTATCTATCACAGAACAAATGTTTAATAAAGAAAAATATAGTAAAAGAAAGTAATCATAAAGTGTGTGTGATTTTACAAAACCTGACCTATGAAAATAAATAAAAGCAAATGAAAGTATGTATCTGAATAGACTGTATTATTTTAGTCTATTTGGTATAGGAGTGTGGATTAAATCACTGAAAATTAAAAAGGAATGACTCACCACTGTTCTTTTACAATTTTGTGACTTTAGTCAATTCTCTTCTACTAATATTTTCAAGATATCTGCAGATGCAAGTCTGTCTACAGATCAGTTATTCAGCATTAGGTCTTGATGGACCTTAAGGAGAGAACTTCTCTTTCTTAGTATTGCAATAACATTTTAACATTTTTCTCTCAGCACTGTAAAGTCGAGTTGATAGATATTTGTTTTAGTTTGTAGTTCTTTGTTTTCAGTGTACACCAGACAAATACAAGTGATATTGCAAAGACTTTGAAGAATAGTTACTGCTTTGGTGGTTTTTTTTTAAAAACTCTTTGTTGTGGGAAACATCGGAGGCACTGCATTTGATGTATAGCTCAACCTTGTGGAAATATGCTTCGGTCTGTCTGCACAAGTGTTCCCACCATGCACTCAATGTTAGCTTTGTATGTAATCCATACAGCATAATGTACAACGATTCAGAGTAAATTACATACCATTCCATTACCTCACAACAGGCCTTGACACCTATGGGTGTTCATGGGAAATTATAGAGTTCTCTCACAATCATCCAAGATGTTTTTTTTATAACTTACAGAAAGATAAGCCTCTCAGAAAGCCAAAAATATTAGTCATTTTCAGTTGTAGTGCTTTTTTTTCCCCTTTGGCCCACTTCTAGTCAATCCAGAGTTTGCTTGTATTTTATGAAAATACAATAAACTCTGATTTGTTTAAAACAAAAACAGGACTGGGTGTATTAAGTAAACACTCTCTTTGGTAATACAGGCATTTTTTCCAGCAGTGCTTGATAATATTTCTGATGTCCCTTTTTTTTTTTTCCTGAAGTAGTGAGAATAATGCTTTTGTTATTGCAAAGCAAACAAAGACTTTCTCAGCAATTAGGTCTTACTGATGAGAATGAGATAATTTTTCCCTAATGTGTTTTCTAATAAAGAAGTGAAAAGACATACTTGATTCCAACATATAGGAAAATATTATCTCAATTATTAATGTGTCCTTACTCCCTGGAGATAAATTAATCTAGTTGCACATGGTTTCCCTTTTCTGTTTAACATCAACATTTAATAAGTGTAGACTTAAGGAAAGTATAAGGTCTTCACTTATATTCTATTAGAAGAAAATAAAGAAGTTTAAAATGAACTACATGTTGGTAGTTTTTCAGGCTCCAAACTGTGAATTCTGGAAACAGCCAATTTGTAAATGGTCTTTTCCCCTGCAAATGTAGTTTAGATGAAAAAACTTTTACTAATAGACATATCAAAGGATACAGTCTTACAGTTTCCTTTTCTTCATGTTCCTGATAAAGAGTTTGCTGTCTTATTTATTTATTTATTTATTTATTTATTTGGTCAGGTGTCAAATAGTTATTTTTATCCTAGAATAGTCCAAGAAGGTCAAATATATTATTTCACTTTATTTTAGCTTAACTTAATTCAAGGTTAGCATTTCTGGGAGAAATGTTTTTTCATATGCCACTTTTCTTACAGGGATGAGCAAAATATACATATATCAGGATGCTCATTAGTGAATACAAAATGGTAAACCAGTGTAACTGATTCTTCCCTTAAAAATTTCTCACCTCCTCTTACTCCCAAATTAACTGGTATTACTAGAAAGTGTGCATGTCATCTTAATAAAGTACCACTTGGGTACTTATCGGCCTTTTTGTGTCTCAGCTGAAGTAACAGAAAACACTGTCTTTGACTTCATCTGGACCAAGAACAGGCATTTTTCTGGGATGTGTGTTGGCCAGAGCCCCTGCAGCAATACATTTCTAGACAAATTAATATGCATGGAGAATCCTTACCTTTCAAATGAAGCACTCACTCCAGCTGTGGTGATAGATTTGTATTCAGATTCTCAAGCCTGTAGTTTTGGACTAAATTCACTGTTACAGCAAAGCACTGGGGGATAGAATTATGCGCATGCCGTTGTTCTATTAAAGTGAAAATTATGTTTCTCAGCAATCCATCATCTGGTATTCTAGACTGCTTGTCAGCCTTTTTTCAACGTTGTCATGTTCATGAAATTCAAATAACTTTGCTTGAAAAAACCCCCTTAGTTATACTACTATTATATCTTAAATTGTGCAGAGTAACAGCTGATGCCATTCTGTTACTTTCTTGTTTTACCATTTCTGAGGATTTTGCATCGTTTATCACCCTTGCTTTTATTTCCTGTTGGAAAAGCACAATAATTTTTAGTTTTACGTGGCTTTTAGGTTTGCATACTGCCTACTGGAAATATCTGTAATGTTGTGTTCAGTAGCTTGCTAAGCTGTAAATTCAGTATGAAGTGCCACAGCTTCCTTAATGTGTGTAGCTGAGAAGAAAATTGCACTAAGCCACTACAGAGCATCTTGCTATCATTAGTACCTCTGGATTACTTAGTATCACATTTTTCCAGATAACTTCTGTATGTTACAGATTCCTTTCTTAGGGCTGATACAAAGTTGATTTGATTACAAAGGTACATGGGGAGGTACTTTATATTTGATAATTTTTGTTCTTAGAAAAGCTAAACTAAACCTTGATGTTTCTTTTAGAAGCCTTGTGATTTTTATAAGACTTTCTCAGGTTATGTTCATGTATTTCCATGTCTTTGGTACGTTCATTTGATCTACAGAATGATCTACAACAGATCTACATATACCTACAGTAGGTGTACAGATCTAATGTATGCCTGGTGGATAAATAAGCCTAAGCACGTGTGAAACGAAATAAATCTAATTTGGCATGGGGACAGATTCTCTTCCTACTTCACAAAGTGAAGTTTGGACTAAACTTTGGTGTTCAGAGTTGGATACAGCTCCAGAATTTTAGCAGTGTTACTGAAAATAATAGTTCTGTGGACTGCATGAAACATGCACTCGTCTGGACACACACTATTCCCAGAAAAAAAATATTTTCTAAATTGCCAGATCATGCAGGGATTGTCTGTTTTTCCATGGCACATAATCTTACCTTGGAGATTTTATTATGTAATATGCAAAAATACTGAAGCAGAACACAAATAAATATAAAAGCTCAATTCTGTCCTTATTTGACCACTACCTTTCTGCATAGCTGAAAAGTGACCCAGTCACCAATATTACGGAAATATTTGACCTTTTTTTTTTTTATTAGCTAGTAAAAACAATTTTCATTGTTGGATGAAATCCAGTTTGTAATGCCCCAAGTTAAAATTAATTCATGACACCATTAACAGTTAATTATTTCTACTGACTTTTGATTCAAAATTGGTGCATGAAAACAGTACTTTAATGTCCTATACGCATGTTCCAACAGTGTTAAGTACCTGATGCCGATAATGTATTTTTTATATATTTGACAGGGTGAAACCATGTTATGCTCTTTTCCAGGTGATGGTGATGCTCAGTATTTTGCAGTACTTCCTCAGCCACTGGTCTGTGGGCTTTTGTCCCCCAGGTTCCATGCCATCAAATGTGCAAGGGCTTTAAAGTGCAAACCTTTGAGCAATTGCTTAATGTAAAAGCTGGAAAATTCAGCCCAGGGTATACTTTCCCTTCACGTATTCGGCACCTTTTCCAGATAAGTTACAGAATTCCATTATCCAAATTGTTACACATGTGTGACAGAGGTTGACCTTTAGTCATGTCAATCCTTTTTGTGTAGGCCTCGGGCTCCAGCCTAATGGCTCAAAGCCTGATTTACTCACTGTAATAAGGGCAGGAGGTCGAGCAATTGTCAGCTTGCCTGCTCATACTCGTCCCAGAGCCTGGTTGAAGGCTGTTAACACAAAGCTTTTCAAAGTGAATTTACAACCACCACCACTGACATAGGCCAATCAGTACACCATAAATGTCAGGTTAGTGAGATTGAGCAGTAAGTAAAGCACTGGCAGCCCACTATTGGCTGAAATCAATTGCTCAAGGTTTAACTGAGAATAGCAATCTGTGTACAACTAAGTCTGCAGAACCGGCTTGAGGGTAGAAAACAACTTGGAGGATGGTTTAGGTAGAAATACTCGCCAGCCACTGCCATGGCATCATGTCCTGCTTTTTTTCTTCCATATGAACACTGATGACATCCGTGGTCAAAAAGTTGTTGGACCTGCCTCTTAGTTATAGAAATATGATTATTCTATTTTTATCTACGGTGGAAAAAAAAAAAAAAGAAAAAAAAGAAAAAAAAAGGTAAAACAGTGTGCTGCCTTAACTGGACAAAGAAGGCTAGGAAATTTTTTAGTGTATCATTTCAGTAATACTCTACTATTTTCAGTCCTGAATTCCCAGAAGGCTTTTTCATAAGGAAACTGTGTTGTTTTTGCTGTTGGCTTGTAACTGGAAACTATCACGGATTTCACTAATGAGTGATTATGTACCTGATGGTCTGAATATCCATGAGATGTAGTTACTCACAAGACTGAATGTTTTTATCATTTTGTGTAGTGACAGCTTGGACAACAATTCATTTGGCTTTGAAAGCATCAGCATTAAAATGTAGAAATCCATTAAAATGCTGTATGCCAGGATTTATAAATTAGGCAATTTCCTTGATTATTGCAATCATTTACAAAATTGATTGTCCCAGTGTGGTATAGGCAGATTTCAGCAATGATCATTGACAACAGGCACATCCTCTAATATCTATACTCATTGTTCCCTAAAAGAAAAGCCACTCTACTGTGAGGTTATTCTCCATCTCAAGGTCAATTATGCATTGAAAAAGTCTACTAATGTAGAAGATCACACATCTTTAAAGGAGAACAACATCAGTAATTTATAGACTGTAATGATAGCCCAAACACTTATTTTTTCTTCTGTTTGTAATTTCATTGACAGCCAAGGCATTCACTGGAATCTGTAGTGCATAAACTTTTTGTGATCTGCTATTGAAAGGTAAATAATTTTGGCAAATTGCAGCTGTAAGTATTTATTTGATTGAAGATTTAAAAGTCAATAATATGCTTTATTTGTTGCATCTTAAAGTTCTAATTAACCAATAGATATAGTGTCCAGTAACTTGATTTGGGTCAATTATTTCTGCAAGACACAATCAAGATATTATATCACAATGCAAATATGCTGTAGAAGTTTTTCCTGTATTAAAACAAATACAATAAAGCCACAAACTGCTAGCCACCAACCACAAAACCACAATGCTTTCTACTTGCGTGGAAATAAGCAATTTTTCTGGTAAAACCCTATAAATTCTAAACCTTAAAATACAAGTGATTTCAGGAGATTCTTTTTGCAAACTGTACACGACATCCAGTCATAGCTGGCAACAAGCTAATTTGTATCTGGCCTCATGCATATTGTGAGCTTCCAGGACTAATATCCTACAGTTGTTAATCAGTCCTCGCTCAGACAAGATAGCCACTGATGTCACTAGGAACTTTGATTTAATGAGGTCTTCAGGCATGACCAGACACACAGTATCGCTGTAATCACAGTTCTTAAATATTTTTTTTTTCAAAGATAGGCCAACCGTTTTTTCAGATCTGCAGAACCACCTGCAGATTGCCCGCCACTGTCCATACAGCAACAGTAGCACGCAGTTAATGTAAAGGTAACCTTGTATAAATGCAATTCACTAGACCTAAAACTATTATTTTACCTTGAAGAAAGGGAGGATTATGTTGCCAGTGACTATGTGGTAGTGCATTGTGTTTAGTTAGATTAGCTTCAAAGAAAAACTTTTTTCTGTTGGTATGTTGAAGAAAAGCTTGCAACTCATAAATTTATTGCGTGTACTACGTTGCATATTTGTTGCCTGGATTTAGCAAGATGTACATAAACAATTCTGTATTTTATCAGTGATTTAACCTGATACTTTCTGTGCAGAGACCTACTGGTGTACAAGAAGGTAAATTTAGTGACCTGAGGGCATTTATAAAGATATTTTGATTTCATATGTGGAACTAAAAAGTAGGAAAAATGATTTTACCATGACTACAAGTTTCTACTGAAATAGAGGACATGAAGGCTCTGTTATTCATGTTGTTCAGCTGTAATGGAGACCTGAATTTGGAAATAGAATAATGGTCAGTATTTGTTACAGTCCTAAACTAGAAATCTGATATTAAGTGAAGTATCGTCTGTTAAGCATATGAGGTAAGCAAATCTAGGGTTCACTGTTTTTACCTAGGTTAATCTTTCAGTTGTGTAAAGGTCAGTGTTGTGATATTTTTAAATATTTCATATGTTCTTTTTGTGTGATAACATGTCAGCATTCACTGTGGAAAGCAGGGTATTAGCTTTTATCAATCTGTCAAAAGAACTTTTATAGCAGTACAGACTGGTGACTGATAGAATTTTTAGGCGATAATTTTACAAAAAGGGCTCACCATTAAAGTAAAAAAATAATTTTGGAAAAAAAAGTGTTTTATTTTCTATATTCTATTTCTATTGGTTTTTTTCTGTTTCTGTTTCTGTTTAGATTTCCTTTTTAAGCTGTCTTGAATGCTGTCTCCATTTCCATTGCTCCAGTAAAAGAAGATGAAAGAAATGTCCAATTACTTAGGCAAAAATGAAAAGAACTTTAGTTTTGAACTGGTTTTTTTTCTGTTTGTAAGATCAGTTGCTGATAAAGCACAACTTAATTTCCAGCTGGAGATGTGAAGAGAGAGAAGTAGATATTAGCCTGGGTTTGTGTTAATTAATTTTGCTGTGACTAGCAATGTTTCAGTGACAGCAAAGTGACATTTGTCCACCATTAAAAAATTATTTGTCTTTCAGAATAAACATTCTGAGAAGATTTGATTTTTGATGGTAAAAACCCAAAAACTATTAAAAAAATTTGATTCTCACCCACAATAAAGGGCCATTCGCCATTTCAGAGCAAGAAGACTCGTGTCCTGGTTACTTAGGTGTCCTAGATGGCATGCATTCAGACAATTTAGGAAGAAACACTAACATTTAGTGAATATAAATATGTTTCTTTTTAATGAATGCAAAAATATTATCACAATACTTAAACAAAAGTAAAAAATTCTGGTGAAAAAAGTCTGATATTTAAAAAGATTTGTTTTTCATCCAAAGGTGTAAGTTGTAAGGTGTAAGTGTTAGTTTTTGATGAGTTCAAACAGAAGTGCACAAAAAGTGACAGAAACCTGAAAATTTCACTAAGGCTGCTGTCACCCTTTGGGGCAGTTATCAGAGTGTACCACCCTAAGACCTTATCTGTGTTTTCAGCAGTGTCCTCTTTTCCATGGACCCAAACCTGTGTATTGTTAAGTACCGTGTCCTGGTTCTAGCATTTTGCTTCCTTGATAAATTTGAGGTCTTGTTTCTGTGTGGGGACCAAAACTTTTCACCCAGCTGGACCTCTTTTTCTTTTTTCCATGGACAAACTGTTGAATTTGCTGTGTTTCTTTTAGCATGTTTAACAGTCAGGTAAGGAGTCTAGAAAGCTCAGTTTCTAATGAAATCTTATCACAAAGATAAGCAAAGTGAAGATGAACATTGGCATTTCCTTAGACCACACACTAAGCATGAAGATGTTTAGGAAAAAATGGGTACCATATTGATGATCAAATCTTTACATCAGTGTTGTCTTATCCGAGTTTCATTCTCTTTTCTGATCAACCCAAGATCACACTCAATTTACTTGGAATAACAGGTAGTATTTGATGAGTATTAACTTGTTAGCTGGTTTCTCCAGAATGGTGCTGGTATTTCCCCAGTCTAGGTATTTGGTGAATTTCCAACAATTCCAACACAGTGAGGACTCTTCAGAAGAAATTGTGGCCTGAGCTCAGGGGTGTCTGTAGCCCACCTTATGGCAGAGGCACATGTTAGAGTAGTCTATGCATCTGAGCCTGGGTGGGCTCAGAGTGTAACTCTGGCTGAGTAGCTATTTGACCTTGGGGTCTGCCATTCCCAACAAAAGATGGCTGAAGGTCAGGTTGAGGTCTGTAGCCTCCCTATTCTGCAAACACTACATTTGTCTGTCTCTTTTCTTAACCTTTGTGAGTTTTTGTTTACTTAATAAGATGTTAATTTTCATGCCCTAATTATGCAAAAGTGACATGACCCTGAGGCAATAGTGTGGCAGAAGTTTTACCTCATTGCCTGAAATCAATTTTTCTTTTACTTTTGAAAGGCTAATTTGTGTACGATTTTATAGTTTGCTGCCAATCAGAAGATTTCTTATTCAAAGATATAGTAACTGTCATTTTGGATCACTTTAAAGGCCTTGGTAGAGTCTTAATCTGCTTAATCCTTCATTCTTCGTTTATATTTCTTCCACATTATTACTTATCTCTTTGGAAATCTCACAGGTCTTCATATTATACTTTACACTAATCTTTCACACTCTATGGCCTGCATGTCATGGTGGCTGTATTTATGATCAGAAATAGCTAGCAGTGCCTCTCAGGATGCTATCAATCACAGTTTGGAATAACAATGATAGCCACTGAAGAAGTTTGTGTAGTGCTTTCTGCCCTCTCTGAAGCTGAGCAGCACATGGCTCCTGTACTGCACCCAGCCACTGGCTGGTGGGTAGGTTAGGAAAAACACCCCTTTCTCTGTCCCATTTGACTTTCAATCATCTGACATAAGGGATGACATGCACCAAGAATTTAAACTTTCTGGTGCATCCACAGAGAAAACAGATGGATACAGTGATAGATAAGCCAAAGCAATTCCATGTCTTAGCAATAATTTGTTATTAGAGTCATCTTGGTGAAGGTATGGACCACCATACCTGCCATTGTGTCTGTTTCACTATTTTTAAACTTTTCTTATTTTTGTTTTATTAATTTCTATTTTTTGTTATTTTTATTTTTAATTAAACTCTTCTTAATTTTATTATTTATAACTAAAAATCTGACATTAAAAATGCTTTTTGTGATTTTTGTTCAGAAGTATGTGCATTTTTCTCAGTGCTTCCTGCAAGGGGGACAAACATTCTGGCATTTTCATTCTGTGGGGAAGGTGATTTTATTTATTTGGAGAATTATCAGTAAGCTTGCTGTAGAGAGCATCCATTCCACCTGTCATCAGACATTAACTGTGGAAAAAGGTTTTCTCTTTCAAAGGCAAAGCTGGACAGGATGTACATTAAGATTTTGGTATTTAATTCCACTGCTTTATTAAAATAGTGCTGTAGCCATTCATTTTAACTTGGTGTTGACTTATCTGGTAATTCTCTAACAGAACTAATGTTGAGAAATTTTTATAAAAGAAAAACTTTGTAGTTCAGCATCCAAGGATCAGATTGCATATACTGAAAATCCGACTGGATTTCTCCCTCCTTCATACTCTTTGAAAGTCTCAGCAGGAAAATCAGAGAGCTAGGTATGTTTTTCTCAGCAAGTTCATCTATATAGGCTGAGAAAGTGGACCTTTATATTATAGGGAAAATTGGGGCAATAGAAAGATGCAGGCTGGTAAAACGGTGTGTTTGAAGATGGAGAGCAGGACAGCAAGGCAAGGTAATGCTAGTGAGTTTGGAGAAAGAGATAGGGCTTTCTCAGACTATGACTCTTGCAGAAGATTACTGTCATTCTTTCTCTTTGTTCCCAAAGATTACAGGTAATTTTACCACTCTCTCACAAACCAGGCTAGACTCATCTCATGAACATTACGGTGCTATCTATTACTCAGTTTTTTTGCTGATGCTGTCAGTGATCAGTTGTGGATATCCCACAGAAAGTCACAAGCAAAACATTAAAAAATGGTAACATCCAGAATTAGTAATTTTCACCTGCATGTTCTAATGGTTTTCTGCTCTGGATTTTTACCACTCTCTTGTGGATAAAGTTAAATATTTTATCTTCTTCAAGACTTCAGAACTTGCACGTATTACAGAAGATAGCCCTGTGAATATTTTTGAGCATGCAAAGCTTCTCTTAGACAGCATTTAATGCCCTTAGCATTGCACTGGGAAATATGGTATCACACCAAGGGTGGACCGTGGGCAGGCGTACCTGGGCATAAGCTTGGTGTGTCTGTGGTCTAAGCTGACCAGACAGAAGCCATGTGGGAGTGTGTCTGCTAGCACAGTGCAATGCCCAAGGGAACAGGTCCTAGCATGGTTAATTGTCCTACGGGCTGAAACGGGACTGTGCCCAGGCAGTGTTTATTATGAATGGATTGAGCTGCCTCTCTGTGCCTTCTGTCACAACTCTGTTCTGTGCATTCTGAGAAAAATTTTTGTGATTATTTGACCAACATCTAACTAGATTTTCTGAAAACTGAAAGATAAGTTAGTCTTCTACTTCAGCTGCAGGTGATTTTTCCTAGCAGTAATGCTGACTGGACTACTTAGTGGGTCCAAGTCAATCAAGACCAAATGATGGAATTGCAGATGTTAGAGAAGGTCTTATATTGTGAATTTTATAATAGGGCAGTTTTGCACATATACACAGGCCAAGCCATTTCTAACATTTGCTAAAACGACTCACAAATCTTATGGTTGAAAGTAGAATGGTTTCATATTAATGACTGGAAAACTCCTAGTAGACTTCATTGCTTAAACAAAGCAAAATAAAAAAAAAACAATCAATTGCTATGCCTAACTACAATCAATTTCATTAGAAGATTCTTCTCTAGAGTGCATGACAGCTATAAACAGTGCAATGGAAGCCTGGATGTTTAAGCTCATACTACAATGTCATTGCAAAATTCTGAGCTTTCAGTTATTCCTTTCAACTTTGTTGGGAGCTGGTGATCTTGAGGAACTTACAGAAAACATGCAGTGGCTTCCAAGATCAGGACTTCCAAGATTTGTCTTGATATCAGATTGCAGGATTTTTTAGGTATTTTCACTCTGTGTTCCATGGTGCTTTGTACTTGCTAGTGAATAAAAAGACTCAAATGTTACTTTCCATCCAAGCAAAACCAAAAATGCTGGGAGTTCTAAAGGGAGGCAAATATTTTAAATTCATACATCGGTCTCCTAAACTTTTCATGCGGGAGGAGTCTGTTTGAAAGGCACGGGGGGCCAAGGAGAGAGAGCTTGGCTTTGTGGATGAGCACAGGAATTTATGTTTGAGTTGCCTATGAGCATTATGGCATTTAACTCTCCAGCAGAAGGGTCAGGGTAGCTATAAATTGTGTAACATAACTAGTATCATGTGAAGAGTTACCTTGTGTGTAGAGACCACAACTAGAGTACTGTGGTAAGAGTACAAAGTGGCTGTGGTGGGGATCAGGCTTTCCAGAAAAAAGCCTTTGAATATAGTTCTTTGTGGAGCTTGATCTATTGCCTTCATTATAGAAGACATTAAACTTGATTTGACTTCTTAGTGTGGATACTTACACATGTAGAAGAAAATCCAACCTGGCAGATGGGATTTTCTGTTCAATGGATGAGATGGGATAAAAAAATGCCCATGACTAGAAGCTGAAGCTGAAGTTAGAAAAAATGCCTCTCAAAGAGGAAGGTAAATATGTTTTGCAGTAGATAAACTTAAAAATATCTAACTAAAAGAAACTGCCACTTTTGACTTTTGAAGGTCCTTAGGTGTTCCAAGTTTCACATCCTTGGATTCGATGATCTCGACCTTTGTCTTCACAGCCTGTGAAACTCCAAAACCTTTGCTTTACCTCCTAGGCCATACATGAAGAGACCAAGACTGTCTGCATCTTCCTTGTACTTTGCATAAGGATCTCATCTTTAGTGGGGTGCTTTCTGGGAATTTCTTCCCTCAGCTGCCCAGGTAGATTATGCTTCTCTTTGCTTTTTTGAGGGCCAGACAATTGCCACAGGGACTTGGGTCACAGACAGTGGTATGAGGTGTTATTCTTTCATTTCACAGCTAGCTCTTAGTGCCCTAAGCTAACTGCCACTGGCCTTGCAGGCTTGTCACAATCTCTGGAGCTTCAGGTATGGCTGCCCTGGCTTTCTCTGGGCCTCTGGGCATTTCTTGCCTTAGCAATTCTCTGCAATTATGGGGGCATCAGGCACTCATATCACTCAATCCTCATGCATGTACTGGTCCTCCTACTTTTTGCTCAGTCTTTTCCCGTACAGAAGTTAGTGGTCTATGAAGTGTAGTCTGGGCCAGATGACTGAACAGTCCCTTCTAGCTTTGAAATCCATAAACTTATGAAGCCAACCAAGAAAAGTCACTGTGTCTGTGTAAACCTTATCAAAACTGAGCTCTGCTCATTCTCCTTAGTAAGAGTTTCTGTTCTTACAAATTCCTCTCAACCTCCTTTTATGACAGAATGCAGTGCATCAGAGGAATTGTCTGATAAAGATGGGGAGAGAGGAGAAGGATTATTATAAAAGCTGGCCATGTGGCTCTGCCCGGAAGTCTGCATATTTCTCTTATACATGAAGTGGCATATACAGACTGCAGCTTAACCCAGGGCTCTAGAGAAATAATAATGTGGAAGAAACAGCAACAGTAGCTCTGAGTTTTCTTGCAATGATCCTATAGCCAGAACACTGAATGGATGTGCAACAGTATACTGCAACCCCCACAGCTGTCACTTTGGCAAACCTTTTGATGAATTGGATCTTGATATTTACAGAATCTATTAAAATACAGCCCATCATGTGTTTGTTTATATGTTGACAAGATGATGTACACCCTGCAGGTCAAGGGTGATGTGAACTGTTTTGGTGTTCTTGTCAAAGCAGCTAAAAAAAGAGCATTTATATAATTTTTGTAGAATAATTGTCTAAGAATGTAAGAGCAACATACAAAATTCTTACTTTGAAAATAAAAATCTCTACTGATCTGACACAAAAATCTGAACTTGTTATCAATCAAAAAGACTTTCCTAATTCTTCCCTAATATGTTAGAAAATTGGCAGCTCAGATAGAAAAAAAAATAGCAAAATTAAGTAGAAAGGAATTGATTTAACTACTTGGGTGGGTATCCAGTACCATATAAAATTTTTCATTTGTGCTTGTCACTTACTAAATACTTTTTTTAACTAATGAGGCTATACAGCACATACAAATCTTTGCACTATTTTACTATAAATATTTTAAGTCAGAGTTAGCTTTATGAGGGTATCAGATGTATTTTTTTTAAAATAATTCATATATGGTTGATTTTTTTCTTGCAATTATGAAGAAGAAAAACTTGCTGAAATTAAGTCATGTCAATCTAGTTGTCCTCACAGACATGCCTTGCAATTCCAAATGCAGCTGTACTGAGGGTGTTAGCTGTGTAAAATTAGACCCCAAACTCATAGGCTGAAGGATTCCAGAGCATTTTTCCAGCTTCACTGCATTGTTATTATATTCTCATGAAGCGGGCTAACAGCTAAGACAACTTAATGTGGAAGAATCTCTTTTCATTTCACATTTTTATTGCTGCTTTTTTTAATGCCTCGGAGTCATGTCCTTCATAAATAAATGAATAGGGCATGTCCCAACATAATGGTAGCTCCTCATCAGTTTGGTGCCGTAAAAGAACTCATGGAAGTGGACAGATAAAGATGAGTTTCAATGCAACAAGAAAAAATACCCTGGTTTTTGGGTTTGTTTTGTGCATGTTGTCAAATTTTTGAATATCCAACTGCTTCACTCTTCTAGAATGCAATAGGTGCATTTGGAATGCCCGGTGGCATTGGGATGAAAAGCGTGAGAAAGAAGAAGGCTGTGTGATGGTGAAAAAGCAAGAATGGGTAGATAAAGGGAGGGGATGGGGCAAATAAAGAAATGGATCTAGGTAGTGTGAAAAAAGGGGGGTTAGCAGTGTTGTGGATGAGAAACACAGGGTGACAGGAGGACATGAGCTGTCCTGAGATGTTGTGCTGAAAAAGTGGTAGTGTTGGCCCTCATGTTCCCCTTGAGAAGAGGGGCATGAGAACAACTCGTAACATCTTCAGATTTCCTCTTCCTAAAAGCAGTAGGCTGTGCTCTGGTTCAGCTCTGGTGAAAGTTTATTCCTGGACCCTGGGGTCACTCAGAAAGTTGCCTCTTGGACCAGGTCTGGAAAGGAAGCAGAGCAGCCTGTTTTCTTATTCATACTACAGAAAGAATGTTCAGGACTTTTCTGAGCTGAAATGCTGTTAGTTTTTTTCCTTTCCTTCTTCTTCTCTTGTTACAGATTTCTAAGGCTGTTCTGGCAAAGAAAAGTGCATATAACTTTGTTTCAAAAGGAAAGCCAAGACACTCCTTCATATATCTGGAAACTTCTCTCTTCCTCTTTGTTGCTTCAACTTGCCTCAAAATTGCTCTAAAACCATTACTTTAAACATTTTTCTCTCCCCCAAAACCAACCTTTTCTTTCTTATTTATTTATTTATTTATTTATTTTCTGTTGGAATTGCCAACAATGAACCATCTAGAACTAGTTATGAGATTGCCGTCTACAGACACTGGCCCAGAGGCAGCTGAAATGATACCAACAAAACCAGAGGCATGGTCATCAGATATTAGTGCCCTTTGGTCACTAAGGGTATGTCTAGCTTCTACACTAAGGTTATTTCTGCATGACCTATTGCACCTGCATGGCACAATATAGCTGAATTTTCAGTACTGTTAACCTGGATTCATGATTTCAGTGTGCCTGTGTGAGACACAGTAGACTTCATTAACAAGGTTTGAGATTCCAGTTCTGAAGGCACCCAACTCAGTGATCAGAGCTCTGAGCAGAGCTCAGTGATTAACTGAATACAAGATGCTAGTGACCTACAAAGAAAGAAAAAAAAAAAGTCCAAATTTTTTGGTTGTTCTGAGCTATTATTATAATGGTCCCTAATTAGACGCTAAAGACGTTTCAGGTGCATGGCATGTCCAAACCTCAAAAAATAATTACTTTTTTTTGTTTGTTTTTTTGGGGGTTATTTTTTTAAACTTAATTTAAATTATTAAGCTCACAGCAGAATCAGAAAAGTTAGTTATCGAATCGATGACAAAACTTGTGCTTGATATTCTGAAATCTTACTTTAAGTTTTGTTATATATCATTTAAAGCACTTAAGTGGTACACTGTAAAGCAAAGGAAGGACGTTAATGTGATTTGAAAATTAAGATCTCTGCCAAAAAATCCAATTCTCTTTAACCTTATTTTATTATATTTTACTTTTATTTATATACAGGTAATAAAGGTTGCACTGTTGTTTATAACCCTGTAAACTGGAGCATTAATTATAGACAAGTGCCACACTTGCATTACATTTTCCAGATTTTCTAAGTTTGTCAGACTGAATGCTCTTTGGACAGTGTTTCTGACAGTTTAATTAATTATAATGGAAATATAACAAAATGCTCGTTCCTTTAACTGTATTCTTTGGCAAGTATTACACTTTATGAAGAACTTTAGAACTCTAAAAAGGAAAGAATCCAATATATTAGTTAAGCTTTTTCATTTTTATTAATGGCCTTTGTTATGTTCGTGCTTGTGAGGGAAGCAGACTTTCAAGGAAGAAAAAAAAAAAGAAAGAACCAAAGAAACATCTCTTTCAGTATCATATTAATAGGCTTTCACGAGCCTTATGGACAGATTAGTTCACATGCAATGAATGTGCTTAGAAATAAGGGGTGTGGGATTTAGTCACTGGTTATTGGTACAGAATTGTAAAATGGTTTGGGTTGGAAGGGACCCTAAACATCATCCAGTTCCTACACCCCTGCTATGGGCAGGACCACTTTCCATTGGACAAGGTTGCTCAAAGCCCCATCCGGCCTGGCTTTGAACACTCCCCTGGCAATCCTGGGTGTTAAGGTCAGATGTTAAAAAGGAGCAAGAAAACAGCCAAATTGCTTGCTTGTAACTGTGGCTGCTTTCAGCAGAGGCTACTAAACTGCCGCCCATGGCTCACTGGTGGTCTGCAGGACCTTACAAAACATCCTGCAGATTACACCAAGGAATGAGTTCA
>JAWMRA010000090.1:17205680-17219615 GCA_035584735.1 Pseudotriccus pelzelni | reverse complement strand
TATATATGCTTAAAGAATTAAAGTTTTTTCGTCTACTGAATTTCTTATTTTCAAAACTTTGTTTAGTTATTCTTTTAGTTGAAAGCATATGTTTGCGAAAACCTATTCAGGAAACCAGGAGCACACTGGAAATTTTCAGAGCATGCTAATGAAGGAATGAATTTCATAGTGACCCTCTAGAATTATTGCTAGAATGCTTATGGTGATCTTAGATCACGGCAAGAGCTGGGAGCAGGTAACAATGTAAAGAAGGGTTTATTATACATAGCAAGTATCTCCTAATCTAGGCTGCATATGTGTTGACACACAACAAAACAAAATTGTGAAACATATTAGACTGGTTTTTTTAGTTTTAGAAGTGAAATTACTGTTCATCAGGGTTATCGTCTCCTATATCATCTGACTTAGGTCTAAAAGGTGAAAATGGATAGGATGTCCCAGTCCCTACTCAGAAGCAGAACACTAACCTTACTGTTTTCTACCTTCTGGCTGCAGAGACAACTTGCATCTGCTAGAATTTAATAAAGGCGGATTGTATTGGGCAAATAAGGACAAGAAAAAGGAGAATGAAGACAGCAGTGCTGCTCTCCTTAATAACTGTTCTTTCCACTGCCTAAGAAAAAGAAATTCTTGCCTGCAAGAAAAACTGGGAAAATTTTCAAACTTATTTTGATTAGAAATGATTCACAGGAGATTCATTAATTTCTATTTAAACAGCAAATTACAGAAAGAAAACAACTGTGTAATATAGAAGAAAATGCTCGCAAAGATCTCAAAATCAGTTTTCTGATTGCACGTCTTTGTCTTTAAACAGACATCTTACTCAAGAAATAACACAGCTTCTATGTAAATATGTTATTTAATTATACTCAAGCATTATTTAAATTATTTCACTTGACCCATGTATGTTTTTCAGTTTTTATATACTTAATAAGATTTTTTTTAACAAAAAATCGGAGAAAATAATGAAACTTATTATGGAGTGTGAAAAATAAAATCTTATTTTTGTAACTTTTATTAATAAGAAAACACTTCTGTGTTACTCCCCTGAAAATATGTGGAACAATAGGTAAAAAGGCTAGCCTTGCTTGTCATATAATAATATGACATTTTATGTGATATCCCAATTGTTTATCCAGTGTGCTTTCTCCTCAAAGGTACTTTTTTTTCTAAAGGAAATTTGGTTTTGTATCACCTAGGGTAAAAAAAAATCCTTGTTAAGGATTTTTTTTTCTTCCTCTAACTACATTTTTACTGCTTTTGTGGCATCTTGTAGTATAAGATTGGAATTACATCTAGTTAGAAAACATTAAAATGGTACAACTCACAAAAAATAATGAAGCTTGATTACATTTTATGTAAGACATAAAATGTGAAAAATACAGTTTATACTTCAAATTGTTCTCTAACTTGATCAACAAGAAAATAGCAAGAATTCATATCTTTAAAATTATTTGTTTTCCTAAGTGTATTTTTAATATCTTTCCCTGAGACTAATTATTAAAAACAAAATTCTTCAAACAGTTTATTTTTTGTCAATTTCATTTAATTTTTAATATGTTTTATGGCTTATCTTTTTGTGGTAATATATGCCAAATGGACCACACTAAGGTGAAGGATAAATATTAGAAAACAGTCTTGATAAATTAAAACATATACTTTTTTTCTAATTTGCTTTCTAATAGTGTACTTTTTAAAATTTAAAGGCCTTTTCCACTTTTATTAACTCAACCATCATGAAGTTATAATAAAGAACTCTTTATTACAGAATTAATTTTTTTGCATTATTGTTCTGTAAAAAAGGTTCATTTAAGATTACAGTCTGGTGCGCAAAGAATCTTGCTTTCTGCTAGCAGCTCCCTCAGACATATACAGTTTTATAGGAGAGCAGAGGGAGACATTAGACACAAATACAATTGTGCAGTAAACATCATGTAGGCAGTAGGAATTTTATTGATAAAGAAGGAAAGCGTGGCTTCCATAAAAACATAATATGATTTTAAAAATAAATTTTGCGCATAGGCTAAGCATACAAAAAATTGCATTCTGAAAGGTTTAGGTTTGAAACTGCTATGTTACAAAACAATTATTTGTGCCAGACCATAGGTTATTGCTATGAAAACCTCCTGAGTCCCCTACCAAAAACTTGGATACCACTGCCAGTCAGATATCTGTTCTCATCTCATGATTGATGCACTCTGGATCAGCTGTAATCAGACCCAATCACTAACAAATCTAAATAGCAAATTCAAAAATGTTTAATTAGATATAAAAACCTTCTTAAGATTTTTATGATTACGTGTGAATATCTCCTCAAGGTGTAATATGTCAGCTTTACAATCACACTTCTTTAAAAAGTTTTCCACTTCCGTATTCTTCTGAAAAATAAATGTGTGTAAATATGATCTTCGTAATATGGATATATTGGAAGAATATAGAACTTTGTCCACTGATGACAGAAACAATGTATATGTTTATTTGCAGTAATTAATTTGCAGTGGCATTTGTATGCTTGCATGTTTTTCCCATTATTCACTAATATTTGCTGGTTATAGATATTCTGTATTAAAAATGTGAGACTGGTAGACATTAAAGAACTAACACTTTATTGGATTGGTACCTTGAAGGAAAATGTGTGTGCTAGTTTTCCAGTAGGATTTAAAACCACTTTTGCAGCTCATGTCCTTGGCAATGGGGTGCAGACTTTCTGAAGGGGTAGATAACACTTGCTATTGTAAAACTGATCCCAGCATTTACTGCATGGTGTTCAAGTGGCCACTCATTTTAATGTGAGGATTTAAGAAATCTCTGCATGCTGTTTCATTCTTTATATATTTAGCCAAATGTATTGTACTCCTCCATAAAATAAACTTGAAATCTCAGAAATTTCTTCCTAAACTGTGAAAGTGTACATGTGTGGGGCTGTCCGAATATGCAGTAAAACGCTACCCCAGCATGTGCCCAGTTTTCTGACTCTATCCTCTCCATATAACCTCTGGAAAGATCTGGCTTTTGTTTTACAAAGATCCGCATTGTCGGGAAGGTCACACCACTCACAGTAGCAGTGTAACAACTGTAACATAGTCGAGGACCCCAGCTCTGAAAAAGTCCTACAGGGCTGTGGCTTCTTGGCATTAGTGGGTATTCTGTCACTGTGGACCCGTTCAAGCTTTTTTCTGCAGTCCCTGTTCTTAGTAGGTGAACATCCTTTCTTGTAGACTGTTCTGAATTCTAGGCCATGAGAGGGACTTTTTCTGTGATGCATACAATGTAACTGAGAACGAGAGGAGCTTTTCGTAGTCAGACTACAAATCTCATGTCTTGTGATCTTTCCTTTGATTTATTTTTAACTTACATTTGCAGAATCCTTTTCATATATGAAAGGCACAGTTCTGGTGTGGATTGGGCAATTTCCAGAGGCATTTCATTCTTTTTTTTTTTTTTTTGCTGAACATTTACTAGGAAGAGAACCATAATTGTCTTCTCTGCTTTACAATATTAATACCGTAAGTAATCTATGGAGAAGCTTACCCTTTGTCTTATGCCTCCTGGTCCTTTCTAGTGTTCAAAAGGCATTAATAATTTAGAGTGTTCTCCATTGCTATGTGGCATTGATAATAATAATTAGATACTTCTTCTTCATTTTGAAAAAAATGTGAATGACCTAAAAGCAATTCAGAATAGGTCACGCCTGAATTTTAAACAAAGGCTTAGCAGGGAATAATTTGTCTTCATAAATATTTTTGAATTGTCACTTCTCCAAAGTGCTCCCAAGGGGTAGGAGCTTTCTCTCTTGAATGTTCTAGCTGATCTACAGGCTGCAAAGCCTTTTGTAATAGGTGAGCTCGCTTACATTCCCTGCTAATAAACTTAGCAAGAACAATGTTTTTTAGTAGTCAGGTCAGGTTAGTTATCCCTAAAGTGAGAAGACACAGCTCAATTCTGCTTTTGTGACAGCTTGCTCTGTTTTGGACTAGACTCAGTATCTGATGTGTGCTGCTTGATCTAGTGGGCAGAGCAAAAAAGAGTAACCAAAGTAAGCATGAGGGACATTTTACTTCTCTCATATAATCAGAATGAGTGTGCTGGCTGGGGAGCAGACTCTGAAATAGAGCTTTTCTCTGTAGCTAGTAGAAAGACAATTGCATTAATTACCAACTAATTTACCAAATTTTCTTACAAAGTTATAGTCATATCTTCACAGGAAAACCCCAGAAAAATGCACTAGCTTAAGAACTAGTAAGATACTGAAGTGGTCTTGAAATTTTATCAGGTTTTGGGTGAAGTCCAACAAAATGCCAAGCTCTCTCAGCTGAAATCATAATCACAAGCGAAGTCCCTCAATATTTTGCAAGTTCAGTCATGTTTGGAGTCTTTATCACGTTAACTCAAAATCTGTGTCTTTGTGGGTCACATTTGCATTACAAGCAGTCAATATTCCTAAAAAGAACTTTTTTTCTAAAGGCGAAAACATTTTTGTCCAATAATAAGATGAAAATAAATTTTTACATGTACTGTTAAAATATTTATTCAGCAATTTCATTTCCATAGAAGGAAACATTCCTGTGTAGTCCTGTTATCTTTTAACTAGCACACTTTACCTAATGTATGGTTTCTTTTACAGTTTAAAATGTATTGAATTAAAGACTTTTTAATTGACAATTTAACTCTTATTCAGTTTTTTTTACTCACAATTTTTATTCAGATATTTTTAAAAAATGAAGTGATGTCACTTACAAAGATTAAATTAAAACATTATTATTTTCCCTTTTGATTTCTGGTGAAAAGGGCTGCTTTGAAAGGAATGAAATGTTTTTTGACTACAAAATATTTTTCATTCCTGAAGTCATGCCAGACTCCAGATACTGTAAAGAGCTTTGTGAGCACAAAAAAGTATTTGTGCAGTACATTCTGGAAAAATGCAACAAGAAGTATCCCTATGGCTTTTTATCAAGTATTAAAAAACTTAATTATCATAATACCCTTTGCCTGACATTTGCAGTATTTTCTATATGAGATTGGTGGCAAAAATATTTGTGAAAATGACATACTGGCAACATCTATATAAAGTAGACTTTAACACATTAACATTCAATAATCCCATTGAAAAACATAATAAGAATAGAAATATCAGAAAAATCTAACACATTGTCAGTGTTTAGAGAGAAAGATCTAGATAACTTGAAGTTTGAAATAATTTAGTGAAAAAATATAGGCTGTGATCAGATCAGCCATGTCTTTCAGTTTATGCTCCAAAAAGAAATGATTGCAGTAAAAGAAAGAAGGACCCACAATATACATACATAATAAATACGACTGCTGAAAGATCCCAGCAAGGATCTCCACTGGCTAATTGTAGCAATGAAGAAGAACCGAAAAATCTGCCATTTTTATAGGATTTAATCCTTGTGTTGACTTGTTTAAAGACTTCACAAATTTGAGAAAGAAAAGTGAGAAGGAAATATTTCATTAGGATTAATTTTTATTTTTAAAAAAGGAAAACGCTCGGCACAAAGAACAACTTCTGAGAAGTGTGGCACATGGTATGTCCACATGGTGTGGAGAAAAACAAACTTTGCTTATGCCTTTCCTTTTTGCTTAGATACAAATTCCCGTTACAATCATCCCTGTGTGTACTTTTTGACTATAGAAGCCCTGAGCAGACAGAGACAGAATTAGTATTGCCTTAAACATCACTGTGTGAACCATGGGGTCCTTTGTGCAAGAGATTTGTGTTTAGATGGGATGAGGACATTTGGTGATCTATTTCCTCTTTTGTAGCTTCAAAAGGACAACAGGAAAGTAATATTCTCCTATGAGCTACTGCTTTTTGCATGCTTTCGCTTTCCATGAGTATCTCCCAGATAGTGCTGCTATAGTTACTACTTCTCAGAGTGCTACTATTTCTAGATGAGGCATCAGCTTTCCTTTATTCTGAATATTATTCTGAAATATCACTACATCTCTCAGGAAAGCCTGTTCAATAACTCCTTTTTTGCTACTCCTTTAAGTTGGACATACAGACTCTGAACACTACAGAAAGAAACAGCAGACTGAAGATGCACTTACGGTTTCTAAGAGTAGCCTCCTACATCTGCAAACTGTTCTCCTCGAAACATGAAGGTTTTATACTTTACTTGACAGTGCAACTGCTCCTGTCCTACATTCATACATACATACATATATACATATAAATGTATATATATACATATATATGATTTTTACATTACTGCACTCAGATAGTTCAAACTGGCTCCTCTAATTACTTGGATGATTTTTCTTTCTGAAATATTCTCTTCCAAGCTTGTAAGTATATACTTGAGGCAGGACTCTAATCAATGTCAAATAGATTACAGTTTAGTCATTTTCTGAGCCATACAATTAAAAGGGATTTAACAACGTTGTGGTCTACATGTTCTGTCCTGACTTGTTATTCAGGCTCCAATCATGCAGTGGATTCACTGGAGGTTTTAGGGAAGGAGGGACATAGCAGACTGAGCCCTCAGATGTCAGAGAATGGTTGCCCTTAGGACATACTGTACTGTAATGTGATGAAGAAATATAAAATAATATCAAGCAAAAGAAAATGGAGCAGCCTCTTGGATGTTTAAATCAAGAGTTTAGACATGAAAAAATAGTATGTTATCTTTGATCTCTCTCAGACTGTAGGCTGCTTCTACATTTCTCTTGTTGCACTGCAAATGAGCAACATAAATGGATTTCTTAATATCAAATCAGTTCTAGGATACAGAAATAAATGTTCAATAATTCCCAACATGTACATTACTGCGTTGTCTGGAGGTAAAACTACTGTTACAACATCTTCACAAAAACTTATGGGCAGAGGCCAACTGCTCAGTTCTTGCAGGACTGCTTTTAGAAGCATATAGAGATTCATAGAGGCTTTTCTGCCTTGGAATGAGTTACGGTGTCTTCTGTAGTTTCTTCTACTTTATGGGATTAGCTCATCTGATTGAGGAAAGCAGAAAATTGCTATGTATCTACTCAGATTATTCCTAACCAAGACAGTTCAGAAGTAAAATGAGGCAAGACCCTGGAGAGAAGTAAAATGAGGCAAGACCCTGGAGTGCAATGAGAAGCAGCAGGAGGGAGAAAGGTAAATTGGGTACTAAAATGTTTAAATCATAGAAGAATGTGCCTGGCTTTCAAAATGTCACTCCAAGATTCAGACAATCATTAAGAAAGTAAGTAATGTGTTTTTAGTGTTGAAGTTTTGTATGGTTAAGATAAAACCTCCCATATATGCTTACTAATTTCATCTTTGTAAAGCACTGTAAAAAATATGCTGCCTTCTGCTTATTCTCTGGAGTCAGTGTCTCTCACAGAGGGTTAAACATAATGTTCTGCATAGCAGAGGTACAGACATACATTTTGTGCAATACATGACATACATGATATGCAATTGATTTCCTTATGGAGAATCAGAAAGTAAAATGAAATATATAGTAAAAGATACAGTTATATGTACAGCACATAGCAACGCAGGAATACAAGCAATTTCTGTAAGTGAAACAAAGTTTTCCTTTCAATTGCAGTACTGCTGAGGAAGGAATTTAAAGGCAACTTCTGCTTACATATATATAGTATAAGGTCTGCTCATTTGCTTTTATTTCTGGCATTAAGAATCTTTATGCCTGCTAAGGTAAGCTCCCACTAAGGTTTTGTGTACATCTGATTTTGCTCACTTATATAGTACTCTTGTTCTGTATTAGTGTGCTATTAATACTACACTATGATAAAGTAAATAATTCACAGATTAAAGTTTACAGTTTGATATTAGGCTAGATTAATAGGAATGTATTAATTGCATTCAAGGAATTCATGAGTAGTGACTGATAGCTTTGAATATGAAGACAGGGTTTTTTTGTTAATTTTAATGTTAAAAAATAATCGAAACTCCCCCTCTGATGCCCAAAAAGGCCTATAAAGACTGCTTAGAGACAGAGTTTTATGTCTTTAAACAGTAAGGTGTTTATTAAGCAATGTTGGGGAAACTCCCAGCTCTCGCCGGACAAAAGAGTTCCCAAGTGGTTGACGTAGAGACAGGTAATTTATACAGTTTCTGAGTGTGATTACAACATCTTTACATACGTATTCATATTATTACATTATTAGATTACAATATTCATAGCAGGTGGAGTCAGGGCGGAGTTACCCTGCTGTAACCATTTACTTGGTAGTAAAGGTCATTTTAGGGAAGCAGCTTTCTGCAGCATTACAAACTCCTAAAAGCATTACAGCTCTCCTAAAAAACTGCTGTTGCTGTTGTGTGCTCTACTGAAAAAAAAAAGAGAGAGAGAGAGAGAGAAGTATATTTTGGAAAGAAAGCCGGAAAAAAAATCCTGATTGACTGACTGCGTGCTTGCATTGTCATAACAGAGGCTAAGTATTTTAAGACTGATATGATTCTACACATTTAATTTTAAATGTATCTATATAAAGATGGTATTCTTGTTTTTCTATTAAAAAATGTACTACAACAGTCACACTTGAATGTTAATACCATTTTCTTCGAGAGTATGAGAACCCAACCGGTGTGAATGCAATGGCTGAATTTTTTGAGTACTAGTCTCAGTATACCCCATTTAGGGTGTAGCAATTTATAGCAGGTCATGCTTGCAGCATCAGTCACTAACGTTTGATACCAGTCAGTTAAATATCTAAGTTGCTTATGATGTGTTGCCCCCGATGGTGCCTGTTTCTCTCCATTGTCTCTACAAGCACATTCCATAATAAACTTAGGTTATATACTTAACCTTTGTTGGGTATTGCCATGTGAAACGAGTCCTGCCTTCAAGTGACTAACAAGCTTTGTTTTACACTGCCTGTGAGCAAAGGAAATAACCGACAGTGCCCCAGTATTTATTATCAGGTTCCTCTATTGTACATGCAACCAAAGATGTTTCTGCACCTCTGGGCAGATACAAGCCAACCGGTTTTAATCAAGGTAATTATTTCAGTCTTACAAATAATGTAACTCAAGCAAAACTGAGTTTACCATAGGATACAAAACTCACAGTAAAGCATGGTAAATAGCTATAAGTACAACCCATGCTGCTGCGATTGCTCTGCAGTCATGACCTAGGTGGCTAATTTACACCTAGAGAGAACAGATTTATCTGCATCAGTCCCAGTCACTTGGATTGCAGCATAGATGTGTTCTGAATTGGTAGGATTTTTGAATCTGTATTATAATTAATATATATGAAAGACTGTTATCTTTTCCTATGCAATGCATCTGATATGTCTACTAAAACAAAGGCTGCTTAAAGTAAACGTTCTCTGTTTTGCAAATAAAAAACAGCCAATGTCTTTATTGGATAACATTTGTTCCCAATCGTAGCCATCAGAAGGTCAGAAGAAGTTCAAAATTGCATGATGGAATTTATCTTTTTTTTTTTTTTTTAAATGACCTAGTTATTGCCATAGCAAGTTATATTAAATTGTTCTGGTTGTATGATATATGAATTTTATATTAATGCCACATTTAAAATGTATTTATAAAACAGTTGATCTTTGACTATTATAGTTCAGATCTGTACAGTTTTTTAATTGAAACATTTGCAAATTTACAGTTAAAATTATTTTGTCAGATCTAAGCATAGATATATTTTAGAAGAAAAATTGGATAATTGCATCATGATGGATCTTTTGAGTCTTGTTCATTTTTGCTCTCAAATATATTAAATCAATACAAATCTCAGAACTCTATATACAATATGTAAATGATGTATGTGGAGAGGTTTGGATTTTTTTTCTCATTTATGTGCACAGTATATGCAGATGTAACATTAAAGTTGACAGACTCTTTAAGCAGAGTTGCAAAGTTAATGGCATGGTTTACTCTAACTGTAAAATGGGAATTGCAATACATATCTTTTGTAATATTGCAGGTGGATATTAATGCAATAATTTGTTATAAGTGAGGTAAGATCTTCCTGCTCTTTGCCTCCCATCACCACAATAGTTTAAAAATCTGCCAGCTTTCTGCCTCTGCTGGTTATTATTGTACTGACTTTTAGAGGACTTCCACTGTAATTAAAAGACTGCAACATAGATGCTCTACATTGTGGAGCATGATGATTTTGGCACTCTTTGTAGTTCTTGCATGCAATTTTGTGTTAGGAGATGCTCACAGTAGTACAAATTTGTGTCTGATTCACATCCTATTTCATTCATGGCAATGTGAGATTTGCAATGTTAAAAAAAGTGTATTAGAATCTGCAGGTTTGTTTTAGTGTCTGATGATTTTGAACATTTATAGTTAAAACACATTTTAGATTGAGAAGATATCAAAAAAAAATTACATTTAACTTGGATGACTATGAAATGTATCTACAATTGAGTTGTGTTATTGTTAACAGTTTACCTGTAGTGATTAGAATATATTTAATTAATAGTCAGAACTATAGTGGTTGGAATACAGTAATCCCTCCTCCATTTTCTCTAAATTTGATGTAATAGGTATAGAAGCTAAAACTCCCGAAATGTGGAAAAAGTAGACAAAAAAAAAAAAAAGAAAACAGGAAATGTCATTTTCTTCTTTCAAGACTGTTCAACATTCTGAATAATACAGGATATCCTGTATTTATAATGAAGTCAAATATGAAAAACATACAGGGCACACTCCTTTTGGTATTGTCGTGGCAACTGTGCTTTTCCAAACATGCAACAGCTAAAATTTCCAGAGATTCAGGAAAACAAGAGCTGTATCTGGACTTTTTGCCTATTTAATCAGTTCAACACAGGAGGTTTGTTTAGCATGTGCAAACTATGCACTTCTGTCCTGCACAGTTCCAGATTTCATGTTCTTGCTACTTCACATTTCACAAAATTACTTCTAGAAGTAGTTGTACACTTTTGGTATGCTTTCAAGAAGATTATTGAAGATGCAGATGGGTATTATTTGGGTCAGCAAAGCTCACTGACCCAATCTATATCACACTGTCGAGAAATGGTCACTAGGGTTTTTTGTGAGCAGTGCATAATAACTGGAAGGTGTTTAGATATCAATATTATACACTGGAATGAATGTAGAAGTGGAGATTATTACAGCAGTGAAGGTTTTGGGGACAAAGGACACACAACCATACTAAAACCAGGCTTCATTAGTCCTGCTTGCTGTACAACTTTCCTTTAAAGTATGGAATGCTCCTGAAGGTACCTCATTATTAAGCCTCTGGTAAGTGTCTTTTCCTCTCAGTCAGTTTGTTTATTCATCCTTGATTCCAAGGATTTGCTCAATTTTCTAGTAAGTATAATATATTTCCTATCCAGATGCCACATGGGATTACTAGACAATTTACTTATCTGGACAAAATAAATGTCTTTCCTTTGAAGCCTGGAGTAACTCACATCCTTCTCTGCTCTCTACCAGAGAATGAAAAGTCTTTGAGAAAAAGAAGCAAAATCTACCACTATCGTATTCTGTTGGATGAATCTCAGTATTTTTTGACAGAAGAGTCAGTAGAGGCTAGAATCACAGTGCATTAACCTCTCCTGTCTCACTCATCTCATACTCCCAGTTTGTTGCAGAGTTTTTAGACAAATTTGAACAGGCTAAGATGACAGTCCCGGGATTGAAGCAGCTGTTTGGGTTGTCTCAGTACAGTGTCTTATCTAAATTTGGCTGTGACTCTAATAGCAGTGACTCCCTAATGTTAAAGTACTTTTTGTCTTCTTCTCTCACTTTTTACTTTGATTTTTTGCAGAAAACATTGCTCTCTAGTTTAATGTTGTTAGGTGGAATAAGTTAAAGGTACTAAGCAATGAAGAATTTTGAGTTTAGGAATGTTTTCAAAACTACTATGAAATATTAAATTTACATTATCCACAACATGTTGAAGGTCAGTACGCCCTCAAAACATAATGTCTGACAATTGTGCTTTCTTAGTGTGGGTTAGAAAAAGAATATAGTAGACTTAGGAAAACATCATAATTTAAGAAGTGACACATTTCAACAAAGACATAAAACTGTAGGCAGTACAGAAAAGAAGCAAAACCTTAGGAAACCATTACTTCATTAGGACAAATATTTTATGTCTTTTAAAAGAGTCCTTATTAAAAAGGGTGAGCTCTAGGATATTCATGCTTGCATGAAATCATAAATCTGCCATTTTAGAATAAGAAATGCTTCTTTCTGTAGATAAATTGATTTTTATTACAACTTCATCAAATTCTTTGTAAACAGTTAATCTGAGTCTGTGGCTAAGAGTAGGCACACACACTTATTTTTAATATTCTCTCTTCTTACATGTATACACAAGTAGAGTGGTCAAGTCAGTTAGGAAAGGCAACAACATACAGTAGGTATGCACTCTGTGAGGCATTGAAATGATGCTGAACAAGGACTCATTTGCTTGCTGTTATCAGGAACCTGTTCCTCTTGAGGAATCTCTTACATAAAATATATAAATGCAATAATTTATTTTCCATATTGTTTAGTTTCTTGTTTTGCCCTTTCTTTAGTGTGTTTTCCCTTTTCCTTTGTCCTTAAATGTATGGGCTAACATACACATGACTTATCATTGCCTTCCTTCCCAATGTACTGGCAGTCAAGTCAAGAAAGGGCTTAGGTTTTAATTTGCCTGCACATACACTCAGGGTTTATTTTCTCCTTGCATGGCAGGGAGCTGGTAGAGATCTGTAACCCACTGGGAAACCCAAGATTTTCTTTCTGGAGAGGGGAAGCATGGCAATTCCTGTGTAACTTGGGAAAACTGTGAAGTCACACTCCTTACTAATCTTCTTGTATTTAAGAGGAGAATTTTTGTGATTATGCTTGAGGGAGAAAGAGACAGGAAAAGCGTGGGGAAAGGTTGCACTTTCATCACATTTTCTGGGTCTCTCAATTCATTTAGCCTTATCTGTGTCTTTTAGATTGCAAGCTCTTAGGTGCCATGACTGTTTCTATGCATGCCTTTAATAGCCTATCACTGGGGTACGGCAGATAACTACTTACAAATTGTTGGGGTTTTTCAAGGAAACAATTATTTTTTTTTCCCAGAGAATGCTGAGAAACTAAAACTGTTTGCATAAAAATGTCAGTTTCGTTTGAAGGTCCCATGGACAAAACTGGGGAAAAGGTTTCTAAATTATCTGAACATGAAGTTCTTGTAATTTCTAAACAGAAACGTTATTTCTCAGCTCAGAAAGCTCCTTTCAGTCTTAAAGTTCAGTAAGCTTATAAAGAAACATTGTATTATGTTTTATAAAATCTTGAAACAGTCAAATTTTGTAACAAAAAAAAAAAAATCTTGTTCCAAACCATTCTGGTATTGTTACCACTTTACAACCATTGTAAGGTTTTGGCTATATCCAGCAAAATAATTTTGCATACAGGCCTACTAAACAGTGCATAACTTGCCTTTTATGTTAATTTTTGAGGATGGTGGGAAAATCATAAAAATAATTGGTTTATTTTAATTTTTTTTTGGTAAAATTTAGACTTTGGGAAAAATAAAACTTTCTTTTCATGAATCATTTTACTGTTAAAATCTTCAGCATGGGTTATAATCACTCATTCTGCTGGCTTTAAATTATTTCATTTGCCTTGAGTTCTTTAGTAAAAAAAGTCATCATTTGAGGCCAGTACAGTTGCTGGTCAAACTACTCTACTATTTCTGAAATGTACGTGCTTCATCTATACTGGGTTACATAAGCCATCTATACCTTTTCACTTACAGCTGTTACATAAAAAAAAAAATTGCCCCTTTATTGCAAATTATTTTGGCACAGAGAGAAGAGTTGAGAAAAGCTGGAAGGATAAAGGTAAGGTGTGTATTGTTAAATGTGAAAGAGAAAAATGCAGAATGTAGCAATGAAAAAGACCAACACAAACCTTTGCAATGAGTCCTTGCTTTTCACTCTAATGAGCTATTCTTGGGTGTTTTTCTTCTGCCTTGATAAATTGAA
>JAWMRA010000090.1:17180400-17195258 GCA_035584735.1 Pseudotriccus pelzelni | reverse complement strand
AAAGTGGTATAGTCACCGTCCCTGAAGGTATTTAAAACAAGTGTATTTAGGGACTTGATTTAGCGGTGGACTTGGCAGTGCTGGGTTAAGAGTTGGATTGGTTGATCTTAAAAATCTCTTTCAACCTAAATTATTCTATGATTCTATAATTGCATACCTTTTACAGACTGTAAACTAAGTACCCAGGCTTATAACTGTTACCCTCTTTGGCATTGTTTTCAGCTTCTGCTTAGGAAAGACACCTGTAGAAGATGTTGTAGTGTTGTTACATCAAAAGCCAGGTCTTGCAATAATGAAATTTTCCCAATGTAGATATTATTAAGTTCTGACGTCCAAGTCAGAAAAGGAAAGAAACTGTCAGTGTTACTGTGGCTTGTAGCTTCATGCACTGTTTGAGAAAGAACATAACTTGTGTGGATGCTACCATATCTGACATGTCAGTCTGGTTACAACCTTTTTCAGCATATTTCTAGTAGTTTTGAAGACATCTATAATTTTTAAGTGCACAGCTGATGATTTATGAAACACGTGTACTCGTCAAAAGTACTCTGCTATCTTGAATCTTCCCATTGAAGTCACAGGTAAAACTTCTTGTGGGAGAAGAAGGCTCATGCTAAGTGATTTGAAAATTCTATGACCTTAGGCATGTGATGTCCAAAAGAATAGCAGTGAACAGGAAAAAGCAAGACTCTCTACTAATGGTAAGAATTAATTCTTGGATATTTTGTGGTTTTGTTCACATTTCTTTTGATATCTTGCAACATAAAAATTTATTCTAATAGCTACTTTTACAATACAAATGTACATGCAAATAAAAAAATCTATTTTCAGGATCAGTCTCTTCTCTGACCGCCTGAAATGAAAATGAGAGATCAATTAAGCATATATGAATACATTTATTATATGGCTAAATGAAAAATAAAATGTAGGCAGAATTTCTAAAGACACAACCCTTTAGCAGACAATGGAAAGGGAGCAAAGGAAAGCAACAGATAGAGAGGAAAGAAGTTCGATGAACTAACGTTGCTGTCTCTTCTGTGAAATTCTTTTTTATTGTTCATAACTTTCCTTTCTCTGCAACTGTGGTATTATATTTGAACTCCTTCATTCTAAAATTCTGTGGCATGTACATCAGACACTGGAACAACAGTCTTTAGCACTGGAGTTACATTTACTCCATTGATACAAGTGAACAAGACTATGTCATTACTGAAGTAACTGAGAGTTCTCAAAAGGCTCTTTAGCACTCCGCCTAAATACTGCTTAAATCTTAGATGGTCCTTTTTTATTTTACTTAGTAATTGTTCAGAGATTTTAGAGCATTACTCATATGAGATGAGTGTGCTTTAGAAGTTCTGTTATTATTGCCATTATGCGTCGTTATTTTCTTAGTCATTAAAAGTGACAGTATTTATATCCTCCAAATAATTATCAGTGACCAATCCAACAAGTCATAAATCCAGCCCTTTATATTTAATTTATATTTGCAAGCTATTGCAAGATAAACCTGATCTCTATTTGTGTCTTGATTACTGAGTAAAGTGGTGTTTGTAAAGAAATGAATATAAAAATGGGAAAGACTTGTATTGTGATGGCTCTGGTTTGGACTTACTTTCTTGAAAAATGAAACAGTTTCTGTTGTATTCTGAAGTCAAATGATGAAATTCACAGAATAAAAACATGCATCACATTCTGAGTCTCTTGATATGCAATATATCAGTAAAGTATCAAGAACTAGTCAAGACTAGTCATGAACTTATTAAGAAGTTAATGAATTATATGGCAACTGGTAAGGAGTAACACAATGCATGTCAATTGAAAAGTTGAGTGCAATCCTCTTTTATCAGATTCCAACCTCTGCTAAGAATCTGGTTCATTCTGGGGAAAAAAAAATAAAATTAAAGCAAAAGCAAAAACTCCGCAAACCAACCAACCACCACCAAAAAACCCCAACAAAAATAAAACAAAACAAATACTCCCCCCCCAAAAATCCACAAACCAAACAAAAAACCAAAAACAAACCCAAAACCCAACAAAAAACCCCGCCCAAAACCCAACTAAAAAACCCCCACCAAACCAAATAAAAAACCATAGCAAAACAGTACAAACCAAAGCAACCACCAATAAAACCCAGACACTTAAAACTCAGTGATACCAACAGTTATGGAGCAGTTTTTGTCAGAAGTGGGTAAAGATCCAGTAAGCAGTTTAGATAACACTTCCAAGTATAATCCAAGTAGAAAAAGGAAATTACTGATTTTGCTTCCCTCTCTTAGATCAGTGAATACTGTGAGATACAGAAGAAAATAAATGCAATCTCCATAGGCACTTGAAGAAATTTTATTTTGCCACGAAACTATTACTTTGCCATGAGAGCCTTGCAATGTGTTAAAAATTGTGCCAGTGTAGATGCATGTAGTGATCTAGTGAGGTAGTCAAGGAGTTTTGGTAACATCACTTTATCACAGGATCCTGCAGTATTTTCTTTAATAGATACTACAAGTGTTTAAGTACGTATGCATGTGTAATAGAGATGCAGGTAAATATATATATGCATATAGTTTACTGTGTTGTCTGAGTTCACAATTTGTGCTACAGTTTTGCTTTTCCTCTGCTACGGCAGGTTGTGATTTGCTCCCTCATGATGGTTTCTTCAGGCAGTTATATAGTGGTTGCCTGACTTAGGTAATTGTAAAATGAATATGAACTGGTGCACAGTGGTAACATGAATAATAATAACCATATCAGTTTTGTTTTGTTTTCCAGATTTTAACCTGCATTATGAAATTTGACAAATAAATACATAATGCAGTCTTGTTATTTCCCTGTTAAGCTTAGGGCTTCTGCTTCCTTACAGCTGTGTCTACAGTCCTGTAAGAACAGGGCTAAGAATGATATTGGATGGATTCTGACTATGCAGCAATGTCTCGTCCTAGGAAAGGAGAGCATATTGTCACTACTTGCAAGAATAAAGCATTTGAAAATATTCGGTC
This sequence comes from Pseudotriccus pelzelni, assembly GCA_035584735.1. NCBI lineage: Eukaryota > Metazoa > Chordata > Aves > Passeriformes > Tyrannidae > Pseudotriccus > Pseudotriccus pelzelni. The sequence continues at coordinate 17,192,265 of JAWMRA010000090.1, read as the reverse complement.
TTGCTTGCAGTGCAGTCCAAGGCCCAAGGCCCAAGAAAGCTCCACTCCTATGTTTCCATGACAGACTGTAATTTTTCTTGTCAGTTCCTGACTGTCGATTTACATGAAGTTCTGAGTAGGACCCTGTGTGTCAAGATATGTCTGTCAGTACTGATTATGGCAGTCTTCCTTGTCTTTCCTGTTTCATATCATCTGGTATTAGGAAGTTATCAGCTCTTTATTTATGGGAATTTTTTCTGCCTCATGTTAAGCCATATATTGTTATGCGAATAAGCACCATGTAAATGGATAGATAATAAACACTGTGCTGAGACTGTTTGCATAGATATTGCCAAAATGGTCCCAGCCAACAGTTAGTCATTAATTTTTCCTTCTCTTCCTTTTTGTAGACTGATTTCCTGTAAAACTTTTCTGGTTCAATTACAGATTTTTATTGTTTAGCATATTTTGCTCATATATTCAACATACTCTAATATATTTACAAAAGAATAGGTCCTCGTTGATAATCAGCATGTTACCACATATGAAAAATAAACTTAATCCCTGGTATTGAAGTATTAGCTTGCCTCTGAGGACTCCTGATTTCTCTGACTTTAGTCTACTCAGTGCATGTTGGGACAGCACGTTTCTTATCCAACCCAGGAGTATCTGGCCAGGTTCCACCTGGTCCTTGTCACAGACACTCAGGAACAAATGATAAGGATCACCATAGACACTTGATTTCCATGTCTCTCATGCTCTAGCAGTGGATATATTGCTCCTGATTACTCCCAGTCCCAAAGCAAAAGCTAGGCTGGCTTCTGAACTTGAGACTCTCTTGTGGCAGAGCAAATAACTAAATTCTGATTCCTGTGTATGTTTTTGTGTGAACTGTTGGAAACACTCTTTTAATAAATCTGGACTATTGAATATAGTGACATAATTTCTGAGATTATTCTCTTGATATTGAAACAGACATGCAACGTTGTTAATTTGTATGCTCTAGAAATGTTCAATTCAGTGTAATAAATATGCTTCCTCTTTAGTTTGCAGAATTATTGCTTTCAAGAAGACATCAGTTTAGCTCATGCAATTTCAAAAGGGATAGCATTTTTGGAGTAGGGCTATTAATGCAAATGGTATTCATGGAGGGACAAAAGACATGGGTTTACTTCAGACAGGTACCTAGTTGTTTAGATACATTTGTGAATTTTGAGAAAGTAATTGTGTAACAAGTAAAAATCTGCTGAGCTCATCTGCTTTTACTAGGATTAGACCTACCTAGATAACATTTTCTAAGCAGTCAAAAGGGTAGGTGTGCATGAAACATTTATCTTTCATTTCAGAGCCTCCAGATCAACTTCATTCTTTGATTTCAGAGGGAGCATCCACTGCCGAGTAGAGACATAATACTGTCTTTTTTTAAAAGTTACCGGAACTGGCTCTCATGTCCTTAGCAGGGATGTCATGTTTAGGAAAACAATTATTCCCTCAGGACTGATTTCTCATTTACTACTTCAAAAAAATATATCTCTCAAGGGAGCTTCTAAAGGCATCATCAACTCTCTTTTTCTTTCTAGTCTCATTTGTTTTGATATTATGAATCCTACAACTCCCTAACGTATCATGTGAGGTTGCTGTAGTACACGCTCTTGCTGCAACTGCGATGTGAAGGAAGGGATAGTTGTTTAGGGATTACTACTGCCCCTTGCTCAGCTGTCCCAGCCATTTCAATGCACGCTTTACATCCAGATTTTCTTGTTTATCTGGCAGTTCATTATTTAAGGCCAACTTGTCAAAACAGGTTAAATATTCTTTGGGAAACATGGTTATATCTCTGAGACACCAGAAATATGTTATAATACAAAAGGATTGGCTTGATAAAAGAAATATGGTAAACTTGCATCCCCTAAAATACTTTTCTGCTGTTCCATGTATATTTCTAAAAGTATCAGTACACAATGACAAAATTCATGGCAATACATTCCTGGAAAAGGCACAGAGAGACAAAGCAGTGAAAATGATTGCTGATGATTTGTTCTAACTACTTGACCTTGTGGCATCTTCCTCAGATATATGACCAAGATGGGACACTGCAGCACTTTATCGATGGTGGAGAACCCAGTAAGTCAAGCTGGATGAGGTATATCCGATGTGCGAGGCACTGTGGAGAGCAGAACTTAACAGTGGTTCAGTACAGGTAAAAGTGCTTTCCGATTTACTCAATGTTCCAGAGTTTCAGTGGAAGGTCAGGCTGTAACTGTCACCAGTCCTGTTGCCTTTAATTGCAAAGACAGGAGCAGAGATACGGGATGTGCTCATTTGGGGTGATAATAAAAAACTGCAGTGTGAAGCTCCTGGGAGTCCAAGCAGCCCTGTGTCACTGTGTGACCACCATGCCAGACAGAGCCCTTGTTTTTCGATGATCTGATCAGAAGAAGACCAACACCAGCAGTCTTCCACCCTTAATAGAGTTGTTCAACTTCTACGTTGAACACACCTGCTAGCCAGTGTTGCCAGTGCTTGTACCTCTTACGTTGCTGGCTGGAGAAAATCAAAATGGGAAGAAAAATGTAAAGAAATTATGGTGCATTTTACTTTGTACTTGCAAACAGATCCAGAAAACCCAGACAACACATTACATAAATACATGATCTCAGCTATAAACAAACCTTTTGCCTCAGAATCAGAAGCAACCGCTTGGCCTTATTAAATATGGTAGGAAACACATCAAAGAATGCCCCAGGCTTGCCAGTTGCAGTGAGCAATCCTGATTTTAGAAAGCCAAGTTTCTTTTATTTAGGAAGAATCTTAAACTTATTTAAAGTACCTTTAAAATTAAAAATAAAACATACAAAAAGAAATCTAAAATGAAATATATAAAGTTTGATTATACCATAGGGTTCCAATTTAACAACGGTAAAATTATTCAATTGAATTTTGAGATGTTTTATTCTCTATCCAGTTGACTAAATAATGCCACAGTTAAAAAAATAACAATCCTATTTATACATTACAAATCTTTTATTATAGGCTTAAGTATCTGCTATCTATAGCTAAAATACCATAGGATTTTAAATAAACATACTGGATAATGAATAAAGATTGCTGTGATGAAAGAGTATTTTTGTGGGTATCTTGTGGACTATTTCTCAATGTGGTGATGTGTGCCTGCACATATATACATAAAAATAAGAAAAAAAAATATATGCATACATGTATATAGACGACAAACCTAAATGAAAAGTGAGCATGAGAAAGTCATTACACATCTGTCAATATTAAGTGGATTTTACAACTCTCCTTTCATGATGGAGTTTTTACTTAGAGTTCCCCCTGTTGATCTGTTTTCGATTACTTCAGATCTTTATAAAATGAACTACAAAAACACAATTTAAAAAACTGGCATCCATCACCAGTGACTGCATCCAAGTGTAAGGAAATAGAAAAGTTGGACACTGAAAAACCAGCCTAATTTTTATTGTACATGGACGTCCTCCTCACAGAAAGTCAGCTGGTTTAAATTCATTCTGTTATGATTTGTAATATCTAAATGGAATTTTCTTCAAAGTGCTCTTGATTGATTGACCCTTAGCTGAATGTTTTGTTTTTATTTTGAGGCTGACAATAATGTTTGTTGGCATGTGTTCTGCTTCAACTGCGTTGGGACGCCATGAAGCTATCTTTATGAGTCATCCAACCACAATACTAAATACATGTCAGCAAAGGAAATATTATCCGAAAAGGGAAAAATCCCTTTGATGTACTTCAGCATGCAGAGATTTCTGCGAGTTTTGGAAGCTCTGCACACTTGTAAGGGACGGTGTACACTTACACATTTTTTTTCCCTGCCTACTCCAAGCCTCACAGACCACCCATTGCTCAAAAACAGTTCTGGTCTTTCAGCGGCAAAGTGTGTCATTTGGTTTTAGCACATTCATTTGCTGGGCTGCTGTGTTTATCTTAAGGGAAGCCAAACTGAGAGATGAAATGTTACAAGGGTGAAGTACAAAGTAGACTCAATTTTTCTCAAGTTAAGAGATGCTGGTAATTTATAGCGTGGCTTCAATTTTCATTTTTATGTAACAGTGGAAAAAGTTAACTAAATGTGTAGCTCTGAGAAGAAAGAGAGGGAGAAGAAGAGGGGAAGGAGGAGGGAAGAAGAAGGGGAGACACAAAGGGGAGAGTTTTTGTCAGATATTCATAGAACGCTAAGAAAACCGTTCTGCTTAGCTAGCAGTGCCCTCCTGAGACAGGGTGGCAGTAAGCGAGGAAAATAACAAGATAAATGAAATTTTTGCAGCTGCTAGTAAAATATTGAGAATCTGCACTTTTTTATTGATCTTTATGATCCTGTTGCCAAGAGCCACTTTGCGGTGACAAAATATGTTGACAAGTGCATATCTCACTGCCATGAAAAATGTGGTAGAAGATTCTCCTTATGTCTGCAGTGTTATACAAGGAACAAATTGCATTGCTACAGCCAATTCTTTATAGAAAGTCTAAATTTAAGGCCTACCAACCCTAAACACTTTTATCTTGAACTTCAGAATAATGTTTGTAGCAATTCTTCACTCAGAAAGCTGGTTGAGGCCTAACAATTCTTTTTTTTTTTTTTTTTTTGGTTTATAGATGTTTTTGTGCCTTACATAAGCTGTTATAAAAAATGGTCATTTCTTGGTACTTTGACTGTATCATTTTGGTATGTAATCCTTCAGCAAGAGTGGACTGTTCTTCTTGTATATATTGAATTTCTATCCATCTCACAGGAGTGTGTTTTACTGTTCCATGTGAAGCATGAGGGAAAAGCCACTGCAAACTGATAACATTTCTCTTTTATCTTGTGCCTGATTGTAATCTTACACAGTTTTTGCTAACATGTAAATCTGTTAACTGTAGAAGTATCACTCTGAAGATATTTACATAAGTGCAAGATTAGAACAAGGCTCTTGTTCTTATGCTAAAGACTCTAGAATTTTTCCCCTTTTTTCCCCATCCATTCCCACTTCAATGGCCTAGAAATACCCACAGTCTTTTATCACAGGAACTATATGATATCACACTTATGGTAACATTAATTTATAGTTACTGAAGAATCACTGACATTGCCTTCATGTTCCATATATGGGAAAATTTTATGATTGAATGTTCTGATTAACCCCAATTTTTTATTTCCCCTAAGCTAAAGCCTATTTTTCTCAACAATCCAAGTTCTCTCTTTTTGTGGTATATTGCTGTAATGAAAGGTCACTTCACACTACTTCAAACCTCTTGCTGAAAGAACTTATTCACATAAAAGAGATGTTGTCTATTTTCCGCTAAAGGATGTTAACTTTAGCTTAGAGGACAGATGCTAAGCTGTTTAAATGGCTGTATTTGCTGAACTGTGTGCTACACTCTGATGCCTATGATGCATAAACAAAATGTACCATTTTTAAAATCACTTTGAAAAAAATCACTTTGAAATTGACATTGCAAGAAAATACCTGTATGTTCTTAAAATCTTGGTCCTTCTAAACCCTCACTGTTTAACATATGCTTGGTACAAAGTGCTTGTAAGGTCTTTGTTAGTCTGTGCAACAGGAATAAAATCCTTCTCTATGCCTATTTGTTTTTAAAATAATCAGTAACTTATTCATTTAGTTATCTGCAGAAATGCTTCCATAACAATGAATTTCTACTATAACACTGTGTATGATAAAAGAAGAATGCTCTATTCAAAAATTAGGCTTCTTTTTTTTTCTTTTTCTCTTGATTAGGTCAAATATATTCTACCGGGCTTGTATAGATATTCCCAGGGGCACTGAGCTGTTGGTGTGGTACAATGACAGTTACACATCTTTCTTTGGAATTCCTCTGCAGTGCATTGCACAAGATGAAAATTGTAAGTTCTTCCTCGTATTTTTACCTGTGTAAGCCATAATTCCTGTTTCATGCCTGATGGGTATGTTTCTAGAGTGTTTTAGACGGTGGCCCATCCCTGGAAGTGTTCAAGGACAGTCTGGATAGGGCTTTGAGCAACCTACTCTCGTGGGAGGTGTCCCTGCCCACAGCAAGGGAGTTGAAACTAGATGATCTTTAAGTTCCCTTCCAACCCAAAGCACCAACCCAGAGAATTCTTTGATACTCTGATTCTGTGATGTTAAATGAGAGTGGTTGTACACTTAAAGTAAGCTGATACACTTAAGCTGTGCAAAATTATGGTACGAATTCCTCTTCCACAGAAGTGATTAACTCCTGGTGTATTGTTAATTGATTTGCTTGGTCCTCTCCATTGTTACTAGACTTATCAGAAGACACTCTCTTCCCAAAACTGTAATACATTGCAGGCCCAGAGGGCCTCTCTTAGTGATTCTTTGTTCTGTTACCACTGAATATGTTAAGAAAAGCTTTGACTGACTAGTTGTAGAGGTTAGATACTTGTAGTTAGATGCAAAAAAACTGCTTCTCTAAATACAAACTGAGTGCAAGTAAACAAAAACAACAACCAACCTCCATTCCCTTCTGCCAGTCCCCGTTTCCATCCATTCTTCTACCCCTTCTCAATATTTTATTTTTTCTTCACTAGGAGTCCTCACAAAACTGAGCACACAACTTACAACACAGACCTGATCTAGTGCTAGACACATTTTTCTGTAATGGGAATGGGTGATCCAGGCATACCCTTCAGTTTTACTGCTTGTGTGTGGAACTTGATTAGAGCTTACATCCATTTTGACAGCTGTGTGTATCTATGTGGTAGAAGAAACCAATAATGGATGCCTGATTGACTTTGGTCTAAAGTAACCCTGTGACTGCCCACTCTTAATCAATTACATATAAGACGTATATTTTCAGTAAAGTACTTGGATACTTAAACACGATGAACTGCTAGGATGAACTTGTTGCAACTTAAATATTGAACATGCAGCAATAAACCAGCAAGATACCAGAGATTAAACATTCAAAAATAAACATCTTTTTTCATCTTGAGTTTTAAAATCTATTGGGCTTGAGAAAAGTTTAAAAGAAATTTAGTTACTGGCAGTAATATTTGCTGATAAAACTCATGCTCTGCGGTGTACAATAAAGAAATATTATTTTTGCTTTCATGAGCTGAAGCCTACAAAAACTTTATTTGAAAAGAAAAACATTATGGCTAAAAGCTCTAAATATTGCCAGTTGCTGTTTTGCTGAGAGAGAAACCAATTTCATCCCCATAGACACTAACATGAGTAAATTAAATTAATCTCTGACCATGGAGCCAGCTGCATATGACTTAAGGTGCCATTGAAACTCTCAGAGTACGCCTTCTGCTTATCTTCTGCTCAGGAGTATATTTACCTGCACAAACTCTGCCTATATTCCTTAGGTCTGATCAGGTACCCTGATCTTATTGCTTTTGTGGACTTTCATGAATACCATTAAAAGAAAAGAAAAAAAAAAGTGATCAGCTTCTTAAGAGTGTGTTGGGGCAAGATGGAAGTGTACTAATTGCTCCCTGTATGGCAGACACATGGAAGATGTATTATACATTTGGACACTGGTAATAGACAGCCCCACAGATGTAACTCTACTTAGAAATTAGGTTCTCAGATACTCCAAAAAAGAATGGATTAGGAAGGACCTCGAGTGACATAAACTAAATAGCTTGTCAAATTATAAAATTTGACTCATTATGATTGAAGGAAGAAATTAGAATATAACTCTAAATTAACTGTCATGATTTAAGATATTGCAATATCATTAATTTGTATCACATTTTCATTGTATCTTAAATAATGTTGGATGATTCCAGCTCACAGGGGAAATTTAATTCTCATATTTGCTCTTAGAGATCTATCATTATGATTAACCGAAACCAAGTTGTAGTTTTTAATCAACAGTTTAGTACATGCTATGTACCTAGTTATAGATAGAAACACTTTGTGACAGTAACTAAATAAGAGAACATAAATAGGCATATATGTGTAAAACATATTTAATTTAAAAATTTTCATCAAAATATTTGAGTCAGCCAAAATAAGAAAGCTTTAGAAGTTACTTGGCCCAGATGGCCTAAATGAAGTTTATTTTTGCATTGTGGTACAAGCATTTGTTAGCTGACTACTTTTCCACAGGATCCTTGCTTCATTCATTGAATGACCTACATGATACTCAAGGATTGAGGCAGCTGTTCAACTTTCTTCTACGTGCTTGACTGCCTGCTTTCCTCATCATGCAACATTCAAATTCAGTACTAAATCACTTCTTTGTTCATTTGTTGCTGAAATATCTGAATGCCTCATAAGCCACAGTTAATTGATGATCATAAGACATTCATGGGACTAGAAATGATTTTTTTACCTATTTTGTGCTTAGGAAACTGATGCACAAAGATATCTCTGCCTATACTTCACGTTGTCTCATGGTGACCTACCTGCTATTACTCGAAATAACATGAGACATGTTATTTAGAGTATGGCTTCTTGCTGTATTGGCAGTGTGGCTATTTGTGACATGTAATAGTATAATATCCTTAGAGGCTCCCCTTTAAGAGGATAAGTACAATAATAAATTATTAATAAATTATGAATTATTAGCAATTAATATTAACACATAAATATAAATAATTAATAAATTGATAAAAGGATAAGTATAATAATAAAATAATATTGTTGCAGTAGATATTTAAGCCCTATTGTATTTCAAGGCATGTCTGAGCAAGGATTTTTTTTTTTCTTATGCTCTCAAAATTCATGCTTGTCTACAATACAGCAGTCAGACATGCTGACTGCAATATACAGAGTCAGGGTATCACAAGTGCAGCAACATTTTCTTTCAGATGACAATCCCATTGTGTAACAAATGTATATCACAAGTCAGGCTTCTCTGGCTCCTTTAAGTCTCAGACACCCCGTTGCATGAATTTTCGTTTCAGTGTCACAGAATCAGAGCTATCCCTTAGATTCAAGCCCACATTTTTTTTTTTCTTTTTCTTTCTGTGCATTGTTAAAATAAAATTGTTTAATTGTACTGTCAAGAAAATGGATGTTGATTTTTTTTGGTCTCTCCTAAAACTGTACTGGTTTTAAAAAGGCATAAAAAAAGATCTTACATACTTTTCTTCTTTTCTCCCAGTGAATGTCCCTTCAACTGTAATGGAGGCCATGTCCAGACAAGACACCCTACAGCCATTTAATAAAAGTAGCAAACTATCCCCTGCCACTCCACAGCGATCCGTAGTATTTCCACAGACTCCGTGTAGCAGAAATTTTTCTCTACTGGATAAATCTGGGTCCATCGAGTCAGGATTTAACCAGATCAGTGTCAAAAACCAACGAGTTCTTGCAAGCCCAACTTCAACAAGCCAACTAAATTCTGAGTTCAGTGACTGGCATCTTTGGAAATGTGGGCAATGCTTTAAGACTTTCACCCAGCGGATCCTCTTACAGATGCATGTGTGTACACAGAACCCTGACAGGTAAAGCCCAGGCTCTCTTTATTTCTGTATCTCCTGATAGCCAGATCCACTGCTTTTTTCTTTTATCAAGCTGTTATCATTTTCAAAACCAAGCCATTATTACGAGGAGCCCAGATGACATAATTCATCTGCAGCTCTGTGAAGTAAGCTGATAAAAAGTATTGCTTGCCTTCACTATTTGTAAAAACATTTGGTGCCTGAATGTGCAGATAAAAGGAAATAGCAAAGGATATAATCTTGTTTTCAGAATGGTTTGGTACATCTGATGGAGGCAACAAAATAGAATGAAAATTTATGAATATCATAGATGGAAAAAATGAGGTCAAGATAATTAAAAGTCTCTCTGTCTTCCAAAGATAATCTAACTTGCTGCTCAGTGGCTGTCACAGTCATTTCAGGGTTCACCTATAGTGTGCAATGTGTATGAACTTAATTAAGTACTAAGAGGTAATGAATTGGAATTTTTTGCTTAGTACTATTTTTCTTCATAGCATGCAAACCCATAAATCGTATAAAGCTGTCAAAAGGAAATACCTACTCCACTAGTGATGTGGAGGAAAACAGATGCCACTTATTCAATAAAGTAATATCCACACAGAAGAAAAATGTTGACTAGATACCTCAGAGTCAAAGTTGGTTTGAAAGTTTGTCAATACAGAATTTTATGGCTGTGAACTGAGGATGAAATTTAGCTGAACAAGTGAATTAAAATTTCAGGTACTCTGACCAGTGGCACAGTAAATATAATGGAACCATTATTTATGAATCAAAGCTGGTTTATTTGACAATTTTGATAGCTGGCAGGACAAAAGACAAAAATCAAATTAATTCAATAAAAAAGGCTGCCCGTGTTTTGTCTCTTCTTCAGCTGTGAAGATTTGAACAGAACAGCTGAATCTTTGGAAGGTTGTTCTAAAAGCAGCATTTAATTGTGAATTACAGTTAACAGAAATACTAACAAAATAACAAAGTGAGTTTGTGCATGTGTTTGTATGCATGTCTGTATCCTTTGTGTACGTGGTTATCTAAGTGTACACACATACTTGTGTGATTCTGTCGGTGTGGAGGTACTAGACAATAAATCCATTTTTCTGGAAGAAATGTAAAGCATGCACAAAGATTCCATTGCAAATCTTCATAAAAATTAAAGAATTGATAATACTGTAAATGCATACAAGCCCTTTCAACATTTTCTGAGTTTTATACTGGCCTTAGCAGAAAAAAACACCCTTGTGAGGACTTGCTAGAGCTGTGGGACACAACTAATTTAAGTGTCACAATGTAGGATATCTGTCTTAAAAGGTTCACTCTCCTAAATTTCATGGATTCTTATGTTTCCAGTATTACATCCTAAGCATACTGTAAAGCATAAAATGGTGCAATAGTCTAGAAGAGTCTAGAGTCTAGAAAAGGTGTGTTGTGAGGCTTCTCACATACTTTTTCAATGATTATTCCGACTAGGTGTGACACCTAGATTTCATCCTTTCCTTTACTTGAGCCCGTGTATTCCTTTATGAGGAAAGATTGCAGGTAACAGTTAATTCAAAAAGAGTCTCACTTAAAGGGACTGTTCTTCGTTTTAAGTGCCAGCTAAATATTCAGTTTGACAGAGAAAGAAAATAAGGATATTTCTGTGCTACTATTAGATGGTTCATCTCAAGATGAGAGATCTTGGAGGTGAGAGATTTAATTTTTTGAATGAATTTTATTTATTTTTATTTATTTTCTCCTAAATATCTTGTGTTAAATAGTGTCTGAAACACAGATTGGATTTCATGTCTTCCCTCTTAGAAGTGAACATTGTCATTAGTAAGGTGCAGATTCATCATGTCTTACCATTTAGTCTCTCCCGTGCCTTCAAAAAGAAAGTGTGAAGCATTTTAGTTTAGTATTTTAGTTCAACATTTTACCCTAGAGCATAGTAGGAAAATTATCTTGCTATGTTTAAAGTCACTGTAATTCGTGCGATGTTTGAAATTACCAGAATAACAGTTACTGCAGATCATAACTGCCCTAGGATCTGGGATCTCATATCCCTGGCTAAATCATTACAGGTTGAGTTTACATCACAGGCAGCTTTTTGTTTTTTAAGAGAGATCAGTAAATCACTTATTTAGGGATACTGAGCCTAGAAAAAGTTGTCTTAGGTTTCTTAAACATATTGCATTCCTCTAGATGAAAAGTTCCTTAAGAGTTGTAGAAAATTGCCAGGAGACAAGAAAGTAAGGTATGATTTGTGAAAGAATATCTGCTTGCCAGCCTGAAGTACTGGATGCAGCTCTCTGGTTTGTATTTTCTCAAGGGTATCTGCAGCACCACTCCAGCTGATAAACAACTCCCCATTTATTGTCAGCAATTTGTGAGCACACCAGTCACTGCATCTTTGATGTGACTGAAGCAGCAGGGCCTGTCATCTCTAGGAAGCAACTTTAGAGTATCTGTTC
>JAWMRA010000090.1:17151877-17179806 GCA_035584735.1 Pseudotriccus pelzelni | reverse complement strand
TAGTTTGGTATTTGTACTTCAAAAATGCCGATTACCTACAGCATGAGGTGCCGAGAAAACATCTTTGAATTTACACAGGAATCCAATTCGCGGTCTGAAATTTGAGGAAAGCAGACCAGTTGAGACTTGAGAATCCAAATAAAGATATTACAACTTAGTTTCAGAAAGAATCTGAATGAAAGTAGGCATAAAATGGGCCATAATATTCTTAATTCAACTAGGCAGTAAGAACTAAATGGTCCTATTTAACAGGCAGATAATATAATACATAAAAATAATTTTAAAATATTATTAATCCAAAGTAGGGGAGAAAATATTAAAATAATTTGCTGTATTCTCTGTTTTAGTTTAAGATTAAGATTTTTATTTAAACTAGCTTCAAAATTTTTACTGGTTTACTTTTATTTTACTTCTCACTTTCCACCAATATTTTTTTTAACTTGTTGTATTTTTTAGGGCTTCTCTTTGAACTTAGTGGTAACTGGGGTTGGAGTGGATGTGGGAGGTGGAGATTCAAATCCATCAGGTCTTGAATTCAGGGACTTTCTGAGCCTTTGGGACTTTTTTAAGCCTTGACTAGACAGAAGTACTATGAGAAACTATTTCTTGAAGACAAAGTCAGAAATTTATTTTCACGGATTTTGTTGTTGTTGTTTTGTGTTTTGGTTTTTTCTTTTTAATTTTTCTTTCTTTATATAATTTTGTTTTTTTTTTATTTCCTCCCTCCTGCTGCAGCAATCCTGTTTGGGGGGCTCAAAACAGGGCTAACCAAAACTTTTTATCACAGTGAATAATACTTAGAGCAGTTGTTTTTTGGGTTGTTTTTTTTTAACAGCAGCCACTTTTCTGATAATGATGCAATCTTTTTTAACAACATGACTCTTCTGTCTCACTATGATCACCAGATTCAGAACACATTGGTGTTGAGGGAAGACAGATGGTTGCAGTCCCCAAGAGCTCTCCGAGGCACATTTTCATATGCAACATGTGCATCTGTGTGTTATATATACTCATTGATTGCCATGTATTCAAGCTGATAATCTGAGGGAAAGCCAACTCTTTTAGGGTGTCCATGGCTGGTAGATTATGGGTGTGATCTGGCACTCACAATTCTTGTTTGCTATAAAGGTATTATTACACTTACATTTTGCTGTAGCAACTCAGTGTTAAATTGTAAGGGCTTTTTGAGGACTTGTTTCTTTTTTTATGTTTTGTTTTGTTGTTGTGGTTGGTTTTGTGGTCTTTTTTTAAAACAGGAACTTGACGTTACCAATTTAATAGTCTTTTTCTCTAAGATTGTGGCTCAGTCCATTTTGTGTTTATTTTTTTCTTTATAGACTCTATGTATTTGGCCTTGGTGTTCTCCCCAAGTCCATTAATTAATCTGAACATCTCCAAAACAGACTTAGAAAAAATAAATGCTGTGAGCAAGCATTGCCTCTTTCTGTTTATTGAGTATTGCTCAATTGAAGTAAACTTCGTGCTGAATTTAATGCTTGCTCTTGCATAATCTTTTCATAAAGGTTTGCAAACTCCCAGTACTCAAAGCTAATAACAATAATGGATGTACAGAGCAGCAACCCTCCCTGACAGCTTCACATGTTTGTAAATGCTTGAAGTGCGCCAGCTTTCTGCTTTTGCTAGTTTCCTCACAAACATTTGTAACAGGGGAACAAGAGCTCCCAGCGGGTCCAGCTCTGCCATCCCTGCTGCTGTTTGGTGCCTGAGGTGCTCGGAAAGCAGCTGTGCTGACCAAGGCAGCAGGGGATGTGGAGTCCAGAGTCAGGGAAGGTAGCCCACCCATGGCCCTGCTGATGCGAGGGATGTTTCTGTGTGCAAGTTAGCAGTATCCTGAGGTGTCACTTTGTCCTCCTGCCTTAGTTCAACTTCCTAGAAGAAGGCACTCCTCAAAAATAGCTTTCTGTGAGAATAACTGTGACCTACCCCCTCTGACCTACAGCTCTTAACGCTGTGTGTTGTACCAGGGCCTGGTTCTGAAAGCCGGCATTGGCCCTGTTTCAACATGGCCCACTTTTGGTTTTTTCAGAGACTGCGGTGTGGCAGCCTTCCCCCTGTTACAGTGTGAAACCCTGTCCCGCGTTCAGTGGGGTCTTGTGTCCCATGCCTTGAGACCCTGAGACCAATCACCACTTCTGAGCTCAGGAACAATGCTTCCCAGCAGAAAGGAAGTCAGGCAAAACCACCAGAAGCCCTGAGTGGATGAACAGGGAGCTACTGCATTAATCCAAAGACAAAAGGGAAGCCTACAGAGGATGGAACCAAAGACAGGTGGTCTGTGAGATATACAGTTAGATTGTCCAAGCAGTCAGCAATCAGTTTAAGAAAGCTGAAGCCACGATAGGATTCAGTGTGGGCAGGGATACAAAGAGCAACAAAAGTTTGTGTAGCTATGTTTGTGATAAAAGGAAGAGTAGGAAATATATGGGCCCTCTCTGGGAGGAAGCAGGAGGCCTAGTGACCCGGGACACAAGCTTGAAGTCATCAGTAATTTTTTCTGCCTCAGTCTTCATTGGGAATTGTTCCAGTCACTCCACCCATGTCACGGAAGGCAAAGGAAAGGGCTGGAAAAATGAAGAATTGTCAGCTGAAGAAGGAGATCGGGTTGGAGGCCATCTAAGGAACTCAAAAGTGCACAACCCTATGGGACATGATGAGATGCATATATGGGTCTGGAGGGAACTGGCAGATGAAGTAGCTAAGTCACTATCTATGGCTAAGTCACTGTCTATCATATTTGTGACGCTGTGGCAGTCTGGTGAAGTTCTCACTGCCTGGAAAAGGGGAAACATAACCTTCACTGTAAGAAAGGCAGGCTTGGAGAACTACAGGCCAGCCAGCCTCACCTTGGTACCTGTCAAGAATGTCAAGAAGATCCTTCAGGCAACTGTGTTAAGGGACAGGGAAAATAAGGAGGTGGCTGATGACAGCCAACAGGGAGAGCTTCAGTAAGAGTCCAACTCTGAAACTTCCAACATAAGAAGAATGTGGATCTGCTGGAAAGAGTCATGAGGAGAATCCAAAAGATGATCAGAGGGATGAAGAGAGGCTGAGAGAGTTCAAGTTTTTCAGCCTGGAGAAGAGAAGTGTTCAGGGTCACCATATAGCAGCCTTACAGTACCTATAGGAGCCTGCAAGAAAACTGGAGAGAGGCTTTTTATGAGGGCACATAATGATGGAATAAGGGATAATGGCTTTAAACTGAAAAAAGGTTAATTTGGATTGGATGCAAGAAAGAAATTCGTTACTTGAAGGTGGTGAGACACTGAAACAGTTTGCCCAGGGAAGCTTTTGATGTCCCATCTTGAGAAGTTATCAAGGCCAGGTTGGATGTGGCTTTCAGCGGAAGGTGTTACTGCCCATGGCACAGGGTTGCAACTAGGTGATCTTTAAGGTCTCTTCCAACACAAATCATTCTATAATCAAGTTGTTTTTTCAGTTCTTAGTCTTAGTTCTTAGTCCTCAATAAGGAGAAAAGCACTTTCAACCATATGCCAGTCTCTGTTCTTTCCGCTGGTGCTTTTCCAGCTGTTTCTAAAGGAAAAGAATTACAGTACTGTAATTAACTCTCTGGTCTGGGAGTGTTTCAATGATAGAGTTACAGTATTCAGGAACTCACTATTACAACAATTTCTCTTCTAAGAATTGCACTAGGATTCCATACGCCCCTTGAAAAGGCCAAATTCTCTTCTGAGAAGGCCTCATTAGAAACCTGTTCATCATAAGAGAAGTAATTTGAAAATTCAATGGAAAATAATTATAGAATTTTTCAGAATAATTCAGAGAATTAATAATTTATGATATATAAAATAAATTTATAATGGGTAGATGTATTTGGGAGTCAGAAGGTGGAACGTATATTGTTTTAACAGAGGAATAATACAAGATTAAAAAAACTATGTCACTTTTGCTAAACGAAAATGTAAAAAGTATCAATTTAAATATGCAGTTGTCTGTCAGTAGCTGTTCCAGGTGCATAGATATGGGTTTCTCTTTTCTTCTCTATTAATATGCTTTGTGCATGTTAAGGGTTCTACTTATCCTGCACAAAGCCTGAGCTTTGTTGAGGCTCAGTAAGCCTCATATGGGAACATGCATTTTGTACTGGTCCCATACACCATGTAGTTTCACCCAGAAAAAAAATCAGCTACAAATGTGATAAAATTGTAAAACAGGAAAACACATCACCAAGGAGCAAAATCATTCAATATATTGTCTAGGCTAGAGAGCAAAATTTATTCCGTAGTGATTTTGTTCTGTAAATGTGACTCGCAAAACTTGTAAAAGCTCAAAATACAAATAACTGCAAAACCTGAAAATTATTACATTAGAGTTGCTCCCTGAATTTTACTTTAAATGGTGTGTGTTCCTATAGTGGCCCACCATATAGTCAGAAACTAGAGGATTAGAGTCTCTAGAAACAGCTGGAGTCTACCTTTCAATAAAACTAGATAGCTGATCAATGATGCAGGGGATTAATGACAGCAGTGTAATTCCTTCAACAGCAGAATTTACTTCTAGGTAAGTAGATTTCCTATCTTCAATCTCAAAAGAAAGATGTAGAGCTAAAAAAATAAGTAGCTAGGTGATTAATAAAAAACAGAACTGCTTTTGGTGTCTGTCAGAACAACATTCTTATCTGCACATTGCTATACATCATTTTAGCTGTTCTTAAATGTAACTTAAAATTACTATCTGAGAAGATTTTGATTCACAGGATACCTTGAAGCTCAGAAAGTGTAATAAGTTCTTGTTTATTTCAGTGGAAATTAGTTTTTCTGAGCTGGGAGTGCATTCAGTCTAGCAGCAGATCTTTGAAAGTACAGCCTATGAAAACCAACATTTCTGTCACTGTGTCCCTTCTGTCTGCAAACCTCTGTTACAAAGAGGTCACCATCCTAATTCATTGTCCTGGCGCAGACCAAAGTGATGGCTGAAGACATAACTGCTACATCAAAGGCAGGCGTGTTCTGCCCATGTCAATGTACTCACTGAACCGAGCACTGCTCATGTTCAGTCCTTCTGCACCACTTTCATTTTTTTTGAAAACAACATATTGATTTTACTTTCTTCCAAGAAAAATTTCTGAGCACAGTAAAATGGTTACCAGAGAACAAAATTATAACTTTTATACTCACCGAAGGACTTTTTTTGCTCTTGGAAAAATAGTAGTATCCAAATGTTGTCAAAAGTCGGCATACTTAAATATGCATGTGTCCAAATTAGAGCATTTTTAAACTGTTACAGTATTTGAATGTATTTATAGGCTCTCTTTTTAAAATGAACTTTCTCTAATGTATGTCATGTATCTAAGATTTAAAAGAATTACACATTTTAGTATTAATCAGAATCGTCTGTGTATAAATTGGAGAAAGCATCCCCTACAAAGAGGAGGGTGACTTTAATATTTTTTCTCCCAAGATGTGGATGAATGGAAAAAGTACAGTCAGAGTGATCTAACAATAGGTGATTTCTTACAGAGCTTATTTTCTTGAGCATCAGCCAATGAAATGTATTGAGTACTTTGTAAAGAAGCCATTTATTTTGAGCCAATATAGGGGGTGAACCCATATTGCTTGACATCACCTCATTCAGTTACAACTGGTTTGGAATTTTGACGGTTTACAGACAAGTTACAGTGTGAATTTTCACTGCTTGAAATTAATCACATCTACTGTTAAAAAAATAAAAGATAAATTGGTTTTATATAACGTTGTATCATTTCCTGTGGTAGGTTAAAAATAGATAACCAGAGGCTAATAGATGTTAATGGTCTGCTTCACTACTAAAAAAAATCAATATTTCTTGGATACAGAAAATATTATTGCATTATTTTGCTTTTAAATGTCTGGTATGAAAATATTCAAACAAGTAAGTCTGCATTCAAAAAATCACCTTTGTCTTACCAGCCTTTAAATTTTCATGCCAAATTTGAAAAATATTTTCCATGCAAAATAACTTTGCACTTCAAGAAAGGAGAAAACTAGGCATGTTATTACTTGCCTTCCAATAAAAGAAACAGATAATCTTAATATATTATTTTACATGTATTTGTGTATTTTTAAGGGCCACATTATCTAAGTTACCTTTCCACAGCTATTATATATTACTTTTAAACTTGTTGGAGAGTAGTTAGATTTTCAACTGCAAGTAATTAAAATAGTAAGCTATTGAGTTATTGATGAATACTGAGCTATTAATCAAGCTAAAAAATTCTACAATCAGGGTTCAGTGCTCTGAAGCACTGTAAAATAATAGTATTTGTGTTCAGTGATGCAAGTAGCCGCAATTAAGCAGTTCACTTGACAAATGAGATAGTTCACTTTATTTTGCACTTAATTGAATTGTACATGCTTGGTCACCATTGTCTCCTACCCTTTACTTTTGGTTTCTAGCCATTTAAACATACACATTTATTAAAGAGAGAGTAATTAAGTTGAGTTGGCCATTGGCTCTGGAAATGCAGACATCTAGAGTTAAAATGTTGTGCAGGGTAAAAATCATTATTATCCCTCTAGAAAAAAAATAATCTTAATTTTTTAAAGAAAAAGTTGGATAAGCATTTAGGACTCTGCCACAGACTTAAAGCAAATGTGAAATGGAAAAAGCCCCCCTGGGATGTTGATATTAAATCACTATTACCAAGCAGAAATATATAGACATTGTTTCTTCACATTTTATTTTAGTTAGCATTTCAGCAGACTTGTCTCACATTACCGTCTTGTATCCTTTTCTTTCTGTGTCTGCAGTCTGCTTATTATGATTCTCAATTTGTAACATATCACTTAGTTTTGTTTGTTTGTTGGTTATGTTTGATTTTAACAAACTGTGGCATTGAAAGCCTAAGTTCTCTGTTTCCTTCCAAGATCCTAAAAAAAGGCATTTCTAGTCTGGATGGGAGAAACCTGTTAATAAAATGCAAATATTTTTAATGGAAGTAGGAAAATAGATAATTGTAACATGGCAGTTACTTTTTCCATTGTCTCTTACTGAAATACGTGATCTCAAAATACCTAGATTCCTCCAAAGCAATATAAAGAATTTAATTGCTAACAGCTACAGAATACAGGTAGAATACAGGCATAACAGTCAGATATTTGTAGGTAAGACTATAGCTGGCACCAACAGACAGGGTTTCATGAGACCCTTGCTTCCAAAGTATGAGGATTTTTTTTAGGATTGAGGAGTACCATGCTGAGTTTCAGAGAATTAAGGCAGGCATATGATGTGTAGTGCAGGGTCAGTAGCTTGCTGAATTATGTTTTGTGGGGCATGATGCCCATAGACTCTCAGTTAATTCCTGTACAAGAATTTTACATTTGTTGAAGAGGTCGTGAAGTTTTGGGTATGTTTCTCCCAAGAAAGACCCAGAGAAGTGCACCTGCAGTTCTCTTTGAAAGTTACTGGGAAGGTCATGTGTGCCCTTCCATATGGTTTCCTGAGCATGTCAACAAAAGGCACTGATGGCGTGCTGTTTCTTTTTCCCACTGCAGGCCCTACCAGTGTGGTCACTGCTCCCAGTCTTTCTCCCAACCTTCAGAGCTGAGGAACCACGTAGTTACGCACTCCAGCGACAGGCCTTTCAAGTGTGGCTACTGTGGTCGTGCCTTTGCTGGTGCCACAACACTCAACAATCACATCCGGACACACACTGGGGAAAAGCCCTTCAAGTAAGTACTTGAAGCCAGCAGCCTTTGCCAGCTGAGATTAGAGAGGAAAATGAATTGCTGCTGTTCAGTAGCAACCCCGGCACTCGTCAGAGGTTTCCTTGAAAGCCAAGACTACCAGATAAAACAGTTAGTGGTGAAGCTAAAATCAGAACTAAAATAGATTTGGGTTTGAGTTCCTTGACAGTCCTGAACAATTTTCCATTCTCTGATGAGATCTTGATTTTTTTAATTAAGTGGCAAGCTGCTGCCAGAGAGTCACAGCTGAAAATACAGTCAAGACTGGGACAGGTCATGCTGTAAGAACATTAATAAGATTCTTAGATGGCTATAGGCTGAGGTAGATGGAACTTCAAGTTAAAGCTAATTTGACTCTGGTTAAATATGGGGGAGAAATGTGCATCTTCTTTTGGTCACAGAATCACTGCATAGAAAATGCAACTCTGACTTGAGACATAAGTTTTGTAAGATCATCATAATAAATTCATAGTGCTCAGCTTTCCAAGATGTATCAAAAATCTCACCAGGTCAAGACAGTTTTTAATTAAACAGACTTTGCCTATTTCTGCAGTTATGCTTACTGAAATTTAAGCTAAGCCCATACCTGACTCTCAGAAATTTTCACTCTATGCTCACCTCCATCTACAGCACAGTTGATCCAGGCTTATTTTACCTTGTTATGCAAGATTCTTTCTATCTAACAGAAAATGTTCTCCAAGACAGAAGAAATTGTTCCCATATTTGTGTGTTTTTCTTTGCTGAACTGACAGACCCAGATTGTATATATATTGTACCTGGAACAATCCCACTTGAGAAGAAAAATAATATATTAATATCAACATATAATGTATTGATATCACTTCTTTTGGAACCTGCCTTGAATATTCCTGGAAGATTGGGAATAAGTGTAGAAGAGGTTGCACATGTCTCCCAGTTCTCCAAGTGTTGTCTGTTCTGTCTACTTTTCTCCTTTTGCCTTCCTTTTCTACTTCTGCTATACTGTGCTTTCAGTCTGGTTAATGTAAGAGAGCTCAGTCATGGGGCCTGTCAGAATCCCTTATAACAATCCCAAAAGAGATACCGGTGGACATACTTTGCCTCTATATAAGGTTGGAAGGAAGCATGGCCTCCATCCATGTCTTTGCTGGGAGCAAGGGGACAGAGCTGGAACAAAATGCAGCGTATCCAGTACAGGAGAAGTTGCATAGCAGAAATCATGGCCAGGAGAGTGTTATAGGAGGCAAAACATGGAAACTCAGAACATCTAATTATTGACTTCTCTTGAGTCAGTACGTTGAATGCTCAGAGCCCATAGAAAGTGAACCAAAAATGGTGTGAGCAATCAGATTGATTTTATCTAGTTGCTCTGTAAATAGATTTTAGTAATTAATGGAAGAGGTTTCCAGGTCAAAATGGAAAATAGATTTTGTTTAATGTTAATGTGTTACTTATGTGTAACCTTGTTGACTCCACTTAATTTTTTTCCTTAACATCCTGTTTTTGTCATGTTTCCAATAGACCTGCTATTTTGCCCCATTTAGAGTCATTATTTTTCCCCTTTGGTTTAGCAATTTTTTTCCCCTTTTCCAAAATGGTCTTGATTACAGCACAATTTCATCTGTGAAAGGGCTTAATGTGCGTACTACAATTAACCAGTTGTCTGGTTTTTTTTGTTTTTTTTTGTTTTGTTTTGCCCTGCTTATGTTGAAGTATTTAAGTATTCCAGGATAGGTCTACCTATTCTTAACATTGCAGGGGAGATGAAAAAAAATGTATGCTCTCTACTGCTTCTGTATGATATACGGCATAATTTCAATCTTGGAAGATGTTTATTTAGTTTCTTCCTTAAGCTCAACAAACAGTCGTACCAATTTCTATCTGTAAGACTTGCTGAAGTACTCACAGTAAGCTGACTAGTAATTTCACATGAACTGGAGCTGCAGATCTTCCCATCACTGCTAGTCAGATAAGAGGGCACATGTACCTTGATCCTGCAAACTATTCAGAAGGGCAGATTTGCCTCCTATGCAGGACTGCTTGCATTTGAGAGAGGAGAAACTGATCTACTGATCTACACTCTCTGCTGGAAGAAAAAGGGAGAGCTGCAGCTCATCTTGATGTCTTACCACCATTTAGATTCTCTTATGAAAAAGGGGGTCATGAGTCCAGGTAGTAAGAAGGTTTAGAAAAAAAATCCTCAACAAATTCTAGTAAAAAAAGAACTATAAATGGGACAAACAACATCTCTTACTCTTGATTATGCAATTTAGTTAAGTGTTTATTTACAATGGAATTTAGAGTGTACACTTATCAAAAAAAGAGCAAGATGGAAAAGTTCATTGATATACAGTTTCTGCACCTCAAAAAAATCAGTATTTCTGATGATGCATACACTTCCATTGATTAATAATTTTACTATTAGAAAGAATGCCCATGCATGGATAGTGTTAAATTACTTAAATTCTAGCTGTTACTTTAAAAATAACAGGCATAATTCTGAAGGTGTTACTAAATTCAGTTTTAAATTTGCTTTTGCTGTGAATGCAATCTCATATTTCTAATTAAGTAAGGCAGTTAGTTTGTAAGACAAATTACAGTGAGTTTGGATTAAGCTGACAATCTTCAACACCTAGTATGTTTGTATGCATGTTATTTTAAGAAGTTGGTTTAAAAAATTGTGAGCATGGGGTAACACCATCCAAAAATATTTCAAAATAATTGTGGTGTAAAAGGAAGTTTGTGATTGGTTGAAAAGCCTTTTCTCTGAGAAGGCTTTTTCTTTGTAGGTCCTAGGTAACTTCAGATGTATGGTGGAAGACTTTTCTATTTGCTTTTCATTAAGATAACAATGCTAAGTGAGGTTATCTGTAGTCAAAGCTTTAGCTGCATTGCCTGGACTGCAGGTCCAGTTAGAAGGGATTTCTTTTCATGTCATCACAGCCTATCAAGCCAGAGTCAGCACTGTAAAGTTTTTGTGTATTCTTATCTTACTGAAGTCTCCATTATGGCTGCTAGTCTGGGAACAAAGCTCTTAAGTAAATTAAAAGGTAGGAGAAAAAGGAAAATTATTTGTCACCTCTCTTTTCTTAAGTTCTTCTCAACACTTCTCACTTCCATTTCAGTAAAACTGAAAAAGAGTTAAGGGACTTGCCTGCAGAATCAGGGTTATGCAAAGATTTAGTATGCCAGATTCAAACCAAAAGAATTAGAGGAAAGATTCTTTCAGCTTGCGATAGCTCAAGTGTTTTTCATTTATTCTTACAGAAATATAAAACTGGGAAGCATTCATTTCAGGTTCAATATTGTACCTGCAAAGACATCTCAGCTTTGTAGTATTTTTTTGCGGTTTTGGATTTTTTTTAACCCCTTCAAATAATTTAAAATGTAGTGTTAAATGCTCTTCTTGAATGAAATCCTAAAATGTTTATTTTGAGAGTATTGAATGAAGACTTTTTTCCCCCTAAAATAGACCCTTATTTTCTTCCTCCAAAAACTTTCATAGTGGTTAACATAAACGTGCAAATTAAACCAATCCTGTCTATAATCCTCAAAGCACTGTGAAGCAAACAAGTAGACCAGTGATACTGAGGGCTATCTAAACAAAATCACAAAACAAGAGTGCTGCAGAAATATTCAAAACCTGTCAGTGTTCTTTGTGAATTTAAGAAGAGTTCTGTTTACCACCTCCATCCAAGCAAATCATATAGGGAAGCCTTGTGGTGGATTGAAGTCCTGAGTTTGAGGAGGTTGAATGGTGTAGTATATTGATCATTACAATTACAGTGAAGGCGCACACACACATGTAAAAGAAGATAATATGGATCGAGTTTTCACTGATGGTATCTAATTGTTTGAAGACTTTGGAATTGCTTCTTTGGATCTACATTGTGTCTGGGGCTGTTTAAATTACTCTCAAACGCCATCAAATGGCCCCAAATGGAAATTAAGGCTGTATCTCAGTTAATAGGTATCATTACTGGCAATACATGTATCTGTACTTGAGGCTTAACCAAAATTTGCAGTGTCTAGGAGTCAGGTTTGGGCTCAGCCCCATGGTTACTTTGTGGGTGGTCACATGAGAGGTGGACTCTTTTTCCTTTCTGACAGTTTTGACTACTATTCAACTTTCCAATAATATGTGCATGGCTTATAGTTTAGACATATGCACACTAAAAGCTACACACACATGCTCATCTATCTCATAGGCTATATGGCAGTTGTTATTCTGCTACGATGTGCTGGGAAAGAATGGCTGATAGAGGTAGAGAGTACATCATAATTCAAAAGAAAAATATTCCTGCTCTTCCTCCTATTCCTACCTGCTGTGAGATAGTAAGGCTGACTGCTATGACACTATTATCTTCACCTTTCCTATTACTTTGGATCCAGCAACAACTTCTGGGGACCACACTGAAAAGAGGAGTCAGGAGCCTAATACAGATCTCTGTCCATAAGCCAGGTACTTATATATCCAAAACTATAGTCCTGGAAACACCATCCACATCATTTGGAAGTGCCTAGACAGTCTTCAGCACCTTGGGTACTAAAGGAACATCTGAAGGTTACCCAGGTACAAGGAAAAGACAGGGAAATTAGGTGCTTCTCCAAAGGCTTTATCCTAACTGGTGTCCAAGGGTTGTGTAAGCACAGACAGCAAAATCTAACCCTTATCAACATTTGGCTTCCACATCCCTCCTGGTCCAAGGGTAGATGCTTGTAGCAAGAGATTTATTCTTTTTCTGTTGTCTCTTTAGTATCCTTCTCTCCTGTGCCTTTATGGTAGTGTATGAGAACAGCCTGTACCTGGGAAGTTAGAGCACTCATTTGGCAGAAGGATCTTGTGGGTAAAGGATGGGAACTTGCATTTTAAAGAAATACTGTAATGCTTGCTCTGAGCTTTCAAGAGCATTGCAGGGTGGTGAGTGAATGCAGTACCCAGCTCTAGCCTCCCAGATAAGTTCCAGAAAGTGTAAGGAGGTCTGCCACAGCTTTGTGCCCAATGGTTTCAGTGGGTGATTTTGTCTTTTGATCAACCTATAATCTTTATCTCAATGACTGATTGTGTCTGGGCACCCTGATTCCTTGTATTTCATTTATTTGGCCAGGCTTTTACAGTAAGGTGTTGCCACACGTGATTTTGCAGGTTATTTTGCAACTGTATCATAGCTTCGTTAGGCGAGGATTCAAGGAATCGAGCCTCCTATTAGTCAGCAAGCAAAGTACTTGTCTTTGTAGACATCAAAATAACAAAATTATCAAGTTCAAGTAGATGGTAATATTTCATACAGACTAAGTTAACCCCCCAGCCTTAAAATTGATTCTAATGCCTCTGTGATAGATATATATGTATGTATTTAAAAATAATACAATAATTTGCAAGTTTGTCAGGCAATGAAATGTAGTATATTTTGACACACTCATCCAGTAACTAATCAGTTTTCTAATAAACAATCAGCAGTACACTAATGTGTCATCAGCACTTCAGGAGCTCTGGAGAGTGGATGATCTGCACATAGACGTTAATGAATACCCAAAAAATCATTAAGTAATCAATACTTCTGAGTTATTTTCATTGAGCTGATAGGTCTGATACATTAAAGCTGACATTTTACATTTGTCAAGATCACAGTGCAGTTTTTAACAGTGGAACAGGATGCTAAAAATATTCCATGAAAGACAATCAAAGAAACACAACTTAAAAGTGTTGACATTTTAGATTGGGACAGTAACGTGGATAAATGACTCTGTAATAGCTGTGCTAAATATTCCTGAAGAAGAACTTTATTACTAAAAATTACTAGTATGAAGAACACCCACAATTTTGCATATGTATAAATATCTTTTGTTCTTTTTATTATAAGAAACTAGATCAGTTAGAGTTCACAGTTCACTTTCTGTCATTCACATCAGGAGAGAGAGAAAGGTTAATATGAATTAGAGTCCTTTGTTTTCCTCACTTGTCCTTTGAAAATAAAGAAGTCATCGTTGTGATACTTTTATGATAATCTTCTTTGAAGATAAAACATCACACAATACCATTAAATCAAAGATGGGTTTTGGGGAAAACACAATACAAGAAGAATATGCTGCTTCCATATTCCTAACCCATCGAACACCCCTCTCTAGTGTTCAGAATGCAAAAGAAGAGGGCAGTATTTGGGAGATTAAATACATTATATTGTCTTTAAGAGCAGGGATAAGGGATTTATTCCAAGGTAACAATAACCCCTCTCTTGTCTCTTCCAAAATTCAATTACTTTGTTCATTTATTCACACATCACTTTTGTTGAAGATTTTCATTCTCTAAGAGAGAGATAAGGGAGCGTAAAAGACAGTGAAGCAAACACTGGTGACTGTTATGAGTTCTTGCTCAATCCACAGATTTCTCAAATAGTGTGGATGTTGTCAGATAATTAAGTAACCACTAACTTTGTATGTCTATTTAAAATGAACCCCACTAACATAGTTGGATCAAAAAAACAAAGAGTTTTCTCTTGTTCTAGAACTGAATGCTTATTGCTTTGTGATTTCTTGTTCTCAAATAGGCAATTGTGGTTTTTAAATTAGCAGAAGGTGAAATTCTATTTGTCATCAATTTCTCTTAGGGGTTACAGAGCAGAAAACTGCAGACAAGCTGCTTCTTTGATGGCTCACTCCTAAAAATCTCTTTTTGTTCTTTATCTATTTGAACTGACAGTGATCAGAGCTACAGCAGGACAGGCCTCTCTGGAGAAATCACCTTCCCCCTGTCTATTGACAGATTCCTCTGTTCTGAATCAGACAGGCCTTGTCCCATCATAGGCATCAAGGCCTTGGAAGTAGCCACCAATTAAACCTCTTGAGCCAGTAAAATCTGAAGCCACTTTTGAGTGTCTGTTCTGATTAAGCAGGATGTGACAAAGCCCATCACCCACCTCCCAGAGCAGTTCCCTGGTCTCAATTTTCTCTCTTGCCTTCACCAGGTGCGAGAGGTGTGAGAGGAGCTTCACACAAGCTACCCAGCTGAGTCGACACCAGAGGATGCCCAATGAGTGCAAGCCAATAACAGAGAGCACAGAATCAATTGAAGTGGATTAACTGATTGACTGGTTGGAATTAAACTGCAAGGAAAGTCATGATTAAATGTCACGGACACTTAAGCAAAACCAAAGATTTCCTCTGAGCAACTTTCAATCAGTCCCAGAAAACCAAAAGCAGTAATAAAATAAGTAAGATGTTAAGAGATATTGATCCTGGCATGGAAGTGAGACCAGGAAAGAGATTATTTATTTATGACTAGGGATGAGTCTTATTTCAATTGACAAGTTACTTGGGGCTGTTAACATTTCAAGTCCCTTCATGTATTGCTTTAATTATAAAAGCCTTTATAATTGTTATTTAATGCCAAAGTGAGGAATCTCAAGGGTTACTCTGCTCATAGTTATGACCGAGAATGCACATGGACTTGTTTATTGTTGCACCTTTTTTTGTAGCATGACTCAAAGGACCCAGATGTAATCTGTACATTTGGCTGGGCTGGGCTAACTTGATGTTGGCATGGTTGTAGTAGAAATTGCTGTGTGGGACGGGAAGTGATCAAGAGCTATACCTGGGTCAGTGTCAGCCACCTCAGACCAAAGGGCATTTCATTTCCATATCTCATGCCTCACACTCTGTGCACTTTTTCATGCAAGTAGTTTGCATTGGCATTGGCATCGGTATTCTAGAGGAAAAAAAAAGGAAAAAAAAACGGAAAAAAAACCAAGGAATGTTGTATACTGCAAATATACATTATATAAAGAAACAAGTAGGAAAACTATGTTAAATTAATAGAGCTTTCAAATTCAGTCTAGTCGCTATGGAAGACAGAGGTGGTAGAAAATATTTTAAACATTTAAGATTCCAGTCCCTGTGTAAATCACATTATGAGGAGCAAAAAACCAAGAAGATATTTTCTGTCTGGGTGACTGATTTAATGTCATGCTGATTTCTAGGAAATCTAATCAGAAATCCAAGCTGTAGTTCATTGATATTTTTATTCTGTTCGTTTGGATCAAATTGGAAATGCTCCTGTATTAGATGAAGCTTTAAATATAGTTGGGCTGAGTTCCAAAACAAAAGCTAAATCTGAACTCAGACACTATGCAAATTTCTTGGAGGCTTCATAATATTCACTTCATGGAAATTTGCCTGGTACAGTGAATGAAAGAAAGCCAAAATATTCCCAACATCAATGTAAAAAGCTCAGATGCCATTACATCGGTTTGATCTAACAATCTCCACGTTGTCTTTTTTTCATGCTTTTATCCAAGATGTATTTCAGATTTCATGATTTTGCATAATGAAAGTATGCTTTTCACTTCTAGAGGCCAGCAGTGAGCAGTTTGTTTATATATTGATTGTCTCAATGCTAGAGCTGTAGATTGATAAAAATGTAAAAAAAAAAAAAAAAAAAAGCAAAAACACACACAGAGAAAAAAAAAAGATAAAAAAAATAAAAGAAAAAAAACACCAAGAAGGAAAACCTAAACAGTTCTGAGGTCATGCTATATCATAAGGTAAAACTGCAAAATAAAATCGTGGAGATTATGGGGATTAAAACAGAATAATTCAGTTTTGCACCAAAACTGAAGTGCTGACTGGCTCATAAGGGCTCAGTTGATTATATTAAATATTTTAAACACATTTATGGGGATGATTTTAAATATGTAGAGAATTAAGTATCCAGTTCTGTAAAGGGCTAGACAGAATTAGCTTCAAATTTAATACCAGGTTCCAGCCATTTATGACTTCTGCAGAGAGCTCAAGCAGAAAAAGAGCCTACAGTAAAATTCAAATGCATTTAGAAGGAATTTAAAAGCTAAGACATCCTACTGCATGAGGTTTATTTATAATATTGAAAAAACTGCACTGCAGAATCTGGAGTTTGCAAAGCTTTGCAGGGAATTACTTTGGGAGTATTTGTGTTCGGCTATGAAAAATTTAAAAAACATCATGGGGGAAAAAAAAGATTTTTTTTAATCATTGTTCTAGAAACTACCAGATTATCTCATAAAGAAGCTTCATCCCTGTGAGTTTGCAGCTCTGTTTCTCAGTGCAGAGATATGGGGAATAAGCAATTCTGTCATGACTTGCCTGATTTTATCCTCAAAACTATGAGAAACTTTTAGTTACTATATAAATGTGTTTGTTTGTTTGTTTGTAGGTTCAGTGAAGCATGGAAAACTGGGTAGGAAGACTTGTAACTTAAAGGTGTCTATCTGGACACTGTTTTGTTCCTAGCAAGGCTAATGAAACAGAAGAAACCAAAATCAGATCCTAAACCTTTCCTAAACCCTCATCCCTTGTAGTTCACATCTTCCCTTATTTAAGTGACTTAATCTAAAGTAACATTCTGGTGGGGCATCAACTTTTAGTTAACATTTGAACAGCAGCTGTAGATCATTTCGGCAAGCAAATAGTTTAAAGGCAAAAAAAGAGAGCAGGAATTAATAGAGTAAGAGAAAAAAATGTCATGCCCTGAAAAGCAGCTACGTTAGATCAGTGACTTGTGCTGTTGCATTATCTAACCATGCCCCTGCGTTCAAGGAAGTGGTTAGTGGCAGTGCAGAACAATCTACCCCGTGCAGAAAGGGATTTGTAGTTAAATCCTGTAGTGCAAATAGTATGTAAGTATGTGCTTACAGATACTGCAAGTTTCCTGCTGACTACAGATAGGCTTACTGATATGTTTTTTATTTTAAACATGTGTCTAAATATTCTCCTGAATGAGTATGAAGTAAAGATCAATTATTTCAAGATTTTACTGGATTTTTTTAAAAAATGCACTAGAGTAGCGTGTCTGCAGAACTTCTGTTTCTTCCAAGTAATACTTTCTCGAGTAAATCACTATGTTGTGCCATGCGCCTACGCACAATTTCAATTATTGTATTATTTTATACATGGCATTTTCACAACAGATTTGGCAGCATACAAGCAATACAGTGAAAACCCATGATTTCATAGTGGGATGATCCTGAATACAATGTTTGGCATTCTGTTACAACATAGCAAAAGTAAAACTAACATTAAGAAGCTAATATAACCCAGGTTGGGACTAAACAGAATCCAGTTCCTGCCTGCACTCCCAAATGCTGAGTGAGTTTCTGTTCATGTACTGACAGAACAAATGTACATTTAGGTCTATTATGCATACAGTATGTGTTTGCACACAGTAAACTGAAGCAGTAAGTGCAGTCCAATTATCTTTAAATGTAGTGATTATGTGCCTGCCGTTTCAGAACTTCTGAAGCACTTGGCATCTCTGTTTTGTAGTCTGCTAAAAAAAACCCAAGCTTTTTTTTTCATCCAATCCTGAACATGTTGGAAGTCATATTTAAAAATTGTGCCTAATTCTGATTTTTTTTTTCAGTGTGGAATTAAATTTTATACCTTCACAGAGTTATGCCTTTCAGAAATACTTTAGGTCCTTTATAAACCTGCAGTTATAACCCCTAAATATGATAGTTTTTAATACAATTTGATTTTCTTCCCATGAAAGAAAACTGAGTTAGGAATAATGTAATAATTTCAGCATATGACATACTAGAAACTTACAACCAATGATATGTATATCTTTTTCTTTGGGTGATATCATCTCTCCTTTAAATTAATATTTATTTTTGTATGGTGCCATTGCATTATGTGATGCTG
Source organism: Pseudotriccus pelzelni (assembly GCA_035584735.1). Classification (NCBI taxonomy): domain Eukaryota; kingdom Metazoa; phylum Chordata; class Aves; order Passeriformes; family Tyrannidae; genus Pseudotriccus; species Pseudotriccus pelzelni. The sequence goes on along the minus strand of JAWMRA010000090.1, from coordinate 17,161,450 downwards.
TCTTATAGCTGAAAAAATGATGTTATTTCAAACAAATAAATAGGTGAATGTCCAAAAGTCAGTCCTCATTGCTTTTGAGAGTCATCAGTTGCTATGATTTTTTTAGAAATTACAGTTAGAACACTATTCTATTCCATCCAAGTCCTTACTGTATATAAGATTCCAGAAAATTAAATGTTCTGGGATTGCATGAAATTTATTTTTTTTCTCTAGATTTTGGAAGTTTTAACATCATCAAGCTAGTCTGAAAAACTAAATAAATCTACCCTATAGATGTAGAGTATGTTGAAGGGTCCTGTGTTGTAATAAAAATACTCATAACACTGTAATTAGAAAGATAAACAAATGCTTGCGTTTGTTAAACTTCACAAAATTCATCTTTTTTACTGCAAAGGACCAACCAAGTCATGCATGTAGCTGTATTCTTGTGATATCAATGGTAAAGATTACATTGTGTTTAAATGAAAATAACAGGCACACATTTAAAAAAAAAAGATGAAGAAATGTAAATATATTTGTTTAATAAAACATTTCTATTACTGTACCCTAAGCCTTTATCTTATGTTAACATTAGGTATGGAATTTTGTGCATGCTGTGCAGAAAACCAAATACACCTAAACATCTGTGCGATTAAGGTAGCCTCAAATAATCACTGTGCCTTGCTGTAGTTGTCATTATCAGTTTCCAAAAGGTGTTTGCAACTTGGAAGCTGCAAACCCTGTTGCAGAAGAAAAGTGTGAGATCAAGTTTAGTTTTCTTGTTCACTGGGTATCACCTACTTCTGTTGCTGTTATGCTGATGGCACAGTGCAGTCATATGCTCAACAATCATTTGGAATTAATTTGTATAGGTTATGATGTACATCATGTCATACTGTAACCAAGTCTTTCTATTCTGCATACTCAAGTGCGGGGGTTTTTTTATGGTTGATGGCCTGAGACTTGTTTAGTTACCCAAATCCTGATTTAAAAGGATCACCATCTAGTGGACTAAGACAGAAGTTCAAAATTCCACTTGGTGTGATCTCCAAGCTCCTTCTTTAAAAGTCACTGGAAAACCAAAGCTAAAAGCAATAATCATGCTCCACTGCAAGGGACCTTCAGTGCATTTTTTGGCATTATTTCATTGCCATTGTGTATGTCGAAGAGCAGCAATTAGTTCACTAAGTCGCCCGTTGTTCCACTTGAAAAAATATCACTTAAGTATGAGAAAAATGTATCAGCTTCTACCATTTTTCATGCTATATGACCTTTAACATAGCACAAGAACCACCACGGTAGAATAATTGTGCAAAACTACTGTACTTGAGAAAATACTCAGGTAAACGGGCCAGCAGACTGCCTGCTGGTTTGCAAGTAGCAGGGATAGTCAATCATTCGAGCCAAGCTTCTATACATCCAAGGAAAGTTCTTCATAATAAGAAATTGTATTGAGTCATGCTGTATGAGATTATATCACCAAACCCACATAATCTGTCATGAGCTAATGAGACACAAATGTCTAAAGGGGGTGGTGGGTGGTGAAGGAGTCCTTTGGCTGATGGCCCAATCTATGATGTAAAAGAATCCTGGGGTCCAACGTTTTAAAACCCTTTGGGTACATGATTTAGAAGGGGTGAGGCTCAGGTCTGCTAATATTTTTATTTTAACCCATCTACTGAACTTTTTTATCTGGGCTGAGGACTAGGAGCATGCTGCTTCTTTACTTTTGTCTCTGAATATGTTTACTGAGATACGAGGAGGAATCAATCCTGTATTGAAGTGCAAAAGACCAGCAGAAAAAAATAGCATCAGTTTTATTTTTTTGGTTGTTGTTTTATATCCAAATAAAGTGGATCCTTGTTCCCAAACAAATACACAAGAGACCAGCAGGGTTCAAGTCACTGCACACCCTATTTAGGCAGCCTCCTTGGCATCACACAGAATCTGCCAGTTAAAACAAGTCCAGCGACTTCTTAACACCCAAAAAATCCACAAACCCAAGCTACACTTGAACCAATGACACACACATGCTGAAGCTACACTCTGACCTCTGTGTACTGTGTGACTCTCACAGGCTCAGATGTCTTTTTCTACTTGCTGAAGGACAGTCAGTAAAACAGTTTGACAGCAAACTGGGACAATCTCATGTTCCGTGGTTGCCGGGCATCTGATAGCCATTTGGACTAGATCAGTATAATGTGGGGTGCTTAACATACCCAGTTGTCTGGTGAAATCTGAATCACTTGCGTAGGTGTAAAACTAAGAAGACCACAGATATCCAAACACAGCCACGGGAGGTTTCCTATCCGTGTAACTGAGGACGTCAATAAACTAATGGTATAGGAGACCTAGATAAAACAAATTTGAGGGGAACTGGTCCAAGAGCATGGTGAAGGAAGAGGAGCATATAGTCTGTCTCAAAAGGGATCCAAATCTTTGCACTCAAGTCAGTATGTCTCACCTCTGAAGAAAGCATTGACAAACCTTATTTTTTTAAAAACTATTTTAATTACAACATTAGAGATACACCGGTCTTGAAAAGCCACATTAGTGAAGTCTAGGTCATCTGTTGTAGCCATAGTTGGATCACTCTTTCTCCCCAGTGTTGTCTTCTCCAACAACCACAGCAGATGAATGTTACCAACACTTCTTCATGGATTTAAACTTTCTCCAGTCTTTGGTGTCCTCCCCCCTCCTATCTTGTCATAATTTTCATACATAATACTTCTATTTTTCTGTTCCCCTCTGACATTACTGCATTCAATCATTCTCCTCATCTCTAGAGTTTCCCCAAATAAGTTTGCAAATGATCAAGGAAGGGACTTGTATTTGTTTATATTGGCACAAGAAGTCACAGAAACACATTTTTTTTATAATCTTAGCCTCAATAGAATGAGTCAAACCATAACAGTCATGCAGAGTTTTCACCTTGGAATTTGGTGGGGGTTTTTTTAGGGAGCCAAGAACATTTCAGCCTACAGCACACACACTACTAGTGATAAAATATTCTTCTGGAAGCTATTTGGCTTTTTTTTTTTTCATTAGCCTTATACTGGAACAATTGTTTCCTATATTTCCCATGGCATAAAAGGTATTTAGATACAGAGTAAACTAATTTTTTTTTTTAAAAAGCACAACTTTCTAGCAGGTGAAAAAGAGCACGAGAAATGCATACACCGAGCCATAGCCGTAACGTCCGTATGTTTCTCCAAGGCGCACTTAATTTTCTGGTTTTGTTTTGTTTTGTTCTTTTTCTTTAAAGCACAGAAAGCCAGTTTCTTCTGCTTATGCATAAAATCTTCAGGAATGGGGATAATACATTGCTGTAATACAGCACCATATTTCTGCCCAATGAAGAACTGCAGTAGTGCCTAATCGGTCAGCGATAAGAACACCATGTAACTCCCATCTCAGTTTTTGAAATAGCTTATGTGACGAAGATGTATGTTCCATGAATAGGGAGGCAGATACAACAGAAAAGAGCATCTGATTATTAATGTAAGATGCTGTTTGTTTAGCTTGTTTTTTATATAAATCGCTAATGATAGAAAGGAGTCTGCACTGTTCTTTGTTGAGAGGTAAGTAGATATGTGAAGTTTAAGCTCTGAAGGACATTTAGAAGCATATTGTGCCTGCCTTCCATCCTAGTAGCTTTCCTTTGCTCTTACGCTAATAGTAGAATTCTAGAAAAAGATCTTTCATGTACACATTGTCAATACAGATTGGTCAGATTGTTTTTCCTATTTTGCCTCCAACAATTGCTTCTAGAAAAGTAAAGGGCTTGCTTGAAGTGGAAAAATAAAAAAGAAGAGGAAAAAAAAAAAAGAAGAGAAATATCTTTCATAAATTTAAAGGAAAAAATGTTAAAAATGTCTTCATAAAATGGACTGTTTTGTGCATGATTCCTTTCCTTCAGGAGCTTGTTTTCATCTAAAAAGTATTTTGAGAGTTGCTTCCTGTCTAGATCTAATTACTAGAGCAAAAAATCATGAACATTTGTATACTGTGAATCATGATTCTTCTTAGGGTCTATTGGTTGGCTCTTCTGTGTAAACTTCGTAGTAACACTTTTGGTTTTAAAATTATTGCTTTACTTTTTACCATGGCAGCTGAAATAATTTATCTCTTTCAGTCTTGCATGATCATATGGCCTTACTTCACCTCAACACCGTAATGAAGGTACTGCATTGTTCATATGATATCTATTAACCAGTTATACTGTAGATTATGGAAGAATTTTAAGCCATGTGTAGCTTTTCTTTGCCCTCTCATTTGTTTGCCAGTACCTTTCTAGTTTAGAATTTTCCTGTGTCAAATAAGGTTGCTGGCTATCTATCTTTCTACCAACAGCCTAAGTACGAGGGCCTTTTGCTCACAAAACCCCATGGCAGTCTCATGGATACAGACATAAAACTTCCCAGATCTGCTTCCAGTCCAGTCCAGGACAGGATAGCTTCCTTTCTATTATTAGCTCATTGACTAAAACCAAAGCAAAAAATCTCAAGGTAATGACCGAGATGTTGGGTTTGATTTTATCTGACTACATTTTCTCTTCTACTGTGATTCTTACCATCAAGGAAAACACGCATTATAGAAACTGCAGAAAAGAAAGGGAATCTGCATCACTGTTTACTTATGGTTAACTTCACTTCTTTGCACCTTAATTTAGTTTGTATCACTCTCACTTTTAAATGTGTCATCAACAGCGCAGGAACCAAGAACCAATACAAACTACCAGGTTGAATTATGATAAAAGCCTTAATAAAATAGCACAGCAAATACATGATAATATAGTAAAGCCATTAAAAATTATAATTAATTTTTATTATGGCAAAAAGAGTTGTCAGTATACTGGAAATTTTTTTTAATCCGTGCAGCTTTTACATATGTAGTAAATTAATTGTCAAAGTATCTTGGAGTGATGGCTTCATGTAAATTTTTTGAGGAGGGGGAGCTGTTTTTCACAAAATGCTCAACGTATTCAACCTACTTAGTGAGGCTGAGACAATGCAATCTATCCTCAAATCTGTCACAGCCGTAGCTGTAGTCATTTAAAACAGCCAATCCAATCATCCAGCTCTTGATTGTTTGATGTTCTTTCTGGCTTTACACTTTTGATTAAGAGGCTCAGCAAAGAGGTGAAGTTGCAAAATAGCAAAGGGTTCCTTGACCTAAAGAACTTGAAGTCAGCAGGTCACTTATAGTGACTGTGATTTATTGAACAATAAACACAGCCTCACCAAACCCTTTTCTTTCCTTACTGGCCTATTTTTGCTGGCATCATTTTCTTGTTCTGAGGACACATGCAGAGACCTTACAGTAAAATTATTCAGTTTCGATATCAAATAAAATGTATCTTAGATTTTGCCTAACCATAATCATGTATTTAATAAACTATCCTCAAAAACGGGATAAACTAATAATAATAACCTATGCTACTGAAGCATGTCAGAATACTGTACTAAAACAAAGAAAAACACTAGATCTCATTTCATTAAAAAATGAAACTTCAGCAATGAGCCTTTTCTGGAGACAATCGTGTGAAATTTTGGTCTGAGAGTAAAGGGCATTTTTTCTTGGAATGAGGAAAGAGAAGTATGACTTTTCAAGCTAAAATATCTTGTGGGTTTTTTGGGGGGCCATAAAAAAGAAATCAAACAAAAGAAAAAAGCAGCAGGAAAAAAAAAAGTCCTGATTGCTTAGAAATAAATGTTTTCACCACTTTAATTCTTGGAAATGTAGTATGATGTGTAGTGATTTTAAGATATGGCTTTGATGCACAAGTAGATTAATCACACTTAACTAAAGATCTAGTCCAGATTTAAGAAATAATGATTTTTATACTCCTTTTGTCTAACATTTTTCTTAATAAATCTCTCCTGCAGCATATAGTCTTACTGGTCTATGTAACTCACAGATGACAAGTACAAGCTCTCTCCCTTGTGTAAGTACAGGTACACACAGGCATTCACTCTCACTGTCTCTCTCCCTAATCTTTACTAATTCTTCCTTCTTCAGAAGATCCAAACATTTTATAAATGAAAAGAAAATGCAAATGTAAGGGAATAAAGATGAGCTTTCGCAAAACCAGAAGGGAACTTTCTACCAGGATATCTTACTGTCTAACTTTAATAAGCTTAAGCAGAAGAACATGTATTTATCACACGTAATTTTTTCATTAAAACTATTTTTCAGATAAGCGCTTCATTTGTCTCTGAGTCAACAAACTGAATTTGCCCTTGCATTAAATCAAGGTAATCTTCCACATGATAGATCATCTGACTGCCGTTCTTACACACAGTAGTACTTGGGACTTTTTGACAACTTTTACTCTACATTTAAAATTAAATGCTCCATAAAGGAATGAAAAATAAGCTTATTTTAACCAAAACCTTTCCAAAGGAGATGGATGACTCCTATTCTACTCCAAGAGATTTCATCTAGCATATGCTGCCTCAGAGAGTAAGTACCCTTACTGCTCTGCTGCCTGGCTCTGGGGGCTCTGTGAACACTCAGTAAGCTCTGATCTCTAACAGGGTGACAAGCTGGGCAAATTTTTTCCTAAAAGTAAAACTTAACAATTAAAAGCATGGGAAGAGAAAGACCACATATTACATTCCATCTCAAACTGAACCAAAAGGATGTATAAATACAGATAAACAAAGAACGTCTTTAAATACCAATCGTCTAACGAAGTCGATCACATTTTCAGAAAGGAACTACAGGGTTTGGAAGATCAAGCTTTCTGTTTATTTATTTGCTTACAATGGTGTTTTAAATGAATGCAGCCTGATGTAGAACGCTAGTAAGCTGGGGGCTGGCTCCAAATTTTGCTCAGGGACTGTTTTTTTACTGTGCCCACACATGTCACTACAGATCTGCAGTGTCTGAGAAGAAAGGTAGCCACACCAGTTCTGGGACTGTTTGTGTGACATAATTGATGTTCGTATGCTCTTCCATGGTACCCTTGTGTTTCCAAATGCTTAAAGCTGCTAGGAGTAAATGATTTCTTTCCACTAGAGCTCAAAGTGCCAGAAGGCAGGAGAAGTTTAAACACAACTAAGATCAACATTGTGAGTTTACTTGGCCTCCACATCTAGCAACACAGTCATAAATTTCCTAGGCTTCTAAGTGAGAATTTAAAAGGCCCTATAGATTTGTCAAGTTTTCTATTCACAATGCTTCTCTATACAGCTTATATTATTGGAAATGCCAGGAGTTGCACTTTGCATTGTGTTTGATCAGAGGGGTCATTATTCCCTTTCAGATGCTGTTCCACAGTTGACCACTGCAGTGGTGGCAACATTAAAATACTGAAGGCAGCAAGGAATGGTATAATTTCAATTCCCAATCTCCTTCTTTCAGGTATTGTTCATGCTTAGTAAAAATACTGTCTCTGATAAAACATTAGATTTTTATCCTTGGAACTACTTTTATATGGTGACCCTGCTGGGTACACAGATATGTGAGAGCATTATGACTGGTCTAGCAATACTTAAAAGCCCAGTATCTCATTGGAATAGGGACCCTGTCATTGGCAGGAGGCAACTGGGCATCATTTCTGGTAGGGGCTCTTGACATGATGAGAATTATGAAAGATTAATGTCACATTCACACTGGCAAGCCCTGACTTGTATCTGTGTCAGTGCATCATGCAGCCATCCAAGCACTGATAGTTACTTTCCAGTCACCAAACTGCAAATCAATGCAATATGTATTGCTGCACATCATATAACCAGTGATGTTCTTCTGTGGAGTCCGTGGTAACAGGCAGCCTTTGGATGGCCAGTAACACTGGCTTAGCTCTATCAAAGAGCCCTTTACTATCATAAATCCACCCATCCAAGCTCCTTTAGCCTCAGTTGGATTACGTTTTCCCCTTTAAAAAACATACTGTGGTTGAAGTTAGTGAAGCATTTTTCCCAAGTCGTGCATTATGCAATACGGAAAGTATTTCTCAAAGGGTCCACTATTGTTTGCTGTGAGTGACTTAGCTTCCTAGGGAAGGATAATGCCACGCTTTTGGGCACCATGAAGAATGCTTCAGCAGTACTGTCCATAAGTATGACAGCAATGACACCTCCTTCCCGTCCTGGAAAAGTGGAAATGCAGGTCAACTTTATTATTTTTAGAAGTTTATAACCGCCGTAGATAATGTTATCTCAGTTTCTGCTGGCCTACTCCTGTAAGGGGTACAATCCTGCAACTACTGGACCAGCATCATGTTATAACCTATAACCATGCTATAACCTAAGAAACAGAGAAATTTTAAATATTACTAAAATCCCTTGTATATATCTTTTTCTCAGCCCCCTGCTCACTTACTGAGGTGCAAGAGAACTCTGAGCCATAGAGATATTTTTTGTGATCACATCCCCAAACTTCCCAAGGCCCATGTGCAATGAAGAGGTTCAAACAACAGATACAGAAAGGCACAAAAATCATCCAACAGCATCCATTAATTTTGTTCACCCCAATGGCATTGACTTCACTCTCGGCTTCATGAGTCATCATTTATGATCCCGGTAATTTACTGCAGTGGGCATGAGATATACCACAAAATCAATGAAAACGAAGGCAAATTCAGAACTAAGATCAGGACCTGTAAGTCACTAATGTTTGAGAATGATGGAGTGAGAATTATTACATGGATTCCTATCGGCCTCAACTGTCCATGGTATAACTTGCCTGAGTGCAGCATGCAGATTCTTTATTGTACAGGATTCAAGCTGCAGTCTCTGCTGAACCACCTGGCCTCCTTAGCACTTAAAGATGAACTGCAAATCAATTATGAAAATAGAGTTTAGTCCATATTTATGGGCTGAATGTCCCTACTAGCCAGGCTCTAGGGGACATTCAGAACAGAAATACATTTCAGCTGTTCCTTTAAATAATTAGTTTTCCTCTGTGAAATCCTCCTGATAAAGCTTGGTTCCCTGCAGATACGTCTGAATACATCATTCTCTGGTACCACAAGTACAACGAACTGCAGGGTAATACCGGTGGTACTTAAATGTCTTCTATTCATGAAAAGTGTGATCAGGAAATGCAGTTTCCCTATGGGAAGGAAGGCACACACCATATCTACCGGATGATTTTACTCACCGTTCTGTGAAGCTAGTCTCAAAAGACATTTGGGCCCTATTTACTGTTTATATTTCTTTTTCAGATAAACTTATAATATAAACAAGATGCTCTCCTTCAAAATCACTTCAGAATATTTGCCAATCTCTCTTTTCGAGCAAAGAAAAAAAAAATTAGTGAAGTTCTGGATATGCTATCAGAAATGGAAATTTACCAGCCACAAGGCCAAGGAATAGCATAGCTGCATCACAACAGCATTATTTGTCCTTTCCAGGAAAACTGTTCTCAAAAAACCCCTCTCCCTAATAGGGTTATTATGGCTTATATTTACCAAGGACAACAGAAGCAAAGGAATTAATTGAGGAGAACAGTTCTCATTTTCGTAGCATTTTGCTGTTTCTTTTTTGCTACTGGAACTGCACAAAGCACATTCAAACACCAGTTTGAAAGGCTTTGTCAGTCATTCTCTCCTCCTAATCCAAAGGTCCAGCTGGGGACCTTCTCACA
>JAWMRA010000090.1:17119367-17134065 GCA_035584735.1 Pseudotriccus pelzelni | reverse complement strand
GCATGGTGGGGGGAGGGTAATGGGGGCCCTGGGACTGGGGACCTCACTGTGGTGCAGCCATGGCAGAGGGGATGAGATTAGGCAGGACCCAGAGAACTCTGCAGGAAAGTAAAACCCCCTGGCACCCTCCCTGTGCGCTGCCCCAGCAGCTGAGAGAAGTCCTCCGAGATGAGCAGACCTCTGCCATGCTGTGTGCACTGCCTCCACTTGCTACTGCTGTTTTCTTTTCTGTATTACCTCCACATTGCCCTGTTCATACAGAAACTTTAGTAGAGCACAGTATTAAACATTTGCCATGTAAATCCGTTCCTTTAAAAAGGATAGGTGGAAATATACATCAGGTATTTTGTTTAATTAACCTCCCTCTTCTTTACAGTTTTTCCCTGAGCATGTGTCAAACATTAAACAATACGGGTTAAAAAGGTTAAATTATTTTCCTCTCTCTGCCACTTTATGACACAAATGTCAACCACAGCAAAGCTGCATGCTATGCGGACCACAGCGTCAGTCCAAGGCCAGAGCAAAACCTTGTTCTTAGCTTTGCAATTATCTCCAGATTCTCAGCTGCACTGGGGCTGGTGGATACTCGTCCCCACCATGGGGAAGAGAGACGGGACAGATCCCCGGGACTGCATGAGCACCTGCCATCTCTGCAGATGCCCTGTTTGCCCCAGGCTCCCTGGGGTACTGTGCGTGGGGGTAATGTGCTCATGGACCCCTGGGGGAAACTGGGCTGAACTGCTCTCCCCACATCCCCACTTCAGGATGAGCCTCACAGCTCCCTCTTTCAGGTAACCCTCAGACTCTCCCCTTCCTTGATTTGCTAGTGGAATGATGGTTTGTTATTTTTAAAAAAGTGCAGATCCTGGAATTTCCATTGCTGAGTACAAGTCAGTCACAAGCTTAGCAATTCGGGGGGCTCGCTGGGGCCGTTCTTGTAAAGGAAGAAAAGAGAAAGAAAAAAAATCCAACATGAGGTACAGCAACAAAGAAAATCCCTTTTTGAGCTATCAAGCCCTCTTTCCCCAGCCTCTGTGAATGCCTCACCTCCTGCACAGTCTCTGAATATAAACTTTGCTCAGCACACTCAGGGTAATCTTTTCACATCATAAAACTTATAATCCTCTTAAAGTGGTTTCGTAGGGTTTGAGGTATGATGCACTTATCAAACAACTGAAACAAATAAATCAGCTTATTTAGGCTGTGGTCAGTGTGTGTAGCTCTGTGTACGCAGGGAGGAAGCCAGTGCCATACCAGCATTTGTATACATTAGCAACAAAGCTGTCTGTGACAAGCTGTCCTCTGCACAACTAAATATTTAGTTGCATATCATAAGTAACTTCTTAAGCGATTAAAGAGAGAGGGTGCTCTCTGTCCGTGCTGGCGCGGGCAGCCAGGGCTCCAGGGCGAGGAGCGTGACTGGCTGGGGAGGAGAGCCCTCGGAGCGGCCGTATGGATGCAGGAAGGGAGGGTGCCCTTGGCAGTCCTCAGGCACACACTCCGCAGGGCCCTGGGACTGGATGGGGCAGCTCTGCCACCTGGGGACAACCCCAGCCCGTGCTCAAGCGTGCTCGGGCACGCTTCTCTGTCACTCTTCCCTGCCCAGAAACTGCCTCCAACCAGGCTCCACGTGGATTTCTTGCGTATTTGTACAGAGTTCTGGTTTTCAAATATTTGTTGCTGGCTTTTACTGGTGTTAGAGCAAAGCTTTTTTTTAATCGTGACTGCATTTACGGATTCCCAGGGTTGCATATTTTTTGCATGTGCAAAATTAAACTAATAAAGCGATTTCATATTGAAGAAGTATGGACTATATGCATCCTGTTCAATACAAAGACATTGTTAGTAAATTCAAAATCTGTTAGCTTGTAAAATTTAACTTTGAAAAACAATTAGCTAGAAAAGCCATCCCAGACTTGCTCCTGGTATGTTTTCCTGTGTGTACAATAAATGCCGTCTTCAGACAATACCATCACATCAGCACTCACTTAAAATGTTGTGGTTGTTGGGATGTAGCTACATGCTTAATAGAATATTTTAAATTTGATATTTCATCTAGAAAAACAGAGAAGGAAATCAGGAACATGGATTGAATTTTTGCATGAAGGGATCCCTCCTTCTCCTGCTGCCTCCTGCCCCTTCTGCTCTCCAGAAGGTATTTCAGCTTTTTTTTTTAACTCTAAATGGGGAAACTCCAGAGGTAATTTAAACTATTCTTAAGATTATTGAAGTAACTTCTGTTTCAGTGTGTGCAGGCAAAGGGCAGACCAGGACCAGGCCATCATCCCATGTGGATGAAGTTGGGAAGGGTCTGATGGTGGCAGTGTCCTGCACCCCACAGCACCTGACACATCATCTTGTCTCCCAGATCTCCCTTGCCATCTCTTATGTGCCTTGGCCACAAGGAATGCCCCAGCTGTGCCAGGGCTGTTCTGGGCACCCATAGTGCAAGAGCAAGTGTGCGGTTGGCAGCAGCTCCCATGGGGAGAGTAGGGACTCAGCCCAAAACATCTTCTAGAGATGTTTGTTTACACTGAGATACTGGAAATACAAAATATTTTCTGCTACCAAAAAAAATGTCAGGAGTTTGTTCTGGTGTCAATGGCATGGAGGAACTTTCAAGACCTTGCTTCCACAAAACTCTTCACAGAGATTTTGTTACTTGCATCCAGGAGAGCAGCAGGAGAAAGCCAGTAGCATCATCATCTTGTTTTCTAGCACAGTTTGCGTTAACATGAAAATTAAAGTACAAATAAATATTCACCAGAAAATAATTTCAGTCTGTCATCAAAATAATCTACATTTATAAGTTATCTAAAGTGAGTCGTATTAGCCTCTAGCAGCTCTGAAACCATCATGAATTATTGAATAAGTAATCTTTTTTTTAATCGTTATTGACATAATAAATATATTTGCTTGAAAACATCCAGAGTTGCATAGGCATAGAAGTATTTATGGTCCTGTGCTTTTTATGGCACTGTTTTACAGGGTGCTGTCAACTGTAGAGGGGAAACAGAGAGAAAGGTTTCACCTCTGATGTTTTAGTCAGGAGATACAGGGCTTCAGTCAAGTGCATCTCTATAGGCCCTCATCTTCATGAGCCACAAAAGAAAAAAATAAAAAATTTAGATGAAAACGGTGTGACTCAATTTACTATTTCTTTGATGGTTAATTATTTAACTACTACAAGTCTGTTGTCCTACAAAATGAAATAATACTGCTAGAATAACAGAGAGTATCTTAAATTAACATTAACTTGAGAATAGAGAGCTTAAATTAACATTAATTTGGTAACCAAGAGTGGGCTTTAAATTGCCACCAGATCAGCTCTGGAAGCAATGAAAAATTACAGAGTTTGGGGCCTAAAATCACTTTCAGAATGAGGGCAATTTGTCAGGCAGAGCTGAAAATGTTTGCATGCAGCACCTAAAGAGAGGGATGGTGACTGCAGCCACAGCAGAAGCTGCCACTGCCAAAGACAGTTTGCCAAGCATTGTGTGGGATGTCCTGTGGCACAGAATGCATTTCCACTGAGGAAGAGTTGCTGAAACATTGAAATAAAAGGTAAAAATACTGCCATGGGAATTCCTGTGTGCAAGAGTGTGTCGACACAACAATAATTGAATCAACCCACGCTATGCACATTTGCAGCTGGGATGTCTTGGTTAAATCCTGTCCTGGCACCTGATAGGTGCCTGGGCAATCCTGTAGCCAAACAGTGACATCTGGGACACTTTAGGCTTTCCTCTGGGACACTCGAGGGTGCAAAGTGTTTGTGAGGAAAAAAGCTCCCTCTGCAGTAAAAGCTGCATCATACCTTTTGCCTGTTTCCTTCAGGCAGTAAATGTATCATCAGTGGCTCTTCAGTTTTCCAAAGTAAAAAAATTAGCAATCACTAGCCATGAAATCACAAGAGTGCTTGCTGTAAGTGAGAAAAAACCCCAGCAGCCTATTTTAAAAAGTGCTTTTCCCTGGAATGTAAGCTAGACGAAGATTTAGCCTGCTTTTTTTTAATTTAAGTCTGGTGGAGCAACATGTTATACCTTGCACAATCACAACAAATCAGTCTTTATTCAAGTGTGAAAATTAAGGCATAAATTTCTGTCTGCTTAGCTCTCAAAACAATGTCACATTATAAGAAATGTGATATTTTGAAGAGAAACAGGAAAAAATTTATCAAAGTTTTTGTTACTATTGCATTATCCTCCTGCTTGATCTACTGGCTACAGATACTTGGTGTCTGCTTAAGTGCTTTCCATTCTTCCCATAAGCAAATTCTGGTTGAAGACTATATATCATTTTACTCTTGATCACTGCTAGTCTCAGTACCTCATTACAGCAGACCACTTTTTGAAACTGAGCTATAGCCCAGATAAATGATTGTATAAAGTTTTAAATAAACATACAACATCTATGTTATGTTGTTTCACAGGGATGATTTATAGTCATTTTCTTCATCCAGTCCTGAGCTCTGGACATAAAAGACACTGAGCTCTCTGCTGTTTATCCAAGCTAAATCCTCTGTTTGTTCTGCATAAGCGTTCTTGATTCTTTAATATATTGCAGGCTTTAGCTTCAGGTTTATTCCCTCTGGGATGGTGGAATTAGATACATTAACTGACAAAGATAAGGTACGGACATTGTAGCTTAATAGCCATTAAAATAGATACTGTGATAATAAAAATGGAGTCAGGAAAGAGAGTCAAGGTTGCGACATTTTAAAAATATGTATTTATACGACTTAGATGAACAAATGCAAGATTTAAGAAACCTCTATGAGGAAACCCCCAAATGATGGTGGAATTTTGTTTGGTTGGGGTTTTTTGTTTGTTTGTTGTTGTGTTTTTTTCTAAGGAAAAGAGAATCAGAAATGGAAGATACTGTGAACCAAGTTACATATTGCCTCTTATGCACCCAAAGAGAATTTTTTTTCTTACTAAAATGTACACTATGCAATCTGGCTTCCAAGCCATTGAAATACTGCTCTATGCTACAAGAAAATTAGGATAGCACTGTGAGATAAAGCAAGTTTCTGTGCCTTAAAAAAACCCAACCAAAAATCCATATGGATTCTGTTTATTACGTTCCTTCCTTAATCAGCATGTTTAAATACATATGTATGTTCAAACTGCATAGGGTAGTCTATTTACTTCGTACTGCTACTCTTCACTGCAGTCCTTGTTCCTCTGTTAAAAAAGCAAACACTAAATACCTGCTTTCTCTTCTTTTGTGAGCCTAAATAGAACAAATTTTGAGCTAAGCCCACTAAAATTTGCTTTGTAGTTTGGCTCAGTATTCATTCCTAATTTTTTGTGTAAAAAAAGTGTTTGCATTTAAAGATCTAATGCCTACAACAGGGGAAAGATTTTAAGAATTATAGTGTTTAATGTGACATACTCTAAACCATCTCTTACCGTAGTATAAAAGTTAAGCTAAGATTTTAAAGGCCCTAAATGGACTTTCATTTTTTCTAAGTCAGGATGAACTGGTGCCTAAGTAACAGACTAGGCACTTTCACTGCCAAAAATTATCTAACTAAAAGTTTGAATCTGGCAGTATGAACAGCAGCCCTGTCTGTACTCATACAAGCTTATTATTTTGTGGTACACAAGTTAGTATGTTGTCTATGCTCTGTAACAGATTGCATTCCATAAAGCATGAAATGTATTTTTATCTGAAACTTGAGTGGTAAAATAAGCAGCAATCAAAATAAACGCATGGGCAGGCTTTTCTATTTCTTTCTTTTTATTTTTTTTTCTGTGTTGTTATTCTACAAGCATTTATTTTAGCTAAGATACCTCGCTTTATAGTGGTGGGATACTTCCAGGAATAATGGTGTAGATGATGTGAATGACTTATTCAATGAGCAAAAAAGAAAACTCATTAAAACTCTCAGGTCTTCTGAAAGATTGCTGGAGTAAGAATAAAAATTATCTTAAAAAAAGCAAATACTTTCTCTAGATGCTACGTTTCAAAAAAAGATTATTAGATCAAGATTGCTTTCAATACAAAGTATATAAAGTAGCACATAATTTGTCTGCATGTTTAAAGTATCAAACTTTTTTATCATTCATTGTAAACAATGAATTTATTTGTTTGCTGGGGAAATCTGCTATTCTCATCATCCTGTGTATATGTGATAACAGGAAAAGGACAAAGAAAAAAAAAGTAGGGGGGCTAAACTCCACTTTAGCAAAACACCCCAGGAATTTCTTGTTATCCAGGGAAAGGCTTAGGTTTTGTGAGTGGCAGCAGTCTTTTCCATATGAGGGCAAGTGCAGGGATGCAAAGTCACCTCTTTCACTTTTCTGTGCCCTCTGTGGCCCAACAGTCCCTGAGTTTTTGTACTGAGTTCCAGACCTGGATGAAGAATTGTGACCATCTCATGGGCACAGTCATGTTTGGCATGCGGGTGCAGGCATCCTGCTCGGCAGAGGCCAGTGGGTTTCACAGCATTTGAGTTGCTTCGATAAAATTTGGCCTCCCCCCACCTTCAAGACTCATTTCCAACAGTATCTGTAATGTTTGTTAGGATAATAGGGATTTGCTTTTATTAGTATTTCAATACTAATAAGTCATGAAATGATTTTCCTATAAAAGTTTTCACTAAACCCCCCGTAATTACTTATTTACTCAATAGATGGGATATAGCAAAAAATGCTTGACCTTTTCTTTTCTACACAGCTGTAACAACCAAGAATTAAGTAGCTATTCATCAAAGCATCGGTATAAGGAGGAATCACCTTCATCTTGTCAAGAGAGGAACAAGAGTAAGTAGTACTGCCACATACTATAAAAAGTCTTGTTTGGGGCAGACCCAAAACTTTAGATATTTTGCCTTTTTTCCCGCCCTCATTGACTGATTTTATTTAATTAATCTCCGAACAAGACTAATCTAGCCTGTCTTGGAAGGCTGCAGCCTTAGACTCCCTTAACTTCCCTAGAAATTAGAGTTATGCATAAGGATTTAAGGTTTGTTTTTTTTAAAGCTTTCAGATGAATTGATAATTAGCCAGAAGAATGAAATACTGATTCTTCTACTATAAAAGAGCAAAGTAAATAGCCTGTACTCATTTGCTGAAGAAGTATCCCAGTAGAAGCTATCTATCCCTTTTAGGGCATAAAGCAACTGCAACCAGCACAGATTGTGAATAGCAGTTTGCAAACCAGTTACACAGAAAAGCTTTTCCCACATTATTCTCGTTTTGCTGATAGGAAGTGAAGGCCTAGAGCCCTGCTCAAGATCACTCAACACCCCTACAACCAAGATGGGCAGAGAAACCACAGACCTTGTGTCCAACCCTCAGCCTACCAGTGGGATCACCTTCATGAGTGATTCAGGAGAGATTTTGCTGTGTTGCAGAAAGTACTGCAACATAAGCTATTGGTCAGAATGGCAAAGCATTGCTTTTCCCTTACACAGTGTTTGAGATAAAGCCTTTTAAGATGTCCTCCTGCTCAGCCTACCTATTTCTACTCAGGCTTTTACAAGCCATCTGCACTGATGATGATATAAGCAAATGAAATGGGATCAGTGGCACAAAAGTGTCTATTCTCGGGTAAAACTTTAGGACGGTTTTTATGATGTGCTGTCTATATGCAATAAGATGATACAGCCACAGAGTCAAAAAAAAAAAAAAAGCCCCTCTGCCCTGCAAGATGTTGGGACAGGTGAAACTCACTTTAAAGACACATAATCATGTTGCTGAGGTGTGCAAGTTTTTCCACAAATAGCAGTGCCCTCTTATGCACTTATCAGTTCCTTAGGGTTCTGGTGTGTTCTTTCTTGCTTTTGACACTCTACGGTTTTATTTAATTTATTTTAGATTATTAGCCCCATTCATTCAGTCCAATTGCATTATTGTCAGAAAAGACAGGATAACCCAGTAAGGTAGGGTATTTAAAACATCACTGCATCCATATTCGGAAAAACTGCAATAAAAACAATTATTGTTATAGAAGCAACAAAAAAGTTACCTAGGTCAAACATATCCTGTGCATGGCCTGGATGATTCCTGGAGCAGCAGGTAGGTTCTGCAGTTTACACCAAATATGCATTGGTACTCATGAAAGCACACCCACAGTGCTGGTTCTAAGAACAAACTACTAACTAAACTGTCTTATTTATTTGGATGAGAAGCAGACTTCATGTCTTACACGAATGGGACTCAACCTTCACTGCTTGCATGTCTAATTATAAAGCAAATAGCAGCTCATAGTGCTTTTCAGCCCTGATCCAGATGACCTATTGTATTACTGTATTAATCTTGTTGCCAAAAATAGCCTTTTCAGTCAAACATACTGATGGTCTGGTGTCAAGGAACACCTCTTAACGTGAGATCAATAAAATTATTTTCTGTACCTCCAAATGTGAAAACCAAAACACAAAAACACCCTCACTTAATTCTAAACTATTAAGCAAATACAGAAATGTTGTAGACTTACTATTGCCACTTAAGCCTAAATTTTACAAAAGAAGTATTAGTTTGATTGCCTGCTCAATTCAAAACCAAGTAATCTTGCTGCCCTATTTACATTTGCATTTGTAAAACAAAACATATGATGTTCATAGTAAATAATAATTTTCAAATTTTCACAGTTTTTTTCATAGTATATTGACAGCTATGAGCAAAGTATGATAACTGCTGAAACAGCACTGGGCTGTGGACTGTCCTACTAGACTCCATCTGTTTCACTAAAGCCACTCTAAATTTTGATGCCATATTATCTTGTCAATGCAGTTACGTCTCAGCAACTGCACTAAAACCCTTTGCTCAAAGAGTCAGTAACACCAAACACCTCCATAACCATCTACTCTCTGTGTATGTTGTTAGAACGAAACTTTTTTGCAGCAACACATACATGGCTTAAAATGCTGTTGAACTACTACAAGTATTTCACTTGGAAAAAAAAGTACTGGACTACAGAGTAGGGGACCTCACTTTTCCAGAAGCATTATTAATGGGGACTATTTTAGTCTTCGGTGACAGGGAATGACAGGCTGTAGCATTTCTTCAAGTTAAGAATAGAAAATAACTGTACTTGCAAGAATTCAGTTACTCTGCATTAAAGCTGCCATGTGGTTACTGTACATTTATACATCAGAAAGTCAGTAAATTATTTTTCTATAAATTTGTCTCTCAAAGATGAATTTTTTTTCCCTTTCTGTTCTGAATGCCAAACTCCTGACTGCTTCTCCACCGCAGAGACTTCATATCTGGATAGCCGACATCTGTAAAAACATTTCTAATGAAAACACTACTAATACAACCCCCTGGAGAAACAAATGAAATGAGATCTAAGTATGCAGCCGCCTTTCTACAGCTCTGTCATTAACAATAGTGAGACTAGTGCTTCCCATCCAAGCCTTGACACAGGTCATGATCATTTAGGCACAGTAGTAGCAAAATAAATAATTGTGTAAATATGTATTAACTGGTATAAATACTTCAGTAGCACTTAGAAGATATGATAAAGGACTTCTGTTTTTAGTTGTGCATTAAGGTTTATCTCGGTGGATGGAGGGAGAAGCATTTAAACTACAGTGAAGTAGAAGTACAGATTGAATACTTGAAAGCTCAGTGCCAGATATAACAATGCTTCTTTTACGCAACAGCAGTTTTGAAAGTGTATTAGTATTAAAAGCGTCAGATCACTGCTAAAATATTATAGAAACAGTGGTTATAGCTTCACTCCAAAAGTACAATATACTGTAAAGATCCATAGTGTAACAATATACTTAAATAATTCAGATTCAAAGCAAAACAATACCATCTTATTTTCAAAATAATTTGTAATTTTTTCCATAATGCATTCCACCGCTTTAAGATGCAAATCAGAATTTATACACAATTTTCCTGTTAGTCAGTCTAACAATTATCAGGGATAACAGGTCTGTTTCTTTGTAAGAGTTCTCGAAATCTCAGTTAATGCTCGATATCAAGACGTATAAACACACTATATCCAGGTTTCCTGCCTTACATTTAAACCTGTAATAGGTGATTTGAGGTAATTCTTTGGTAGCAAAGATTGGTAACAGCAAATCCACAGCACTGGCAGAAAAATAAGCACATAGCAACACAGGAGGGGATCCTCTGTCTGAAGATTATCAGGAAAAAACAAGAGTATTTCTAAGCCTCCTCATTTTCAGGCGGGCTAATGCTTTTCCTCTGAAGGGTTGATTAGATCCTGTATTTGTCCAATCCAAAGTTTCTTCATTCAAAGTGAACTGCAAGTTCTGAGCCCAAATCCTAAAGCAGATGAAGGCTGGAAACGATTTAATATGGAACTGATTCAGAGCAGCCACCCCACTCCCCCACTCTCTCCAATTTGGGTTCACAGAAACATACTGGTAAGAGTACTTGTTTTGAAATAATTCCACTAACTTCCCTAGTGAAATCTGGGCACAATAAAACCAATAGGAGTTTGCCAGAATTCCAGGAGGGCCTAGCTGCTGCTCCTCTTCCTGCCACATTTTCTCTGGCGTGCGTATGCAACCAGGACTGAACCTGCAAACAGAGGTCTCATTTCCAGCAGTCTTCCTATGCTGGGTAAATTAAAACAAGCTCCTTATCTCATGCATCCGTTTCAAATGACATTTCTTTTGCAAAGAAGAGAGATTAAGACAAAAATCTTAAGATATTTGGTCTCTCTGCTGAATAACTATAACCTTTAAAATGCTTTTGGGATAATAAAAAGGCAAATGGAACCCAACATAGAAATCTTTTTTAGAGAAGAGTAATATTGAGCTCATGTCTGAGCTCATTTGATCCATATCTACTACAAATTGCTTCTGGAATATTTCAGTCTAAAGCACGTAGACAAATTGTGCTGGAAAAAATCAAATTGAAATACCAAGCTTAGAGTATCTTCACTATCTATCCATATTCTAACAAACATAAACAACAAACACTAAGAGTAAGGACTATGTAACAAAACAAAAATGTTAAGTAAGTGTTATGCTAAGCTTTTTTAACAATCATAAAATTTATGCTTTGCACATTGATCTTTCATATGGCTAAGTGGACCTAAACAGCTTAAATTATCAGGTTTATAAATGATTTTTTAAAATAAGTATTCTATGATTTATTTTTACACAATATTTTGATTCACCAGAGAGAAAACTCATCCAAATTCCTTTTTAAAACCCGTAGCAACATGACTGCCTTTTTTTTTTTGTTACATGGCACAGAAGTAAAATTAATTTTGATTACCAGGTTCATCATTTTATGGATTCAAGCACTAAAGACTGTCATATTATAGGAAATAGCAACCAATTTTTTTCTTTCAAATATGTAATTAAAAAATAAATGCAAAGTCCTTAATATTCACTTAAAAATCAAATTTTATTTAATAAAATACACCTGAAAAGTCACAGAATACCAGTCCAAAAAAAATGACCAGTTACAAAAATTTAGTCAACACCGTCTTTGTAATATTTAAGTCTCAGGCACCCTCCAGTGTTCGGAAAAGAAACTACAAAAGTGAGCAAGCATTTGAAGAAAAACAGTGTGAACAAGTTTTCCTGTCAAGACAGAAACTCCCCGGGTTATTTACAGTAATTGCATATAATCATGCATCAGTGATATGACACAGCCATGATGAAAAAAATATTGTAAAATTATATGTCATGGATATCTACGGAATTTAAGGAGGTGATATTTTCTCTGCTAGTGGAGAGGGATCTCTAAGTACTTTGAAAAATATGGTAAAGTGTGCAAAGTATTACAAAAGCATTTCTTACAAAGTCTGGTATTGATAAATATTCAAGTATTCCTCAGCTAATATGATCTCCATGTTTGTTTTTTTTACAGCTTGTTTATAACTTTTCTAAAGAGTCTAAATTAATAGTTTATTTAAACAGGAGACACACCCATGGTAAGGACAGGAGAAAAACCAATGCATTTAGAGATAAAGCCAGATAAGATACACCTCTTCCCCATTTTATAATTAATACAAAATTAATTTGTATACTTTTGTATTAATTATAATTTCTATAATTAATACAAATTAATACAATTTAATTAATACAAAATGGGAAAGTCAAATGTATTCAAACACGTCTATGAAACTTCACTGATTTTACGTAAAAAACCCAAACCAATAATTTTTCCATTGGTATCTTCGTTCACTTTTAAAAGTAACAAATCCTAAGACAGTTTTTGTACTTGACATTCAAAAGGAAACACTTGTGAGCACAGAACAGACAAAAATGCCTATTGAAAGGACAGCGTTGTAAGTTAATGTCAGGCAGATCCACACAAATATCACAGAAACCGAATGAAGGGTGGAAACCAAAACTTTTTCAAATGTGATTATGCACAAACTAACGTTACTTATTGATTTCTGTTCTGCACCCTGTTCATACTTCCACAATCAAACAGTTTTATTTACAGTTTAAGTGGTAATGAGATAACATCCTTTGAAATACATGTTAAGTAACTTCGAAGTGGTTACATCTTGATTGAAAACAACTTTAATTAAACCAAGAGCTTTTTATGTTTGTGTTCAGAATTTAAAGTGTATAAATTCACTGAATTGTTGCTTCAATTAACTTTCCTCATTAGGGATCAATGTAAGAATGCATACACACTTCTGAATACGATCTTTACTCTCCTGGGTTCACCCTTACGAGTTCATGTGCAAAACCACCAGGGGAACCAAGGGATATTACCTGTACAATCAGGCTAGTTAATAACTGGTTCAGCTTCAGTTCCATAAGGTTTGATTCCCCCTGACACACACCTCCTCAAAACCTTGTCTCTTATTTACTACAGAGCTTAGTTGTATTAACTACAGTTAGAGAAGCCAAAATTGATTACCTTGTCATTTAGTAAAAAAAAAGTAACATTTGGTCAATGCTGGAATTCAG
Source organism: Pseudotriccus pelzelni (assembly GCA_035584735.1). Taxonomy (NCBI): domain Eukaryota; kingdom Metazoa; phylum Chordata; class Aves; order Passeriformes; family Tyrannidae; genus Pseudotriccus; species Pseudotriccus pelzelni. The sequence goes on along the minus strand of JAWMRA010000090.1, from coordinate 17,121,194 downwards.
TTCAGAATTAAGAGCTTTGTCAGGGAAAGCAGCTGACATCACTTTTCCCTAGTACACCTGAAGAGATATTTTAAAAAATTTAAAGAAATAATGACAATATTGACCAAAAACCTCTTAGAATGAATATTAAAAATATTACAAGTAAACCTAGTCAGGGTGATGCAAAAAGAGGTAGTAAACATTTCGGAAGAAAGTACAAGGATAAATATATTTACACACACACACATATATATACACACACGTATGAGTACAAAAACATTAAAAACCAGTCATTGTCACTGTAAAACTTACAACTGTGCTTAACTTGACATGTTGCAAACATTTACATGGACTTCAAAGAGAGCTGGCAATGGTGTGCAAAACAAAGCATGACATCACATACTTTGCAAAGTCGTATAGGTTTATAAAAATCACTCTATTCAGATTTTGGCTCTTTTTAACAGCTTTTTGTACGCTTTTAAATCGTGATGTTCCTTTTTGAAATAGCTTCTCTAATTTGACGATCAAGTTCACTTACAATGTGATCTTCATGATTATAGACTCCCGTTCTCAATAGAGTATCCCTCTCTTCTATCAGACGAGAGAGGTAATCATCTGTGTTCTCATTTAGTTTTCTACAATGAAGACCATCCACTCTACCAGCAGAGTTATCTTTAGCATCTTGCAATTGCTTTCTCTCTTCTTCTTGTTGCTTTAGCCTGATGGTGATAAAATAGAAAGAATCAGACAACTATACATTAAAATCCACTCTGATTATTTTCATACTAAGTCTTTAGTTTAGCTACTGAAGTACTTAGAAAAATAAAGAAATCTGCAAAGGTAACAAATTATTCTCTCTATGGGGAAAACAACTCAAAGTAAAAGAAATATTAAAGTAACACTTAAATTCTAAGAAATCCTTTTCTATATGCATATGTAACTATGATACTTGCTGTCAAAGCTTCTACTTTGATTATGCAAAACGTACTCAGATTAAAAGGGTTCAACATACAAAACTAGTGCAGACAGTTTTTGGAGGACAGTATTAGGTAGATCTAAAATTTGAATGCATGCAAAATAAGAACAGTACATGTTCTTTTCTTAACACAGTAGTTATACTTAGAACTGAAGGATTAAAATGGAAGAAAGCCTGGTACTATAAAACTATGACCATAAGATAAAAACCAGGTACTGTTGCATTTTATAAATGTATAATCTTTATGTAAGGGACACTAAACTGTGTTCTCTCATTGGACTGACAGCCAATTATAACCTTGATTTAATTGAACTTTGTCCTAATTTTAGGCTGACAGCAAGAAAAAAGAAGGGAAGGGGCTGGTGTGCAAGAATCTTACTAATATTTTTATACCTGTTAAGTTCATTTCTGATATCCTCCAGCTCTTGTCGGTCTGTTTTCCCCAGCTCTTTTTCTTCCGCTGCCAAATAGCGCAGCCTCATGTGCTCCAGCTCTTGCTGCTGCTTTTTAAGATGAGCCATTGCATTTTCTTGTTCACGCTAATGTGGGAAGGGGTGAAGACATAACTCAGCTGAACATGTGATTAAATGTAAAAGTGCAAATTACAGTGACAGAGCAAAAGTTTAGGAATGAAGTCATGACAATTAAGTCTCCAGAAATATTAGAAATGTAGGAGTTAACAGAATGTCTTATTGCATTACAGAAATCACCAGATAAGTCCAGTGACTATCACAGTCACAGTAAACCTGTCCAAGCTGGATCAGCTGAAGCCCAGTCACAGATATCTTCCCATTAACAAAATGGCAAAAATGTTAACAGACCCTTCTACTAACTCTGGCTTAAGTTGGTAAACAGAACTTGGACTTCTGGAA
>JAWMRA010000090.1:17099385-17119292 GCA_035584735.1 Pseudotriccus pelzelni | reverse complement strand
TAAAAGCTAAATAGCTGCAGGAAACTTCTATCACCAGTCCCATAGTGCCTAGTATTAAAGCTTCAAGAACTACTTTTTGAAATTGCAACATGTGCTTAGAAAACAAGCTCTGAAAACAAAATTCTGGCAAGATTTTATGTTTGCATAGCACCATGTGACATTTTAAATAACTTCTTTTGTGGATTTAATCCAACCATTCTATGCATTTTAAAAGTTTACTTGTCTTTTTACTTGTTTTTACTTGTTTTTTTTAAGCTCTACACACACAATGTAACAAAAGTAAGGTTTGAGTTCACTGCCACCTCATGACAATAGTGTCTTAATGAGAAATATGGTGCTCTCTCCACTTGTTTTCCTCCCAGTTATCTTCCATATGACCTTGTGCAATAAGTCAATACAGTCAGTCTCATACTCTGAATAAGACAGAAGTCCTGAAGTAGTTAAAAAGTATTACAAGGGGTTATAAAAACACCCTGGATTTAAGTATATGGTGAAATGGAAGGATATCTCTGTAATTCTGACATTGCCTTCATACAAAATATTTGATTGTTAATAAAATCAGTTTTATATTTACTATGGGGGTAAAAAAAGGGATAATTTTTTGGTTGATAGGTATGAGCATATCCTTTATATAGTCAACCTATTTGGAAAACTTTAGTAGGGCAGTTTCCTGAATCTCAGTTGCCAGCACTGTAAGCACTCCCTGTTGATGACCAATAATTGACAAGATAATCTGAATTTCACAAGGAATTGGTATAAACAAAGACTCTAATTGTTAATGTGAACAAACAAAGCAATACAGAAGTACTTGACCAGAAGTCATAGCATGCATGTAAACACAAAATATTTTTATACTAAATCCAATACATCAGCCAGCCAAATTAAATGTTTTAATTAATTAATTTAATTAAATCACCTGCAGTGAGACAGGTGATAAAGCTTGAAGAACAATTTGTTAAAGGGTTACATGCTACTAATAAAACCAGAAGCAGGAATCGTCCCAAAGAGTCTAAAGCTGAGAGACGACTGAAGCTTAAAAAGATTTGGTGAAGATAAAGCCATAGGCTTTCCTTCCACATCAAAAGTTCATTACGGAGGAATATTTTCATGTCAGAAACACCCATTTTAATGTCAGACAGGTTTGAAGAACAGGAATCTACAAATACATATAGCAAATACTAAAAAGTCACTACAGACAGCTGACATTTATCCAAGAATTTTCAAGAATATAACGAAATTCAAAGAAAGTTGCAAAACTAACTGGAGGTTAGTCTTAATCCATCACCAAAACTGGTATTGACATCACAGGAATAACTATTTCCCCATTTTTCATTTTATTCTTTCTTTAAACAGAGTCTTTAGGAATATCCAGGAACTACCAGCAGATCTTACTTCCACTGTGGCCAAACTGGTTGAAACCGTAACTAAAACAAACAAGATGTATGGGTACACCAGAAAGAACAAATCCGGTTTCTGTAGAAAAGCCACTCTTCCAACTAATCTTAAAAAAAAAACAACAACAAAACACCACACCAAAAGAAACCACCTTCAACCAAACACAAAACTAAGCTGCCATGGAGAAAGAACTCTCAGATCACTCAGGGTTTAGAACACCAGAGAAAGGATAGCAATTGACCATCTCCACAAGGGCAAAAAGGTAACAGAGGACTCTGCAAGAATCTACTCTTCAATATACTCGTAAATGAGAAAAATCACTCTGGAACAAGTTGTGGCTCATACAAAGTTATTCAGTGGGGAAAAAGTGGATGTGGAAGAGTGAAATATTACAGGTTTGAAAAGGAAGACAGTAAGTTAGGAATACATTCACTTATGTCTGTTAAACACGATAGCCTGAATGCAACTGCTGGCTCATGATGTACTTCAGTAATGACTGAGGGCAGCTGGAGGACATTCAAAGATATCCAAGGTGGGTTGCTAGATCTTGTCCAGCTACTGCTAACCTCTGTATGGACAAGACTGATATTTCACATCAGTTCAGTAGCTGGGTTTTTTCCACCCAACAAAAAACAGTGGCTGAAACTCAAAACTAGGTATATTCCAATTAGAGTGCAAATAAATTACTTAAGCAATATACTTAAACATGTTAGGGGCTTCTTGATCACAGAATGTTTTGAATTTAGACACTAATGTTTTAAAAAATACTACAGATAAAACACTGCTGGTTCAAATATTTAGAAAGAAGAGACAGAGTGTTTGGGTTTTTTTTTTTTGTTTTTCCCCCCTGCCCCAAAGTTCCACTAAATATCACAATGGTATTCTTTGGTCTCCCAGTACAGATAGGCAACAGCATCCAGAGAGTAAATCCAGACTTCAAGTATAAAACAGGCTATGAGGAAGAACAAAATAAACAGGCTATAAGGAAGAATGGAATTATTTTAACTGTTTTGATATTTGGACTTACTTAGTTGTTTATTTTGCTAAATGCAAGCAGGAAGATAAAATGCTGAGCATGATCTAGTCTCAAATAGGTTGGTATAAAACCAGTTCAACTTTAGTAACAGAATAAGTAAATATATTGACAGCAAATCTGCTTATCTCAATTACCCAGAATCTGGAAATATGAGGACAGGCTAATATTTACTTTTTTTTTTTGAGACCATCAATCACTATACTTGGTGTACCCTGCTTGATTTACTATGCTAAACCCTTTTCAAAACTAAGAAAATTAAAATACTGCTATTTCAGAAAAAAACCCTTACTGCAAACATGAGACCTAAAATCTCGACCATGTTAAGTCTCCTTTTTTTATTTAGTTTTATTTAGTTTCAGGGGAGGAGTGGTCGCCCTGTACATACGGAAAAAGTCTGGAAATTTCTACTTATCTGTCCTTACAGGATGAGCTACTTCTGATTACACACCAAGTCCAAAGAAACTTAATACACATATCCCTGTAGTAAATGCAGTACTCCCCGCATATCCAAGTTCTGGTTTTGAAATTTTGAAAATGCTTCCTGTTGACATTATCTAACAGTGGGAAGAGTCTTAGAGGCCGCTCTAAGTTAGATAAGAATGCTATTTACAAGCAAACTGCCTCATTTGTATGAAAACCATCTTGTTGCTGTGGAAGATGAGGCTGACATCTTCCCCTTAGGTGGTGTCCAGAAACTAACTTTACACATTAGAGGACTTCTAATTGTCATTATCTCTTTTTCTAGCCTTTCAATCTATGCTGATTTGCAACATGATTATCTTCAGTCCAATACATTTTTGCAGAGAGTAAGAAAAGGATTAACTTCAGAAAGCTCCTTGCTCTGCAATTCAGTTAATTCATGCCTTCATTGTCCCATCTCAAACTAGGGCTACTGTCATGGGAAGCTGGGATATTACTCTAAGTCTGTCAAATTTGTGCACTTCAGTAATTGTATATGAGAACTTTTCTGAAGGTATGCTGGGCAAAAATCACTTGAAAACTAAATACTGTGAAACTAAGACAAAACAGACTAGCCCTTGCTACTAGGACAGCAGTATTTTCACATACACTCAAATCCTCACACAGCTGTGACTATACTTGGTAGAAGCCTTCTAATCCATCACTTCAGTTTGTGGAGTATATTACTCAGATCTAAAAGGAAAGACTTTTAAAGTGTCCCCACAGCTGCACTTGAGAGGAAAGGCATAACTGCACACTGGCCATAACAAGCATATGGGACTACAAGTTCCATGACAAGCTGCTATATTACTATTTGAGGCAGGAAAGTTCAACAATCCATAAGTTTCTGCTGTTCAGCAACATGCTCACAATGAGAGCAATAAAGGCACTTTAAACAAGCTCAAAGGAGAAATATATGTCAGAAGTAGTACATACACTTAAGGCAAATAGAATAAGGTCTGAAGCTCAATCAGACCAGAAGGAAGACACAATATTCCTAATGCTTCCATATTGATCAAAAGGGATGTCATTCAATAATTTGGTCCCTTATGCCCTCACTGTTCAAGTTCGTTTCGCAACCATAATTTTTTTTATTAATGTCTTCAATGATATTTAATTAAACCAAGAAAAGGACAAAAGAGAATGATGCAGAAGCCAAAGAGATGAAGGAAAAGTAAGTCTCTTCTGCAGAACCATTTGTTCAGTTCTGTTACTTTTGACATTTTTCTCTGGGAAAAACATCTATTATAAAAACCCAACAAACACAAAACCAACCAAAATCAGTGAGACTAGTGAGCATGCTCTTTGCTCGGGATAATATTCCTAATTTGGTAAGGAAGCAAGATTTAACAGAGTGTGATAAATTCTACTGTTCTCCATAGAGGAGAAAAACACTTATCGGTACATTTTGTCTCCAAGCTAATGTTGGGTAGGAATTCCTTTCAGACAAATGTGATTTGAAATTTCATTTGATTACTAATATAATTGTGATGTAAACGTAACATATTTGGGGTACTGAGGGAAAAGTCAAGATTAATTCCAGTCAGTGAAAGTCAAGAATTTCAGAGGCATGCCATGCTGCGACCCTGAACAGTAACATTTAAGCACAGTAATATTAAATTAAAAAAATAAAAATCAACATTTTCTGAAGAAAAAAGATTTCCCTACCTTTCAGTTTGAGACAGCCCAACTTGGAAAAAAGACACTAAAACAAGTGAAAAAGGATTTTGCAGATTCATTTATGATGGATAATTTACATTACACACGTCATACTTTCTGATTTTCAAATGTCTTTCATTAGTCTTTGACTCCTTTAAAAAGTCTGTCATAACAATTTGTAGGGTGCATAACAGAAAACTTGCCCTGTGTATACCATTTACAACAGAGTAAGAGAAACATGTTTCCTAATAATCCATCAATACAAGAAGATGGCAAAGAATTTACAACAGTTTTTTGACAAGAAGGGAAGCATGCTTATTTTGAATTCATTTACATACAAATTTTGCTCTGATACGTTGAGGGACTATAAAAAGATTGTCTTTTGTTACAATGAGAGAGGGAAGGATTTTTTATTCATCTCAGTGATGAAACTGGCGTCACTTGAGAGACATTCAGGTATTAAATTCACTTTTCCATGACAATGTAACAATCTACTGAGCAACAGGCCTTTTTTTAAACCTGAGAACAAACAGAACTCTACTGCATAGCAGTACTTGAAATGTAGCAGAATTTATAGTGAGATCTTCCAAAATGAAAAAACGACATTCACAAAACATTTCTGCATATTTATAGTACAAATAAAGCTAAGTTCTGCATTTCTAAACCCCCTTGGAATATCTTCATTCTATTCTGTGTATACTAAAAAACTAAGTTATAATTGAATACAAAGTGTTCTTTAAGTGTACCTCAGTGCACACAAGCTTATACATACATACTCATGTGCTTAAAATTCTCAGTGAAGTCTTTCTGACACTTTCCTCCTATAATAAATCCCAACAAAGAAACATTTTAGATTTATTACCAACTCCTTATTCTAGCCAGTCAGACTGTTTTAAACCTCACTAAGAGGTATTAGAATTTTTGATTCTAAGCTTTTAGAACTTCACATTTTTACATTTCACCTAAGAGAACACTCTCGAATCATCAGTTGCTGGACTAAAGGCAACTTTGTGAATAGAAGATAAACCCACCAGAAACTCTGAACACTTGGAAATACTTTACACTTTCATCACCACCTGACAATCATCAGCCACTATCCCAAAGTAAGGCAGCCACAGATGAACCAAAAGCATCACGTGCAAATTACTCTCAAAATTATCTTTGTAGAATGTATTAGTCAGCCCAGGTACTTTCCCCTCCCATACTTTCTCAGCACTGCTACTCCTGCTATTCCTTTTGCTCATTTTCTTTTCTTCACTGCCCTGCCTCCTTCAGTAAAAATTACCACCAGTATTCCTTTCACTTGTTAATTTTATATTTGATGTCCTCCTTTTACATCTCCACAAACAAAAGAAATCCAAATCAAACAAAGCTGTATGTGAGTTACCAAATAATTTACTTGAAGGTTTTACTACTTTTCTTCATTAGTTTTCATCGGTAATGTAGTGCCTGAGACATGGAATAGTGTTTTAGAAGCTTGCATGGTGGAAGCCTCCATGTTTTGAAACTTATGATACCACAGACATATCAGCATTAAATAAAAATTAATCAACAACAAAACCCCCTCAAAATTTCAATTATAATCAGATCATAAAAGAATCCTTGTATGCCACCAGGTGCTTTAGTTAAGAGGCTCTTCAATCAAGGAAGCACAATCTTTATTTTGCCATAGCTGCCTATAAATCCAAAAGGGAGATGTAAACATACATACACTAGACTAAACAATGGCTAAATAGCAGCCACTATTCACTCTCCCACTCATACATACCATGCAAGTCTGTGGGAAAAAATTACGATTGAAGCTAAGGAACTCAAGTAAAGTTTTCTGAAAATAACCCAGAGCTGACAAGTCCGTAGGAGGGCCTGGATGGTTTCAAGACACAGTTTTTAACCAAGATTTGGATTTCCAACTGGTTTGTTGTTCTCTTTTTTTTTTTTTTTTTTAAATTTGACTAATTTTTTTAACAAAGATTTACATCCTATCCTTGGCTAAATTACTTACAAATTAATCAAATTAATTACTGAGTGGATAAGTAAGATACTAGACAAGACAGAGTGAATTGTCAGCCAGCCAATACGTTCTATGCTGTATTAAAACAAATGCATCAGTGCTGATTCTAACAGCTCTGCAGGGCACAAACACATTAGAAGACTTACAAAAATATTTCTCACAGAACACTGAATGCATGTATATTCTGAGATTTTGGCCATTTAGATCAAATCTGACTGAGATTGTCAACTGTTAAAAGTGACATTTCTGCCAGTTATTATTTTTGTTTTCATACAATGTTTCCTACACCCAGACAGATACTGACTTTAGCATCCAAGGGCTCTATAAACACGTGTGCAATTTTCTATAAATAGTTTGATTCCTCAGAAATAATGCTAACACCCATAAAAAAATATGGAAGTCTTATTTGTGTTCTATTGAGATTGCCCAGTAGGCAAGCCTCAAACAACAGTTTTTGAAACCTCCAGAAATCATAAAATCTACCTGGGTGCACAATATGTAACTGTTGACATTTTTGTCTCCCTAAAGCTGAACAGGGTATAACAAATGTAGGATTAATACAGACTTGCCCTGAGTAACAGAGAGGGAAGTAAGCTGGGTGAAGTCTATTGTCACTCAGCTTTACAAATTGTGTTAAAATTCAACTAATTTCTGCATTTGTTTAGCACAGGTATGTAGGGTATATATATATATGTGTGTGTGTGTGTGTGCCTTCATGTAATTCAATAACACTAGCACTGTGTTTGGCATTCAAAATCCTACAAACGGAGAAGTTTAGATCATATTCTATTAACAGTCCCATACTTTAAGTTATGTGCTGCATATCTCACATTCTGGAAAATATAAAACTATCCCAGATGTGTGCTAAGAACTAGTTCCAAAGTAAAAGAAAACTTTTTAATTAAGGAAACATTGACTTTTATGGTTGCAAATCAGAACAGCATTTTACTAAATGCTTAGCCTGTAGATTACGCTTCTTTAATTCACGAATTGACTGCACCAGGTCACCTTTGAGTAATGGAAATCTCTGTTTAAACATTTTTTTGGCAATGGGCACAAAGCATTAGATCTCATTTCCAAGACTTACCAGCTGGGTTTTGTCATTAACATTTATTAACAATCTAAGATATGGCTTTCAGCGTCTAATCCTCACTACACAAATGTTTTGTATAGTTCTCTAGAGAGCTTTGGTGTGACAAATTACTGGCACAGATTACAACCCTGTGGCTATTCACCAGAGGCAATGCAAAATTAACATGGTACTAATCCAATTTAAACAAGAAATTGGTCAAATTATGCACAATTGCACAAATCATTGGAACTAAATCAAATCTAGAAACCCTTAAGCAACAGTTTCCAAATTTATATTTAAAACATGGTAAATGGTTTTTAATCAGATGTGCTTCAACTTACTTGGCTCTTTAAAGTCACTTAAATTCTTTATCAATAGACCAAGTATAAGATGAAGCACAGGAGTATAAAAACCACAAGAAACTACTTTGAAAGGGTTTGTTCTGTTGCAGAAAAGTTTTAGGTAGCATAATTCACTGTACATGCCAACTTATTTTATGGTTCAGACTTTCAGTAAGAGGGTCAGTTGAAGCCATCAACATATGCTAATAAAGTCAGATCATGAGGCCTATGGCGCTGAAATTTTTAATAAGAACCTGATAGGGATACACACTGGTGTTAGCATGGCAAGCAACCATCTTCTCTTCTATTCTACAGGAATTTCAAAACATGACAAGAAAAAAACCAGCCTGGATATTTCATGACTGCTGAAGAAATCTTAATCCGAGACTTAAGATTCTTCCTGCTATCATCTTCTCAAATCATAAAGGTTTCAGAAATTGGAAATAAAAATTCGTAACTCCTTTTATCACTGGGCAAACAGAGCAATTTGAAGACTGCAAATAAAGATGAATTTTTACTTAATATCAGTGATTATAGTGTATATTTCCTCTCTTCAAAGAGAAATACAAATTAAAGGAAATTATAAATTAGGAGAGTGTGGGATTGATCTCTTACTCTCCAAAACCTGAATATTCTATCGGTAGGAATGAAGCAGGTACTATAATCCTCAAAAAAACGCAACACTGATTCTCAACACCTGGAATCAGGTGTGAACCCAGGCAACAAAAACTTTACTAAACTTGAATTCTGCAGCTTTATGTCCATGTCAAGGTTTGTTCAGCAACTGGGATTAATTATTTTCTAATTTGTTTGTCGAGACAAATGGAAATTCTTGCCATTCGTCAGTATATTGTTTAATTCAAGAAAGACAGTTGATGACAAAAAACAATATGGAGATACAATATGGATTCAGCAAGGATGAAGCCGCTACTACTGCAGGTTTGAATGAAGTGACTTCAAGTCATATGTGTGTGATTACGTAGACACACAAGAACTCTTAACAGCAGTAAAATAGTATGCTCTGTTAGTAAGAGGCTAAGAATTCCAAATACAGAAGAAAATTACACTTCCAGTTTAAATTTCCTCTAAGTTTACTTCATTTTACAGTTTTCATCAAATCTTAAACCCTTGTTTCTGAAAGCGAAGATTTCTTTCTTGTCTTTACCCTTCATTCATTAAACAACTGAAATACAGAACAGTTAGGACTGCAATTGGTTGGGATAGTAGGAAAATATTTTCCCTGGAACTGCTGATTCAGCATTATTTTGAATTAAATTTAACCTTTTTTTTTTTTTTTTTTTTACACACCTGCTTTTAACTATGCCAACCTTCTTTGCACTTAAGTGAGCCTTGATCTTTCCTGAGTTCAATGTCAAACATAAACCAGTTTTGCTGTTCTCAATTTTGGTAACAGCATATCTCACAGCTTTACTGTGCAAAGGCAAACACTAACAAAACGAAAACTGCCAGCAGTTAACAGTAATCACAGTAGCTTCCAAAATCACATTAACTTTGTTGTCTCATATGACCAAAGGAAACCTTCATACCTGTTTTAACCTCGCAAGTTCTTTCAAAGCCCTCGTCCATTGCTGTTTGTAGTGGAGCTTTGACTTGGTAGCTGACTCTAACTTTCTTTCAAGTTCAACCTGAAAGCAATTAAAATCATATCAGCTGAAGCAATAACAGCAGTAACAATCACTGAAAGATGTATATATACAAAGGGTCTGCTTTAAGAAAAGTGTTTATGTAGTGTAATATACAACATCATCTAAAGCTGTTATACAACATAACATAAATATTATGGCACATGAACATTTTCTTGTTTAAAATGTAACCTTATTTTTATTGGATGGCCGTCTATACAAAAAAAGAAAGATTGCTTTTTAGCACTAAATCTGCTGATGTAACCTTTAAATTTAAAGATTTTCAAATTAGCCATCCCCTCATCCCTTTTTTACTCAAAGTATGATTATAAACAGTAATTTAACAGAAATGTTGATGGATAAATCTCACCCTTAAAAGGTGTGTAAATTTTTTCTTTCCTAATGATGCAAGATGTCCTACATTTTTTCTCTGAAATACACATCTATTCAAACCATTCCTTAAAATCTACATATTTAGTGTGAACCTTTGATCTTACTACCTAATCTTTAAAAAGCATTACACAAAAAGAATTCACTGAATTCCATTCTGGGTGCAAAAAAATTTAGTATTAAAAGGCAAATGAAAAAGGTTATGAAACACACAGAACATAATCTGAAAAAATGAAGGGTTTTTAATTAACATCTGAAGAAGTGATATTTTCCTTTAATCTGACAAAAATTATTTCCATTTAACTTGTGAAGACCTTAAAGCATAGATTTTTTAAACTAAGATAACAAAAAATAGGAATTTTAAAAATATTTAAAGGTAAGAGTTTAAACAGTCTGCAGAGACAAAAAATATTTTGAACCGTTTGCCTGCATTGTTAGAAGTTATTCAAGACTACAGGAACATGCAAACTGGCCATATAACTCAGTCCAATTTGTGCCAAGAAGCCTGGCCTAGTTTTTTTCTCAGCTTATTTGGTCAACAATTTGACTCAAAACTCACAATAATTCTGAGCATAAATGCCCATATCTGTGGTTTTAAATCGAAGTATCCTCTACTGAAGGCATGTATGGTTTTTAAGAAATCAACTTCTGATAGTGATTCCATTCCACTGATACGTAACACAATCTCTTTCCAGAAACACTTAATTACAAAAATGCACATAATATATATACCAGTCTAAATTAATCCTCGGAAGAAAATGCTCATTTTTCCTTATTCTTTTATAAATAGAATGTTCAGAGTCCCCAGTATAAATCATTATCTAAATGTATAGGCTAGGTTTTTTTCCCTGACTTCGCCTCTAGCATTACTGCTTCCTCTATAGAAATAAACAGTCACTGTTGGCCTTACTTGTGCCTGAATATTTAAAGTCTGAAGAAATAATTCAAAAAAGTAAAACAAAACAGACAAATTAAACAGTTTATCACACAGTATTTTTCTACATCCCCCTTATCACTGAACGGACCGTTGTGACAGTTTTTAAGTACTAGAAAATATACCTTTTCTAAAGTGAGAAGATTTATTTCTGATTGTAGCTGGATTTCTGGCTTGGTACTTTGTTGTTCTTTGTATTGCTGGAACTCTTTCTCCAAAATTTTATGCTTATTTTCTGCTTCATAAAGCTACATTAAAGATAACAACATGCAAGTTAGCAGAAAACTCTATTCACAGACAAATAATTGGATGACAGAACTTAAGTTACTTCTTAGTCCCTGGAACGAACATCTTACTGTCAATTATCTGATATAAAACAGACATTGAAAGCTACACATTCAAAATTAATGATTTCTTGACCATGGCACACCGCAGTGTTTTGATAGGAAGAATTTTTAAGGGGATCTTTACTCAGTACTGGAAAGAAAAAAATAAGTCTGTCCTCATATACAGAAGATTGAGATTTACACACATTTCTGTTCACATTTCTAAAACAACTTGCAGAAGAAATACAGAAATCAAAACTAGTAAGATTTATACATATTAAAAAAAACCAGCCAGTGTTATCTACTATATGAAGGATTTATTACTATATGAAGGACTATATGTCCTATATGTAAGTTTTATTACTTACTCAGTTTCACCATCATAACTTTTTTAGAAATGTCTGCAAAAGGAAACAACTAATACTTTGTACAGCCAAATGATTTAGAAAAAAGGCTGAAGTAGAAAGGCTTCAGTGACTAATGACTTAATCCTGGGTACCTCTGCCCTCACAGAGTATTTCCACAGTTTCAAGAAGATTTTTATAAAGAGAATGTGTACTTACAATATGTAAGTTGAAAAATGATGCCAATACACAGTTATTTGCCACACAAAGTAAGCAAGTCAAATATTTAACAGCATTTTTTACTATAACATATTAAAAATATTAAGAATTTTTTGTAATGCATTTCCTAAGTGTAGCTTATGTTGTTCTTCTGTTAAGTATTATTCAACTATAAATACTTTATGCACCTCACAGAACTGATGTATTCCATCACAGAATATCATCTCATATGCTATTCTTGTGTTTATGTCCAACTACATAATGGAAGTATTTCCATGAATTGTATCCAGCAGTTTAGAATACTGGGTGAAAATGCTTTAGAGAATTCATTTCTGTTTCAAAGCCTACACCTTCTTCTAGTAGTATATCAATATTTTAATTCTTTGGACCTCCTAACTGGGTCATCTCTTTTTTTTCCTTCAAAAATCTTGCTTTTTCCATTTATTATTATTACAAAATGGACATAAGAAAGGAAGGATGCTTCATAGGGAGCCACACAAAAACACCACAGGTCTTTTCCACATATAACTGCAACAGCCAATTTGAACAAAAGGTACTGCTGCTTATCACCTTTCCTTTTTTACCTATATTTCTTTTTAAAGCAGACATATAGACGTGATGCTGATGACAAAGGCAGCAACTAATTTCTTTTGTCTATGAAAAATGCCAGGTCTCCCTTGAACTTCTACAAAAATGTTTAATTTCTTGTTTGGTTCTGGAAACACTTTCAAAAATTGAATTTCCCATGAGACCTCAGATTGTGGACTGTTAGGAAATCACAAAAGTCATACAAATAAAGCATGACTTCCTTATTCAGGAAGCAAGGGAGATGTACTTCAAGACAGACAGATACTTCAAGGATCTTCTCTTGCACATAGAGGGGCTTACTTCCAAACAAGTTCAATTGTAGAGTTCTCTAAATGTCCAAGTGTGAAAATAGTATATCAACAAATCCTTTTAAAAGGTAAGGAATAAGTATATTGTTTAGAACAACTAAAATTCATTCCTGAACATTTCTTGCTAGAAAGCACACAAACAACACAAAACCCCATACACACACATAAAAAACCTCTCACCCAAAAAGGTTTAAAAAAAAAAAAAAAAAAAGAGACCCGTCTGGTAACAACAGGACCTTTCTGCACATTACAAAGAGAAGGATCCTAGGCTGAAACTCCAAAGCAAGTAAACAAAACCCCACCCTCAACAAAGCAAAAGCCTGTCATATGCAGAATATGTGGTAACAAGCACCACATATTGAAGCATAGCAGGAACAGGCACAGAGAAAGACAGCCAGCATCATCCGGAAAGAATGGCTTTCATACAGAACTGAACAAAACATTGTGGGGCTTGTGCTTGGAAGAGAGACAGTATGATAGCCAGCTATACAATCAGGAATAGTATGTCACACAGATACTAAAGAGTTCTTCACAATTATTAAGTAATGAGCTTAAAATGAACATAAAAGTGAACAAAAATGTGAACACATAATTAAATTTTAGGACTCACTGCCACAGGATGTTGCAATAATAAATACTTTTTAGAAGGAATCAGATGAGTTCATGAGGAATACTTTCATTGATGGCTAGTAACTACGAAACGCTGACTCTGGCTGAGAGTACATATAACCCTTGATGGTATTGCTGGGTAGACCAAAATTGCATTCTCATTGTCCAGTTTCTTGCCCTCTAAATCCAACCATTGCAGCAGCATAATGTAGAGCTCAGTGATTACTGGTCTGATAACTATGTCTCTTCAAATAGGAGAAATAAAGTGATTGTGATTTATTTTTTCTTAAAAAGAGCCTGTAGAAACTAAAATGGAATCAGTGGGAGCCAAAAGAACCAGTTTGAATGAAGAATACTAGCTGGTGCCATTTTGTTTGCTTGAGCATGAAGAACTATTGGCTGCCTTGTCTGGACCAGTAGTTGCCCACACCACATATATAATGCAGGAGTGATTCACTTATCACTTGGAAGAGGATTGCAGTCTGCAGTTTGAAACTTCTCATCTCAATTTAATGACTGTTCAAATAGAATAGTTAGATTAGAATCTTCTAGGTTAGCAGCATTTTTGTACTAGCTCTATTTTTAAAAAATTCACTGTACTCTGGTTAACATATGCTGACAAGAAAAGAAGTTATTATCAATGTTTAATATGAATCCAAAAAGCCTACAAGAATCTAGCACAACTCTTCCTAATACTAAAATATTCTTTTGTATGACACAGTTCTTCAAACAGTGAAAGCTAATATGGCATTATCACTGTCACAAATCAAACATGAAAAACACCAAAGCAAGTAATTAATCTACATAAACTAAGTACTCTGCAAAACACTTTGGCACTACTAAGATTTAGTCTACTTAACAACCGATTAAGTGTTTAATGATGTGGCAGCCGAAAAAAAAGTACTAACTTTTACAATATACTTTAACAATCAAGAGAAAGAGCCAGACTACCCTTGTAATCAGAGCAAAAACCAGCTTATAGGACAACAGAATGCAGTCTAAATTTTCTCAGTTTAGAAAGCAAAACTCTTAGAATACAAGACAGAAGACTGCAAGAACAAGATAATTCTCCCCTCCACCCCAGTAAGGGTAGTAGAAATACTAGATGTAGTAGAATTTTGCAGTGGAAAAAAACGGCACAGTAAAACTATCCAGGTTTTTGCTGGATGTTACTTGATAACAAGTTATTAAATTACTGAAATTGGTACTGCTGTTCAAGTTCTTCATGTAATGTATGCTTTTATTTGCAATTCATTTTCAGTTGTTAAAAAATAATTATAAGCATTGCATTGCAAACTGGCCCTACAGCCGAGCAAGACAGACAAGGATGGATCTCAGCACATACCTCACCAAACAACAGAAATGAAATGTTTATTATAAAGTTGCCAGAAAGCACTTGCCTCCAAACCACTTTGGATACTTACAAAAATGGTCACTTTGACAGATAAGTGGCTGAGGCAGAAAATGCAAGTGGACTTACCTGCTGATGTAAGCGAAGCTTGTCTTCTTCTAGTTGTTTGATTTTTGACCTTTCTAGCTCAAGCTGGTGCGCACACTCCTCTCTGGCTCGCCGCACAGAATCCTGTAGCACCTGCAGATTTCGTTCATGCTCTGCTTGCAACTCCTTCTTTACTCTTTGAAGCTTAAAAAGAGATATTTATATTAATCCATAGCAGTGAGAGCTTTACTTTAAAAGTCTCTTACAACAGTTACTAATATTTATGATAGAAAAATTGTTATCCATTTCAGAAATTAAACAATACACATTCTATTTGTCTGTATGTTTGCAATCTTTTATTGTATTTCAGTTTAACTAACAATCTACCAATTATTATATTTGAGCTACTTGCTTGACTACTGTAAAGAAAGAGCTGTCTCTTCTGTACATTCTACATGATTCTACAGGACTGCTAAAGGCAAGTTTTACACCCACCGTTCTACTACAAACTGAAAAACTAAATATACTAATTCACTGCAGAGAAAGCAAACTCACAGCTACAGCCAAGATGTCTTTAGGTCAGTAAGACTGAAGTCTTCAAACTGAGCATATTGAGAGAATTTTTCATAGAGCTAAATAGGAAAACAATCCTTGATATGTCTGAACTTTCTAGAAAGATGCTACTGGCCCAGAAAAGTGCTAGCTGAATAGAAACCTCCCCAATAGCCATTTCTCAAACTATGTAATTGCTAAATGAACCCTTTATCATTTTCAGAATCCACTGATTTTTATCATCTCTAAACTCTCAGGTCAGAATCTTACTGAATTTTGAGACAATTTTGAGAGAAAAGCATATTTGAGATTCAAAATAACTACTTTTACTCAGACCGAAATGTACTTGGCCAAACCAAACCATTAAATTTTTTGCACAGATGGTAAAAGTCAGAACAATACAGCATACATTGCACCTTGAGGTGTATACAGAGAGTGTGGGTACTGAACCAGTCAGTCCCTGTGTTGCGAGTTCTCTGAACTTTGTTACAGGGACAGAAAGGATCAGTATGATAAAAAGATTAATCTGACTTAGGCAGTTTATTTTCTCTTTTCATATGCCTAGTGTCCCTGAAGTCATACCCCACTTCCTCATATTGAGGGTAATCACTAAAATCTAGAAACAGTAGTAGCTACTGGTTTCTCTTGCATCCTCTTTGGCCCTGTCACTATCTAAAAAAAAAAAACACCAAAAAAACCCCAAACTCTGAAATTGTTGGATAACAAAACCTGGACAATTGCAGTTTCTCCCAGATCTCCTTGTCAACTTCTTCTATTTCGACTGTTAATCTAGTAATTACCTTTTGAAGTGAGGTACTCTTGCGCACATGTACAGTATTCATCTGACAGTACCAAACTGAAAACCAGATATCCTAATGTTACACAAGTGTCTGCATGACACTAATTCTGTCAAAAATAGACAATTTGCAGTTCTGTAATTCCAGCAACCATTTAAAAGTTCAAACTCCTATTTCAGTAAAAAAGTGCAATTGTAACAAAATGTGGACTAAATTACTAGTGCTTCTCTATTTATCAGTGTGAATGTGGCTATTTCAGATCCTATATACAATCACAATTGCCACTAAGCGAAACCTCAAACCTTAAAGAAATAGCTAATGCAATTGCACTGCTAATATAACCAAGCAGTTTTTACCTCTGATTCAGCACTAAAAAGCTGTCGTTCTCGCTTATCTAGATCTCTCAGAGTTTTCTGCAGTTTTTCTTCCAAAACATTATATTCTGCTACCTAGTCAAACAAACAAAAAAGGTATAAAATAATGACAATTTTTATTTGGAAGCTTACATATACAACAAATCTCCAGCTCTTAATTAAGAATTTACAACGTAGCGTCCTTCTTTCTAACTCAATAAAGGCTAATAGGTTGCCATGCACAGCCAGGGTGTAGAGGTGCTTTTTGACCACACACATGAAAGGCAATTAAGGTTAAAAAGCTAACCTAAGGATTTCTAACAAGTATTCTATGCTTAAGGGTTACTTTTAATATTTTTGCATTGTTGCTGGCTAGTTGCATGCATATTAGTAGGTGCAAAAGGTAATCGCAGACCCTTTGTTAAATGTTTACCTTGTTGAATTTACAGTGATGACAGATTTAGAGTAAGACTGACACCACATAAGGACAAGTTTCCTTACCTTTTTTTTCACTAATGCCTCTCTCTCCCTATCTCTTTTCTTCCATTCTTCTGCAAGTGCTTGCATATGGACCATTTCCTTCTTTTTAAGCTTTTAAAGGCAAAAGAGAGAAACAAAACCCCCCAACCAGAAAACCAGATCAAAATTGTTGGATGTGGAGCTTTAGAGTACTTGCAGATGTAAGTCTTGAAGCAAAACAATTTTGTGCAGTAACTTATGACTCAGCATATGATTCTGATAGTGAAAGTTATTTCTTACACTAAAGTAAAAAATGCAAAGTAAACACAAGTTTGAGAAAAATATCCTAACAAACAGAGATCAGATCCTCAGTATCTTTTAAAAAGAAGCATGTGATTAAGAATACTTAGAATGAGTTCAAGAGTAGAAACATAGCAATGGATTTTTGAGTGAAACTGAAAAAATAGTGTTAATACTTAACATCTGTAATGTGAATCATGAATATCTACTGTATTTCATAAAAAGAAATGGAAAATTTTGAATAGGGTATTCTGCAGTTCAATATTTAGCACTTTCGTCAGGTACTTAAAAGAATTAACCTTCTTCCTTAGGAATATGAAATGGCTGGATGGATTAGTGTACTTCTGAAGTTTTAATACTCTTATGAGTAAAATTTAGTTCTTATTTGAAACAGTGGCAAAGACAAATACAGGTAATGTTCCCCTCACCAACTCTGCTAAAAATTCTCTAGCAATTATGTAATTTAGATAATAAACAGAGAGAGTAAAAACCTGATTTTCAAAAAGGTCCTCTTGCATTTCCTTCCACATTTCTAACTCCAGTGCCGCTTTGTATTCAAGAGTTTCTCGAGGTTCTGGATGCTCTTCTGGAGCACAATGAGGCTGAGTATGAGGAATATGCTGTTGTTGACCAGCACCTACACCCTAATAAATTAAGAGTGGATTTTTCACTGGAAACTCAACTTTTCAAAGAAATGTTCAAGGCAAAAAGATAAGATTTATGTAAAATTTACTTGAGAAGAATCTGACACCATAACTTCTTGCACCTTCACAAGCCCGTAGTCTTCCAAAGTGGTGGCATATGAAAGCTCTGCTATTCTGTTGCCTGACCTACAAACAGCATTAGAATGTTATTTTAATGAAAACTATCTAAAAATACAAAAAGCAAATTGCAAACCAACACAAAAACCAGCAAAGCTGAAGTCCTAAAAATTCCATGCAAGCTCAAAATCTCTAAACACTTGTCCACGTGAGAACCCAAACATGCTCTCCTACATACACTGTTAAGGATTGGTTTATGCAATAAGCTTTCTAACTTAAATAGATTCCCAATGACAAATTATCTGTTTAACTAATAGATTACTATAATCAGCATAAGCAATATATCCCTGCACCAAGGAAATGATCCAAAATTATACCTACAGTCTTAAATCTTTCTAATTATATAACTGGCTGGCTTTATTTTAAGATACTTGTTCAAAATGGTTAGTCTTGCTTTTTTAGGTGTTAACAGTAACTTTCTAGTTATCCACAATATCAGCTATTTAACACATCATATGTGGTAAAACATCCTTGGATTACTAAAACATAAATTTCTAGAAGCTTCACCACAGAGAACTGGCAACTTTAAATCCACTTATATGTTAAATACATACCTGCTCTTTACAGTGAAAAAATGCCTAGATAGCAGATATTTCAATAAACTAATTTGGGAAAAAACCAACAAACATTCACACAATGTTAAATTTAATTACTGCATTAAATTCTTACAACTTTCTATCAGTCACTGACTAAAAAAGTACACAAATTCATGTTAATGGGCCTCAGAAATCTGAGTAAGTCTGTTTAACATACCAGTGTAAAAAGGTTACACCAAAGGTTACTTTGCTGAAGGTATCAGCAGAGCAATATGTCGACCTGATTACATTTTGAGTATGCCATCTAGTGGTTGTTACGTTCTGTGCAAAACCAGTTTTCATTTTAACAAACTGTTAGTGAAAGTATGAACCTTAATGTACAGTGAGATCTTAAACTCTCCAGAGTCAGGCCATGCTGGCTTTCACATAACAAAGTTTAAAAAAAAGTCAGAGGTCAATTTTCTATCAGTGTGGGAGGAGGGGTGATATCAACCAGTAACCTGAAATGTCCTGTGAGTCAAATATAGCATGCTCTATTTATCTGTTGCATTAGAGGTTTAAAACTGACTCCAGTGTTAATAGCAATTAAGTTTACTTCTAAAGGCATAATCAAATTCCATCATCCACTATCAGTCTAGACACTGACTGTGAGCATAACTCATCTTCACTAAGAACACAGGTTCTTCATATATATATACATCACTGCTCTATCTAAATGAACATTTACTTTCAGACAGAACATTAATTAATACTGCTCCTTCTGATGTACGCAAGCCCAAACTCCTGCTACTATCACACGGAATAATCCTGAAAAAGGAAACCTCTCCATTCTATGGATGTATCTGTCCTCCTAACTTCACTGAAGTCTGCTGCATTTAAAGAATACCATGAACACAGAATGTTAACTGTTTTCTGGAATATCAACACTTCCTGTAATTAACTTACTCAGAATTACATCAGTAACATTTCTTCCAATTTTTATTTTTTAATAGGTCTGTGAATTTTACCCATGATCTTGATTATATAGAGGTTTATAAAAATTACTTTGGTAGTGGTGTGGGCGTTGCACAATATGACTGTGGCAATTTAACTTTTAAACTCTTGGATGCCTTTTCCCTCCCTCCATATTGCAGTACTCTGCAACCTGTTTGCCTAATCAAAAAGCTAAGCAGGAAGAGCTTGCCTTTTTTCAAGGAAATACTGAATAAACGATTCTTCAAAACTTCCTATAGAGTTAAATATCTTTTCAAATAGTTTTACCCATGTGCTGCTGTGACGCTGACTGTTTCATTACAAGTCTGACGCCAGCACTGTTCA
>JAWMRA010000090.1:17060278-17073882 GCA_035584735.1 Pseudotriccus pelzelni | reverse complement strand
ATGCACAGACTCAGAGCTACTGCAGAACTATTGTAAAACAACCATAGCTGGTGGGGGGTTTTTCACTGGTACTAATTCCTAGATGCTCCAAAGAAGGGTCAAGGTTCCTTTGTACAAAATATTAACATGTATTAAAGGAAGAAGTTGTTTGTTGCTCTCTTCTTTACCATCAAGTAAAGTATATTAATTATCAACTACCTGTTGTGCACAGCACTCTTTGCATCCTCACTTGACTGTAATAGTTGGAGGCTATTTAATGCAAATGACAGTGTTTATTTTTATGTTATTATAGATATTACATAACTGAATATGCTGCATGTTATTATTTCTACATGCCAAAGAACTGATAATTGAAAACCTAAGAACTTTGTCTTGCTCATGCATTCTAATGCTTTTAAAGTGTTCTATTCTGGATCATTTCCTTCTGCTCTTGCTTTCATAGCAGAATCAGAGGAACATTTTAAAGTCTTACTGCCTGTGCTTAAAATGAGCAGTGTCCAAAGAGTAAAAAAGACATAATTTATTTTTTAGTATTTTACTCTTTTTTCCTACATCTTTAGTACACTACTGACATCAGGGATTTTAGTTTTACCTCTGCCTTCAATCCAAATGCTATTAGGTTATAAAAGTGATGTGTAAAAATCAATAGTACTCACAGTTCCAGATAAGCAAAATTTAGCAGTGCCTGTATTTTTAGTTTTTTATCTTCTAAATAACCTTGAAAAAATTAGAATGATGCAATTTGGATTATACTGGAATGCAACCAGAATAACTAGATTGCAAAGGACACTGCTCCCAAGACATACATTTTTAGTAATAAACAGTTGTAAGAAGATGATTTCCATATCATTCCACCTCTGGAGTGAGTAAATATACTGCATGAATTCACAGGTTAATACATTCTGCTTATGTTAGTATGTCAGGCCCCAAAAATCTCTCTGCAGAAAATCAATAACGCCTACGTCTGGAAAAAAAAATAAATCTAAAACTTGCATATAGTTATTTCAAAACTAGAATCTTTCATTAGTTGCTAATTCAGATAGCATTTCTAGTTTGTTCTGGTGCTTGTCCTTTTCTTGGATAGGATTTTAATAGTAAAATGTTAAGCGAACAAAATAGCAATGTAAATTAGAAAAAAAACATGTCAAGTTTTAAAGTGATTGTATTGCTAAAATGAAAGATTGTCAAATCATAGAAACAGATCCCTTCCAAGGTGTTTTCTCACTTTTATTTTTTTTTTAACCTGCAGTTTTATTTCTGTAGCAACCCACTGAAAAGACTGAAACTGTACTAGAAATAACTTTTTTTTTAAGAAAAAAAGGAGTTTTGCAGATTTATTTGGTTCTTTGCTAGTTTATTCCTCCAACTAATGTGATGAAAACTTTCTTACTGGTACTGTGTTATTGCCAAGAAAAGCATGTAGCATTATAGACTATTTGCACCATGCACTTTTGATTTATCTGTTTTAAAACAGATAAATCACCCTCACATTAAGGATGGATGTCTTGAATAGAATAATTTACCCTTTAATTGCATGTAACCAGGGCTGCAAATAGGAATTTTTGGAGCTGAAGTCAAGGGCTCAATGCCCATTGGCATTGATAAGTGGTGGACTCCACCTCAGGGATTAGGGAAAGTCTCATGAATGCCTCAGAATCAAAGGCTGAAATGTGTTAGTGAGAAGCACATTTCGATGACAAAAGATCCATTGGAGAAGCCTGACTTATGAGATGATACTAAGACTGAAAAAGCAGCAATTTTAAAAGGTTTCTTTTTACTGCATACCTGCATTATTTAAATGTGGTTTACTTGCATTAGATTTTCACTGCACAATATTCTGAGGATAATTTGATGTGTTTGTGTGATTTCTTAACATTAAAAAAATTCAGCCTTGGTTCTATCTTATTAAATTATTTTCTTAACATCATAAAAATGATATTCCTAACCCTGCCACACCTGAAAAATGTAAGCAGTCCTAGTGAACTCAACAGAATAATTCATGTGGAAGAAAAGCTCGACAGTGTTCAGGTCTTAAATGTTTCGCATGAGTTCTTTTCAATAGTGAAAATGCCTATAACTTTACAATTGGCTCGCAGTAATACTACATGGTAGGGAGATGTATGTCCTCCAGATCTCAAAAACTGTTATACTTGGAAAGAAAATTACACATGATGACTCTTTCACATTTTCGTTCCACAATAAACCAAAATAATCACATATATTCCTGGAGAAAAATAGTTTTACATACATAAAAATAATTATTTTTCAAGTCAAATGTGGGTTAACTTATCAATCTGAATGTGTGATATCATTTCAACTTCCAGTATTTTTTCCACAGACTTTAAAAGGGTTTTAGATTAGGATGTTAATTAACTTATTTATTGCAGATCGAGCTACATCAGTAGTAAATTTGTATTTAACATAGTACTAAAAGTAAGGACAAAGTTTTTGGCCTATATGCCCAGTTATATGGCCATTGTCTAATCTTTGGGAAAAGATTAGACAAGCATTGGTTTGAATTAATGTAGGTGTAGTCTTGAGACAGGGAGTTGGAAATTATGATCTTTAAGTGCCTCTTATAACATTATTTTTTAATTTAATGGTGTCTAACTGTTACATGCCTACAGTACATGTACTCCGAATTTAAAATTGATGGTTTCAAGATTTAACTAATTTATGATTTCAAGAAATTACATGAGTATTGGTCGTAAAAATAAGGAACAAATTGATCAGAAGTGAAAAAGCAGTGTTAGACAAAATTGGATAAAGTGCTGGTATATTTGTTGAGGTGGGTGGAATGATTCCTTTGAATAGCAGTACTGTTCAGATGGAGAATAAAAGAATGTGTAGTTCTTTCATCCTTTGGCTGAATGTTGAAAATACACTGGGTGAGCAACACTAATTAATTTTGGCAACATTGTGTGTGGACACAAAAAGTAGTTCTCCTTGATGTAATTACTTTGCTGTTTTGGGGTTTTCATTTGTTTGTTTGATTGGGGTTTTGTGTTCTTTTTTTGCTTGTATATTTGTTTTGTCACAATGATATAAATAACTGAAAAAGACAGCATATGAATGGAACAGCAAGAATAAGAGAAGACTTCATAGTTTCTACAAATTCTCAATGTTCTGCTTTTGTTAGCCTTGCCAGAGAAAAAAATTAAACACAACTAACTAGTGAGATAGTTGAAAATTCACTCTATGCAAATATAATCAGTGTTAAGTATATGAAAGTTTAGATAATTTGAATAATAATAGCAGAGAGAGTTATCAGGATAAATGTAAAACATGTATTTATCAATATACAGTGTAACATACTACAAGCAGTACTACACCCTATGGGTTACTAGGGACACATAATGAATTTTATTTTATTCAAAATTATATCTCTACAAGATTGTGTAACATAAAATTACTGTAATAGAAATAGCTGTAGAGAAACAGCAGTGGAAAGCTATCTCAGAACATTTAAATTGACATTGCTGAAAAATATAGCATTATTAACAGATGTTACTAAAACTACAACTGAATGGAAAATGGTGAAATTATTTCTGCAGGATTTATGTTAGGACTCAACAGCCATAAAGTAGATTAGATCATAACACTGGGAGGATGTCACATCCCAGGAGAGAGCCACACCCACGCAGGCTGGAAAGATTAGAAAATATTAAAATAGAAGGACTTTATCTCTGCCACCTTTTTCAAGGGTTGGCATGGTTCTTTAAATTCATTCTACTCTTTTACCTTTGGCACCTATTTTCAGCTACAGATATGTCCTGGTAGAATCCAAGTCTTTTTATCCATTACCTTTCTTGTGGAGTCTGTAAGAATTGTTCAGTCATAAGAATAGTTCATTATGTTTAATTCAGGAGTGTTCAGTCTAGCTTCTGTGGTTATTCCTATGGTTCTTGTTTAGATTTGTGAACTGATGTCTTGGTAACTCAGATCCTTACAATTTTTTTTCTTTCTGGCATTTCAGATTCTGAGGGGAAGTAGACTGCATATATTTCATACTTTCTGAGCTTTTATTAACTACACCAAGAACAAATAAGCCACACTTCTCTCACAACAAAAGTATGTTGGTCCAGAACCCTTAGAGGATTTTTTTCCTCCCCTCTCTTTCTCAATCCTCTCATCAGATAATACTTCCTATATTTTCTTTGTCCTAATACTTATCTTCATTATTGCTCAAATTCAACAACTTCAGAAACCTTAGAGAGATGCATCCTGCTAGATAGTTTCTATGTTCTACTGTCCATGAAGTGGACATTCATACTCTTTTTGCACTTTTAGTTATGTAGTGAAACTGGGTTTAAATGCCTATGTGCAGTGTGGCTTCTACGTAAAACTACACTGCAGAGATTTTTTTTTCCCACATGGAAAAACAAAGATAGGGACTTAATTGCCAATTTAAATGGAAGAAAAATAACTTAACTGCAGTGTTTTGAAAAGAGTTAATTGCTTACTCTACAAAAAGATGTCAGATGCACAGAGATAGATCTTCAGTGATACACTGGCTTTCTGTACCATATTTAGTGTGAAGAAATTTTTTTTTAAGATAAATGTCTTGTCTTTTACCTTTTCATCTTATAATGCCACTTCACTTTTTAAAAACAAAAGACAACTACAAAACCAAGCTCGATCTGTATTTTAAATTAACTTAGAAATGTGCACTAGTCTGATTTTTCAGATGATCTAATGATAAAACTTCCTGGACAACACTATGCCTTATAAACAACACTGCACAAACAAATATGAAGTGATGGACCTGGGGCAAAGCAATGCCAGCTTCAAGCATAAAGTTATGAGCTGGTCATAACTATCCAGAAGATGGACCTCAGTTTATGAAACATTTGTGCAAAATTTCAACTTAAGGCTCTATAGAGGCCAAAAAAGAAAATGCCAATTGGAAGTTAGGAATTATTTGAGAAGTAATATGAAAAAACCCAAAAAGGATCGTTCTGATTCCTTTATCTCAGAAAAGATGTATTGGAACTACCAAAGATTCAGAGGAAGGTAAGAAGGATGACCAACGCATATAACAGCTTCTTTCCACTTCTTTACAAGGAAGAGTAAGATGGAATTTTTTAGTCTGAAAAAAAGAAGAAAAAGAATTTAGTGAGGGTTATGGCAGAGGTCACAAAATCACTGATGGCATAAATTCAGTGAGACTTCTAACAAGAGTCAAGGCCAGGAGGAGCCAGGTTCCAAACAAGCAAAATTCTTTAGGCAGCAGCTACATTTTCTGTGAATCTGCTCGCTACAGGATGTTGTCAATGCAAAGACTTGACATGAGTTCAAACGGAGCCTGGAGTAGCATTGTAAAAGAGATTTATTGAGGGTTACTAAGCAGGAAAACCAAAGGAATTCCCTGACCTGAAAGCAATTAGTGACTAGGAAAAGTATGTGGGGGCAGTCTCATATGTGATTGCTCTATTCTTACTAATCACTGCATGGATGGTTCAAGTCCTCTGGACAAATAACAAGGACACTGCCGAATCCTGATTGCATTTGTTCTCATTTAAAGGCTGAGGGCTGATTTCCAAAGAGGCTGCAGGCTTCCAGTCTCACTGGTTCAAGTGGAAAACCCTTAGTATGTCTTTAAATCAGACAGATGCTAGCTTACTATTAGTGTTTCTTCAGATGGAACTGCTATGAATGCAAAGCCATTACAATGTATATCTTATAAAAGTAATATACCTAGGGGAAAACTTCCTTGGGAAGTTTTGTGAACTTTTTTCAAATGGAAATGGGAGCATGCAATGATACCTCTGGGCAGTAATAACTCTTTGTTTTCAGAGGGAAGAATAAGAGAGGTAAAGTTAAGAAATAGATGACATAGTCTATTCAGGGATCCACAGCTACGTTCCAGTTCCTCAATTGCTCATACAGGATATATTTTACCTTTCCGACCTTTAGAGATAGAGATAGGGATAAAATTTGATACTTAGAACCAAACATTTGCTTGTGCGATTTCAGGTTGACAAAAAATTTTCTCTCTTCAGGTTAATTGATTAAAGTAATAACTATATTACTGGGACACCCCACCCTCACTCCCCCCAGAAACAGTAAGTGAACGAACCAACCAAAAACACTCTAAAAAAACCCAAATAAAACAAAAAATCCCAAACAGCATGTTTGATAATTTATGTATAGCAACCTATTTGTAAAAACAAAAAGCTCACATTGTATTTTATCTCTCTACCCTTCCCACACAATCCTCTAGCAGCAGCCAGAATTTGTGGATTATGAATGCAAGGATTTTCACAGAAAAGCAGTGCATGGAAATGTCCTTGATCTTTTAATAGTAATCATCATCCCCTGAGCTTAGCATTTTGCTGAATATAATATTACTTTTCATGAATAAAGAAAATGAAATCTGTGGAAATACCCATGTTTTCAGCACATCATTAACAAGTATCCAGAGAAAATTATATAATAGCAGCAACATAGAGCACATAAGCAGCCCTTAAAACCAGACTTTTATTGAATTAATGAAAAGGCAGTGATGCTAAGGAAGCCAAGATATCTCATCCCTTATGTTCCACCTGATGCTATAAATGGTTTCTATTTCTGGATGGAGCAGGAAATCTTATTTTGCCCTCCAAATCCATGTGAATCCAATTTCCAGAAATTTAATACTCATATCTTAAAAAGATACATAGGTCTTATTTAAGGTCAAAATTAGTGGAAGAAACTCTTAAGAAATCAATAGCATAAATAGAAACATAAATAAAGCCAAGAGTACCTCCTTTTGAATGCGATTTAGCGGCAAAGTTATTATTTAGGGCCAGTTCTTCTTTGATTTCCTGTCTGTGAATTATAGTCCATTGATCTCAATTTTCAGAGAAAATATAAAATACAGTGATCAATCCAGAGCAATATTTATATTTGAAAAACCAAGCAAAAGCAATACCAATCTGAACATGTATTTTACTACTGTAAAACTAGTTATTTCCAACATGAGAACATGTCTTTCATGATGACGTACATGACTTGCTTCTCTTTAACCTTTTAATGAGAAATATGCATTCCCATTATTTTTCACAAGAGGCAGTATAATAGGATACAAATCTTTGAAGTGTTCTCTAGCTTCTACTATACAAAAGCTGTTTGGTGTGGGTAGCACAACCATAATTTTGCCATGTAGCTCTGTATCTGATCAATTACTCAGTTTCAGGGAAACTTTTTAGTGTCAATGAGCAAAATGCTATTGATTGGGTAGACAGTTAGAAAGCCAAAACTGAGAAAGCAGAAAACCTGCAGAATCTGTTCTGCTTGTTTAACAGGGAGACAGACTTGAGCGTCTTCATCATTTTCCACTTATCAAACAACCAGTTTTATAGAAAGGGCAAAATGGAAATGTACTCACATTCTGTAGAGCAAGGTTGGAAAACGACTCTTGGAATGTAAATAAGAAACACAAATGGTATAGCTTTCAGCATGTAAGGATAAGGGAAGAAAGGAATCCTTGTTATTTTGGGTATTCAAAACTGGAGTATACACAGGCTCCGAAAGATTCTTAAGGAAAACTGGCACACAGGAGGCTTTTGTGTTAAAACGAAGGGAGACCGTGATGTGTGCAAGTAATCTAGCTTACAGAGATTACAGAATATAATATCTACTAAGTAACGGGATATTCTTGGTAATGTTATATGACATTGAAAGAAGAAGAACTGGCTTTGGGAAAAATCCGCAGTGACTCAGCAAGCTAATTAGGCTGCCTTCATTTCAGCACAGTTCTGCTACCCCACATTCTCTCAGTTTAAGTGATTTCCTACTATATTTGGTGACTTTGACCATACTCAGTACAATAGCACACAAATTAACTTGGTGCTATAACGAAACAGTTTGTCTCATCTCTCAGACTAAGAGTGTCATGGGAAGCAGAATACAGATGGTGGTGACATCTTTTGGAACACTGAAGCTCATAATTTGACATGTGGGAAACACAACAGCTCTATGAAAGAATGAGACAGAGATGGAAGTGTCTACAGAAAAAGAATCGTTTATTTGGCATATTTATTAGCTGTCTCCAAGACTTTTTTTTTTTCTTTTATTGCTTCAATAACTTATTCTGGAAATGATTAGGGGGCAAAGTGGGTGCCTCAGTGACTGAGGAACAGCAGTTAGAACAATGCTTGAAAAATGTAAATTTTGCATTGAAGAAGAGTCGCCTTGTTAGTACTCTGAGCACTAAGAATTAGTGCTTTATGACTAATGCACCATTGATTTTCTAAGGTAGAATTCAAACAATTCATAAACTAGAGAACAGATTTTAGGGCAGGGTGTTTGGTGTAACAAAGGTAAAAATTTAGATTCAGACAAAGGACTACTCTCCTCTTCAAGGGAAAGTATTAGGGAGAACTACAAATATTGGCAAAGACAAATCATGAACCATTTAGCAGCTGGCATAAAAATCAAGTGCAATTGCTCCTGTAGTTTGTGATATATTAGCAAATATAGTATTTTAAAAACTTTGAAACTAATTATTCTCATGAAAGGAA
Source organism: Pseudotriccus pelzelni (assembly GCA_035584735.1). NCBI lineage: Eukaryota > Metazoa > Chordata > Aves > Passeriformes > Tyrannidae > Pseudotriccus > Pseudotriccus pelzelni. Next base: position 17,065,378 of record JAWMRA010000090.1, on the reverse strand, counting down.
GTGAAAATATTGTGGAATAGCTTGAAACATGTAGATTATTTGTACTCCCTTACAGTTACATTAAAAGACGAAAAGAATCACAAAGATGTTGTGTCTGAAAAAGATTGAAAAAATTTACATCAGAAAATCAGCAATATTTCTTCTGTTTTGTAAAAGGTTTTTTGGATGATTTTTTGTTTGTTTGTTCTGTTTTGTTTTAGTTCATCTTCCAAAATTATGGAGACATTTCTAAGACATACTGAAAACAGGAAATGGGGTAAAGAGAATAAAAGGAAATTCATACTACAGAAAAAGAAAAATTACTCTTAAAAATACCTTTTGTATATTAATGAAAGAAAGCTCCATTTTTAAAAATAGTCTGTATCAGCTTTAAATTAGAATAGTTACACTTGGAATCATAGAATGAAAACAAAGAAGTAGTTTTATAATGAAATCAATACATTTATTTCTAAGTACCCCTACAAAAGGATCTATTTTTACTTTCAACAGTTACTGGGAAGCTTAGCTTTGAAGGTGCTTATCGGACAGAAAACCTTTTCAAATGCCTCTTAAATTTTTGCAGAAAACTTTCTACCTCCTTCCCTAAACTTTGAGCTTTGATGATTCCTTTTACTTACATGAAAAGATATATAACTTCTGTTCAACCTCTTGGATAAATGACAAAATGATTACCATTGGCTGAAGCAGGCCTATGATTAAATGCTTAAAACAAACAAAATCCTCTCTGTACATTAAGCAGCCTTAGATCAACAATCAAATTGCTGATCACAATCTCAAACTCGAGAATTCTAGCATTCTGCCAAAGTGCCTGTGTTTCTGTACATCATCCCGTGGTTCTCATGCATGTGGCCTTTTCAGTACTTTCTCTTGACATAACTCATTTTTTATATTTTACAATTTAACAGGCTAATTCCCCAGTTGTACAGAAACAGATTTTGATGCAATTGAGGCACATCACCATTAGAGTTCTACATATCCTTCTCTTGCTTTTGTTTTTTTTTCTCTTTCAACTCTGATTTCCACCAGCTTTTAAAATTTCATTTTTTGTGCAGTTTTATGGAGGGGATTAACCTGATCACAGCACTTTTTCACATCTTTCCTTCATTTAAGGAAACCTCTCAGGTTACAGGGAGTTCTTCCAAAATAAAAATGGACACCAGCAAACTGCTGAGAAGTCAGCTCAACCAAAAACTTCAGGATTGTGAAGGGAAAGTAGAACAATCTTTGTATGTAAGCCAGATGACACAAGCAGCCAAAGAATGTTTCTGGTTTTTTTTATTTAAGGTAATGACATTCTGTCAATTTCTTATTGTTGTATGATATGTGAGGTTGATTCTCAAACTGGGAATACTTTTTGCCACCATCCTTAGCAATGAGGCACTACACCAGGCACAAGCCCCATATTTCTCTCATGTGGCATTAACAGATCTGGGTCCCTTCCTGTGCGCTCTACCTTCAAAAGGGGACTATAAAATGCTTTTTGTGGCCCTAAAATTTTGGCACCTACAAGTGGACTTCAACTCCAATCTGAAATGCATACTGCTAAGTCCAGTCAGGTAAGTCTTTCTCCCTCACATCAGCATGCTGCCAAACTGCATGAACTTTATAACAAATGGAAGGTACCCAGTGCTGTTTGTTTTCTCTGTTTGTAGGAACACATTTACAGCAGCCAGGAACAGATTCCCTTCACTGCCTCTTGAAATACGGCTAAGTTGGCTAAGTGCTGGCTTATGACGCTGTAGTGTACTATGCTGCAGTAATTTTTTTATCACACACTGGGAAATTTAAGTCCAGAACAAAAAGAACTTAAGGCCTCTTAAGCTAAAGAGTAGTCAAACAGAATTTGGACGATCCATAAGAAAGAATTAATTTACTGCAGCAGCTTATATTACTTGCCTGTTTAACTCTATTTTTAGGTGTTGAGATCTTCTTAGGCACATAGATTAAGTTACAGGATCCTGAATGGAAGAAATTCGAGGGGACCGTGATTGACATACCACAGTGACAGCAATTATCTAAATGAGCTTGACTGGCTCAAATCATATGACAGTAGAGAAAAGAGCATTATTCAGAAATGAATGTGAGTTTAAAACATAGGATAGAAGGAAGGAAAATTATTTCTCCCACATGTGTGAAATGAATGAAGATCTTAACAAGCTGGAAGAGCTTTTAAGTTGTAAAAGGGAAACTTGAACTATAATACTTAAAAGCCAGCTGTCATGCCTCTGGGTTTCTAGTGCAAGTACTATATTTATTAATATCTAGTAATTAAATATTTTAACATGGCAAACAGGACTAAGCTCATTAGAAAAACATAGCATAAATGAAATTGTGGAGGCCACAAGAAACAGCTGTAGAAATAGTGCAAAATTATAAATATTAAAATGAAAATTGAAATATTACAGAGAATGAAATATCATGTCACTTTTATAATAAAGCACCTTAAAAAAAAAGTTTTGGAAAGTTAAGCGGTATGGTATCTGGCAAACTATGTTACTTTCCTGTGTGTGCAGGAATTTTCAAAGGATTCCATGAAGGCAATAATGCTCAGTCTAAGTTCAAATGCCGGAAGTACTTTTTCCTTCATTTGGAACAGCGTCCATGTATGTACATTGCAAAGTGCATCACATTTGCAGGTGACCACATGGTGGTTTTAGCTGGGACAGATTAAATTTTCTTCATAGTAGCTAGTATGGGGCTGTGTTTTGCATTTGTGCTGGAAACAGTGTTGATTACACGTATGTTTTAGTTAATGCTGAGAAGTGTTTACAAGGAGTTAAGGCCTTCTCTGCCTGTTGTTCACAGCTGTTTGATTTCCTGCCTCTCACCAACAAGTAGGCGTGGGAACACAAGGAGCTGGGAGGGATGCAGCCAGGACAGCTAACCCATAGCTGACCCCAGGGATATTCCGTATCGCATGGTGTCATGCTCAGCATATTAAGCTGGTGGAAGAGGAAAAAAGAGTGGGATGTTTAGAGTGCTGGTGTTTGTCTTCTTGAGTCCCTGTTACACGTGACGGGGTTCTGCCAGGCTGAATACCTGCCTGTCCAGGAGAAGCAGTGAATTGATTTCTTGTTTTGCATTGGTTGTCTGTGTGGCTTTTGCTATTAAGCTGTCTTTGTCGCAAACCAGGAGTCTTCTGGCTTTTACCCTTTTGATTCTCTCCCCACTCCCGGTGGTGGGGGAGTGAGCGAGCGGCTGTATGGGGCTTGGTTGCTGTTTGGGATTAAACTATGACAATGTTAGAGAGTTGAAGCCACAGCATTTTTTTCCTATTATATGTACTTGACATACTGCATGGTATGTCTCTGTTGCTCTTAATGATTAGGCTTGGAAAGACATTTTAAATGTAGCAATCATCCACTTTCTTTACCACTGCAGCCTGACTGTAATTCTAACTAGCCCAATGGGATGCATTTTTATTTAAAAATTAGGCAATTTGTTGAGTTGATCTAAAGGCCAATGATTGATTTTTTTTTTAAGTCAGAAAAATATCCTACAGCTGTTGCACACAAAAATAAGCCTCCACTTGTTAGGTTATTACTGCCTATTCAGAAAAGCTTAGGAAAGACAATATTAGTACCTGTGAAAAGGTGTAAACTGATGAAAAATGTCCAGTTGATGGAAAATTCTAGGACAGATTCTACAAAATGAATCTGGAATCACAGTAATGCAAGACTTGTCTTTGTCTCTGGTTTAGTTGCTTGTGAGATGGTAATGCTTATGTCTGTCAAGATCCTGCAATACTAATTGGTCCTAAGTATATGCTCCCTCCTCTTTGATGAAGCCATCTTTTACAGAAGGGAAACTTTTAAAGCAAAACAGCACAAACCTCTCTGTATTGTCCTAAGACTGCATCCGGTATGACCCTAGAGAACACCAGGTGAATTGCTGGAGAAAACTTAGAAGTTCTGAAGGTGAATTTATGCTCCACAGGGTAAGTGGGGAGTTACACAGTCCTGAGAATGAATGACAAGATGTTCCTGAGGCCTGCCTTATATATAAGCACACTGTGAACTACTTGGCACAAATATAGGGCAATAATCAGTGGACTTGAGTTGCAAGATCACAGTTAAATAGCAACAAAATCTCTCTTAATGAGAGTAACAGCGTGGATTGCCTATGGAGGACTTTTGACAGAAGTAATTTAGTGTCTACTGAGACAAGGGAATGAAGCCTGAGCAAATGACTTCTTAAAGTCTCTTGCATCTCCATTGCTTCTAATTCCTTGTTCTGCATGGATTTCTGGAATGTTTTGGAAGATGACAACTTTACCTAAAAAATTATTTCAATGAGCAATACTCCAAGATCTGTCAGAACCTGCAACACTTATCCTTTGCACTCTTTTTCCTCCATATTTGTAATGACTGCTCAACAACCTCTTAAAAAACTTTTAAAGTTGTTCCCAAACCTTCAAACGGAAAAAAAAAATAATTCTTTTACTTAAAGCCTTAGACTTCAGTGGTCTAAATGCTACTCTGTCCTGACTCGGGAACAAGAACAGGGCCTAAAGATCTTCTGTTTACCACGAGTGTTGGCATGCAGTCTATTTTGTAGAACTTGTCAGTGTATTTTTTTCAATAATTACACGGCAGCTCTCGCACGCATCAAGTGAGAGCGGGGTTCTGATTCCCCCGTTTCCTGCAGGGATACACAGGGAATGCCGAGCGCAGCCAGCAGGGCGTAACCTCACCCACTTTGAACTACAGCGCCAAACGAGCGGTGCTGACAAATCCGGGCACCACAAGACGGGCAGCAGCACTTTTGAGAACTGCCAGACACCAAAGGATGTCGGCGTTTTGGTGACCGGTACCCAGTAGAGGGGATTAAAGAGCGCTGCGCTTCCAGGAGCCCCGCGACTGCGGTCCGGCACTAGCTCAGCCGTCGCCGGACACGGGGCAACCCCTGCAAGCCAGCCCTTCTCATCAAGTACTTCTGCCGCTACTACGGGGAGGGTTGCGGCGAACGGGTGGCGGGCAGGGCCCAGTGCGGGCCCGGCGAAGGGCGGGCAGGCTCCGCCCCGGGCCCCGAGCGCGGCCGGACCCCTCCGGGCGCCCCGGGCCAACCCCGCCCCCTCGCGCTGCCCCGCCCCGCCTCGCC
>JAWMRA010000090.1:17029186-17060178 GCA_035584735.1 Pseudotriccus pelzelni | reverse complement strand
CGCTGGGGAGGGGCGTCCGCTCCGAGCGCCGCCGCCGCCGCCGCCGCTCGCTCTGCCTCCCTCCCTCCCTGCCTCCCTCCCTGCGCCCCGGAGCGCCGCCCCGGCCGGCCGCGCTCCCGAGCCCCAGCGGCAGGGGCGGGGCGGGAAGCAGTGCCGGAGGTGAAGGGCCGTACGCCGAGCCTGCGCCCCGCTCCCCTCGTCTCGCCGGTAGGTCTCTGTCCTGGCCGCCCGTCGGAGCGGCGGCGGCGGCCGCAGCACCCCCGTGGGCCGAGGGCGTGGAGCGGCTCCCTCCCCGTTCTCCCGGTGGCCGCGGGGCGAGCAGGGGGCGCGGCGGCTGGCTGGGCGGCCGCCCGGGCTGCGGGGAGCGGGACGGCTGTGCCTGTGCGGGGGCCGTGCCCGGGCGTGCGGCGGGGCTCGGCCGGCGCGTCCCTGCGGCTGCGCTCCCGGCGGGCAGGAGCCGCCGCCGAGAGACCTCCGGGTGCCCTCGCCCCAAGGAGCGCTTCCCTGGCGGGCACCGAGCCGGGTTTGCAGGAACAAGTGAGTAAGTTTGCTTTCCCGGTCCGCAGGAGCAGGTTGCTAGAGTGCAGTTCTGCTGGGTTAGCAGATTAGCGGGTTAGGGGCAAACTGAGCTGCCAGTGCTCTGCTACTTTATTTTTGCCTTAATTTTGCTCTTTAAAAAGTTATTTACAAACAGACTCTGAATATAGTGGTTTTAAGTTTGGTTAATTGAAGTTTCTTAGTGATATTTGAGGTGATTCGCGGTGGAGTTTGTATAGAGCTTATTTTCAGGCATTCCTGTTGACTTCACTGGTACATCCTTAATGACCGTTAAAGTAACATGCAGTGTGTGAAAGGAATTTGAAAGTAATCGAAGATTCTTTTTTTTGTTTTAGTGCCCTTTGCACGTGAGAACTTTTGTAAGTACATACGTAGTTAGAAATATATACTCTGCAAAAACACCTTTTGTTTTGAATGTCCTTAAGCATGTTCATAAGTGAAGCACAGTGTTAAGCATATTAAGCCTTGCAACCTGGGTTGTGACTACTTGTAGGAATAAATAACTTCCCTGCTCTGTAGACTCACATCTTTTCAGAACACAGATGAATATCTTATGGATGCATTTTGTCTTGAGCTCCGTTGCGATGTTAAAATCTAAAATGGGAGTAATGCAATTTTACTTTTAGAGGGAAAAGATAAAGTAGAGGTTTCTGTGTTCAGTGTATGTTAGATGTCTTCTCTCGGCCTCAGCATCCTTTAGTCAGTTTCTTTTGAATTGAGATGTTTCAACATTTAAACAGTATTTGCAGTGGAAATAAGTGGTATTTTATTATGCTGGCTTGAAAAGAAGAAATTACCTTGCAAACAGCAGACTAGTTACATCAGCTGAGGTTGACTTTCAGCTAATGAAATTAATCTTTTTCTCTTGCAACTCTACTTTTGAATTGAATAGTTGTATTGGCTTATAAAATGTAAATGAATTTTAGAATCTAGAATACCAGTTCTGATACAGTGATACATTGCATTTTCTGTATGCAATTTTTTTTTCTTGTGTGATCAAAATAAATATATTAAAGATTAGTTAGATTCAGCCTGTTTGTTTGGAAGAATTACAGGCCCTATCTTAACCCTCTTGAAGTTGTTCTTCCCTGAAAAAAAAAGTAACTGAACTCACAAAAGAGTTTTTCCTCATCCAGTTTACTTATTTACAATTAACAAGGCTGATTTTACTTCCTGTGGTAATGTTTCAGTTTTTAATAGTCTCATGATTAGATTAAGTGCATTTTTAAGTCTGATGCAGTATATAAAAACTTAGTGTCCCCACTGCATCTGAAGGGTTTGTCCTGTGAAAATATGGCTGTTCATGGTTCACCAGTTATTATACTAAATTGTTCTGTGATTAGACGTATCAAAGTTACGTGCATCTCTAACATCTTTACTTTTGTCTTAAAAACTTACTTAAAAATATTAGGAAGTTCCTGCTATTGAAGATAAATTTAGTTTAGTTATGTCTTTGAGACAAAAATAGATCAAATGTGAAGAATAGGGTAGTGCCAGTGGTTACTTTTCTCCACTTATCTTCTAGTTATATGCAAGAACTTTCTAAGGAAAAGAGTACTGATCAACTGTAGTAACTTCATCTAACTTTCCTGAAATTATTCCAGCTGAACGTTTTTTTGTCAGTCTGTTGTAAACAAAACATATAGCTGCTTCTTGTTCTGCAGTTTTTTCTTTTTACTTTTAACTGATATTTTTGGGGTGGCATACATAGAAGTAATAATGCGATTAGAGGCACACATAAACCACAGGAATCACAAAGTTGTAGTAGAGTTTGACGTGCTGTTTCTTCAAAGTTTAAGTTCACTAATTTAGCTGCACATTAATGGCAGGAGTTCTCAGTCAGTTCTTCATACCTCACCTGAGGCTGTAAGAGCAAAAATACCTGACAGTGCTTAGGGGAAGACTTGGTCAATGCTTTTCGGCGGTGGACTGTGTTTACATGATCTTAAAATAAAGATGATACCTGGGAGTTGTTTAGCAATGTAGATGGAATGGTTTGTTCCCAAGTAGTGTACCCTGGAAGAGTAGGCAAAAGGATTGAAACGTGTTTTTTGCTTTGCTTCTGGGCCGTTAACACTCTTCCAGCGATGTTTTGAGATGTCTGTGTAATTGGTTTCCCATATCTGTTAAAAGGTAAAAAAGTAACTTTGATGTAATTGTTGTATACTTTCTTACAATCCTTAATTTGATTGTTTTTTTGCTATGTAGGCATTTTAATGCTTCCTTGATGCTGCTGCAAAACCAGTGCAGTGAAATCAAGCCTGCCGCTGCTGAGCTTGTTTTTTCTAAGTGTAGTTCTGAGTAGCCTCTTAGACACTGTCATTGGGGTTCTAGTGGTTTGTGAGCCACAGCTAAAATAGTTGGGTGAAGAAAAATGTGTGTGTTAAAGCTAAATAGTTGCATGAATAAAAGCAGGCTAGTAAGAAAGTAGTTAAACACAGGCTGATGATCACAGATAAAGACAGTGACTGGAATGTCTAACCCTCCCTGTGATCTTAGGTAAGCCACTTATAATTTAATGTCTCCTCTTTGGCATAGGGGGGATGTAGAAGAGGAGACATTGCACACCATCCATGCTGCAGAATTGGTTTGGTTTGTAGTTACTTATGGAGCTTTCTGAAAGTAGGACTTTCAGAAGTCGTTCTGAAATTCTTAGTAAGTTCTAAAGTAATGAGCTACGTTAAAAAAATATGGATTCATTTATTTTGGTCAGATTTAGCCCACCTGTTAAATTTAGTTCTAATGTTTTATGGATGGTATATTCATTGCCTTAAATGAATAAGTAGGAGGACTCTTTCTAAAAAAAAGGTGTGGGGAATATTTGTAAATATTAAATATGCAGCACTTTGAGAATATTATAAATGTATGTATACCAGTGTTTTCTTTTAGGATGTGTATTGAACTTCATGTTCCTTCATTTGTGACAGAGAGCCTTTTTCACACTATTTTTAACACCCACTCTTCCCTCCCTTGTTTATTCCTTTATCTGATGTTTTTGAGAATGTCTAGAAGAGCCTTTTAAATAGATAAAATGTACATTTTATATAAAATAAGATTACTGTAGGTATGGAAAGCTGTAAAATTTTCTTGTTATTTTTGTGTGTGGTGTCCTGCCTTGTGCAGTGGAGTTAGGAATGGGGTTAGACATACTGATCAATCAGAACTGCCTTTGCAAAAATGTTTACTCAGATAACTGCAGGTCACAGAAGTCCATGACAGACACACGGATAAGATTTGCATATTGAAGTAGGTTTATTACTTAATCTGACTTTGTGTAGAACATCACTAATATAATTACAACAGTGTTTTCTCACGCTTTGTGATCTTCTCTGTAAGCTTCTTCTAGCCAGTTATGCTTTTAACATACCAAAACTTTTTTAGTAACTGTTTTGCTTAACTGAAATCTATTAGTAATTTAATGTCATTTTCCTAGAAATAATTTTTCCCCCCAGATTTACCTGGGTGGTAATTTATACTCTTCATCAACCAGCATGTTTTAATGATTTTTTTTTTTTTTTAAATTAAGACAGGATGTAACAGTGATGGATGATGTCCTTTTCAGTAGTCCAAAACTACAGAGATACTTTATGACAAGCAGAGCCTGGATTTCAGTTTGAAGTGTGGTTTGTCACACTTCCTTACGGTGTCTGGAATTATTCATTAGGTAGTTTGTGAGGCGGTGTGCTCTTTTTTCAGTAAACCATGTACAATAACAGAATGTAGATGGAACAGATTCCAGCAGCAGCATAGTTAAAGGTGCTGTTTGGGTGGCAGTTTGCCTGTGGAGGTTGCTGAGAACAAGCGTGGTGTCCTTTTAAGAGATGCACTCAACTGTTTGTGGAACACCAGTCATTGCAGCTGTGTTCTAGGCTGTTCAAAAGACTATCCCTCTCTACTTCCAGGTATTCCCCTGCTTCATTCCCAGCTGTGCAGTTCTGTACATACTCCTGCTCTGCATCCTGTCTCTTGTGTCTTCACTGAGTTGATTCAGCTTCTGTTCAGTACGCGTTACTGTCGAGTGTGTGAGCTTTCTGTGGGGTTAGGAGGTCTAACGGCTTCCTTGAGGTGTTGGAGCACTGAGGCTGGAGCAACAGGAGTAGCAGGTACTGTGGTCACCTGTAGCAGGAGGAGAGCACCATTGTGCTAACCCATTATATTGTCTAATTGCATTTTTCAGAACAAAATTTCAGACTTAGCTTAAAGTGCCAATTACCTAATAAATGTTGCATCTGTAAAGTTATGAAAGCTGCCTGTGCTGTATTTTTGTATAAAATGCGTTATAGATATGGGCTTCTGGCAGATTAACTTTGTGATATTGGAAGCTGTGATTTAGTCCAAGGTAGGGCACACCTATGCAGCACAGAAGAAAGCACGATTTAAAAATTGTATTGTTATATGTAGAAAAATCCCGTGAGTACCTCACTGTATTTAAGGCACTAAGCATTTTCTGTTTTAGGTCTCTGAATTTAAATGAAGCAGCCAACATGACTGTATGTAAAGACATGGAAGACTTCACATTTCAACAGCTTTTTAATGTAATGGTATAAAGCTTTTGGGGAGATCCATAAAAATCCATAAAAATACAGCTGTCTTGAATCCTAAGTGTCCAGTAATTATGAGAAGATAAAGTAATCCTATAGAGGTTGGAGTTGAACATGATTGCATTAAGGGTCATGTTTCACTCTAACCTCAACCACTAGTATTTTCTTAGTTGTGTCTTGCAAATACTTTCTTCTGAAAACAAAGAAGTTCAGTATAAAATGCTTTTTCTTTCTGTGGAAGATGACCTCAATTGGTATGCATTGATTTCTTGCAATGTTCCAGGAGTAGTTGCTGCGTGTATGAGGTTATAAAAGTTCCTTTTTAACATTTGCTGCCAGTAGGTTAAGGCATCTCTAAATGTGGAGAAATAACAAATGATGAAACTTGGATTTATGGGTAGCAGTAAAGAGGGACAGAAGAATATTTGTAATGGACAACAGGAAGACAGAATGCCCAGATTTGCTCTTAAGCTTTTGTCAAACTGAGAGATAAATGTCTTTGCCTTTCATAAATGCTCTTTGAATCTCTGATTTCAATTTTCCAGTTTTGAGCTTTTAAGTAAAATATGTTTATTGTGCTTTGAATTTTCTTCTAAAAAACAAATCTATTTTTAAAAGAAATAACGTATTTTTGATCTGCAGTTCTGTCACCTGCTGCCTCTACAAATATGGAACTTTTTTTTTTTTACCAAGCTTAAATTGTTATACCTTTGAAGATAAGCTCCTATAAGCTTCATAAAATCAATTTACATAGCAGATACTAGCTATCCATGGTGAGGAAAGGATGTTATCTGTTCTGTGTTCAGTTTGCAGCTTGTAGTACTAGGCAGGCAACAGTACATCTCTCCTTGCTGAGTGAGAAGGGAAGGTTTTACTGTGGGAAGAAACAAGGGGTTTTGCGAGAAAAGAGACCTTAAGATGTATCAGAGGGAAGCCTGGGAATACTGTGGAAACATGGAAGATATCCAACAAGCTGAAATTACTGCACTGAGTCTGTGTGGGCGTTGAACACTAATCTGTAGACAGCTAAGCTTAGCGAATGTTGATGCTTTTGAGGAACAGTTTGCTCAGTCTGAATCTATCATAGTCTTCCTGAGTAATACATTAAGAGTTTACTGCACAGTGCTCGTATCAAAATACCAACATATTCTCATATCAGTGCTTGAGAATTCTTTTTAATTAAAATCCTTGTAGTTAAGTAATTGTTTCAGACTTTGAAAAACTGATGTCAACAGCATCGGGTTATTTTGTTAGCAGAACTTTGTGTTTAGACTAGGTGATATCATATTCAGTGTTGTTTGGTTTTATATAAAGCATTGGGAGACTTGTTTTTTCCCCTCAGTTCCACAGTAAGTCACTGGTTTAAGTATGTTTTTATATTACATGACTATTGATGAATCTAAGATCTTACCTAGTGTTTTTCATTAAATTCATGCCACTATGAATCTTATGCATTCAATATGAAGGTGGCAAGCATGATTCTAGGAGGTGTGGCGTCTGAGACTTTATCCATACTATTTTATTCCACATTAAGCTTATAAAACAAGGGAAAAAAAGTTTTTACCTTTTAGAGACTGTAATGCTCTAGTTTCAATTTCATAAAGACATTTTAGGTATACATTGCAGTGAAAGCCATGCAAGTGAGGAGAGTTGCAAGTATATTTTATAGTAAAGTACTTGGATTGCTGTAGAAGGTACCTATGTAGTTTATGGACATTATTAAGAGAGCAGAATCATTTGGTGTCCATGTAGTTTTTTATTGTCAGAAAACCTTGACAGATTTATAGCTGCAAAACTTACTCTGGAGGCAGTTTCCTGTACTGTGAATTATCCCTTTCCTTATATTCAGAGTTATATAACTTGAATTTGGCTTCCATCTAAGGTTTTGAAGTAGAATCTAACCATGTAATTAAAGTGAGAGGAGGAGTTGTCTTAGTGAATTAGAAATGCTTTTAATTTTGAGAACAGATCTTCACAATCACTGTGAAATGGTACAGCATACTATGTACGTTATCCTATCCAAATTCTAACCTGAAGACAGAATTAGTGTCTTTTGGACCCTGAGAAATTTTATTTTCTTCACATAGCACTAGAATGCTTCACTTTTATGCTTAATTTTGCATTCAGTTTTAGTTACGGTGTTAGATGAAATGCAATGCTATTTTTGCTTTGTTTTTTAACTTTTAGATGCGTTAACTTTACAGTTTCTCTGGCCTAGTTTGAAGCTAATCTGTACCTTTCAGCTGTTCTGTGATACAATGTTTGATGTAGAAAATTGAGGCCTCCATTATGTAGTATTAGCTAGCTTAGCACTAGCTTTCTGTCAGCTGTGGGCAATATAGCCCGTTTAAGTCTGCATGGGTGTGGTGAGGGAAAAGTGAAAAAAACAAACGACTGAAATATTGCTTAAGCATCATCTATGTCTTTTCTCTGCTCTATAGTTACTTAACCTTAATACTGTCATATTAGATTTTTAAAAATTATTCCTTGTGCTATACCTCTCTGAAAACTGACTTTGACTTTTATTTTAAAATGATGATTATACGATAGTGCAAGAAGTATGGACGCACCAAAGTTTTAATCAAGTAAGTGCTTTCACTGGCATGAAGTCCTGAAGTGAAGTTGGTGAGATTTTGTTGTGAAAGCCTGTGATGAAGTGCAATTCGTGGATTAGGGCCAAACTTGTCTTCGAGGTCAATGAGAAAATATAAATGTTTATGCAGTGACCAGAGATAGCAATCTTCAACTGGTCTTTGTTTTGAGTTAACATAGGCGAAGTGATCGCATGGAGATCTTAATTGCTACATAGTTAGTCCAATCTGTCATTTGTGGAAAAATTGTATTGACTTATGGTGACCCTGAGTACTGTATGGGCCTTCTGATGTGACAGTATTTTGACCAGAACTGGCAATTGGTTGGTGGAGAACAGTGAAGTTTGTTAGGTAGTAGCCTTTCAACTGGCAAAATTAAATGTACAGATGTACATTTCTGTACAAATGTACAGAACAGATACTGAAGTTTAGGTGTTGATAGCCCTCAGATTTGTTCATGTGACTTGGTACAAGAAAAATTACACTAGCTTAACTAGAATAGTCTAAACAAGCTTTAATAAAAATGAGGCGTATTTTTGGTTAGTTTTTGTCCAGGGGAAGACTTGATTAAATGTGTTAATAAAGTTGTTTTTCTGTTAGATTTTATGCATTAAGGGAGGATTATATGTGGCCGTATGCAGTTTGGTGGTGAACTTCCCCTAGGGAAATAGCTTCATGCATTCAAATTTAAAAGCTTCTTCTAGAATCCCTAACTAATTACGTTCATTGAAAGTAGTGTGTGGAAGTTTATACTGTAAGAGATAAAGGTAATTTCTTTTTTTTTTAGTATCTGTACAACTAGAGAGGAAAACATTACTTTTTTGAAGTCTTGGTTGTGTAAATTTTTATTCATGACAAAGCCACTTGGATTTACCTTGACATTTTCAATTAGGCTGCTTCTTTGAGGGTGTCTCATTTGTAAGTGTGTACTGAGACTGTATGTATGTAGACTTAGATTCAGTTACATAAAATTATGTTTTATGGGGAAAATCATACAAATCTGTAACAGTAAGCAATTTGGTTTTTTAAACCTTAATTTTCAGGTATGCTAATGGTCTAATTTGTATACTAACACTAATAAATTCTGTTCTTTTTTTGGTTTGCAAAACTTTTGTGCTAATCTAGAATGGGTTGATATTACAGGATGTAGAAGTGAAAAAAGACTGGACAGTGCCTGAAGAGTACATTTGTCTTAGTTACTTAGAGAAAGTGAACTGAAGAATCTGTGAAAAACAGACCTCTTAGTGAAAAAGAAGTGGTAATATAGAAGGTACTTAAGATACAAACATCGTGTTGTTGGAAGTTCTGGTAACGCAAACAAAGTTTGTGTGTGCTTGTGACCAGTTAGTTGCCTTGGGGTGCTGAAGAGCACAAATTAAAATAAGTGTTTTGAAGCCATGCACACTGAGAAACAAATTACACAGCTGAGCACCCGCATGATCTGTTTAAGGAGATTTCGTTTGCCTTTGTAATTAGGGTATTATATTTGCTTTCTTAAATAAACGTGTGTCTTCTAAAGTGTTAAGAATTTGATATGCATGTGATCAAGAAGTAGCAGTTGATTTGTGTGTTTTTCCTCTTTATTGCTGAAACTCCAGGTAGGATTTCCAACTTAGTAATATATTATGTACTTTTTCTCTGTGGAATAAATGTAGTGAGTGTGGGATCTCTTGTTCAGTATTTTGAAAGGCAGGCTGTCAGGGAAGGAAAGCAAGCAGTGGTTTCTGTTAGCCTGAGTGTGGTTGCTGCTCAAGATATGATTCAGGTGCATCATCACTTCTTGTGTATCCCATATGTTTGTCATCTTATTGTTGTGGAGACAGCAGTCCTCGTACGTGAAACTGAAAAAGCCCATCTTTCTTTCTTAGACTGATTCACATCTGCTGCAAAATGTTGGAGTTTTTTAGAGAAAATGATGTTCCTTCAGAGGATTTGCCTGTTACTTTTAAAGTGCTTCCAAGGTAGTTGTTTGCCTAACTGAAGTGAGAATAAGTACCTAGGGTAAAGTATTCCTTGATGACTTAACTAACATCTGATTTTTTTTTTTTCAAAGCTAATATCATGAGTTTGTACCATCTGTGGAAGTTTTTTGTACTGAATATTTCAGCACACTGATTTTGTTGTTAGTTTTGACTGAGATGCTAATAATTTTGTGCTTTTTTCCTGCTTTGGAAATATGAAAAATAATGAAATATTATTTTTGTTACTTTGAGTTATGCAATGAATCTTTTTATTTTAGAGTTTGCCTAAGAAAGTAATATGCAAATAATAAATCTATAGACAGATTTATTTGTAACATAAATCATTGGAATAGCAACTCAAGTCTTTTGGGTTGGAGACCATGTGAAGACCTGAATTTCTCTCATTGGACTAAATTTAAACTAATTAAATATTTAGTGATTAAAGAGTAGATTTATTTTTCATGAAAAAATGGATCTAAATAACATATAATTTTAGAGATTTCCCAATTCAAATTCTATCCCAGGAGTTGTTCAAAGAGACTGCTGTCGTAAACTTTGAAGGGCCCTTCAATTGTGAGCACTTTTGCTGTGGATTTGGAATTTCATAGGTGTCTTCTATTGCATGCAGACATGTATATAAAAATGAATGAAAATTATACAGTCATTTAAAGCTGGGTATTCATACTAGCCTTAACTTTCCATGAGATATACAAAAATACCAGAAATAGTTGATACTTACATTTTGTATTGATGACATCTCAATAAATCTCTTGTTCTGGAGCTTACTTTCAGATTTGTAGTATGAATTGCAGATTTTCTGCTGTTAAATACTTCATAAAGGAGTTTTGTTGAATAAAATCCCATGTTATTCTCTCTGTACTTGGAAAGTATTTGTAACATCTAAATGAATATTAGAAAGTGAATGTGACTGTTCTTCATCTCCAGTTAAAGGCTTCTTAGTAGATGAAATATTCTGTAAAAACTGTGTAATGCTACAGAAGGGCTTTTGGAAATCTGTGGTATAGGCATTGGAAACTTTCTCTGAACTGTTCTGGAAGGTGTGAGGAGAAGCTGTGCTGCTGGATTAATGTCAGTGCCAAAAATCATGCAACCTTGGGAGTAGAACTATGTGAACAAAGACACTTGAGGGGTGAGAAAAACTGCAGAGGTATGAAAATGCCAGGAGCCTGAGTGAATTTTAAATGCCTTGTGCTTAAACCAGGGATGTTTTTTTCCTGTCTCTCATAGAATGATAAAATAACCTGGGTTGGAAGGGACATACAAGGATCGTTAAAGTCCAGCTTCTGACCCTGCGAAGGACAGCACCAATAATCACACCATGTGCCTGAGAGCCTTGTGCAAATGTTTCTTGGACTCAGGCAGGGTTGCTGCTGTGACTGCTTCCCTGGAGAGCCTGTTCCAGTGGCCAGGCATTCTCCGGATGAAGAACCTTTTCCTAAAATCTAACCTAAACTTGCTCAGACATAGTTTTCTGCCATTCCCTTGGATTCTGTCACAGGTTACCCCAGAGAAGAGATCAGTGCCTGCCCCTCTTCTTCCCCTCACTAGGAAATGTAGACGGCAATGAGGTCTCCCCTCAGTCTCCTCTTGTCTAGGCTGAACAAGCCAAGTGACCTCAGCCACTTCTCATGCAAGTTCCCCTCAAGGCTCTTCACCATCTTAGTTTCTGTCCTTTGGATTCTCTCTAATAGCTTAGTATCTTTCTTATATTGTGGTGCCCAAAACTACCACAGTATTCAAGATGAGGCCCCCCCCGTGCAGAGCAGAGCGAGACAATCTCCTCCCTCAATTAGATGGTGATTCTTTGTTTGATGTCCCCCAGGTTGGCCCTCCTGGCTGCCAGGGCACTGCTAACTCATACAGGACCCCCAGGTCCTTTTCCCTGGCACTGCTTTCCAGCATCTCATTCCCCAGTCTGTACACACATCCAGGGTTGCCCCATCCCAGGTGCAGAATCTGGCACTTGTCTTTGTTAAACTTCTTAACTTCATGCAGCTGGTGATTGCCCAGTCCTCCAATATGTCGAAGTCTCTCTTCAAGACCTCTCTGCTCTTGAAGGAGTCAAGATCTTCTCCCAAATTAGTTCTGTCAGAAAACTTAGTATTCCTCTCAGTCCTTTCATTCAAGTAGTTTATGAAGATGGAGAAGAGAACTGGTCTGAGCATGGAGCCCTGTGGAACCCCACTATTGACTGAATACCAGTCTGATGTTACCCCATTTACTATAACTCATGGTGCCCAACCCATGAGCCAGTTGCTCACCCATCACATGATTTTATCCTGGGAGAAGGATCCTGGAGAGATGGCATCAAAAATCTTTACAGAAATCCCAAAAGATTATATTAGCCAACTTCCTTTGGTCAGCTAGGTGGTTTACCTTGTAATAAAAGGACATGAAGTTTTTCAGGCAGGGCTTTCCTCTCGTGAAGCTGTGTGCTGGCTGTGACTGATCACTGTATTTCCCTTCAGGTGTTTTTCAGTATCTCCCAAAATAATATTCTCCATAATTTTACCAGGCATTGAAGTGATACTGACAGGCCTGTAGTTTCCAGGTCATCCTTCTTGCTGTTCTTTAAAACTGAGACAGTATTAGCCAGCTTCCAGTCAACTGGGACCCCTCCAGATTCCAAAGACCATTAAAAAATCATAAAGAAAGGCCTTGTGATAACATCAACCACCTCTTTGAGTATTCTCAGATGAATCCCATCAGTCCTCATAAATCTGTAGGGATCCATTTGGAGCAGCAGATCTTGTGCATGTTCAGATTCAACTGGGAATTTTTCATTCTCACAGCCATGATTCTCCAGGTCATGGTAGTGGCACCTCCTTAGACCATCACTGGAGTTGAAGACTGAAGCAAAGAATGTCTCTGTCACTGTTTGTGAAGTGACTGTCCTCATCCTCTAATGGGCCAATGTTATTTCTGACTGCCTTTAGCTATGAATATATTTTAATTGACTCTGTTTATTGTCCCCCACAGTTCTGTCAGCTTCAGCTCCAGCTGAGCTTTGGTGTGTGCATTTTCCCCCTGCAATGGCATCATCCTTGTATTTCTCCCATGTCACCTCACTTTGCTTGCACTGGGCATACACCTTCCTTTTTTGCCTTATCTCCAAAAGAAATCCCTGCTTAGCCAAGCCAGCCTTCTGCCTCATATGCTTGACTTCTGGCAGTTTGGAGTTGCCTGTTCCTGTGCCCCTATGAGGTGGTAGTTAAAAAATAACCATCACTGATAAACCCCAGAACCTTAAAAAAAAGAAAATTTCCCAGGGGACCTTACCTACTGGTTCCCTCAGCAGCCTGGACTCTGCTCTCCTCATGTTGAGGTTTTGCTGGCACTTTTCTTCCTGACGACAGAGATTTTAAATTCGATCTCTTCGTGGTTTCTGTGGCCAAGGTGGCTGCTAATCTCCACTTCTCTCACAAGATCCAGTCTGCCAAGGAAAAAAATCAAGGAAGGCACTTTTCCTTTTCACCTTTGTTAGTACCTGTACCATGAGGTTATCATCCAGATGTTTTAGGAATCTTCTGGACCTGTTTGTGCCAGCTGTATGATGCTCCCAATTAACATCTGGCAAGCTGAAGTCCCCCATAAAGATGAGGGCAGTTGTTCTGGAGGTGTCTCTTAATTCCTCAAAGAATAATTCATTGGTGTCATTGTCCTCTCTGAGCGATCTGTAGCAGACTGAGGATGGTATCTGCATTATTTGTTTGCCCCTTAATCCTTATCCAGGGGCCCTTAACTGTGCCATTGCCAACTGGGAGCTCCATACATTGCAGCCCCTCCATTACATACAGTGCCACCCCACTGCCTTCCCTGCCCTTCCTGTCCCTCCTGAAGAATCTGCAACCATCCAACATGGCACACCAGTCACAGGACTCATCCCACTGGGTTTCACTTGTGCCGGTGATGTCAAGTCTCTGAGACTGGGCCAAGTTTTGAGCTTCTCTTGTTCCTAGTGCTTCATGCGATGGTGCAGAAACATTTCAAATGTGGTTTGTTGTAGCCAGCATCACATGGAGAAGATTAGGGATCTCCGTGTCCCTTTGTTCCTCAAGTTTTGCTGTGCCATCCCATTGCTTATCACTGGCAAGCCTGTTTATGTCCTTTTCCTTCTTCCAATGTAGTTTAAATCTGTCATTTTTTTAATTTTCCTCTACAGCTCTTCTGCTAGTGTATGCTTTTCTTAAAAAAAGAGAAAAATGTTAGTATATTGGTACTAGCAGTGATATAGGATTTTGTAATTAAACTGTGAAAGGTATTGCATGTGATACCTAAGGGAGCAGTTATGGTTGCGTGTTTCGTTTAACTTTGTTACTCCTGGCACTGGAATGTTTTATTTAGCAGCTTTGATATTCTCTTTATCAGTTTATTTGGGAGTAAATCTGGAATATGAAAAAGGAGTGAAGTAGATAGTTTGTGTTTTAAAGGCGACTTGCACACTTGAATTCTTGTGACAACACCTTGGAATATGTAAACTTGCATATAATTACAGTGCTGCTGCTGCTGCAGACTTAGGCATTTGAGAAACGTCTGAATAAAGAAGGTGCTTAAATGAGTTACTCTTTTACTCTGTCTTATATAGTGTCCTAGAGAGCCTTCATGGCTACAGAACAGGGTTCTTGTGTGGCATATAGTCTTTGGCAGTGTTAAATGGGACATTTTCAACTGAGATTCAGAGACTCAGTTGTATAGACTTATATCTCTCTAACCTAGGGATGTCTAAAGTATTTTTCAGCAGGAGTTGTGCTGAGAGAAATTAGGGTTGAGTGGGTGTGTATGATCTTTGGTAGTGATGTAATTTAAAGAGCTGGCAGTTGTTGCCAGGGCACTTGCAGAAAGAGAACTTTAATATGAATATGATTAGATGGTTTGATCAAATTCTTTCAGCCCTGCAGGCATTTTTCTTGTAGCTGGTGTTGCACTGCACTACTAGGTTTTGAGTACTGAATCAAGGAGGGAAATATTAAGAGGATTTACAGGAAAATTTCTCCAGTGTATATTTAGGTAAAGTTACTTGACTGTAGCAGAATATATGTAATATTAGTGTTTATTTTCAATGCCTTTAATCTGTTTTCTATATGTCTATTTCTGTATGGATTCTTAGGGAGTTTTCAGTGTTCCAAGTTCTTCAGGATGATACAACTGCACAACTTGAGTTTATATAAAAAATAAGTTGATTATACTGGTGAATTGAAGGTTCACTTTTGTTTACACACCTGTATAGTTCCATTAAAACTCATTCAGTTGCTCTCTGTAAAATTTTATTCATCAGAGAGAATGGAAACCAAACTTTTGAAACAGACTGGATTTTCTGAGTTGGAATCTTTGTCTATTAAGCAAGCTTTGTGTGTAGATCATCAATGTGTAAAACATTCATCAGAGTAAAAATGTCTGTTTGAGAGAAGAGTTGTCTGTCTGTTCTCTTCAAATATCACAAATTACTTATCTAACCTTTAGACAATAGATGTCTTTATGGAATGGTTCCTTTGGTATTTGAATTGATTTTGTTGAAGTATTTAGTCACCTGTAGTAGTGCAGGAAAAACATTACTGAAGTTGTGAGGTCAAGTGCCTGAAAGTTTTGCAGTTCTAATGAGCGCAGGTGAAGTACAACATGTTTTTTAATGGAGTGGAGAACTGAGTAAACCCTCCTGAGCTAGGAATAACTGCTGTAATTCCAGAGCAGGAGTGGTTTACTCACACCAGTGTCTTGGTGAATCCAAGTAGTAAGTTTTTGCCTTTTGACTTCTTACATCAAATGTGGTAGAAGCAGTACTGGCAGAAATAATTCTCTATGGACCCAATAAATACAACTGACCTTTGGTACTTCTTCATTGCAAATTGGGTATTTGTTTTGGGATGGTATTACGGTAGTCTTGTGGCTAAATTTATTCCAGTAAATTTAAATCTGTACTCTGTTTTAAGTCGTGTTGCCATGAAGCAGTAGCCTGGCTATCTTTTGCCATTGATTTTAATTTGTGTTTCTAAAACTGAGCCAGAGATTCCTTTTACACTTCTGCAGGTGTTACATGTGTCACTGTTGTCTGTCACCTGGAACAATGTCCTCACTGTTCTTACTTGTCTTCACATCTCCTCTCCTCGCTTTTCAGGCAATCTCTCTAAGGTGTTTGGCAAAGTATCAAGTTACATCAGAAAAATAAAACCTCTAGTAGCTGGTGTTAATTGGGCTTCTCTCTTTCTCTGATGTTACTTGCTTTCTTACAGGTCTACCAGTCTTGTTTCACTTTTATCCTCAGTCTATATGGATTGTTTCTAATGAAGATCTGATTACTTTTCCTGCTATGTAATGCTATTTTGACTTTTTTTTTTGTAGCTTCCTGTGCCTTCTCTTTCTTTCTATACTTGAACATAAGTCATTTCACTCCTATGACATTGCTTTTTTAACTTGGCTTTGACGTGTTTGCCATTCTACTGCTATTTAGTAATTTTTTTAGTCATTTTTTTAAGCAAGACTGTTTACATCCTAGCAATATTCCCTAATGCTGGGCTGAAACTTATTGTTCAAGTATGCTTATTTATGTCAGCAGAGATGAAAATTGAAAATTAAACAGAAAATCAAGCTGTGAAATGGATGGTGTACTTTTTGGACAGATTGCCCATACAGCCCATGTAAGCAGCATATACGAATAAAAGGGGTTTGCGTAATTTAGGATGCTTACACTGTATGTGTTATTTTTTCACTTTAGATGCTGCACACTTTTGAATGATGTCTTACTTCTGAGCCTTGTAAGTTATGTTGAGTATGAAAAAAATCTGCTGGACTTTCCTTAACAGTCTGAGAAAACTAAGTCAATTCCAATAACTTGTACTTTACTTGCATTTTGTATCAGAAATTTTTGTATGCCAAGTAATTACAAATACTGCAGATATATATGTCTTTGCCTTTTAGAGCTTTTCCTCTAGAATGTGAGCATTATGGTGAAGAAAAGATATTCCCATCAACATTATAACATTGTCATAGGTAAGTGCATTATAAATAAATGAAAACCTTTTGTATTTCTAAGGTAAATACATCATAAAATGTTGTACAGGAACTTCAGTATGAAGAAAGTCATAAGTGCTGTACTTATTTCAAATTAGTTGCAGATAACTTTATTAGAAAATGTTGTAAGGGAACACTTGTGTCCTGGAGAAGCTGCGACAGGAATGCTTGCATGTTTTCCATTTCATATCTAGTGTGGGAAAAATGTATAGGACTTATGATGTTTGTTTAGCAGGTATCTTATAAAAGGGACTAATTTCAGTTTACATAAGAAAGCATACCTATAATGTAACTGAAAGGGGAAGGGCATAAGTTAGCATGTAATAGATTTGTCCATATAATAGGTGTATTTCTGGAAATCGAAATTTATGTTGATCCTAATGTATTTCGTACACTAAAAATTCTAGGATTGCTTATTGTTAGTTCTCACTGAATATCCTGTAAAATATGAAACATAAGTATTTTTTTTCAGTATTTAAAATATATATGCATTCTGTTGCATCAGGTGTGTTGACCTTTCTAAGAACTAAATGGTGCCCTTGAAGTTCTACCTCCACACACTTAATATCTAGTTTTATTTCTTCCCTAGCTTTTGTAACAACAGTTGGTGAGGAAAAATGACCTGTTGCTTCCCATTCAATCTATTCCTCTGAGATCTGTGCTTTGGAAAGTGACATTAGTGTATCTGGTGGTGGTGGTGCATGAACCTGCAAGGTTATGTAGTAGCCTAATGCGCTTGTCTTCTCTTCTTAGATGCTTCTGTCTGTACTATAACACATCACTGCATTCATTCCTCACTGCTGAAGTCCTTTTCCCATGCATTAAGCAAATTGTCTTGGACTGGAATCAGCATTTGTGTTTTTTGGTTGCTCTAAGAACAAGTCTTTCATTCCCCCTTTCCCAGTATTGTGGTCATTGGAAATTCTTTGCCAAACAAATTTCCATGTACTTCACTGTTTAGGTGATAGGCTAATCAGCTGCTGATTAATGATTTTAAAATATCATTTAGTTTTAATCATGCCATGAGTGTGTATGAGTCAGCAGATGCAATTATTCAGGTGGCTATTCATATTATTTCGTATATTTTCTCTACTGGCTCTTTTATTTTTGAAATGTAGTAAGTTATAAGGCAAGTAATAATTCTACTTTGTGAGAAATGAATTTAAGAAATGAAAATATCTTCAGCTCAAAGTGTTCCTGGTGACTACCTTTAAAGTAGGTTGTAGCACATTTTTTTCAGAGGATGTTTTCTTTTACAGCAGTGTATTCCCAACATTGAAGCAAAGATAGCAAAATGATTTTGGACAGGTATTTAACTTGTTCTGAAATTTTGCCTACGTAGTAACCAGCTACCTTCTGGATTATGGGTTTTTACATCACTAAATAGAAAACAATATCAACTTATAGCTGAGATTAAAAAAAAGTTTCCTTGGGTTCTTTATTGCAGTAGGAAGATAACATTGTTTTTGCTGAAATTTGTGTAGAAATTAGTGTCTAGTCAATGATGCTAAACAGTGGAGAAGGGGACTGGGGAAGCAAATTTATGATATAAGTTATGACATAAATGTGGTAGGGTAGAATAAATAAATATATTTTATTTTTAGATTCTAGGAGTTACTGAAAGAACCGAAGTGTCCTTGCCATGGGTTTATAAATTGTGCATCTCAGAAGTTTTAATTTGGTAAAGGTAATATATTTCTGTAACTTCCATAACTTCGGTGTGAGCGTGTCCTTAAAACAACAGATACTACTTGAAGGGGTGAAAAAGTAAAATGGTTTCTTTTCCAGAATTGGCATAAGATGGAGGGAGAGTCTAAGTGTCAATTTCAATTAGGGTGTTTTTTGTTGGTGGTTTGTTTTTTTTTTTAAATATCCGATATATAAAGTGTTGAGACTTCTATCACGCTTCAGTCACACCAATATCTCTTGCTGTTACATCCTTTAACTTTAAAGAAGTGCTTTTCATAGATCTGTAAAGCAAATATAATTAGTTAGAGCTTAATTGTGTGACTAATTGAAGGGAAAGATAGTTTTGTACAAGAATAACTTTATTTTTCTTTTAACAGGATTCCTGTAAATACTAGTAAATATTGCTGCTGTTGTGCATTCTGGAGATACATTTTTACTACAGATCCTACCGAGGCTTTGCAAACAGGATGAACATGTTGCTGTTGACTGCTTACTGACAGTAACCAGCTGGGCACTTCCCTCATGATGTTTTCATTCTCTCATTGTCCAATTGGAGTTTGCTTATACTGATTTTTAAAAAGAGGAAGAAATCAAAGTGGAGTACCGTAAACTTGACATGGAGAATAAAAAGAAAGACAAAGATAGGTCAGATGAAAGAATGGCACGGCCTAGTGGGAGATCAGGCCATAATACACGTGGAACTGGTTCTTCAAATTCTGGAGTGTTAATGGTTGGCCCTAACTTCAGAGTTGGTAAAAAAATTGGATGCGGTAATTTTGGAGAGCTACGGCTAGGTAAGATCCTTGTCTCTGTATTTCACATTACACTTTTCAAGGCCATTTTGTATAGTGTAAGCATGAACATCTCTGTATGAATACACCGTGCAGCTTTTCACACTGCTTTGAAGCTTTGGATGTGCAAGGCAAATTTAAACCATCTTTTGTGGTTTTACCTTGCCAGTGCAAGCTCCATGGCATGTGAAGAATCTCAGTAGCAAGAGACTTTCTGGGACTAAAAATGTTTTCTAAATACGTGCAGTGCTATCCTAAATTCAGTCAGTTGTCTCTTCCAAAGTGCTGGAATTTACTTCATGATTATTGCAGTTTGCTATATTTTCTGCCTTCCTGAAGCAGTTTATTCAGATGTATTTGAGACATATCCTTCTCCTGTAAGTGCAGTTTATAGTACTGTGGTCTTGGAGACCTCTTGGAGATACTGTAGCAGACTCTATATTGTTTTTAGTAGCAGCAAGCACTTGAATTCCTTTCTTTCCTTTCTAGTATAGTCAGGCCAAACATTGACCTGCTGTTAGACATGGGCAGTAAAAATCTATCTGTAGAGAAAATCTGGGGGATGGATAATTCAGTCACTGAAGTTCCCTGCTGAACAGATAGCTGAATATCCAATGGTGGAGAAGGCACGGACTGAGAAGAACCTATAGGGTTTTGAAGAATTTGGGCAGCAAAGCTGGAAATATTACCATTTATTAAGATAGACACTAACTGTCTCTGGAAGACTATATATGTAATTTTGGAGACTTGGATTTCCATGATGGACAGCATGATGAGCCAGGGTTTTCAAGGTGTGTGAATTCTGTATGTGTTAACAAATTAACTTGACACCTCATGGCAAGAATTTATTCCAGTGTTCTTGGAAGGCTTGAGTTAATGCAGTGCTTCAAGCTTTAAAGAGAGATAGATTTCAAAGTTAGATATTTGAGACTGTGGTGGGCTATGTAGGTGTTGTTTCTGTTCATCTTTGCCTCTGGGACAGCTACTACTCATTGTCCTTCAGGCAATATTTCTAATGTAGTGCTTGCATAAAATATAACATGTTTAAAGTAGTGTATTCTCAGGGCTGTTAGGATGTAAACAAGCTTAGCTAATTAATACTGTAGAGAGATTAAAGACAATATTGCTGCAATTCTGACTGAGGACACTGAATTTAACAATATCTGTAATAGGTACTCTTGTTATTTCTATTAATAGTTAAACAAGATTGATACATTTTGACCTTTACAGTATTACATATGTGCCTTTGCAGTCCACAGATCAAGCTGAAGCTCTCTCTTTCAATCTTCCCTAACTTTTGTATACTGGCTTTGAATGATAATAAACCTCTTCATGAACTAAATCAAACCAGCAGAATTAATATTACATAAAGGCAACTGCAGACTAGTAAAGTTAATTTTTTGCCTGTCTCTCACCTTGGTCACAACCCAGAGTTAATTAAAAATTAATATCAGATTAATGCATTTGCTTGCACCAGGTACAGAGTGAAATAATATTTCATTTTAAATACAATATTAATTTAGTTAACACATAGTCTGATAGTACTGAAGTAAAATAGAACAAGCCAGTGAAAGAAATAGGCGGAATAGGGCAGCGTATTGTCCTGCAGCAGTCACCGGGACAAGTGCAGCCTTTCTTGTTTTAGTGGGTTTTGCACATATACTACATGTTTCAAATTCTCATTTATTATTTGTGAGGTAAGATGTTTTAAATGTAAGTTACTGAAAGCAGGAGTTAAAATTGGTATTACAGATTCTGATTTGTTTTTTTTTTTTCATTGGTGTTGCTACAGGAGCAAGTATTCAGTGGGCACCCTTTCTACAAAGATGCAGGCAAACACTTACTTTGTTTCATATACTTCTGCAAATGGGAGTATATTTTGAACTTGTGTTCTAACATCAAATCTGAGAGACTTGAAGGAGGAATAGAGTTGTTAGAGTGGTGAAGTGCTCAGGAGACAGAAATTCAGTTATGAATTGGTAGCTCTTGTAGTTCTTCCACTTGAGGAGAAAGGAATGGTCAGACTTCAGTTGTGACTTACGGATCCAAATGGTAGCAATAAAAATGTAGCAAATGACTGATTTGCAGCCACTACCTTGAAAAAGACTTAAGTTTTCTTGAATATTGAGGTGTTTATTTTAAGGGTCTTTTAGTTCAGATAAACTGATGGATTAGTAGCAGAAAGGTTGTTGCTGTTCTGGTGTGTTACTCAGTACCTGTTGTGTGTTTAGAGGCAGTGTTACAGTCGTGTCAAATCTGCTCTTTGCCATATTTTAAAGCAACCGTTGTCTTGACACGCCACATGGAAAGTTAATGTACCTTCTGATGTTACTGCAGAATGAGCATGTCATTACAGCATCTGGCTACTGGAACCTTGTATCCAGTTACTTAACTGTGACTGGATTTCTTACCTACTCCAAGTCGCTGGTGTATATACTTAATAGATGGAGTGAGCAGGGCTCCTGCAAGAGTTTCTGTGAGTGTCTTATAGAGTCTAATGCCATGCAGAGATACAGAAGCAACGTAATTTATCAAAATCATTTATCAAAAATGTAACTGAAATGATCATGAGACAGGAGATAATTATTTAAGATGCCTGTGTTTCCACTCTAGTCCCTGGAAAGGTCTTGGAATTACACACCATATTGGTGGTCCAATTAAGGCATGCTGCTCATATTGATTATATGCCTGTTACTGTGCAGCCCTCGGGTAACTTGCTTTTGGTAAAGTTGATCCCTTAACAGACATGTGATTTTATTATATCTTGTTTCAGCTTTACAAGAGTATTTTTTAAAATAAGAGTTAGAGCTGAAATCATAGTCTTTGCCTGTTAGTGTAACTCAGAGGATGGTGCTGATAACACCAAGATTGCAGGTTCAATCTCTACACAGACCATTCATGTAAGAGCTGGACTTGATGATCCTTTTGGGTCCCTTCCAACTCAAATTATGTGATTGTGATTCTGTGTGACTGTCTTTACAAGGAACTTTTTTGTCTCGGTCCATGTCTTTTCCCTGTGTGATTTCTTTAACAAAACTGAGCTAAACATGGCAAATTCAGACCTAATATTACAGAGAAAAAAAGCAGGGTTATCATTAAAAATAATATATTCTAAATGCATTGGAAGACTGTAAAGAAACAAAAAGTGCTGGAAGTGACACCTTACTTTTTCCTTTATTTGCTGTTTTTAATTTTACACCTATAAAGTTTGTTTTAGCATTTTAGTCTTTGCATACACTTTGAATTAATGCTTGTTAAATATGCTTATCCAGTTATGGAATCATTTTTAAAGCAGCAAATGCATTTTCCAAATGGAGTAAGCACATCATTAACACTCTTGTCCTGTCCTAACTTTTAGCTTAGTAAATTACAGAACTGAGGAAAGGAATAGTCCTAATTAATTCAAACTTTGGTGTTTCAAAATCATATGATAATATTATAGTAAGTTTCAAATAGTTTTCTGCAATAAAAATGAAAACATGGAATATCACATTCCATTTATAGTAATTTATCAATTTCCAAGCTTTTTTAGTACATAAAAATTTCACAAACTTGGTGACATATCTGAAACTCTCAGTGAAATTGCCACTTCTTACACTATTCAAGAAAAAAAGTTCTCTTTATGATATTAGACTAATACAGCTACATTTCTTAAGCACTACCAGAACACCTAGCATCTTTGATGAAAATGTTTCAAAGACTCTTGATGTTTGAATGGCATTTTACTTTAACAGAAAAGCCAATGTCTCACATTCTTGTTTTTATTCTTTTTTCAAGGAAAAAATTTATACACAAATGACTATGTGGCAATTAAACTGGTAAGTTAATATTTTTTTAAAGGATTTGCGATGAGAAACTAATCAGATTTTTCCTTTCATATATATAATAATTTGATTTCTTTAATGGAAATCTTGAATACTCTTGTATGAATTCATCCAAATAGATAAAAGCAGTTAGTGGTAGATATAATTGTATATGGTGGCCATGCTGAATAAAACCAGTGTTTGATTGTTGTCACTGTTCTCAAGGCTGAATCTGTGTTTGCAAAGTCTGATTTACAGCTGCTTCAAGGATACACTTGACAGTCATCTTAGTAGATTCCTTTGTTGTCCAACAAGTAGAGGAACAACAAATCAAATGTGAATCTGACATCAGGTGACTACAGAGAAACTCCAGCAATTCTGCAGACAGCATGTAAATGAATGCCCTTACTCCTGCTCCAAACAATTTTTTCTCTTTGTTCATTGGTATTTGCACAGCACTTTTAGTGGATATATTTTTTTGCAATGTTGTTTAATCTTTCTTTCACTTGCAAACATGGTAAATTTGGATATTTTGTTAATATGTTATTGTTCTGTTTTTTCTTAGTCTTTCATCAGAACTACTCTTGTAATGTCATATTTTGCTTTTCCATTCTTTAAACTTCTTGATAAATTGCTGTTTTCATAACCAGAATATTTCATGATGAAATTCAGTTATTTACTTTTTATCACTGAAGGAATTTTAGGACTCCACTTAATCTCTTGTTGCTGCAGTAGAACAGAACTTTTTTCATAGCGTAGTATGGTTTCATAAAGTGAAAGGTAAACTGTGGAAACAGAAACGCATGGCTTTAGATGAGAAATGTGAAAATCATTACAAACATAATAAACTTCCGAAGAAATATTCCTATCACTGTCCTTGCTTAGTAAAATGTTTACTTCGGGAATAGTTGAAGTTTTAAAAACATACGAGTTATGGTTTGAAAGACCAACATTGGATACAGTTTTGAGAGTTATTGTGCATTATATCAGATTAAAACTCATTTTAATGTATCTTGAACTTATTCTGTATGTCTGGTGAAACTTGAAAATAGTTTGAGAATTCTTGTAGCTAAAGCCAGTTTACTACAAAGCATACTTAGAAATATATTGCAAAATATTGATTTTTCTAAAACACTAATTACTTGAAGTGGAGCAAGAGAACTTTTTTTTATCTGATCAGTTTTGGTAAAACCATTTTTATTATATGTATCTTAATAAACTTGGCTACCATTTAAACCCATTTCAAGTGTGAAAAGACACTGTTCAGTGGCAACACTTACTGTATTTGTTTCCAAATAGCTCAGTCTTATAGCTCTTTATTTCCAGCTGACCAAAAAGCTTGAAGTAAATTTTTTGTGTAACTGAGTCATTGAAAAATCAGGATAGTAACACATCTGGAATTTGCTACTACTGCTTAAAGAACTCTGAATATAAAGTTAACTTTTTGAGTTGTCCTCTTACATTAGTGGTGTGAAAGGCTATAGTATCTTTGCAATAAAAAGCAGATGGAAGGAATCATATTGAAAATCAACACTGAAGTTTGCATCATCATTGTAAGACAAAAATTCACATATTAGCTTGTAGAACTAGTGGGTTCTTTTAATATGGTTCTCCCTGGCTTGTTTTTTTTTTTCAGTATAACTTTCAGATCTTTTAAACTTGTTTCCAGATTGGAAAGGATTTGGGTCACGAGATTCAGTCTTTTAAAAGCACTGCATCAAATTATAGGATTTAGTTGGATTTTGCACTTTTTCTGTTTCTCCTTTTTGAGGCAGTGCCAGGACTTTATTCTAACAGTTAGGTAGGTTGTACTTACTCAAGGCATACGATCCTTGCCCTTTGAAATGTAAGCCTTAGAGTTTTTCTCTGGCACTTAACTAAGTCTGTGCTTTGAAAGCAGTCATTAAGCCTATGCCTACTCTTTGTTTTGTTATTCTGAATGAAGCACAGTTAATTTCCTCTGTGTTTTGCATCTGTTGTAGTTCAACTTTAGCCTTCTTGAATGGGGTTACTTGAATTCTGTATGTATTACAGTTTGAGCAGTTACTCTTGGCAGGTATGGTTGTGGTAATCTCTCCTGCTGTATTCCAAAATTGTATTTGAATTCCTTGTGGTAGCATTCCACTGTTAACCTGCCATTGTCTTGTGAGCAGCAAGACATCTCCTATGTCAGATGTTTTGTGTATCAATGATAACCATATATACCAGTACAGGAGGAATGTGCGGGTTTCTCTGGGTTTATACAGCAGCTTGCAGGAGTACTTCTAATGTTAAAAGTAAGTGTTTGACTGTTTTGACTTAAAGCTTTTATTGTGTTGAATTAATATTTCCCTCATGGACAAAATTGTACAAAGATGTTCCTTTTGTGATGCTTATGGCAACTTCAGGACTTGTATAACAAAACAGTTTTAAAAATTTTTCTGTCTGAGGTCCAAGTGTCATACAGTGTATGCATTTTAATGTTAATGTTTATATGTAAATACATATTTATTTTGATAAAACAGTTACAGTTCCACAGTCTTAATCAGGTGTCTTTCATTATGGCCTGTTCTGGTTGGGCGGATACTCAAGTTAGAAAGGTTAGAATAGACTTTTTTAAGAACTAAAATGAGACTCTGAAGAGCTGGCATTTATCACCTGTGCATTGTGTAGTGGTGTTAGTATGTTTCTGCTCATCTATTAATATACAAATTGATTTCTTATGGTTGGGTAGCCCTTAAGCAGTAACTATTTGGTATATGTGACCTCTACCTTTCCTGCTCACCTCTTCATTTATTGTTAGATTCACTACTTTTATTTCATGACCCCGCATTTGACTTAAACCACCTATTCCCTATTCAACTTTTTCCTCTACTTCATTCTTCTTTCCTTTCCCTTTGACAGGTTTCTCCATTGCCCAAACTTACCTCCTCTGCAAGACACTTAAACACTAAAAAAATAACAACTAAAAGAAACAACTTGTCATGATCCACCAGTAGGGGCTGTGATGTTTGTTGTAAATCCTCCTCAGGCTTGAACAAAGACACCAGGTCATGTGTCAGGGAGCTCTTGTGCTTTAT
Organism: Pseudotriccus pelzelni; assembly: GCA_035584735.1. Classification (NCBI taxonomy): domain Eukaryota; kingdom Metazoa; phylum Chordata; class Aves; order Passeriformes; family Tyrannidae; genus Pseudotriccus; species Pseudotriccus pelzelni. The sequence goes on along the minus strand of JAWMRA010000090.1, from coordinate 17,034,159 downwards.
TGTACAGTTGCCTTAATTCTGGAAACCAGCCGACTGCTTAGGCTCGAAAGGTGTTGGCTGACAAGCCCTTAAATTCTTTCAGGAAACTTCAATAAACTCTGAACTCCCATAACACACCACTACTCAAAGCTGCTGGCTCACAAACAACACCACACTTCACAACTCCTCGCTCCCATAAAAAACTTCAGTATGGAGTAGAATATGATAGCTGTGTTTTGCCTAGGCAAAGCAAGGCAGGAGAGAAATAAAGGTTGAAAAGAGAGAAAGAGAACAAAGACTACAACTGGTTCTCAGATCCTGTGTTGATCCTGCTCCGTGGATAGTCCAGAGCTGGGATAGTGAGACAAAGAAAATAAAAGAGGGGAAAAAAGAGCAAAGGGACCTAATCTGCTTTCTTTTATAGTTACCTTGGTAAATGAGATGTTTTGCACCATTTGTTCGCACATGCACAGCCAGCGCTTTGAGCCCTCCTTGAGAGAGTGAGTTGAGGGTGGGGACTGAGCATGAGTCTCACAGCGGAGCAGGAACTTGGCTCAGAACATCATTGCCCCACCTTCACAGTGCCCTCTCTTCCAGTCACAACTTTCCTGTTACAACATTCACAGTGTTTGAGACAAAATATGTTTATGCCTCGTTCTCACACCACCCTGTGGCTCAAACATTCCTTACAGTTGGTTAGGCATGTGTCTCATATTTGGCTGCAGTGACCTGTACATGTTGGACAGAGAGAGAGAACAGGGAGGAAGCAGGAGGTAGTAAGCAGCTGATCATATAGCAAATAAGGGTATGCTCATCATTAAAAACTGAAATCTGACCATTGTTACAGTCCCATTTTGTGCCAACCAATTACCCCACCCCATGATTTCAAAAGAGAAGAAACCTGCGGTCCAAGGCTTGTTTCATTGAACCAATTCTTTGGTTGCATTGGTTGAAGTACTTCAGCTATCTGATCTGCAACCTCATTCATTTTTTCTTGGGCCTTCTTGATTGAAGTTGTAGCATAGTGAATGATGACACGGCACTTCCTGGTGGAGAGGTTGTACATCCCACATGCCGCTTGTTCCATAATCAAGTATGCAATGGCGTATCCATCTCTGAGGGCTTGTAAACCTGAACACTTTGGTAGGACATAGGGAAGGAATTCCAACACTGCATTTCAGTCCAGCATGGTATTCTAGTGTCAGATAGGAATAAGATTTTCCATCAGAACTATTCCAAGCCAACCCCAGAGGGGCTGTATGTTTTGTCATTCTACAGTTATGGGTGTCAGTAAGATTTAGGATAATTATTTGTGGCTCTGTGCGCAAGCCAGTTCATTTCATGGGTTATCACACTGGGAAGTGTATGGGGTGTTGGTTCCATTACAACTGTAACAAGTGTGCATATTTCTATTCTAATTTCTAATACCAAATATGAACCCTGTTTCAGAGGAAGTCTTCAGGTCAAGTGTTACAAGTAATAAACATCACAGCAGCTAAACTTGTAGGCAACAGAAAGAATCTTAACACCTTCCTATACAAACCAGAGCATGGGAAGGTAAAGCCCTTGGCTGTGAGACCCCCATATGTTTACAAATCCTTGTATTGGCTCTCAGGCTAAGTTTGGATTCTTATTGCAGTAGTCCAAATTTAACAGTAACATTGCACAGTAACATATAGGTATATACTATATAGCAACAGCAACATGCAGTCAAAATTCCTGATGTTAACATCATCATTGCACTGCTGTAGTATCTGTAGTAAAAGAAAAAAAAGAAAATGCTTGATCCTAAACTAGTGGTTAAAAAGAAGGCACTATCCCTTAGTTGTGAATACAATATTCTTTATTGGGGGTATCGGTAGTTACCCATGAATAGCTGCCCGAAAGCATCCTAAGTTACTGCTCCAGTAGTGGATAAAGCTGTTTGGTGCTTAAGCTTAATTGGATCTTTATCTTGCCTTTTGTGAAAGCTCCAATTGATTCCTTTTAACCTGGCCCATTCCTGTACCACCCCTACAGTAAAGTGGCTGCCATTGTCTTATTGGATGGAAATGGACCTGGGTAGATAATTGTTTTAAAATTCATGGTGTGCTTTTGCCTGTGCTGAACTAACTGTTTCCGCTTGGCTTAGTCTAGACACAACCTTCCCGTTTGAGGTGGGAGTCTTCACACGGTCTCTCCTCTGGTTGTTTCACTGATCCTGCAATAGCTTTGATACCTTGATTGCTGCGTACAGCACTATTTTGGTAGCAGTTTGCTGACCCTGACCATCATCTCTGGTTTCAACTTTAACTTCTACATCTTTTTTTCCTATAAGATTCTCTCTCTCTGACACACCCCAAAGCGCCCGTGATGTCTCCTAATATGATCATGCTTGGCAGCAAGCAGTCCCTCTGCTCAAGCAGCCTCTTTTCATAATTGCACTCAGCAGCGATCAACACCTTCTTCTGAGATCTCTTCTCCCTCTCCGGGGCACCCAAACCCCTTGACAAATAGGCCGCCCTCTGCGTGATGGACCAGGGTTTGCAAGGATCATTTACTCTTAGGAAGATCACTGGCTCCCAGTATCCCTGGGCCTCATCTTCTTTCTATGCTCCAGAGCAGCTACTGCCTGCACTTCTATCTCTTCTACAGCCAGTTCTTTGCCTCCAACCTTTTCCATACCTTCCTTTGCCTCCTTGCGCAACACTCCTATTGTTCTTCTCAGCCTTCTCACCTCCCATTACTTCTGATGCCTTTATTGTGTTCACTCTTTTTGTTTCTTCAAGTCTAGCAGCCTTATCTTACCTCTTCCTTTCACATGCTAATTCCTTACATGAGCAGCTATCCAAGTCCTTGTACTCCAGAAGTCGCCTTGTCACCCATCCCTGAGTACCTAATACCTCTCTCAGTATTTTCTCCCACTCTGGTGCCTTATACAGCTGAAGGTGCAGTTGTCAGGTAAAGTTCCTTTCTATATTCAGCAGACATGCCAATTTTGCTCTCTGTATTTGTTCTCTATTGTAAACATTTTCCTAAGCAGTCAGGCAACTCTTGTGGATGTTTTTGTAAGAAGTCAGCCAGATTTTGTAGAAATTTGTTTCTTGCTTTTTGTTCTCTATCTAAACATCTTAGTAAGGAGTCATGAATTCTTTTATCCTTTTGTGTTAACGTCAGCATAGCACACAGTACTCTACCTATGAAGACAAGTATATGGCAGCATTGTCCATAGAGGGAATGGAGTCAAGGCTTGGCATTTTCTGGTCCATCCTATATCCAGTCGGGGATAGAGAGCCCATTTCAGCTATGAATAGGTCAAGAGCTGTTCAGTCCCTCTCAGCCTCATGACAGTCCTGTCCATGCCACCAATTTATTGTCATGACGATCGATGGGGGTGTGATGTTCATCGTACATTCTCATTGGGCTGAACAAAGACACCAGGGTCATGTGTCAGGGAGCTCTTGTGCTTTATTGTACAGCTGCCATAATTCTGGAAACCTCCCCACTATTTAGACTCAAAAGGTGTTGGCTAACAAGCCCTTAAATTCTTGCAATACTTTTCTTAAAAGGGGTGGCTAACAAGCCCCAAATTTTTTACAGTATACTTCAGGAAGCTCTCAACTCCCACAGCAAACTTCTCAAAGGTGCTGGCTCACAAACCACAACACACCATTTCAGTTCTCAAAGGTGCTGGTTACTGAGCCTCAACACACTTCTACAACTCACCACTTGCACAGCAGACTTCAGTACGGGCTAGAATATGATAGCTGTGAGTTTCCCATGCAAAGTAAGGGAGGAGAGAAAAAAAGATGGAAGAGAGAGAGAACAAAGAAATTCACTGATCTGTAGATTCCATGTTGGTCCTGCTGTGTGGATGGTCTGAAGCTGGGATAGTGAGACAAAAGGAGAAAGAGAGCAACAGAGCCCAGTCTGCCTCCTTTTATAGTTAACATTGTGCAGGCTCTTATGCAAACTAGACCTTTCCTGCTGTTTGTTCATGCATGCACAGCCAGCTCCCTATGTGCTTCTCCATGAAGTGACTTGAGGGGAGGGACTGAGCACAAGTCTCAGGTAGAGTGGCAAGTTGGCTTAGAACAGCTCTGCCCCACCTCCATGGGGCCCTCTCTGCCAATCCCACTTTTTCTGTCGTAACAGTCACAATGTTTGAGACGAAACATGCTTATACCTGGTCTTCTCCAGAGCTGCTTCTGGAAATAAGTTAAATTTTTTCTTTCTTTGTGTGAAAGTTAGCAAGTTATAAAATAGTTGTTATTGCCTTTAAACTGTAATCTTTAAGGCACCGATTCACTGTTAAGATTTGAATTGCTAAAATAAGAGAGAAGATTTGACTTGGTTTCAAGGTTGGAATGCCTTTTTTCCTCCTTTTTTTTGATTTCAAGGAATTACCACAGTCTAGAATGATACCTTTTCAGCGGCTCTTTAGGAGGTTGTAGTAAATCTAAATCCTAGTACACATCTGTTTAAGAGACGGTCTTTTCCCGTAACAAAAGAATTTTTTTCCTGAAAATAGTTTTTGTTTGCCATTGCTTGTGCAAGTGTAAGGCAGAGACTCTGAGCGGTAGTTCCCACTATATACCCATATATGTACCCATATGCTGAGCAGGAGTTCCCACTGACTTACTGACTGGATAATAGCTGACTATTTATATTGTGGTTTGGGTTATAGTTCTTGAAAACTTCTAGTTTTAAAGTTCAAGTAAACTGCTTTTGCAAAGCCCTTTAGAAGGGAAGTGATATCTTCAAAATGGTATAGTAGCTTGTTCTAAGTATTTGGGACAAAAGTAATTGTGAAAAAAAAGAATGTTATGAACTTGAAACAGATTTCACATTTCAGGTGTCTTTATCCTTTTATTTGAATTTATAAACATCCCACAAAGGAAAAAAAAGGGCAGAAAAAACTTAGATCAGAAGGCCTTGTCTGATAAACTAAGGAGCTGTTTTTTCTGTTGCTCCGGTAACTGGGGCTTAGTAAACTGCATATTAATTCTTTGATG
>JAWMRA010000090.1:17003740-17029176 GCA_035584735.1 Pseudotriccus pelzelni | reverse complement strand
GATGGGAGCAAGACCCTGTGTCCCTCGTTAAGAGAGAAATGCTCTTTTGCAGGGAAAAAAAGATGTCTAGGTTTTAATACTGAAGCTTTGAAATAATTAGAGTTGAATAGAAAAGCAGTGTAGGGAAGGTCATTTACAGAATATTGCAAATCTCAGAACAGTTCTTTCAGGATACTTTAGTGGAGACTTGAGCTTACGTAAGTAAAACAAAATACTCTAGTTTCTTTTGGTAAGCAGAGAAGTTGGCTTCAGAATCCTCTGGGATTAACATGATATCTGAAGAGTTATGTGTTCCCAAGCTTATTTTTACATGCCAAAATGTACTGAAACACTAGTGAAAATAAAGAACCATGATTTGCCATTTCTTTTTTTATTCTTGTAGAAAAAATAAGTTGTAGGTGAAGAGCTTGTTGTGCTTGCCCTTTCACATGTTTTGTTGAACAAGATGATGTATTTCCTTTGTATGTCTGAAGTTACAGGAAGATATCTAAGTGTCCTTACAAAAATAAGGCAATTTCTAAAGACTGACATCTAGTAAATGGACTATAAGTACATATTACCACGTTTTGTTCACCTTTACTGCAGGGAGCAAAATTATTTAATTGTTCCTCAAGGTTTAAGTTCAGTCTTTGGCTGTTATGTAGTCAAGTAGGCGTGTTTGACTGTTACAGACCATTGTCTTTTAGAGGCTTCTCGGGACTGTTACCTGCAGGTGACCAGAACAAGCAGTGCTCATGAAGTATGAGCATACATGAAGATATGTATGTCAAAAACTGGGAGCTGTTTCTTTTCCCTAAAACATCTTTTTGTGTACATTTATTCACCTAAATTTCATACATACAAACTGTTTTTCATCCTTTTTATGGGACCATCTTACAGCATTAAGAGGCTATTAAGTTGTTAATGTACTACTGGTTGAGGCAAAACTGTATAATTGAACAAAATTAAACTTAATTAAGCCAGTGTGTTGTGTTATTATAATCAGCAGACATGCACAGTTTTGTGGAATAAAATATTTTCCTCATAGCAGGCAGAATCATAAGTTTTAATTAGACACTATGAAGAGAGTGATGTATTTTGGAACTAACAGACTTTTATAACACTACTGCAGGCAAACTAGTAGCTAAATTTGTGTAGTTTTGTGAAAGGTTAAAATGTTTAAATAAATGCTTCATAATGGACTTACTCATCCCTCCGAAAGCTGAGTACTAAAGGTTGATGGTTGCACTGATTTGCTTAGGTTCATGTTTACAGGAAAGTGTTTTGTTTGGGAATAGCTGTCTTCAATACTTGATCATAAATTTCATGTCTACTTTTCATAAACTGTAACTAGGATTGTCTGGAGGCTCAGCTAGTCTTGCTTAGTAATGAATTTTTTTAAGGATAAACCGTGTCTTTTTTAGAGAGTTTTTTCTCACTTATCAGGAAAGGACGACAGTGTTCAGCTATGATGAATGCTCTGAAGCATAACAAGCGTATAGTAAATTCTATTTCTTTTTTGCAGAAACTGTTACATTGGTCCTTCTTTACTTTTGGACATCAACCTTGGTATACTGGCAACATCAGTTTACTGACAGGGACTTTGACAGGAATTGCAAACACCAGAGTGTTGGAGGCAGATGGGTTGAGAAAGAGCACTAAGTTTCTCATGATTGCACATGAGCACATAGTTCTTATGCCTCAGATAAGACATTAGAAAACAACAAAGGTCAGTAAACTCATAGCTTCTGGAGAAGATCGTATGAGGAAAATGACGAGCATCTTGCCCAAACTCTTCCAGAAAACTGACATCCAGCAGTGTGCGTTATTGCTGCTAGCTGTATTAAAAGGCTTACTAAGTATGTGCTGCAGTTCTAGTAGTAACAGACTGTGTAATAATAATGCACAGGTAATACCCAAATTATCACTGGTGCATTGGAAGATCACAGAATCAATTAGGTTGGAAAAGATTGAGTCCAGCCCATGACCGAACACAGCCATGTGAACTAGACCCTGGCAATAAGTGTGATGTCCAGTCTTTCCTTAAATGCTTCCAAGGGTAGTGACTCCACCATGCTGGGCAGCCCATTCCAATATTGAATCACCCTTTCAGTAAAGAAATTTTTCTTAATGTTCAACCTAAATCTCCCCTGGCTCAGCTTAACCTTAAGACTGTGTTACGTATCACAAGAAACTAGGCATATCTTCTAAACAAAAGATGCCCTAGGAAATTACTTCAAGAATCTTGTGGTAAAGTACCTTTACTTTGCAAAGGGAGATACTCAAGAAATTAGGACTTTCGTTTAGGCAGTTTGCGTGTTCCTGTGCTTCATCCTAGGAGTGCTGATCTATAAGACCTTGACATGCTAGCATGTCAAACACAGAATTAAGATTTCATTAATGTGTGTAAATTATGTTGAGAAAGGAAAGATTTAAACTACAGACTTACTCTGGGGTTTTTCTTTGTTTTGGATTTATAGTTTATGATGGTGATACTCAGTTTCTGCTAAGCTTGTTACTATTTGGTGGAAGGATTTGGTATTTTTCGTTAAGATCCTAGGATAAACCACTTTTTAATAAGGATACATTTTATTGTGCAATAGGTTTTTGGAGAGTCTTTTCAAGCTGTTAAGTTGCATATCAATGTCACTTTTTGAGAACTGCAAGATGTATCACTCACATAGTGTGGAGAGCCATGCTGTTTTTTAGGTATTCCATTGTGGGTCTGTGATTTGGTTTGCATGTTGAACCCTGGTCCAGTGGAGCCATGCAAATTATAACTGGCCCTGTATGCATTAGTGTCACCTAAGGGAGGCTTCATTTTCCTGGTTTCTTAATTACGAGTAATTTTGGAAAAAACATTCCAACTTTCTGTGTGTCTTGGAAACAGTAGGGCTAGTTTGGCTGGTAGTAGGTTAGTATATTAGTTTTTAGGCTTTATTTTAAATGTTGTTTTTGTTTTTAAATCAGGAGCCAATGAAGTCGAGAGCACCACAGCTACATTTGGAATACAGATTCTACAAGCAGCTAGGATCTGGAGGTAAAAAGGAGTGTTATGCATTTTACTGTGATGTAATCCAGGATCAATTTTTGACAGAAGTTTTCGGATTTAGGGTATAAATCTATTTAATAAAGTGTTCATGGTTACTTGAAGCAGAAAGAAGCCCCATGAGTGAGTGAATTAATGTATCATTTTTTTCAAGTATTGTAACACATTTTTGTTCTACTCTTTAATTTAAAGTGTGTTTATGGAATCCTGACTCTTTAATGACTCTTAGCTATCACAGCATTTGTCTACGTACAGGTATACCTTAAACTAAGTAGTCTGAGACTATTCCCAGTGCGTTCTCTTTGAATAAACACTGCAGATCTCCAAACTGCTAATTACGAATCACGTATTTTTATTTCAAGTTGCTGTGATACTTCAATAGGTTCAGACTCAGTTTAGCTTTACTTCACTTTTGTAGATACAGTATATATTGCTGCTTGCTAGTTTTAAACCTCTTAAATACTTTTATAAAAAGTTTAACTTTAAATGCAGTTTAATATTTGAATTTCTCATTTCGCTCCCCTTGGTGCTTTTATACCCAGAAGTACCCTTATGATGGTCGCCTGAATGATCCAATTGTCACCTTTTGCTTTTATAGGTGAGCAATGCCTAAAACTTCTCACATATTTTTGTGCCTTTCACAAAACTGCATATAATCAGTTAGCAAGATGTGAAACTTCTTAAACTAGGAAAGTGAGTACAGATATTCTCTAAATCAGTTATAACCTAGGAAGAAAATCTTATATCTTTTCCTTGAAAATGTTCCTTTAATTCCTAGAGTAGGTCATGTAGTTAGCTATTTTCCCATTTTTCTTCTGATGTTGAAGTTTATAGTATAAATGGGCTTTCCACATGCATGTTCAGGTGCTTTGTTTTTTTTTTTTTTAGCAAAGGCAGTCTGGAACTGATTTTAGTTATGCTTAAACCAGTATAAAATGTTTTTTAAGATTAAAAGTCATCTCTGAAAGTCAGGGTGTACCACTTTAATTTTCTTGCCTTGAATGTATTTGCATTAGGATGAGTTTTAATACTTTTTAAATACCACTTACATTTTTTTACTTAAAATTCAGGATCATATGTTCATTGCTGCAGTGGCCTGGATAGTATTTCTCTAGTTTAGTAGCTTTCAACATTCTTTTATGTTCTTTAAAGGCCTTCTTTGGTGAACCATACCTTCTGATATATTCGATTAATATAGAAAATTTTTTTTGATGCTGTAGGATGAATGCAGAGAGGAATCTTTAGAGACAGCTCTTTGCAAGACATGACATTGTCCATTCCTCTTCATAGATGGAAGACAAAATTGCAGATATGTAGTCAAAATGTTGAGTCTTAAATGCTTGCTAATTGGAGAATGTCATCAGAATATGATGTCTGGGTGTTCTTTTGTAAGTAGTTATAAATTGTCAGCGTACACTAGGCCAGCATTGTGAAATAGCTGGTAAGGGTAAAGCTGAGATCTTAAGTGCTTAACTGATGGGTAATGGCAATGCACAAGTTAGGCACTGTACCCAGCCGTGAAAACCAAGATGTAACTATCTAAAATGGGAAAGGGACTATATAGTTGAGGTAAGAATAAAGTTCTAATTTCTAGTTCAGACTTGAAAAATTAGGCAGTGCTTTTCAGAGCTAGGAACCCTAATGGGAATATTTCTTGGGGAAAAAATGCCTTCGTGAATGTAACTTTGTTTACCTTTTTGTTTACTGAATAAGACACGGAGCTAAAGCTGGTGGCTTACTGAGGTTCATCAATATTTATGAAGAACTGTCTTAGACCTCCTCTGTTTTTTCAGTAACCTGCTTTTATTCAAAACTGAACGCCTCATCCAGCACATACAGAACCCTGAAAACTCCTTTCGGAGCTTTTCTCAGGTACCCACTTGAGGCCTGTGGTAAAGGCTCCTTGAGAAGAAAGTAATATTCTTGTCCCCATCATCTTAGAAGTTAAAAAAATTGCCGATTCCTTACCTTTCTGCAGCAGTCTCTTTCTCTGTCTTTGTAAGAGTTGGGTCCTCAAGTCCAGGACATTACACAGTCTAAGATTCTTCAAGAAAAAAAGCTGCAGTATTATGTACTTTCTGTTCTCATGTAATCTGTGGCAGTTGTTTTACTGATTTTTTCGTGACATGCTTGTTCACTGTCAAGCATAGATGTAAGAAATTTTGTCATATGAATAGATGGAAAACACAGTGTTGGAAAATTGGCGGACTAAGTGATAAATTCAGCTAATCTTTCCTAGAACATGAGATATTAAAAAATCTTATGCTAGGTCTGTCCTATGCTAGTCTATGCCTTATGGGCAGCACTGTACTTTTGTCAGAGCAAGAGTAGATTAAAGGAAGTGGTCTTCAGTGTGCAAGTTGCAGAAGAGTCTATCATAGGAGGTATAAAAATTGATATTACTGCTGGAAGAAATTTCAAGTATAATAATTGTGAGCAAATGGGAGGTTTCTCTGGTACATAATTACTCACCACACTAGAAGTCACAATTGTCTGAAGTCTTCTGGCTTTTAGACCCCTAAAAATCCACATTGCTTTTTTAATTACAGTGAAGCCATCTTTTCCTTAGCAGTTCTTGTTTATTCACACAACCTTTTCATAATTTGGCTGGTAGCTTTATAACTATGTGGACTGGGTATTTTGCTTTTAATTGCACTGAACAACTTCTCATGTTTACATGTGTACATGTACATTAATAGCAAGTGACTACTAAACTGTAGTTTCAGAAACAACTGGTGAAAAGACAGTAGTACTCTCTTTCCCAGTCTTGTAAGCAGAGCCATTATTTTCTGAATTCCACAGTTTATGCTGCAAACTGACTTGTGTTTACTGTGAAATAACCTGATGCTTGAGGGATAAAATTCCTGTAGCCCCTGTGAAATTTCACAGTATTTTGAGGTGGCATGGGGAGGAGGGAGAGGCATTAACGTGGCAATGAATAGTTCTGGAAGAAAATGAAGTTTTTTTCCTGCAGTATCTCCCTGAAAGCAAATAAAAAAGCTGTTATTAGGATTACAGGTTATTTTACCTTCCAGCCCTTTTCAACAGAGCTACTTTGTGCTTCCTCTGATCTTGTGGGCCTCCTTGATAGAAGAAGTAGCATTTTGAAATTGTATGTTTTCTTGGTATTCCCTTGTCTCAAGCCACTATTTGTCTACTGCAAATATCTTTGTTTATTTTTATAATATCTCTTTTTCTTTCTTTCTAATGACCTTGTGGCTTAGATTTTTTTTTAATTTATAAGTTATTAAATTCTGTGGAAAGAGTCTTGCTATTCTCTGTCTTGAATGCCATGAAAATGGAAGACATGCTTGAGTGGAAAAAAATGTGGAGGGATCTTTTATAGCTCCCTGAGAGAAGAAAGGAAAAAATAGGCATGAAATAAGATAGATATGCAGTTTTCATATACAGGACTTTTAAACTACATTAACTCTTTAATAATAAGTGCTCTTGACTTGCATGGATAATTATTAACATTTCAGTGTATTTCTTTGGAGAGAATCTGCTTGTAAAGGTTTACCTTTATTCTTAAATACACTTTTTATTGATATGCCTATGAATGTGCAGTATCGTGTAGGTATTTGTCAGGAAAAAAAAGATGAAGGATCTTTCTTAAACAGGAAATACTTTATGCATTTTTGAAGTTTGTTATTAATTATTCAGGGAAATGGACCTAAAACTTATTAAAAATAGTTCTTAAATTAGTGTGAAGATGTGTCTCATCTTAGTCTCATCATTATTTAGCTTTCCTTTAGTTTTTTTCTTTTCTGCCATAGTGTTGTCATTCAGTAACTGTGAGCATGTTTTCCTCTTGAAGTTTGAGATCATGCAGTCAGTATGCAGAAATTTCTAGCCAACTGAATGAGTGGCATACTGATGAAATTTAAAATATCTTCTAATAAAACTGTTAAATGTGTATTTTCTTAATATTTGAGTATGAATTATAAGAAAAACTGATAGTTACCAAAACCACAGTACTACAAATAAAACTATTGCTGAATTCTTACCTGAAATTGCACTGGGACTTTTGGAATTAATAGAAAGCAGTTTTATATTTTTTATTGATTTTTGAATTAATCTTTTATACTGTGTCTTTCTTTGTACTATTAGAAGATGAGCTGTAGGTGTGTTTTATGTGGTATGCCCATAATTTAACTCTACCTGAATTCAGTTTCACACTAGGAGGGGCTGAGGGGGAGAGGAGTAAACAGCCTTAATTTGACTACAGCAAAAAAATACTGAGTAGAACTGACATTTTGATGTGGGATTTTTTTTCACTTAAAAAACCCCTTATTGGAGAATACTTAAAATGCTTTTATTCTTTGATAGACAGGTATTTACAGTGTGGTACAGTTCCCTTTTGCAGAAATCGTGTGGAAGAGTGTAAAAACTATTCGACTTTTTGTTGTCTCATTTTTCTAACATGTCTTAATAAAGGAGTTGTTATCATAATGGCTGCGAGTCTTTGCAAGTGAATGAAGACTCTTTTGTGCTTACTCATGTGATAAGTGGAACAAAAGAATGGCAGGAGCTTCTGCTGCTTAAGGTGTCTTAGTAGAGGTCCTGTCTCTGTGCTGCTGCCCGCACTTACTATAGTACCTGTCTATAACAACGATGGGTATCGATTGTTAGATTTTATTCTTGCATTTGAGGCCATTTTTAAAAGAGACAAAGATCAGCTGTTGATTATTCTACGGGTGAAAGTGCTGTATTAATATTTCAGAGAAGGCAGATGCTCAGTATTGTAAATTTTTAATTTTTCTTAACTTTTGTCCTCCTGTTCTTTTTGCTGAAATCTAGTTAACACTTCTACTCTAAAATCTGTAAAAACTTACAGGGTCACTATTGGCCATTGACATTTTTGTGTACTACAGAAAAAGGTGTTGTACTTTAAAAGGCTGTGACCAGTATGAAGTGAATGCTAAGTATTGCATTCTGTCTGTGAGTCCTTTTTGTGATTTGCTACCAACAGGCATGTGGTAAATGTGCTCTGCATTGCTATCTAAAAGTATACTTTTCAGTTTTGAGGCTGTGAGAGCCTGCCTTTGGCACAACGGAATCATGGTACTTGTACAGCTATGATGAAAAAGTTACTGTTGGGTTAGTGATTGAGAAGATTGCAGTGTGGGCATAATGTGATTTTGGAAGGTACAGAGATGTTACCCGATCACTTGTGTACATATTGACTACTAAGAACAGGTCTGTAGGTAATCCTGAGAAGCTGCAGCCAGGGAAGTACAAAGCATTTGTGCATGGTGGTCAGCTGCTCTTGCAGAGCTGTGGAGTCTGCTCTGTTTTCGTAGTCAAGCTCAGTAGAGTATTTATTTTAGCTTTTAAAGCATGTCAGGATTTGCCAGATGGATAATTGTTTTGGTTTGGGAATGTGGCAACGTGAATTTGAAATACTCTGAATTTCTGATTTTGAGGGGGCAGAGTGCCTTCAGGCTAGAGATTGAACACTTCTTTGTTATGAGGTACTTCATACAGTTTAATGTTGGCTGGTAGGTTAGACATTGCTGTTTATACTTTTTCTTTGTTCTCTGTGCTGGAAATATTTGATAGTTTGAAGGCCAAGAACTTCAGTACTTCAGTGCTTAGTGCTTTTTCCTCTATGTAAAGACAAAAACATTCATGGTAACAAAATTGTGATTCTTCATATAATTTCAGTTCATACCAGCGTTAGCTGGTATGTATGAGACCCGAGTGTTCGGTGACACCTATGCATTTTTTTTGTACACCTCTATTCAGGATATAGAGTGCACGAAACAGAAATTGGCACTGAAGAAGAGGCTATCTTTTGTATTCAAGATAATTACAGGTGATTTTTTTTTTTTAAAATCTGTCATTTTGAACCACTGGGAGGGAGGCAATGGGATTTCAGATTGCTAGTGGTACCACCTCCAGTTCATCTCCTAGGCCACAGCCACCTTGCCTTTCACTTCAGCCTCTGGAGGAAAATGCAGCCCAGCTTGATTTCATCAAGTGTATCACCATCTGTATTTTGCTATAACTCTTACTAGGACAAAATTTTCAGCATCATGTTTTTTTGATTTCTCAGTTGGTAGACTGTGACTTATTTTACTAGATTGATTTTCTGCCATATCATGAGGAAGTATCTCAGAGACAAGTCTCCTTGAGTGTAGTGCTAGAAACAAATTATAGCTCAATTTATATGACAGGTAATAATTTTTCTTTGTAGATCTTCTGCAAACAATTAAAAATAACTTAGCTCATTCTATATTTGCAAAATATTTTGGGGTTGGTATCTTGCACACACTGTTATTATAGGATAAAAATTATGGAGGTTATTTGGTGTTTGAAGTGAGTTTGAAAAGAAGAATCTTTACAAGAGTACTCTAATGCGATGTATGTGCAAACATACGCATTTGCTATTCCCAGTACTTAGTTAAAGTAGCAATAATTGACTGGAGCTTCAGATTTTAGAATATTTAATTTCTAGAGCAATTGTATTATGTTTCTAATGATCAGTAACAATGGAAGCAGAAGATAAAATGTCTTACCTGTGAGCAGCAGAGTTAGTAAGTCAGTCAGTTTGGGATAATCTTAGTTGACATATAAATTACATTTTATTATTTCTTATAGGTGTGTCTGAGGTGTCTCACTTCATAACCTTTTTAGGTGTCTTGCTGTCATGCAATATAAATGCAAAGTGAATTTTATTAGTAACTTCAGAACTTTGCTTTGAGATACTACTAAGTAGATAACTGAGAATTTACTCCTAAACTGAAAACTGTTTTTATTTTTTTAGTAAAGCGGTCCAACTTTATTACTTTTGTTCTAATTTGACTGAGATTATTATGTAGGAGAGTAAACAGTAAGCAGTTAGTTGAAGTTTTTTTAATCTCTGATTAATAAAAATCAGTGCAGGCGATCTGAGAAAAGAATACTCTGCTTAATTTAAGAATTTATTTGTAAGAGCGTTTAAACTGAATCAAATATTGAATCTCTTGACTGAAGAGGTATCTGTTCACAAGCACTGTTAATCTGTGTACTGATGAATGCTGTGGTTTTGTTGTGAGTTTGGGAACAAACTGACTTCATTTTGAGTTAGTTGGTACTGATACACTTCCTGTAATAGGAAGGATGAGCTGCTTAATTATCAATGTGAATATGATAATATTTATGTTTATGTGAATGAAAGAGAATCATAACAGCAAATTTATTTTTGAAGTGTAGTCCCACAAAAACTATAAAAGATGTTTCTGGCAGTTTTTCTTGTTTTATATTCATGCTTTTCTAGCATTTGGCTTAAGGAAATGTGCAGAATTTTCTCAATTTATATTTAAAGTAATTTTTTCCCCTAGAATAAGTGCAAGAGATCTGGTAAGAATGACAACTGCATAATAGGTTCACATGATAATGTTTCTGAGAAATGGTGATTACTGGCCATAAGAAGCCTGGTTCTGTGCAAAAATTTGTATTGGTTTTGGATTGTGACATCGCATACAGATTTCAGAGATTAATTGTGGGTTTTTTATAACATACAATAGATACTTGTAATTGTGAAAGGAGGTCTGATGATACAGTTCACAGAACATAGTGGTTGTTAGCTAAATGGATATTTGATTTAATAAAGATAACAATAAAAATGCATCTGTAATTCTCTTTTAGTAAGCAAATACCTAGTTACAGAAGATTTTTCTTTGACAATAGATTTAACTGTTATGCCATTATTCCTTATTTATGCAAAGATACTCTTTTTTTTTGCAAATAAGAACTGTAGTCAAAGTTTTTGGTGCTGAAGTCATGTTGCTGATACAGTGTCTCATTCCATGTTTAGGGTTTTATGGTTCATACTGCAACTATGGTTTCAGTAGCGTTAAAGTACTATGTTTCCAGATATTTTATGGCCCTTCCATGTATGCTGCTGGGGTTCAGGTCAAAATGCACATATGGCACTACCCTGGCTTTTATAATCACTTAATTTGAGAGGATTCAGACCAGATTCTGTAGATTAGGCAGAGAGTACTTGTGTTTGTGGCAGTTTGTTGAATTGTGTCCTTGACGGACAACCAGTGTGGATGTGCCATGAAAGATAACTCTTGCTTCAAATCTTCCACCTACTTAAGGTCTTTCTTTGTGTCCAGTGAACTGTCACATGGGAAGATTAAAAATACAGATGTAAGGCAGTGTGGTGTACAGGAAGGTGAATACAGAACACCTTGTTTTGCAAGAGCAGTCTTGCGTATTTTACTGGCATTTATAAGTCTGGTTTAAGAGTCTAAGCAATAAGATATAATGCAGATCGCATCAGTGTGTTTCTTGACTGGCTTAGAGAAAACTCTAATTACTCTAGTAATGTTTTTATCCTTTCATCATTATAGGGGAAGTCAGATCTGTCAGCTTTAAAAACTTCCTGCACATCATGAACAGAAGCATGGTGGACTAAAGCATTTAAGTGAAAATTAGGCAATATAATCCATAAAACCACATAACTGGGCACACATAACTGCAGTAAGCCAAAAATGAATGAACAAACAGGTACACTACTGCCACCATCTCTGCATTCCCAATTATCTGCCAGGATTTCTCCTGTGTGTCCTGTGATACAACTATTTGACCAAGTGAAGGCTCCAGTGTCAATCCATACATTTAATATTAGCAAGGCTTTGTCTTTTAATTTTAGATAAAAAGTAAATATAAAATTATCTCTCTTTTCCCCTGCCCTCCCCCCCCTCCCCCCCTTACCCCAGTGGATAGTAATGCACTTTTGGGCGTTTGGTCTCTTATTTTGGAGACCACTGGTGTACAGCAGCAATGTTTTAGGTGACTAGTGAAAGTTAACTTTTCTGGAAAAAGAATCTGGAAACCAAGTGATAATCAGATAGTTAATTTTCAGGTCCAATTTGTTTTTTGTCATGAGGTTAAAACGGGACTCAAAGTCATACTGTTTTACAGTTTTATGACAAAGCAGTCACATAAAGTATTACAAATGGCTTTAGTAAATTGATTCCATTCAAATGAAAGTGTTTTGCTTGTGATCAAGTATAAATATCTAGAGATAAGCAAATGTGACACATATCTGAAAATAAGAATGCTGTATTCAGATTTTTAAATCTAGAAAGTAGATGTTTAAATGGTAAGTGGGAGTAGGTAAATCTGTTTTTTTTTGGCCACAAGTAAGTTTCCTTGGTGGAAGAGTTGGAAGTTACTTGTAACTTTTAGTGACATACCTGTGATGGTGAGTTGAGTACATAATTGGGAAGGGGTGCTTCTTTTTAAAAAGGATATTTGAGAATGGGGCAGAAGATGTGTCAAGGTAATAGAAAGGATTGAATGGTAATCAATTACTGAGCAAGAAACCTAAGAAGAGCAAGACGACTTGGATGTGTCTTAAAAGTTTTGAGTGTTTCCTTCTTGTGGAAGGAAAGTGGTTGAAGCCAGACTAATTAAAAATGGAAATAAAATATATCCTCTTAATTGGTAATACATATTGGAATATCCTGTCAACAAAATAGGGACTTCTTGATTTTCTAAAAGTCTGAATTTCTTTGTTTTTCTAACTTAATCAATATGTCTTAAAGATTTATATAGAAGAGGTTATTTATCTCTCTATAGTGGGGAAAAAGCCTCAGATTCTATTTATTAGTATCATGTTACTTTCTGACTTATCTTCTGGAGATCTAGTGACATGAAGAGATAATACAAGTAGCAGAGTGATATTAGTTTATTGTTTTTAAGCAAAAGCAGTAAGACTTTTGATTAAGAACCAAACCCCCTAATTTCTAGTACTTTGAACTGTTAATATGAAATTATTTTGTCAACATGGGTAATTTTAAACAGAATGCTCCATATGTGCTTTGCAGAAGTTATAACATGTTAACCACAATTTTGGAGTGTTCTGGAGTTTTCACCTAGTCAGAAGATATGTCTTTTAGGTATCTATCTGGTAATTAGGGATGATTTTTTTTTTAAAATGAAGATCTGTCTTGTACCATGTATGAGGTATGTGATGTTGTCTATGCTCCTTCATTTGTAGTAACAAGCTACTCCTGTGAAGTCTTTCTGAAATGGATATAACTATGCATGTTAAGTATATTAGTGTAGAGATGGGTATGATTTTACATATTTAAAATAAATTGAAGGTCTGGTATTCAAAACATTTGAACAGTTAAAGTGGATTTTTAGGGCTTCTCCTTTTGTTATTCTCACTTGTAGGAAAGAGATTAGTGAAAATGCTCTTAAAAACATGTCGTTCACTTGATTTTAGTTTTTCTCAAACAGTAATTTATTTCTTCTTTTTTTTTTTTTTCCCCCAAAACTGTAGTGGAAACAATTATAAATCTGTGCCCTCAGTGTAAGTGGCACTGTAGTAAGCCACGAAAAACTAAAGACTGTATGTACCTCAAAAAACACCCAGAGTCAGGGATGTTTTAATTTTTAAACTTAGAATTGACCTACAGAGAATGAAGCTGAAATCCAGTGTTTCATTAAGGTATTCTGAAAATAGTTTTAGTAATTCTGTATAATGCAGTAATTGTAACAGTGGATACTGTAGAAAAAGCTCACATGAAAGGAAGAATGTATTTTCAGAGTATTGAATAATTCAAGTAAGTGAGACAACAGAGGATACGTACTGAAGAGCAAAAAAAAAAAGTGGAATAACTAAGTTCCTTATATAAACAAAATTTATTTTGCTGAATGAGTAAGGTGTGCATATGAAAAAGTGCAACATGAATAGAAACAATGGTACCAAGTTATTTTTAATTAAGTAGTCACACAAAAAGGTGTAAGTAAATTGGATCATAAGGCTTCAAGTGTTGATATTTTCAAACTTCTGGATTGCCTGCCTCTGATTAATGAACTCTCTGGTTCATTGATCTTTTTTTGGTTTTTAAATTATTTCTGTAGACAATAAGGTGGATTTATTCCTAAATGTAGGTTTATCATAGCCTTAATTTAAAAGGCTTAAGTAAATGTGTGGTGGGCTTTGGTTTTTGGGTTGGGTTTTTTTGTTTTGTTTTGGTTTGGTTGGGTTTTTTTTGTGTAAAAGAGCTTATTTAAGCCTCTCTTCATAGCTTTTCAATATCTGTTTCAATTTACTGGTACAAAACCTAGCAGGTTCTAATTTTTATTTTTTATAAAATATTTATATCTTTCATAAGTCAGATATGTAACAGTCACAAAATACTTAATGAAAATGATATTATCCTTCATTAATTCTGTTGTATCTTTTACCTGTAGTTTTTATGGGCTTTTATTTTTGCTTTTATGTGAAAAATATATTTTTAACTTAACAACGACTTGAAATTGGGTAGGAATTTAATTAGTATGTTCATTAATCTTATTTAACACCTTGTAATTGTGTTGTATTTTCATTTTACAGATGGAATACCTCAGGTTTATTATTTTGGCCCATGTGGCAAATATAATGCTATGGTGCTAGAACTACTTGGACCTAGTCTGGAAGATTTGTTTGACTTGTGTGGTAGGACATTTTCTCTTAAAACCGTTCTTATGATAGCCATACAGTTGGTAAGTAGAATAGATGTTAATTTGAGTGTTCACTAAAATAACTAAATCAGTGTGCAATGGATTAAATGCTTATTTCACTTAAGAGATTTGCAGTTCTTGTGTTTTAAATTGTTGTCAGTGGTCTTTAAAGAGCATGCTATACAGTTTGAGTAGCAAAACTGACTTATGTTACTTCCATTTACTTTGTTCCAGTTTTTTTCAAGAGTCATTGCATGAATATAATTACATTACATCCTCTAAGTTTTCACAGTCACAACCTGAAATAATGAACTTTAGTCTGACATACTCTTTTAAAAATAAAACTTTAATTAAATATAAATAATTTTAGCACACAAAAGCATTTGGATTGTGGGACTCCTAAATAGCAAAATATTTTTCCTGAGCACTGTTGTAAGCAAGAAAGCAAACAAACAAATGAAAGATTCCTCAAACCCTCCCAGAAATTATAGCACAAAATTATTCAATGAAGAATTACTGTCTTTTTTTAAAATTTCCTTATTTAGTTCTGACCTAAGGGTGAGTGGAAGTGCAAAGAAAGACAATTAAATCTGTGCATGTTTACCTTGATGATACAATGAGTTTTCAGTAAATCCTTATGAAATATTAATGATACCGAACTTCCACTCCCCTGAATATTACTCATGAAGAGTAAAAATAACTGTTTAAAACACAACTGTAATTGTCTAACAGACCTTGAACTACAGACATACAGACACACTGAGCTTATTTACAGCTAAAATGACCAAGGTATTTTTTTAAAATGCTCAAGTTATCACAGATCCAAAGATCAGTTTTATTTAACACTTCTTGTTCCTTTCTCAATACAGAAATTTTGATAGTGATCCAACTGGAATATAATTATATGCATAGTGATGAACTTCTAGTGCTTCTCTTGTTTGTGCCTCTTATGTATAATAGATCTGCATGAAACTTTGCTGCTCACTGCTTGATGGCGGTTTCTGGTTTTACTTCTAATGTGCACAAAACATAGTTGTACCACTTGTTTTTAAAGAAAAAAACTTCTGTTGAATACATGATTCATGACTGATGTCCAGTGTGAAGGTTTCCAGTGCACCAACTGGTGTATCTGCTTAGGGAAAGTGTGCAGTTTTCATTGGTCTTAGCTGGGAGATGTCTTGTGAAGAACAATATATCCCTTTGGTTTTAAGATGGGGGTGATTTCTTCTAAATATAAACTCAGTGTAAGATATGTAGCTTCTAGCACATTTTAATGTGATAACCTAAAGCTTAAACTAAATTTGGTGATTTTGGTTTTTTTTTCCTTTTTCTTTTATTAAAGATTTCTCGTATGGAGTATGTCCATTCAAAGAACTTGATATACAGAGACGTAAAACCTGAGAACTTCTTAATAGGACGACCTGGAAACAAAACCCAGCAAATTATTCACATTATAGATTTTGGTTTAGCGAAGGAGTATGTAGATCCAGAAACAAAGAAGCACATACCGTATCGAGAACACAAGAGCCTTACAGGAACAGCTAGATACATGAGTATAAATACACACTTAGGAAAAGGTATGTGTGCTTTTTAAGTGCAGAAACAAGAATTGATCAACAGCTGTGACTTGTCATAAACCATCTTGTTTTGTAATTGTAGTTTTTCTCAGTCTGTAGTCATTAAGAACAAGAAGTTTTGTGGACTATGCAAATATAGTTTGTCCTTATGCAAATACTGTTTATAGGAATAGTACTTTCTGAACCTCTAATCATCATGGTCATGTTTTGGGAATTGTTATCTTTGTTAGATATATATATAAAAGAAAGATGAGGTGTATCTTTTTGTATTATAACATCTTCACATTTAGAAGTATACCATGGCAGAGTGAAGTGTCCAGGAAGCAGATATACTTATTAAAGATAATAAAGTGAATAGATTGCAAAACCATAGGTTTTCAATGCTATCTTGCTAGTTTTCTGTTCTCTTTGAAATGCATCATAAAACAATAAAGTAGCTTATATATGATACTGATTTCTTGATTATTTTTTTTGTGCTTACACTGTTAATAAGGAGTTAAAGGTTATGCTAATGAGCTAATGAAAGGACAAATATATATATAAAGATGAAAGTTGTTATTATTGAATGCATAAATTTACCTGGAAAAAGGTATTATGAGCACTCAGATCTTTGTTTATTCCAGATATATAGAAGTTTTCTAGTGAAAACAGGCTTGACCCCTTTGAATTTGTGTAAACTCGTTGCTTATCACTGCATGGTAATCACTAATTAGGTTGCTCTTTCAATTGGTCATAACAATATTGCACAACACATGCACTGAACTGTAAGTACAGCTCTTAATAAAGCAAATCAGAAACCATTCACACTTTTCAGAGAGCAGTAAGATGCTTTATGAATAAAGCATAACCATAGAATCATTTAGGTTGGAAAATACCCTTAAGATCATTTAGTCCACTATTAACCCAGGACTGCCAAGTCCATCACTAAACCACATCCCTAAGCACCACATCTACAGATCTTTTAAAATATCTTTCAGGATGGTGACTCAATCACTCCCTGTGTTCCAGTGCTTGAGAACCCTATTGTGAAAAAAATTTTCCCAGTCTAAACTTAAGTGTGGCACAACATGAGGCTGTTTCCTCTTGTCCTGTCACTTGTTACTTGGGAGAAGAGGCTATCTCCCACTGGGCTACAGCCTCCTTTCGGGTAGTTGTAGAGATTTCTCCTGAGCCTTTTTTTTCTCCAGGGGTAAGCAACCTCAGCTCCCTCTACCACTCCTCAAAAGACTTGTGCTCCGGACCCTTCACCAGCTTCATTGCTCTGTTTTGAACACGCTCCAGTACCTCAGATGTAGGCTTTGAGCTTTCTAGACTTAGCTTGTGAACTCAATCTCCTCAGATAAAGGAAACATTCACTATATTTTTCAGGCATGAAAGCTGATGTCACCTTAAGGTGACTTAAATTTTTGACACTAGGCTCTCGTATCCATTAGACAGGATAGACTTTTGAATAATACAAAATTTTCAACAGTGGTGCAACCACTTTTAAAATAAAATAAGCTTTTTATTCCTTCTTAATTTAGAAGATCCCCCTATCTCATTTAGGAAAATAAACACTAACATGAAACTTGTAATTACTTGAAAAACACAACTGAATTTTGTTTACAAGTCTAATATTGACACAGGAATATAATAAATTACTCTTTCTCCTTCAAGGGTGATTTTTCCACTCCTTAAGTAGACAGTTGATCTCTGGTTAGATGTGTTTATTGTTGTTTAATCATCGAATAGTCTGGGTTGGAAAGGACCTCAAGGATAATGTAGTTCCAACTCCTCTTCCATGGACAGAAACACCTTGCACTAGACCAGGTTGTTCAAAGCTCCATCCAGCCTGGCCTTGATCACTTCTCGGGATCTGGCATTCACAGCTTCTCTGGGCAAACTGTTCCAGTGTCTTGATCTCCACATAGTAAAGAATTTATTCCTGAGATCTAATCTAAAGCTGCCCTCTTTCAGTATTGTGAGAAATATCTCTAATTAAAATTTCAAAGATGGCCAAATAAAGTGAAACAAAGAACTTTAATTACAGCACGCTGGATGCGTTGGGCCTCATTCACCAGAGCGGAGTAGAGAGTCAGAATCCCTTCTCTCACCATGCTGGCCATACTTCTTTTGACGCAGGCCAGGATATGATTTCTGGGCTGCAAGCACACATTGCCTGCTCGTGTCCAGCCTCTCATCTACCCACACCACCAAGTCTTTCTCAGGGCTGCGCTTCATTCTCTGCCCAGCCTGTACTTGTGCTTGGAATTGCCCTGACCTAGGTGCAGGTCTTTCACTTTTCC
Source organism: Pseudotriccus pelzelni (assembly GCA_035584735.1). Classification (NCBI taxonomy): domain Eukaryota; kingdom Metazoa; phylum Chordata; class Aves; order Passeriformes; family Tyrannidae; genus Pseudotriccus; species Pseudotriccus pelzelni. The sequence goes on along the minus strand of JAWMRA010000090.1, from coordinate 17,010,832 downwards.
TTGTTGAACTTCATGAAGTTTGCACAGGCCCACCTCTCAAGCGTGTCCAGATCCCTCGGAATGACATTTCCATCAGCGTGGTCACTGCACCACACAGCTTGGTCTCATTGGCAGACTTGCTGGTGGTGGCCTCAACCCCACTGTCCATGTCACCAACAAAAGTTTTACTCAGCACCTGTCCCAATACCAACCCCCCGAGGAACGCTGCTCCTCACTGGTCTCCACTTGAATATTGAATTGTTGCCCACAGCTTAGAGTGCAACCACACAGCCAATTCCTTGTCCTCTTGTTCAGTCTGTCAAATCAGAGTATTTCCAGTTCAGAGACAAGGAATGTCCTATGTTAGTGTCAAAGGCTTTGCACAAGTCCAGGACTCATAGATGCACCTCAGCAGGTCCCTGGGACTTGGACACCTTCAGGTTCCTGACATGGGCTCCAGCCTGTTCTACAGTGGGCATCTTAATTAAAGGTATAAATGAAAGTATTTTTTTTAAAATCCTCATTATTCTTAAGACAATATTATGGCATACAGTGTGTGCTTGGCATGAAACTTCAATTTTTCTGAATGAGAGTCATCAACTTTGGGATTCATTATTTTTTTCAGAAAGGAATTCTTTTCTGTCCCTCATATTATTGTATGACATCCTATCATTTTTAGTAAGACTGCTATCTCAGGATTTCAAATTTATTTTTGCTAAACTTTATGGACTGACAGTTCAAGTTAAGTAGGTTATCACTTTCCATTTCTGTATCTAACCATGTAATAATCTTCTTGGTAGCTAAATACTTGTAGCTAAGTTACTTGTTTTCTGATCCAGGTAGCTTTCTTTAGGGAGGAATGCAGTCTTTATAATGGCTGCCTACTAAAGACTGAATATCTGTTGTATAAACTGCATAATTATGATTACTTTATTGTGTATGCTAAAAAAAGATAATTTCTGGGAACAGCCTGCTGAATGAGGCTCTAGTTTTTATTTAAATCAACCTATTTGAATTGAGATAATTGTCTGTAGTTTATGAAGTACATAACAGATACCAGTTTCTTATTAATTTAGCTTGCTGCAGGTGATCTCTTTGAGAGAGGAAACCATGTGCCCTAAAGCTTTGTTGTGTTTTTGTCATCTTACGATTTTATTACCTTTTAGGGAACATATCCTCTCAATCTCATTAAACTGTGATACACTAGGATCTGTATACATCAGTAGCCCTTCCGCTAGCTGATGCTTGAAATCCTTTTGTCTTCCAGTTAGTCCACTGTTAGTTTTATTCCAATTTTCAGAGCCTCTTCTTTGAATAATAGCAATGTAATCTTTGAGTTTCCTGTTTCTCCAGCTCATCTTGAAGATCTCCATCCATGGGAAAGCATATTTGATTACTATTTCTTAATTACCTGAAATTGGTCAGTGAAGAACTTAAATGGATTCTAAATAATAATTGCTGTCCCCAGAATTAAAACAAACAAAAAATCCTTTCTCATAGCAGAGGTTTGAGGGCATTGTGAATTCAAATGGTGTATCCTAGAAGTAGTTGCCAAAGAAGTGTCCTAAAGAAGTATCATCAACAGTCCGAAGCTCAGTTTAAAAAAAAGACCCCAAAAGTGAAAAAAATCCAAAATCCTCTTAATTTGAAATAATTTCAAGATAAAGATTGAAAGTTTCACCTTTCCTAGATAGGACTCTTTCTGAAGGAGCCATTGCCTCCATAAAATATCTTTTTTTTTTTTTTTTTTTTTAAGAGGAGTGGAGGTTAACTTTTCATCGGCGTAACTTGAAGAAATCAATGTGAAAGAGAGGGATTAGCAAAAACCAAACAGAACTTTCCAATACATTTTTGTGGGCTGTGCCTTAGTGTTGCCCGTAGATGGGGGCCGTCTGTGGCACACTTGTAACATTCTCTGAAGTACTCATTTTCTGAATGCCCACCCTACCTCATAAAGAACACAGGATTTCTGCCAGCAACTGGAGCCAACATTTCTTTCACCTACTGGAACCTGTCAGGTTTTATGCTCTACAGCATAAAAAGATCTCTGTAGCTTATTCCTGCTTTCTTCTTACCTTGTGTGATTGTATTAGGATAGCATGTGTTCAGTTAATGGGATGTTGTAGGGTTGGCAGAGAAATTCAAATAGGACCAAATTGTCTGGAGGGCACTTGCTGAGAAAAGTGGCAGCAGCGGGCAGTGAGAGTGGAGGAGTGAGCACAAGAAGAGTGTTGGCAAGGAAGTTTGAAATGAGTGAAGGAGAAATGGTCATGAAAGAGCCTCATATGGCTGGCAGATGTGTGATGAAGTAATGGGCTAAATGTGGAATTATCATACTGTTTGCTGGTATGTGTTTACTCATGTAAACTATATTTGAACTATGTGTTCAGATGAGAAGGTAGGGATCAGAAACAGACTATTAAGTATGTTTTGTATGAAAGATTAATATTTGTATATTATATATATTTGTATAATATATATATTTGTCTATTTGTATGAAGATTAATAATTGTTCTTCAAATGCAGTATATTTATGGCAGTATTATGTGTTGATCAAATCAGAGCCAGGTTGACTTTGTTAATTTTGCCATATTCAAAAAAAGCAAACAATTTTTTTTCACATTTAATTTCCTGCTCCATTTTTCTTGTTGTCGAAGCATAGCAATTTTGTTTTGTGAAATACTGGGTGAAAACAATTTTTTTTTTTTTTTTTGCCTTGTGTCAGGGAGGAAATCAAATTTAGAATTGAATACTTCCTGTTACCTCAGTACATAATACAACATGTAACATTTGTTTCAACAGCAGTACAGAATGAAGTCTAGTGGAAACGTAAAATTCTCTTTTCTACAAGTAATTTAAAGACTCAATATTCTCTATTATGTTTACTTTTCCTACTAATAGTGGATTTAATTTAAAAACTATATGAAATGTGCTTTGAAAACTTTGAATGCACTGTGTTTTACTTGTTACTTTCCGTTTTCTTTAACCTTCTGTGAACTTGTTGAAGGACTGCTCTGCTTTAGTGCAGATGAAAAATTTTAGCCTTGCCAGACCTTGTGTACTGTAAAAGCTTTTATGTCAGCTAGACTTGAGAGCAGGCTGTATATACATGCCTCTTTATGCTGCTTTCTATTCAAATAATAGTACTTCTGAGCCTTCTTCAGTCCACCTTTGACTTACTCAGAAATTCTATAATGGGTCCCAGAGGAAAATACTATCTTCTCTATGGCTTTATAGAGAAAAAATGAATTCAATTAAAGTTTTCTTAAATTGTTTCAAGTTCACAAGTAATGGATTCAAAATATTGTAATTAAAATGCAATTTTAAGGGTCAAACTAAAATAATTTAAAATTAGCAATATTTTAAAATAAAAACAGTTTTTTACAGCAAGGTAATTTGCTTAAAGTACTGTTTAGATGAATATACTGTGTTTGTAATGCAGTGCATAGTACACCAGAACCCCCCAATATCCTCAGTTTAATTTCAAGTACTCTACACCTATCAATGTTTTTTACATAATTTTGAAGCTAACCTTTTAAATGTAATGTAAAATTACCCAGGTTGAATTTTCTAATAGTATTTGCTTTTTGTTTCAGAGCAAAGTAGAAGAGATGATTTGGAAGCTTTGGGTCATATGTTTATGTATTTTCTCAGAGGAAGTCTTCCATGGCAAGGTTTAAAGGTAGTGGGATTTGATGTCTTCCTCTGTCCTATTTTCAGATCATCGGCTTATATTGACTTTTTTTTTAATCTTTTTGAATGTTTGTCTGCAGGCTGTATAACTTCAGATGCTTGTTTTGTTCTTGTATCCTAGGCTGATACATTAAAAGAACGTTACCAGAAAATTGGAGACACAAAACGAGCAACCCCTATAGAAGTATTGTGTGAAAACTTCCCAGGTAATGTCTACTGTTCATAAAAATATTGTTATTGATTTATAAAACAAAACTGGGATAGGTATTTGTTTAATATCTGGCTTTGAAAATAAATCAAATAATGCTTCCAAGTACGTATATTATCTACTATGGTAATAGATCACAGAATTGGTCAGCTTGGAAGGGACCACAGTGGGGCACCTGGTCCAACCTGGGCAACCTGTTCCAGTGCTTGGTCACCTCTCAGTAAAGAAGTTCTTCTTCATTTTTAGGAGGAACTTCAGCTCCATCAGTTTCTGCCTGTTGCCTCTTTTCCTATTGCTTGGCACCACTGAGAAGAGCCTGGCTCCATCCTCTTGGCACCCCCTTCCCATCCCCGCCCCGCCTTTAGATATTTACACACATTAATTAAGTCCCCTCTTAGTCCTCTCTTGTCAAGGCTGAACAGGCCCAGCCACTCCTCCCTGCTTTATGTCATCAGTGAACTTGCTCAGGAGGCATCTGACCCTTCATCCAGGTCATTGATGGATAGGTTAAGCAATACTGGGCCCAGAAAGAGGAATGGAATTATCCTTTTGAAGCAGCAGCAAGCTAATGCTGTTATTCTTAAAATGTAGATTCTTCTAAAGGGAACATTAAAAAAAATATTATGTGTATGCTTACAAGTGACCAACTACTCTGCACTTGTATGTTCACATGTAAAATTTTGCAAGCCCTTTCAGCTCAAATATTTTTAATATGTTTTTAATAATAATATGTTTTTAATACAGTGTCGTACCCCTATTAAAAACAAGCTGAATTGGAAACAGCTTGAACTAATATTTAAATTAACTTGCAAGTTTCAGGTGTCACTTCTAGCTCTCCATAAGTACAAGGAAAATCAATGAGATATTGGCAAACTGGAGAGAAGCAAATATGACATTTTTTAAAAGTTGGATTAAAGTGCTCAGAACAGGTGATACATGTAACGTGGACATGATTTTGCCAAAATATAAATAAACACCTTGAAAAGTAATCACAATATTATTGATAGGAAAAATGGACTTGCTAAGAATAGCTCATGACAAACTGATTTTGTTTCCTCTTATGAAAGGAAATCCTGTCCACAGCAGGCCTTGTGGACAGGAGGCGGATAATTTATCATATACCCCTTTCTTTACTTTTCCTTAATTTTGTCTTTGTAAAATTAACTGAGGGAGAGAAAGAAGTAGAGGCGTTTCTTTCCCCACTTTTTTGGCACACTGTGCATTATAATTGGAATAGGTTGAATGGAAGATCTCAAAAGGTAGTACAAAGGGAAAATGAGTGTGGAGGGGTCACTTGGTAGCGTATGTTTAGAATATGGCAGTTTATCTCAAAGAGTATTATTACTATTGAGTAACTTTTCTTTCTGGTAATTCACAGATTCATGATAAAAAACTGTTCAGGTTTTTGGATGAGAAATGCTTTAAAATGAAATAATTTTTTTTTTAGTTCCATTGAAAGAGATAATGAGAGTTACATATATTTCTTATTTATATAGACGAAATGGCTACATACCTACGTTATGTAAGAAGGTTAGATTTTTTTGAAAAGCCAGACTATGACTACTTAAGAAAGCTCTTCACAGACTTGCTTGATCGGAAAGGCTATATGTTTGATTATGAATATGACTGGATTGGAAAACAGCTGGTGAGTACAGTTAAGCTGTTAGTAATATAATGGCCATTTTGAGTGACCAGTTTTGAGCTAGTGGTCCAAAACTGAGTTTCAGAAGATGTGCAATCTTAAGGCTGCCATTAGAGTTGTGAACAGCTGCTGTTACAAATCCATTTTCAAATGCATGTTCTAACATTATCTTTTGGCTTGAGTGTTTCATATTCTTTCTCTTTCCAAACATACTCTCAATATCTAAGTACATCTCTGCTCAGTCCAAAACGGGATTGCTCAAAGAACCCTTTAGTCAGGTTTCGTCGAAATATTCTAAGTGGTAACTGAAGAAAGTATCAGCCTAAAGTCTTTCAGAAAATTAGTTTATAATAGTACTTAGAATTGCTGCTTCATTAAATTATGTAATTCTTTGGTTTTTTCCTTGTTGGTATTAGTGTAAATATCTAGTGAAGCTTTTGCTTTAATTTGGTAATTTTGTGTTATTGGAAACTCAGATTCAAAGACTATTTTCTATTACAAACCAGTAACTTTTGGTGAGACTTAGAAATTTATTTTTTTTACCAGTAGCTACATATTATTTATATTTGTAGCCTACTCCAGTGGGTTCAGTACATTCAGACCCTGCAATGCCTTCAAACAGAGAAGCATATCAGCACAGAGACAGAATGCAACAATCCAAAAATCAGGTAAACTGCTCTTGTAAGATTATCAGCGTTAGTATGTCTTTTGTGTAATGCTTTGTGCTATGTTATTAATTTTATTAGAACTCCAAAACAAAATTGACACCAGGTTTTCTTTGGGTTTACTTGGATTTAAGTAGATCCTTGTTAAAGTTTACAGATGTAGACATACATTAAAATGTCCTAAAAGTTTGCTTGTTTGAAGCTATGATATCATGTGGCTTACATCAGTAGTGCATTTTCTCTCTGATACTTCTTTAATCACTGTCACTTTCTGTATGCCATGTCATCTATTTGAGTTGATTTTGGTAATGTCTGTACAACATTTTCACTTTTTTTTTTAAAACCAGGCTGATGACCAAGGTGGTAAAAATACTAGAAATTCAGAGCTGTGTCCATTTACCTTAGCAAAGTTAGAGGGTTGTGTTGGTGTACCTTTTCTTACTATGAATTTTGAGTTTTAGCTGCTTCTCCTCTCTCTGAAAATGTCTGTGTGGCATGTGTATGTTGATAATGCAGAAGTGCAGTCTATGTAGGAATTAAGTGTATAGTGCTTCTATGCCTTTTAAAAACCCCCAATAATAATTAATGAACAAATATTTTATTTTTGTAATTTTTTTTTCTTCTCTTTGCATAAATTCCTAATGCATTCAAAAATGGTAGTCAACAGACCATAGGGCAGCTTGGGACTCACAGCAAGCCAATCCACATCATTTGAGGTCTCACCTGGCAGCTGACAGACATGGTGGCTCGGTACAGGTATTTTCTGCTTCTCTGCTTGACTTAAATTAGTTGTTTTGTGGTACATAACACTAGTGTCTGTACTGTATGACATGATTCATATTTTCATATTAAAACTGCTTTCCAGTAATGCTCAGAATGTTACTTCTTAGTTTGCAGTTGTCAAA
>JAWMRA010000090.1:16969610-16993661 GCA_035584735.1 Pseudotriccus pelzelni | reverse complement strand
ATGCTGAGATTGCTGCCTTAGTATCTCAGAGGTCACTTTAGATTGTATAGGAAAAGTTTAGTGTTTTCTGAGTTTTACAGGTTGCTATTATACTGCCTACTCTAGAAATGTTTTATAAACTACAGGTAACGATATTAGTGGTCATTAAATGATTTACATTAAAAAAATCCTTTCCTAGAATTAGAGGTTTTTAAAACTTTTTAAAACTTATTTATTCTTACATATTTTGCAGGCATATTGAATAATATATTTGTAGCCTAATATTATTTAATAATGCTTCATTCTGTAGCTTTAAATATGGCTCCAAGCATATTGTATTATATTTTAAGGTATTATATATAAGTGATAATAACACCCTCTACTGGCAGTATCCTTAGGAACGTGTCCCCATTTCTGTTATGAATTATACTAGCTGACAGATTAAGCACTATGGGTCTCTAATTTCAGGGCTTTATTTCTTTCATAAAATTTATTATCAGGCAATGCAGTCTGACCTTTCTTATTCCCATGTAAATGTGCATATATGCCGTGGAACATCTAGCACTTCTAGACTTAAAAATACACATTTCAGTGTACTTCAGTTCACATTTCCAAGACAGTCCTGTGTTTTACAATTCTCCATGTAATTTACATTCCTTTAACCTTTTTAGATATATAGTAATAAGGGATTTATTTTCCTGCACCAAATAAGAGTCTTTATCATTTAGTGATTTTCCCTGAACTGGAATACACTTGAATAGTTCTTATAATTAAAAAAAACCCCGACGGTTAATACAAATGGTGCTCTTTGTAGTAGTATCATTCAAACTCTGGAAGATCAGGATTAAAAAAGCAGTGGTGTATGTTGGTTAAAGATAGAACTCTTGAATTCTCATTGCATATTGCCTTTCTTCTCTGATTGAAAGAGAAGTAGCAAACTAAGTAGGCTGTGTAGAAGGAATAAAAGACAGTATGAGATTTGCAGCAAGGTTTGATTAAAATTTTCTGATAAGGAACCAAGAAAACCTCAAGTGCCCTTGAACTACACAGAGGATACAAGCAGTCTGAAACATTTAAGAAGTGTGATCTGCTTGAGAGGTGCTGCATATAGGCAAAATTTAGTTGAAGAGTGAAGAGTTAAAATTCTAGATTGTCTTCCTAGAATATAAATTTCATCTTCCTGCAGTTACTTGTGTAACCTAGGTTCTGATATGCTAAAATTATGAATCAAGACAAAATTTTTCTGTAGGCATTCCTTGAGGCCTCATAATCTCAAACAGGTATAAAAGTGATTTACCATCACAGTTCAGGGTAGGAGTGCCTCATTTACAGAATCATAGGGTAATTCATATTGAAAGGGAGGCAGCACTGGAAAATGCCTTTTTTTTTTTTTGTGGTATATACATATATAAAATCCTTGTGAAAAGATTAGGGTCAAAGAAAGATTAAACTAAGTTGGCATCTGTAGATCTACGAATAAATTCAAAGCTTAAGTGATACTGGGTGTTAGAGGGTATAGGCAGATGTTGAAAAAAAGGCTTGGTAGTTATGGGGGAATTACAGTTACAGTCAGCAGCTACTAGCCTTCAAAACCAATTCTGTCTCTTCTTTTACAAGTACGTTAAAGTTAGTAAATACATTATGATACTTCTCCTAGCTGTAAAAATACTTATCTATGTAGTTCCCCTACTGAATTTTAATTTTGGGCTTCCTCTTCATCAATAACCAATGTTTTTTTCTACTGAAAGTTATGTAACTCTCAGAGCAGTTCTGGTCTGCCTCTGCCCACTGCTACTTTTTCAGTGACTGAGCGACAGGGTGCCTTGGATATTTTGAGAAGGTAACTTCTGTCTCTCCTTACTTTGGATGTTGTTCTCAACCCCTGTAGAATATTTTTAGACCCTTGTTCTCCCTGATTTTTAAATGCTTTCCCCATTTCCCACATTCCAAACTAAATTGTCTGGATATCTTTTGAATTTTAGTGATATGAAGTGCTTGGTGAACTTAAGAATTTACTGATAGGCTATTGATGGAGCACATTTATATATATTCTATTGTACTTCATAGTTTAAGACCCTTTGGTGTATAGCACTGCAAGTGAGAATTCAATAACCAAACTGCAGAACTTCATGGGGCAAGCTCTGTTAAGGTGGACAGCTTGCATGTTCACTTTGATTGCACAGTGTGAATGCTTTAGTAAGTGGAAGCTTTACTTTAAAGCTGGTGTTCAGGAGTTGGGAGTTGCTTAAAATAAGGCTAACAGTACTTTCAGATGAATTACTTTCCTTTGTGTTATTTGTTGCTTTCCGCATCAGTTTATTTTCAGAAGTACTTTCTGGACTTTGCAGTCCTCCTCCGTATTATCTGTCCCTAGCTCCCTCCAATTCTTTTTAATTTTGTAGTGTTCTTTCAGTTACTTTCAGATGGTCTCTATTTGCTAAGTGAAATTCACGGTATTTATCAGTTTTAGTTTCTTTCATATGGTACACAATAAAGCAGAATAAAGAATGTCAGTGTACTTAATACTTAAGTTGTGATTTTTCAGTGTAGTAGTATTATCACAGCACTGGATCAGAACATCAATTTTATATTGTTCATGAATATTTGGTTCTAAAATATTTTGGGGAATAGCCTTGGGGAAGGTTTTTCCAAATTCTGGTTGACAAAGGAAGCTCAAGTTGTTTTCTTGTATTAGCAACAGTAGTGTCTTAAGTGCATAGTTAGGTGACACAACCTTAAGTGCAAGCTTCCACTTGGCATATTACCAGTTAAAGAATACTCAGGTGATGGAGTGTCCTTTACCCTTACAAACACATTTTTAAGTCAGCCTGTAACACCTGTGCTTTTGATACTCTCATCAATACTCAAAACTTAATAGCTATTTCTATCATAGCTCTTTTCATTTGATACTTTTTTCCAAAAAGAGGTGAAACATGTCAAAAATATCTCTACTTCAGTTTCTTTCACTAGTAAATTGTCTGCAATAGAGCTAAATGTGTTCTTTTTGGTGCTGGCTATGCCTGAACTACATACTTAAGTGAAACATACAGTAATCAGTTTTTGCAGTTTCTTTTTATATCATATGTAATTTTTGTCACACTTGCAGGTGCTGCTGTTTATTCAAGCGGAGGAAAAGGAAAACCATTCAGCGCCACAAATGACTAGAACCAAACAGAACCTGGGAAAATGCTTAGTTGTTCAACTGTTGTCTTGTGATCTTAAAAAAAAAACAAACAGCAACAAAACCCAAAGCAAAAACCTCCATAGTCAACACATTTTCCAAGGACTCCGTGAGAAACAATGTCATGCCTGTGTGCTTTGGTTTGGTTCTTCTGCATTGAACTTTTGTTTCTTTAATTCTTCTATTCTTAAAGCTTTAAAATATTGTCAAATAGAAGTGGTTCTTTGACCATCAACATATGGACCAATGAAGTGACAGAAATTAACAGTATCTTGAGCAAAACTGAACCTGAGAAGTATTTCTTCTTTTCTAGAAAGTTGTAGCAGTTGAAGACAGATGTCATAAATCTGTTACTTGAATTTGTAGCAGTGTATCAAAAGCAGTTCTCTTCAAAAATGCAGAAGAAAAATATGGATTCAGAACCATATTGGAAAATAATAAATATTAAGATTTATTTTGTGACACCTGCATTGTTTTTCTTCTTTTGTCCCAGTATTACTGCTGATATTGTAGCCAAGTGGTCACTGTCTAGAGATACCGGGGAGGCTGATTTAACTGTTGACGGTTGTCTAAATGCTGCAGATACTAATGAACAGAAAGCATTTCCAGTAGCCTCTTGGTTTGAAAGCCTGCTTTTGTTATGCTTAAAATGAAAATTGCAGTACAATAGAAATTATAAGAGCATTTGTACAAAGAATACAGAAGTTTGTATAATTTAAGCTGTGCTTCTAATAACGTTAGCAAGATTGAATTACCTTCAAAAGAGATCTACAGAGCAATTATAAAACAAGAAATAAATGTGAATCTGGTTAAAGTGTAATCAGTATTAAAGCCTGCCTGTATGTTCACTAAGGTAACTGATGATTGACATCATGTTTAATTTGAAAATATGGATGTGCCATGAAAAGTTAGAGATGTAAATTATTTTGCTCTTTAATTTAGAAAAAAAATGCAATGGAAGTGAGTTAGACTTCTTTCCATACTAGCCTGTAGCACCTGAAATTTGCCACGATTGTTTTCTTGGAAGTTTCTTGTTTTGCAGTGTAAGGTAGAGTGGCAAAGATGTGTCAGGTACTTCTCTACAGTCCCATAAAGTGCTTGCAATATAAGCAAACCAACAGTTCTGTACACAAGACAACCCATTTTGCATTTTCTTTTTCAGAAAATATATGCTTCTTTTAAAACCATAATGACAGAGTTATGCTTTTGTCACATTTAGCTGCCAGTTATTAAAGAAGAAGTGTGAAAGATCAAAGCGACTATACAGATTTATTGACCAAAACTGAGATTATCTCCATTTTTTTATAATTCTTCTAGCTTTTTTTTTCTATCCACATGTGTCTTTTGGCATACTTATTTATTTCTAATCTGGTTTTTGGTAGCATTTAAATATATATTACAATAAATGCACACTTTTGAATTAATCATTGCATTTACAAGAATTTTAATTGTATCTGGTAATTTATTTTTCCTTAAAAGCCAAACGTGTATTTTATTGTTTGGATTGTGTGCTCACATGTATACCTTGATCTTTGTTGTTATTTGTGTTCATGATCTCAAGTGCTTGTTTTAGAAAACCTGAACTTGGTCTACAGAAACACGCTGTATAACAGGTCGTAAGTTTTCCGCTCCGCCAGTCTATGTTATTGATTATTTCAAACTCATCAAGTTACTACTTTGTCTTTATTTGAGCTGAAAAGTAGGTTACTTGACCATTCTCTTATGAAAACACATCCTTCTTTTTTAGTACTTGACCAAATTTGTTGCTTTGTACATGTGGCAAGTACAGGTGATAAGTTTTATTTCAGAGGTTTTTGATTTGTACAATGTTTGTATGATCTGAACTCCATACACATAACAAAGTATGAATAGTATGGATGTAAAATGGTCAAATATTTAAAAAGTGTTCATTTGCTGAAACGACTAGTATCTAGGCACTTGCTTTTCAGCAGTTTTTTTAAGTGCTTGACTTAAATGCTGAAGAAAGTTTTCTTCTAGCGAAGCAGTCAGCACTGATGTAGGTATGCCAATATGATTTGTATTTATATCCTGTTTTGTTTCTTGTCTAAACAAATGAAGTAAAGGTTGGTTGGATGTCTAAAGATGAAATACATCCCTGTTAAAATGTAAGAAAAAAAAAATAAAGATAGTTTTGTAAAATTTGCCTTTTTCCCCCCCTTTCCTACATCCTAGATGAAATAATGATAGCTCTTGTTTTAAGAATTACTGAACAGATTTTATCTTTTTGGATGGCAAGGAATTTGAAAACATGATACTCATAATGCTACCTTGACTTGCAGTTAATGTTTGTTTAGTTAGGATGTATTACTCTTACATGCTTTAATAGACCTGATAATAGCAATAGAGTGAAGAGACCTTAATTCACACATTTTAAATCTACTCATAGATAAAGTCTATGCTGGTCTCTGCCACCTGAAATAAGACCTGAAGAAGTCTAGGAAATTCATCAAAGGAAGATGTTTTGGATTAGGAGAGACCCTTAAATAACATCCAGTCCAAACACAAAACACCACCACTGCCCTCCAGATATGGATATGGAAATCTTTCATTAGATCAGGCAGCTCGAAGCCCTGTCCCACCTGATTTCCAGTGTTTCTAAGGATGGGACATCCACAACTTCTTTAGGCAACCTGTTCCAGTGTCCCACCACCCCCATGTAAAAAATATCATCCTTACATCCAATCTAAATTTACACTCTTTCAGTTTAATCTGTAATTTCTTGTTCTGTCACTACAGGCCTTGATAGAAAGTCTCTCTCCATGTTTCTTATGTAAATATTGAAAAGCTGCAATAAGGTAGTGCCAGAATCCCCTTTTCTGCAGGCTGAACAACCCCAACTCTCTCAGCCTTTCCTCATAGGAGAATTGTTCTTATTGTCTCATCATTTTTATTAACTTCTCTACAATTTCTTTGAGAGGTTCAAGTGTTTCTCATGCTCAGGACCCCAGGGCTGGATGCAGCACTCCAGGTGGGGTCTTAGCAGAGCAGCGTGGAGGGGCAGAGAATCCTCTCCCTTGCCCTGCTGGCCTTTGATGCAGCCCAGGATACAATTGGCTTTCTGTGCACCTTGTAAGCGCACATTGCCAGTGTGATTTTTCATCCACCAGTATCTCCAAGTCCTTCTCCTCTGCTCTTAAAACTCTTCATCCCCCAGTCTGTAGTGATACTGGAGATTGCCCCGAGCCAGGAGCAGGATGTTGAACTTGTCTTTATTGTCCTTCAGAAAGTTTGGATTGCCCCACTCCAGAAGCCTGTCAAAGTCCTAAAGCATATAAAAGATTACTTTTGATAAAGGTTCTAAGCAAACTGAGTAGGAAGGGTGCACTCCTAGGTCTATTGTTTGTAACTAGAGGTGATCTCGTGGGTGATGACTGGTGGCTGTCTTGGCCACAGTGATCATTAAATTGTTGCATTTAAGATATTTGGCACTATGAAAAAAACTATCAGCAGAGATGCTACCCTGGATTATGACGAGCAAGCTTTTGCCTGCTTTCAAGCATATTTGGGTCCAGACACCATTAGGGCTGCTGTATGTGTACAGAGAAGGACTTGTGAGTGATGTGGTTGAAGGCCATCTTGGGCACAGGGATCAAAAATTAAAGATTTTTCAATTCTCAGAGAAATGAGGAGTCAGCAGAACTGCCACCTTGGACTACTGGAGGGCAGACTTTGGCCTGTTTAAGGGACTTGCTGACAGAGGGAGGCAGTCTTGAATGACAAAGGAGTCCAAGAAGGCTGAACATTCTTTTAGAAGGAATTCCTAAAGATGCGGGAGCAGGCTGTCTCCATGTGCCAAAAGACAAGCCAGTGGGGGATAAGATCAGCCTGGCTGAATAGGGAGCTTTGTCTGGAATCTCAGGAGAAAACAGAAAGTTTCTGACCTTTGGAAAAAGAGGCAGGTAACTCAAGAGGACTACAAGAATGTTTTGAGGTTAGTCAGGAAGAAAATTAGAAGGGCAAAAACACAATAGAACATAATCAGGCTACTGCCATAAAAGGCAATAAAAATATTTCCATAAATGCATGAACAGCTGGAGGGCTAAGGAGAATCTCCCTCTTCTACTGGATGTAGGGGGAAACACAGTGACAAAAAATGAGGAAAAAGTTGAGATACTTAACTGCTTTCTTTGCCTCCGTCTTTATCAGCATCACCAGTTTTTCCCTGGGTACTCAGCACTCTGAAGTGCAAGTGGACGAGAGGGATGGGGAGCAGAATGAAGCCCCCATAATCCATGGGAAGGGTGTTCAGTGATCTGCTACACCCCTTAGACACTATGGGACTGGATGGTGTAGAGATTTACCGGGCATTTGAAACCTAAAGCTTAGGCTGAGCAAAAGGTTTGTTTTTAAGTAATGGCCACCCTTGTGTTTTCAGCTGAGAAAGAATTGAATCCCTGCACATTTCCTGCCCTCCTCCTCCCCTCCTTTATTGCCAACGCCAAGACTTACGTTACTGTAAGGTGAATCTCTTGTGCTGGGATGATTCTGAGTTGTTTTGTCTGCAGGGGAAGTGATGTAAGTTGCCAGTCAGCTGGGCTTCGCTGTTACCCTGCACCGCTGTTCAACTCAGCCTGGGAAAGAAGGGCTGTGGGCTGAGAAAGTGTGGGTGGCCAAGTCAACAGGAGATGGCTAGGGACAGGTTTGTACTGACTATTGAAACAGTGAATAGTACAGGAACTGTACAAAAGTAATGGCTACCACTGAGAACTACTACAGGAGACTGCTTGATATATTTGCTTTAATTAAGTTCTTTATGCAAGCGTAACAGGCTAGAAGGGATCTTGGGAAACTAGCTTTTGGAAGGACATCTGTTCTCTGAACCATCTTTCCTGCAAGCCTGGAAATAATTTTCATCCTTTATAGAAGCTAAATTTGGCAAGTTGCTCTTCTGTCCCATCCTTGAGATCAGGAGAAGATGAATCTGCTGACTAATCTGGGGCAGAAGCAGATCGTGATCCTACTCTCCTCACCACCAAGCTTAGGCTACAGCCCCGCCTGTCACTAAAATAAGTGATGGCTGTGGAAGCCTACCTAGAAGTTTGAGGTGTCCAGGGAATTAGACTTAGAGGATTGATGCCTTTCAAAATTATTGTTTTTTAAGTAAGTGGGACATTTCTTTATCTGAGAACTATGAGGAAAGCATGTCCTGCTGATGGGAAGTATTTCCACCTGCTGAAAGTTCAAGGCTGATGCTGAAATCAAAGCAGAAACCCTATGGCTGTATTTGTGTGCGTTTGTTTGACAAGATTTTGGTAGTAGAGGGGCTACAGGAGTGGTTTCTGTGAGAAGCTGCCAGAAGTTTCCCACATATCCATCAGAGCCAATGCCAGCCGGCTCCAGGACAGACCCACTGCTGTCCAAGTCCAAGCCCAGCAGTGTCAGCGGTAGTGCCACTGAAATAACAAACTTGAGAAGGGGAAGAAGTTACTAAGGAAGGAGTGAGAATATGTGGGAGAAACAGCCCTGCAGACACCAAGGTGAGTGAAGAAGGAGGTGGGGAGGTGCCCCAGGCACCAGAGCAGAAATTCTCCTGCAGCCCGTGGTGCAGCCCATTGTGAGACAGCTGTGCCCCTGCACCTTGCGGAGGTCCATGGTGGAATAGAGATTAACCTGCAGCCTGTGAAGGACACTACACTGGAGCTGGTGGATGCCCAAAGGAGGCTTTGACCCCATGGGAAGCCCATGCTGGACCAGGGTGCTGGTAGGACTTGTGGCCCAGTGGAGAGAGAAGCCCATGCTGAAGCTGGTTTGCTGGCAGGGCTTGTTAGCCCATGAGGAACCCATGCTGGAGAACATGATGAAGAACTGCAGCCCATGGAAGCACTCACATTAGAGAAGTTCAAGGAGGACTGTCTCCAGGGAAAGGACCCTACGCTGGAGCAGATAAAGAGTGTGAGGAGCCCCCCCCATGCAGAGGAAGGAGAGTCAGAGACAATGTGTGGTGAACTGACCACAGTCCCCATTTTCTGTCCCCCTGGGGTGGAGGAGGTAGATAATCAGCAGCGAAGCTGAGCCTAGGAAAGAAGGAGGGGGGGAAGGTGGTTTAAGTACCTTTTGTACCACTTGTACAGACACAAAACTTGCATTACTGCTGAATTAGTTTTTACATGGTGTGCTGCTTCTTTTTCTTTTTTTTTTTTTTAATTTGTTTGGTTTTAGATTTTAAACAGATTTCCTGCTATGTGTGCTAAAATACTGTATTTCAGTTGTGCTGCAATGCTGCCACTCAGAGTGAACATTTGAAAGTTCTTACTATATGTGCTTTGTAACTGAAATCATTATTTTAAAATGAAATATGCTTGAGAAATATCATCAGGAATTGAATAAGTGCTTCGGAAAATGCTTCATTTTGTAGCTAAAATGCGTTTTTTAAAAACTCCAAACAAATAACATGCATACAATCCCAACCCAACGGCTCATCTTGTGTTAAATATATTAAACTGTTGTAAATGTTGACACACTAGGAAAGTTCAATAGGTGACTAATTAACGGGTCTACAAAAAGGACTTTACCTTTGTTTTTTAAGAACTATCCTATAAATATTTTTATGATTTACAAATTGTTGATAATTGTATTGTTTTAAATAATACAGGAGAGCATTTTCTGTACAATAAGGCATGGAAACATACTTACAGAGCACAAATGATTTGTGCATATTTCTAAATGCATTTATCTACTTAAAAGAAAAGCAGCTGATGGTTCTGACTAGAAAAATGCACTTTAAATTTTTCAGTAGCTGTCTTTTCATGATAGCAATATCTAATGTTCTGATTCTTTCAGTAACTTTGGAAGTTTGATGTACAAATGTGTAATGCAGAAATTAACACAGTAGCTATAGTTACTGTGTACTGATGAGCAGCTAGAAACTGAGATACTAGTGTGCAGATAAAACTGAATTAAAAAACAACCACATCTTTCATCATGGAACTAGAACTGTGCAGTTATTGATCTGGTTTAATAAGAACACGACGCTTAACAGCTTATAGATCTTTTTGAAATCCTTTATTTGCATGCTCCAAAAATGTAAGATTTTGCCAATGGAATAAGCATACATGAAAAAAGCTCAGGCACAGACAGGCCTGAGCCTCACTGTTTTCATCTGATATGGTGGTAGGGTTTTTTGTTTTGTTTTTGTTTGTTTGTTTGTTTTCCCAACTGTATTGCTCTGTAAGTTTTGAATCTGTGTATTTGATATTTTTCCCTGATATGACAGGGTGGTGCCATATACATAAACTATTTTCCTGACCTAAAAGAAATCAAAGGGAACTGGGGAAAAAAGAATTTGCAGAAACATTCTCCTATAGATGATTTTAATGATGAATTTAAAATGTGTGTCAAAACTGAAAAACATGAAGCATCACATTTCCTTTCATGGGAAGCTCTTTGCTGGGAATAGCAGGAAGTATTATTTCTACGGTAAGTATACTACACTTTCAGCCCAGGAGTTGTGGAGCAGAAAGCTTAGCATGAATAAATACAGGTATAAATTGTCAGGTCACATTTCAGTGAGAGTTCACGTTAGGCAGTAATAAAAATGTAAGAGCTTACAATGAAATGAAATTCATAATGGAAAGATCAAACCTGCCTATGAGAGTCTTTTAAGGAAAGCTGTTGGACTGAAAAGATTATGATTTTGTTTTAATAGACAGTAACATGGTACAGCAAAACTAGAGCATTCCTGATGGACAAATGTGTTATGAATTAGGACCTGATTCAGTAGAAAAATGGCATCTACTTCCATGTAGATGATCTTACTGTGCAAGGAAAACTGTCTTTTTAAACATTAATATTGCTCTTAGATCAAAGCAAAATAAAACCAAAGCATAGATAAATAGTCAGCTGTTATAATTTTTAACTTTAAGATACTCATGCACTGAACTTTATGGTTGCTGAAGTGATTTAAATTCAAACGTTCCAATTTAGCAGAGGTAAGATGTTAGTTTATGGACATCACTGATACTGTGCTAGTTTGTACCTTTCCTTCAGTAAGCACGCTAATGTAAGAGCAGTGTAGCAGTGAGACATCATAACCCATGAGAGAAGGTTCAGAGCTAAAAGCACAAAATCAGTTTAAATGGAAACTCAGCAGATCACTTCTTGTCAGTGTGTCATGTGAAAATACAAAGTTGTCTGACTCAATACTTGTGAAACTCTAAATGAAGTATATTTAAACTAAGATGGCTTATCAGAATCCACAAGCTGTCTCAGCATAGACAGGTGATTGCAAGGACATTTTTAATGAATTTTTGTGATTTTTTTTTCAAATGTAGTTTTTCCAAATATGCTTAATTCAAATTAAGAGTGAAAACAGATAAGGTTTTGAAAGTCACCATACAAGATCAGCCATGTCTGCTGCAACATGAAAAAATGAAAGATTATATTAACACTTCTCCCAGTACTCATCTCTCTCAGCATTACACAGTTCAGGAATTTTCTGTCACAAGCAGTATTTCTCAGTTCACCTCAGTGAATTTTGGTTTTTCTTCCATTAAATTGTCTGATTGCGTGGTTTAAGTCTCGAGAAAACTTTTTAAATATATATTTTTGGTCATCCAAAATATGCATCCCCTATTTCCTTTTAAACAACAATGTAAATTTAAACTGTTGTTAGAGAAAATGGTATTAACTACCATAATGCATATGTGTTTGTGATTAATCCTAACTTTTTTTTTTTTTTTTTTCATTTTGTCTGCCTTCATGATGTTTTCCCTTAGGCTTCCACTTCTATTTCAGTATTCATTTTAGCTAGCCTGTGTATTCACTGACACAAGGCCGTGTCCTGCCTTTACCTACATTCTGAAGTACCATGCTACAACACTAATATTTACAGAGGAAATACTATCTTCTGAGGCTATATGTACAAAATCTCAGTAATAACAAGACAGAATACAAGTTTTTTGCCCCCTGCCTTAACATCGTAACTGACAGTCTGTGAACTACTTACTACAACATTAGGTATGTAAAAGCAAACTTCTGCGGTCGTGATAGCTGGCTTCAGTGATCTCAGTCTGAACACAGAGCAATTTGCTACTTTAAATTTCTGGTAGTAAAACTCTAGGCAGCATGTAGTAATAATGTAGCCTCATAAATGTTGTATTGCCTGCTTGCTTATTACGTATTTGCTGTTGACTGTGTATGATCCTTCCATGGATAATGCTTGGTAACAGTCTGGATGATGATGGGTTAAATTTGCAGGTATGCAAAATAATTTATTTAGACCATCCTCTTTCTTGAAGGGGAAGATCCACTTCAGTGCAAGCTGTCCAGTCTTAAATGATGCACAAAGAAAAGCATCTGAGCTCACTTAGATAATCTGTTTCACAGGCAAACCAATTAAACAAAACAGGTCTTCCCTCCAATAACTTCTCTGGTAGAAAAACAGATGCTTTCTGTTACGTCTCCATATTTCTCATCAGGCAAAAGCTGTAAAAATAGTTTTTTAACATTCTTCAGCCCCAAAATGTTTATTTAAGTTTGTCTAAGGAAAGCTTTATCACCCATTTCAAACACAGGTAGTTTTTTTGAAGTAAACTGGACTTCTATATTTTGGATATTCTGTACTATCTAGCTCACAGGAATATTGTGAACAGCCTTGTCTGCAAATTTTTTGGAGGTGATTACATGATGAGCATCGAGTGTGTTGGTATCTCTCTGACACCTGAGACTTGTGCAGTATCTGTAATAACTTGAATTATGTGCCCAATGAAACTACAAAGTCCTTACCTTTTTTAATTTTTTCCCCTTGTGTGGTGTGTGTGAGTAAGCTTATTTCAGGAAATGACAGGAGACTTCTCACTGGGCAGGAGGGTGAAACGTACTTAATAGATGTTTTGAGTGACTTGTAATGTATGATGGACATGGGCCATGTTCCAAGATACACTGAAGGAATCAATAACTTTTTCTGGTCTTACTTTTCATTGAGGTGAGGCTCAATGAACCAGGCGAGGCCTGTTTTAAATTGTCATGGGGTGTCTGCTGCTTTTTGTTACACCCCTGGCTGCAGTAGGTCGAGCTCCGGGTGCCCAGCAGACCCGAGGCAGCTCGGGCGACAGTATCGGCACGATGGAAGAGCTGCTCTGACCGTCGAGTCCGCAGGACAGAGGTGCCGTTGAGCAAAGGAATCCTGCATTCCTGGCATCTCATTCCCCTATCCCTCCCTCCTCTCGCCTGCGTGTCCACCGGGAGGTGCGGGTGAGGGTGTGAGGGTGTGGGAGCGGGGTCTGGCGAGCAGAGCCAGGCGCTGGATGTGCCGCTGGATGTGCCACTGGATGTGCCACTGGATGGCAGCATTGACTATGTGTTGGACTGGACGGCCCTGCCGGCGCCGGGCTGGGCTCTGGTTCAGCCTCGTTAAACATCAGCCGGGTAAAAGATTGATTGCAATGCAAATGTATTTATAACCACTAGAGATAGTCACCTTCCACCCCAATTAGCCTTTGAATTGATTTAGTGAGAAAAACATCTATTATGGAATAAAAGTCTTAGAGATTAGTGTTGCATTATTTCACTACATTTGAAATAGCTGTAGGTAAGAGGGTCTTACAGGCATCAATAAGCTTTAATATTATAAAGTGCTTTTAGGCTACATCAGAAGCAAATTACAAGTCAAAGGTTTGTTTGCTGAGTAAATATAACTACAGGTATGTTGGGTATGCTGGGACTTTTTGGTATTTAAAAAATCTAGCTTATAAAATTTTTCTTTTCATTCTTTTATTTTTTAAAAGGGGTTAGTTCACTGATTACAAAAATGGACTTCTTTCTGCAGCTAACAGAAATCAACTGTGTTTTGAAGTTGTCTGATTTTTTTTTCTATTTTCCCTTCGTTCCAAAGAGCCTGAAGAGTGAGGAGTGATGGTGGTTCTTTCTCTGGTGTATGAATCTTAGGTACACCCTGATGTCTGACTAGTATTGCTAGGAAAGAATCCAGGAAAGAAGAGAGCTCCCTACTTGAAATTGCTGTAAGGCACTGGTCTGGTTTAATGC
This sequence comes from Pseudotriccus pelzelni, assembly GCA_035584735.1. Lineage (NCBI taxonomy): Eukaryota > Metazoa > Chordata > Aves > Passeriformes > Tyrannidae > Pseudotriccus > Pseudotriccus pelzelni. Next base: position 16,979,497 of record JAWMRA010000090.1, on the reverse strand, counting down.
TTCTAATTTAAAGACCTAATTTATTTCACACTGAGTTTCAGTTACAGGTGAGAAGTGTTATTTCTTTGAGAGGCAAAATTTCCCTGATATTTTATAATATTGCACTGTTTTTTTCTGCTTTGATGTAAATTAGCTTCCTTTCTAAGGAGTACAATGTGAACAAACAGCCTTTGAAAACAGAACTGGAGCTGTAGCTGGATGCTTCCCAATTCAGATTCCACACCTCCCACCCTCCCCCCTTCCCACTGTAAAATCTGTGCAAGTCTTTGCTTTCTATTTATGTATTCATTTGTGTTTATATAAAGGATGAAGCTTAATGAAGTCTGTGCAGTCACAGCAGGATAAACCGCTGTGAGATCAGATGTGGCCCTGTGCTGTGTGTGAGAGCAAGACCTTTGAGCTGTGATTGTCCTTATTCTCTGTATTGTTCCTCGATCCATCTTTATAGGGTTAATACCATTAAACATAAAAGGTAATTTCAAAATATACTGTTAGCTTTTTACATTTTGGGAAAAATTAAAACTTTTTTTGTTCTATATGACAATGAGGGCTCGAACCACAAAGATCACCTTCCTTCCACTCCCCACAGCATCTATTGTAATTGTTTCAAAGTCTAATCTGAAATTTACCTGAATTCATAACAAATGTGTGTATCCAGATGATAAAATATTTTTATTGATGCTGAGCAAAAACACATTCCTTGGTATGAAATTTTAAAGGTATTTTAGATATTTGTATTTATAGTTTGCTTTTTGAGATTTAAACAAATAGTATGGGGACAAAGAAATATGATAAGATAGGAGACAAATCAGCAATGTTTACCAAGTATGTCTTTGAATGCACAATAGGGCTGAAAGATTTAAAAATGTAGAATGTGTTATAAAAATTGGAAGAAAAAAAACCAAAGTGAATAATTCTACTTCCAGCTTCTTTTGTATTCCTTTTTTGGATATCTACAATGCACTGCAGCATTGATACCAGATAATACAATGATATCCCACTTAGTCATGGTGAAGCATGCTCGACAATCTATCAAAAATCAGCTGGAAGCAAAACCTCCCAAAGGCAGCCTAGATCTGATGGGATTTGTCTTTATGTGTGTGTACGTAAGTGCAAGATACACGAGATTTAAACATAAATGGCATGCACACAAAATACAGTGGGATTTAAAATATATATTGTACATTCTGCAAAATATTTGCTCCTGAATATTTCCAATTCTGAAGAAATAAGCAGTCTGATAAAAATAGGATCTAGGGAGCTACTATTGGCATTGATTTTTAATTTACACGGAAGTTATTGCAAATATATATCAGTGTCAATTAAAGCAGTTTCATTGCTTACAACATATAGGAAATCAGATTCCATAATTACATTTGCCATGCGTATGGTAGCGCTACTTCTAAGGTTCAAAGGTCACTGACAATTAGCATAAGATTTAAAATTAAATTACACTAAATATTGTTCACTATAATTGCTTGAAAATTTGACAGAAGAGTATGAATGTTAAATACAAAGAATACATTCTGGCAGCAAACCTCAGTTGTCTTTTATCTTAGGGTTTTAATTTTTAGATGTTTAATTTTGTATTTGGTTCATAGAAAATAGTTTTTGTGCCTAGATAACACAGTTAGAAATTATTTACCATATAGACAAGACTTTATGCCATGTTTGTAGTAGCCTGGAAACACAACAGTGTAGATAAGATTAATAAAAAGGCAAATGTAATAATCTGGCCACTGGTTAAACATTTCAGTGGATAGCAACATAAAAAGTCAGTTCAGTCGTAAATGTAGGGTTGTATTTATATTTGTTGGACTTTCTGGTCTTATTTTCCCATACAGAAGTTTTTAGTTCAATTTCTTCTCAAATCGTATCGCATTTTTAATCATTTAAAGAATCTGTGTGTGAATTCAAAGTTTAGTGGATGGTTTTCTGAGGAAGAAAATATTAAAATGTGGAAAGCCTGTCTGCAAGGATATAATTTTAAAGCAGGTGTTCTGATAACAGAAAGGAGATGCAAAGAAGAGACATTGTTTCAATTTTCTCTGTAGATACAGTTCGAACATTTATGGAACGGTGTCAGCAATTACTGACATGAAGACAGGAGTACCACACCGAGGAACCTACTCTGACTGATCTTTGTCTTGCGCCCTGATTGGCAATCTCGGATGTTCTAAGAAGATCTGCACAACCAGCTGAATATGGAATCTGTGCCCTTTATATAACTGTGGAAAAGAAATAGAATAGACTTGGGCCTATTGTTAGAAAGCATTGCTAATCCTTCTTTAAATGAGAGCGAGCTGTCAGCTGTTCTCAGAGATGTGATGGTTCAGCCTCTCCAGGTCTCTAAAACTGTTGCTCGATGCTAATATCCATTTAGTTGTTTGGTGTCTGAGAGACTGAAAAATATTACAGTCTATAGTATTTTCCATGCATTGATTAAAGTTACTTATGTCTAATGGAAAACAGAGATATGGCTGGAAGTTAGTTAGCTTAAAATCAGCCTAAATAAAAAGGCACTTTTCAGAGGATGGAAACTTACAAAGCTTCGCTTGAGTGAAATTTTCAGATTGTACACGAGACTGAAAAAAATATGTCGCATGTCCAAACATTTGGAAGAGGGAAAGTGTCACAAAACGTGAAAAACGTTGATTCCTCAGAATGTTTTTTCCTTCTTAACAGGTGAAAGTGTTATAACAGACATGCAATATTCTATATATGCATATTGTTAGAGCACTTTGGTTAAAACTTAAAAACACATAGGAATTTTCCATGTTACAGAACATAAGCAAGCAAGCCTTGAGTTGAATAAACAAGGCAACACAACATTGTCTGAGTTAGTGTACTACATATTTCTACAGGTATGCATAAGGAAAGTATTAGTGATTTCTGTACGGAAGGATCTACACTTTACAAACATGGTTAATCTGCAAGAGTCTGTGTGAAGAGACTTCACATACTTCTGACATGAGGAGAACACAGGTCAAGTAATATGTTTTTAGTCCACATTACTATATTAATGAGAAACCAAACTATTTTTCAGCTTCTGGTTAAAGATAAAATGTGCATTATTTAGGCAATAAGGTATTTTTCTATTTCCTATATAGGAAAGAAGGATTATTTTTAGAAAGTGCTGAAGTGCCATCAGTGAACTAATGCTTATAGTGTACTTAAAAAATGGGTTATTCGACATCACTGTCAAGTGTTTCTGGATAAAATTTGTGGTAAAATTAACTTGTGTTAATCTTAGTGAAGACATTATTTCTACCAGAAAAGTAACTGAGTTTGAAGCAAAGTTGAAGCAAACTCTCAGGAAATACCATAAAATTGCAGATTGATGATGATACATGTGAAGATCAGTTTGAGTTATCATCACAAATGTAGTCCAAGAATGTACAAATTTGTTTGCTAGACAATCAAAAGCTATGTTGACACTAGATGATTATTCTAAAATCACAAAAATAGCATTGTAAACTTCTGTGTATATTGATTGTTAGGCAGCAAATCGATTGCCAATGCAGATAATGGGACACAATATGAATGACTTGAATTACTGAAGCATGTCTGTTTTAACATTGGGTCAAGTCTGTGTGCACTCTATTACGAATTGTATGGTAGTCACTTCATAGAAGCAAATATCATGGAAGATTTTCTTATTTCTTTTTCTGCTTTACGGAGGATTTAGGAAAAAATACATGTCGAATCCCCAGCCTGAGTGGAAGAACAGGTGATCAAACCATATAAGAAGAGTGGACTTGAGAACAACAATAGAGAAGTGCTCAGAAGATTTAAAAACCCAAGATTGAATCAGAGGTTGAATTTTTTAAAAACAGGGTGACTGTATGCTCCTTTAGCAGAGAAAGACGTAAAGTTATTTTTCTCCTTAACGGTTTGGCTGACAGAGAATATTTTGGTTTAGATGATACTACTTAATCAGTGATCTTGTGCTGTATTTCTTGAAAAACACACAATTCTCTGTTGCTCTCTCTACGCTCTTTCCTTTAGTATCTATTATTCTTTTCTTTTATTATGATAAAGGCTTTTACTTAAAAGCTCTCTCACAGACTTTTCGTGAATGACCAGAGACAGTAGCTAGTCTGAAACTAAGAATGTGTTAAAACCACATAAAGACCTAATTTTTCTCATCTGAAAATATTGAACCATACCTCTAAATAAGAAAAGTGATTTTTTATACTCTGCTGACAGTCCTAGGAAATTTATGATTATATTTGGTATTTATAAAGCCAAAAATAGCATATAACATTTTTGTAAACTTGCGTTTTTATAGTAAAAGTAGCATAAACTTTCTTGGTTTTCCTCTGGGGAATGTTTTCTAGGACAAAGGAAAAATAAAACTGTATTTAACAATAGGTTTGATTTTACTGCCTGCCACATAAAAGGGTTTGAAGTTCTCAAAATTATTTCACTGTTTGCACTGAAACAGTGTGGAAGAATAACACTGAGGATATAAGACTTCCCACTGTAGCCATACTTATTTTTGAGGAGAACTGGAAAACTGTCTGCCTCTAATACACAGTTAATGTACACAAATTCAATCCCTGTAGTATTTAATGCATTTTATTTTCATTGAAGAAACTTACAGATTCTTTGGATATTTGCTGTCTTTGTAGCTTTATTATTTTATAATTGAGGCTGGAGAAAACATTTGTTTTATGGGAAGATCATAAACTATGAGAAGGAAAGAATAGTCAGAAAAAACTGTAACGCAGAAATGAGCTGGCTTTTTCTTTTTTTATTTCTTTTTTCTAGTGCAGTCAGGGTAGCACTGTAATGCAGCCTGAAGATCTGTTGACTCCTTGTCAGCTCCTGATTTTGAACTTTTTCAGTTTATATGACTCTTCACTGCACAAGTTCAAAGCTCCTGATAACTAGCCTGCCATATTTCAAAGATCTCTTAGAAATAACTATTTAAATAAAGGTGAAAAAACTTTGCATTTTTGAATGTCACTTAGGTTAAGAGCAGTTACTGTCTGATGTACGTCAGTGTCATTAGTGCTTTGAAACTGGTTTGCAATTGACACAGATTCGCATGATGTAAGCCATTATCAAGATTGTCACATTGTTGGCATTCTCAGAAGACACAATGTTTAAGATCAATATAGTGACTGAACAAGGTTACAATGAATTATGAGAATTTAGAGGATAAATTCCAGTTGACCAGTCTTTGAGTGACCTGTCTAATGGGAGGTGTCCCTGCCTGTGGCAGCAGGATTAGAATAAGATGATCTTTTAGGTACCCTCTAACGCAGGTTTTTCTGTGGTTCTATGAAATAAGATGTCAAACTGGACCATGCTAGACATTTTGAGAATAATATCATCCGAAAGCGGAAGGCTTTGCAAGCAAACTTTTATATCAGAACCATTTCCGATTATTTTTTTGTAATTTGAATAAGAAGAGGACTTCTGCAGTAACAAGCATTCCAGTACTACTTTATGCAGTCGTAGAAATTCCACGGACTTGGGTCAAGCAGGGATAGCTGAATCCCGGTTGTTCATGTTCTTGTCTTCCAGCCCTTGTGTTTGATTTTTCATATGCTTTTAGGTCATGTATAATCTGAAATGTATTAGATCTTGCTATAAAATAGATATCAGGAGATGTATCTGTTCACCTCTGTGGACATAAGAGATGACCTTGGGAGTCACAGCTGCTTTGTATTGCCCAAGGTCACAGATAAACATCATGGAATATAAGCAGAGCGCAATATGGCAATTGTATGATGTTGTATGACATGCAGATAAACATTGAGCAGTATCTTTCCCAAGTATTATCTGCTACTACAAGCTATGCCATACCCAGTTTATAGATAGGAAGCCAAAGTGTTAGAGATTAAATCTCTCCGTAATTCTCTGATGTAGGAGAGGCCACACTTTGATTACACACTGCTTCAATCTTAGGCTTCAGCCAGCAGTTCTGCCTCCACTTAGGTCACAGGATAATTTGTGCTTTAGTGGCACTCTTATCACACATTAGTAGTTAAAATGCCATGTTGTAAGTGCACTGTAAAGCGTGCTTTTTTGAAAGAAACACTGTAGTTTATTTCTTCCTTTCCTTATTTTTTTAAGATGGTTTTATGAAAGCCATGCTACTTTGGATCCCTCATTAATTTATTAAGTAATTAATGAGAGTGTCACTCTCATTATTTGTGACTGTTTAAAAGCTGGTTAGTCATTGCCTTCTGTATACCTTGAATAAGGCATAGTTAGCAATGAGATAATATTTTTTTAATTTAGCTTTGTTTTCTTTAACTGGTGCTTCCAATTTGTGGAAATGTAGAATTTGTTTCCATGGTAACTTTCAGACTTCAAGGCTTGTGGGAAGAAGACTGGTAAGTGTATGATTTAGATTATACTTGCTGAGTTTTATTGTGTTTTAAATGTGGTTAAGTTGGAGCGGTTTAGAGTAGTGAGATTTGGAAGCTCTGACTGAAATATTTAGCAAATGTATTTGTTATTCTGAAGTACAAATAATTCTAAAGAAAATTTGACTCTGACTAGGTTTGGTGGTTTTGTTTGATAGCTTTATTTTTTATTAAGTGAGCTTATTATACAATAGTTGCATTTGTGGACTGAAATGTTATTTTCATCCTGCTATTTCAGAAAAAAAAAACACTTTATATTAGGAAAACTGAACTTTTTATAAGTAAATACTGAACCTGAGGCCTAATTACATTCCTTCTATTTGTTGTTATTAGTTCTATATATAAGGTGTTTATTTCTTTATTACTAATTCAATTGCCCAAATCAACAAAAAAACCCCAGATACTCTTATACCATTTCCCCTCAAGGGGAAAGTTATCAAATAGAAGCTATAGTGCTGCAGCTTTGACCTAGAGTCTTGTGATTTCAGTATTATCAAATACGAATGTGAACATGTTTTTGATTGAGTTTCAAACCATGCTCTGTATATAATGTGAGTATGATTACTATCTTCTTAAACTTTATTTTCTTTTCTTGTAGGCATTGCTAATACAAAACCACAAGTGGTCATCAAGATCATGTATGAATATATATACAAATGCTCTTGTATGAGTATGGCTTCAGTTCATTCTAGGAAACACCTTACAACTCTAATGTTTCATTGTTAAAAAAAAGGATGAGCATTTTTGAGAGCTGACGCAGGTCTACAGTCCATAAAGTTAAGGAATCCATGACATATGTGGAGTACTGGTTATTTTTAATGTTCTTAATGTAAGAGATTATCTTTGACCAAACAACTTGATTGGACCCAAACACAGCATCTGAACTGTTGTAGTAAAAGAAATATTTTATTTTCTTTAGCTTGCTTTTTTTTTGGTTAGGCTAATTTTAAAAGGTTTTCTTTAGCTTTCAAAAAAAACCCCCCCAAAACCAAAAATAAATAAATAAATAAATAAACCACCAAAAAAACCACCTTGCACTTAAATGCATGTGTTTTGTTGTATGGAAAACATCTATTGTTCATAAAATTGAAGGCCTTATGAAAAGTAAGAAAACATAACACAGTTAGATCTTGGAAGAGAAATCATTCTGCTGAGGATAGTTGGCATTGCCTGGAGTTAATGAGTCAATGTCATTCAGTTTTACTTCTAATTGTGTATGGATCCCTTCCATAGAATATCTTAGTTTTCCCAGGTTTTTGTGGTTGTGAATATGCATTTGAATCTACAGAATGGATACCAAATCAATCTACTTGCTACTGAAATGTACAAAATTAGGTCAACTACTTAGATAGGATTGAATATGCCTAATTGTATTTTATGGTGGGTTGATCTTGTCTGATAAACAAGTGCTCACCAAAGCTGGTCTCTCCTCAGCTTAATAGAGGATAGTAAATATAACAGAATGTTTGTGGGTTGCGATAAGGACAGGGAGAGGTCACTCACCAATTGCTGTCATGGGCAAAGAGACTGGACCCGAGGAAATTTATTTATTGCCAATCAACTCAGAGCAGAACAGTGAGACATAAACCCAAAACTCAAAATACCTTCCCCTCACCCTCCCCTTTCTCCCCAGGCTCAGCTTCTCTACCTTCTGTGTTGTTTCTGTACAAAAATTGTTCCCCTTCTTAAATCTGTTATCCTAGAGGTGCTACCACAGTCACTGATGGGCTTATCCTTGTCCAGCGGTGGGTCTGTCTTGGACTCGCCTGGTGTTGGCTCTGTTGGACATGGGGGAAACTTCTGGCAGCTTCTAAGCCACCCTTTTATCTCACCTGTTACTGAAATATTGCTGTATAAATCCAATACATATGTGCTTGAAAATAGGATTCTTCTTTTTCTCATCTTTGCCAGTTTAGAGATTATATTGAGACACATTTGTCATCTCTTTCTTTTGATGATTTTTTGTTGCTGTTACCCTGCTTCCTTTGCAGCTTAATTATGTGATCTGTGTTGCTTAACTGTTCCTCAGATAATGCTATTCTTGAGACTCCTTTCTCCAAAATGTATTATTATTGGAATTTTGGATGGGGTAGCATTAGGGGTTTTTTTGCAGTGCGCAGTATGGGGTTCTGTATATGGGGCTTGGTTGGACTTAAAAAATAACAAAGATATAAAATATTTTAAAAACACCTGAACATGTAGTACTATGTACATATTTTGAAACCTAAAGACATGAACTGAAGATTTTTTTTTCTTTTAGTGTGCATATAATGCGGTTGGATCATGTTCCTTAGGTATGCAGTTATGGTCATGCTGCTGCTCATAAATGAAATTTTGAAATAGAATGCCTGATTTTGAATTAAGAGGTGGGGATGGCTAACTAAATAAATAATTTCACACCTTCAGGTAATGATAGCAGAAGTTGTATCTTAGAGTAGGTGTCAGCCTAGGTACTTTGAGCACTGTAACAAACTAGGAAGTCAAGAATAGATGAGCAAAAAAACTAATAGCCATGCTTTTTTATCACTTCATCACATACATATCTGACTGTTAAAACACCTAGAAGGTAAAGTGAAGACATTTGTTTGTCAGTTCCTTTCATTCCCACCAAAAAATTGGTCAGCTTCAAGTAAAATTTGAAACCAAAAGTTAGACTTATCAAAGATAATGAAATTCATTCAAAATCCATGAAAATCAGGGAAAAGAAAGCAGTGGTGAGAACAGCAGGAAGAGTTCAAACATTGCCATTCATTGGTACCAGCTTCAGCAAGCACGTGATCCTCACTACTGGAGGGTAGGAACTGAAAGGAAGATCAGCTTTATTGTTGGTAAAGAAAGATCAGAGAAAACTGTAGGAAAAAGTCTCAAAAATTTTTACAGGACTTCTTGTTGTTTTCAGATAAGGCTAAACAATTGACATTTGAAAATACTCTCCTAAAATACTCTCCTCTCTGAAAATACACATGTGAGTAGTGTATGCATCTTTACCCTTTTTGCTATGTCCTGTCAAATTGATCCAATATTTGGCACTTTAAATTTGTAGCACTCCCAGGAAATGCTTTTGTACTTTATCATTTGTGTCTATATCTGAGGTACTTGCTTGTCTTCACTAAGGAGCCATCTCTTGTTCTGTTTGCATTTCAACCTGGTTGAAAGAGAATGCTGTCAGAGGTAAACATCAGTTCCACGGGGTTGTTTGGTTTTTGGTTGGTTGGTTTGGTTTTATTTTTTGTTTGTTTGCCTTTTTTTTTTTTGTGGGTTTTTTTTTGAGGCTAATGTTCAGGTTTTTTTATGTATTATATTTCTGGGAAGAAGGAGGTGTCAAGAAAAGTAGTAGATTCTTTCAAATTGAAAAATATGAAATATGTTAAGAGTTTGTCATGGGTTTGCCTAGGGGACAATTTTTACTACACCCCTCACAAATTGTTCTAAGGTGAGAGAAGTTTATGCAGACAAAGAGATCTGATTGGGGAGAAAATAATATTAGGATTTATTATTAGCAAA
>JAWMRA010000090.1:16941424-16969510 GCA_035584735.1 Pseudotriccus pelzelni | reverse complement strand
TTTCTTCTGCAACAGTCCAAGCTCGCTTTTACAGTTTTTTTCTCTTCATTCTGTTACTCATCTGGTCAGAGAGGCTTCAGTGCTGCTCCTGCCCCCGGCCCAGGGCCGAGGGAGCAGAGAGGCCTGGCCCCCCACCTGGGGGGACCTGCCACGTCTTCTCTCTTACATGGCTGACCAAAAATTTCTACCACACCACCCCCTTCTCTTCCATTTCTTCTTGAAGATGTAATTAGCAAAGGCGTCACCTTAACTCCTGATTGGCTTTTTTCCGGAAATTCATCCAGATAAACTATTTCCAATCCCCAAGGAGGCAGACCTTTGCAAACCCATGACAAGTTTCTGGGGACCCAACTGTGAATAATCAGTAGTAGGAGCTTTGCCTGTCTTTAAGACGCAGATTCTCTTCCCTATAAGAGTCTATTCATCCCGACGGCATAAAAGAAGCAAATGTTGACAGCAGTGTGGTGTTTTTTACAGCAGGCAAGTTTTTTTGCTTTGTAGAGGCATAATGGTCATGCTGTTGTATGGAGTTTTTGTTCTTGTCATATATTAGATTTTCCAGGTGAATAGTACTTCAGGTGGCGAATTGACAACATTTGTCCAAGAGATTATGTAAGTTGGAATCTTCATTGAACAACTGCAAAATAAACCCACTTTCTCGATAAAAGCTTGCTACCAGTAGACACTTCCACACTATTGTTGCACAAACAGTAATGGGTCATGCTGTCCAAGTTTATGTCATGTTGGTGGCAGATGGCACGTAATAAACAACCTGCTGTTTTGATTTCCGTGTGCTTTGACTGTTTGTCCAAATGAGCAGTAAGTGTAGCTAATGGTTAGGCTCCAAAATATCTTTGACATTGGGTGGAGAATGCTTCACTTGTTCTGCTAAGCAGGTATTCTGTATTCTTGTTTTCTCATCAGAGTTCACAAAAAAGCTGTACTCTTGGAATAGCTGTAATATTTGTGATATGACTACTTGATGTTATATTTGGTGTGTGCTAATACAGTATTCACTGTCTTCAGTCAAGGACAGAAGGAAGGGTTACATCAAGGAGGCTTATTTTGCTAAGTGTGCTATTTCACTCTTTTCTTCTTCTTGCTTCTAGTCAAGAAAGAGAAGTTAAAATTACCTTTTATTCTTGTTCTTCCTAAAATAATAACCAAATCCATATTTTAAATTGTCTTTGGATTACCGTATTCAATTCTTTTTCTCTTTCTTCTACTTTATTCCAAAGTCAACGGACAGGGAAATTTAATTGTACTATTATTTGACTTCCAGATAAAAAATTACCTTGTAAAAGCCAATTTCAATTGGTGCTGATGTGTTTGCTTTTTGAAATATCGAACATCTGAATGTTTGATTGCTCAGGATCAGATTGGATGTAATTTCTGTGGTTTTCTTTGATCTCTAAAGACAGCAGGAGTCTGCCTTTTTGAATGGCACTTGAATGTAGGTTAAAAAAGGAAAAAGAAAGTAGCATGTGTGAATATCAGGGAAAATTATATCATTATATCCTGAATGACATGCCTTGGAATTACAATGCTAAGCACAACTTGCTCTGTCCTCAATAAATAGAATTACTTAATTGAAATATGTGTATGAAAATTGCCATTTGTATGATTTAAGTCATGACCATTTAACTATTGTAATTGGAATTGATTGTCCAAGTCTTTGTAACTCGGTTCCATGGTAACAGTTTGGATATTAGTGTGCTGTAATAAAATTGCCATGGCTACACTGACTGAAGCCTTGATCTTAAAATGAACTTCACATGAAAACAGGGTCTTACACTTGTCTAGTCACTGGCATTTTCACAGCTTGTTGAAATCAGCTTGCAAAACACTTGGTCATGAGCAGGAAAGATTGTTGCTCTGAAACACTTTGATCTTCATCTCTGTGCACTAGAGTCAGAGTAAGACTTTTTTGGAATAGTTTCTTAACAAGTTAAGAAATTTAGTAATGGTTGAATAGGGAGTGGGCATTTGGCTACTGTTTGTGTTTGTAACAAGGAATGACTGCAAGCTAAACAGGGCAAACTTTTTTCCCTAGTATGAATGATCAAGACTTTTGACATCCATTGACTTCAGCTGGCCATTTATTGGCCCTTCCCCATAGCAAAAGACACACTTCTGCTGTTTTTCTGAGCTACCACCGCAGGACTCATAGTCCTTCTCAGGGATCCAGCACTTGCTGAGTTTCAGCCCAGCAGGTGACCAGGAAGGTGAGGGGTCAGTTAAAGATGATGAATAGACAAAATGAAATAATTAGAATCTATCAGGAGTTGGAGGGAAGGAAGTTCTTCAAAGTGGCACTTAGGAGGGTTCCTAAAGGAGGCGGTTAATTTCTGGAATGTTGACATCACATCTTAACCATAGGAGATCTCATATTTGCTCCTGTCAGCATTTGATACAGGAAATTGTAATGATAAGCATTGAAAATGGAACAGGAAAAGAATTTAAGCAATCATTTAATATATATGACTAACAATCACAGGTTAATTAGGTCAATTTACCTTTGCATAGATTAAGTGCAAGCAAAATGACCACAAGGTCTGAGGTACAAGAAAAAAGCTGCAGCTTTATATAGGCAAGGATTAGATGAAACAGCTTCAATGTGAAATTAACAATAAGTTTATTTTTTGGGGTCTTATTTGGTTTAGAACATGACAGGCTGGCACCTGACTACCTTAACTGGATATTGGACATCTGTTAAGACAGGAGGGAGGGATCCAGCTTTTAAGAGACTGGCACTTCAAAAAGCCTGCTTGAGCAGTCTGAGAATGAAGGAAATTGATTCCTTCAGATAAAGGATCTGGGAATCTCCTGTTTGTAAGAGCTCTGGTTGGAGGAGAAGGAGTGGTAGAAAGGCTCTGAAAAGCCTCTGCTGTGTGTGTATATTGTGTATTTGTGACTGTGATGTTATGATGGACAATTCAGTGTGGTGTTAGGCCAATATAAGTCAACTAATTAAAGTCCTGAAAGCTATATAGTTGCATCAATAGTATTTCATCAGTACTGTTGAACCAGTTAATCCTGCTTCACAGGGTGAATACAATTACAGCAAACTGAGCCACAGTCTCTGCCTACCGGTATTCTCTGACCTGTAGATACAGTAGTCTGGTATGAGTGTAGACTTTTCCATGGTATACACTGGCCTGAAAAATTGCATGTTTTTGATAAGGAGAAAAAGATTGTCTCTCTTGTCAGGAGACTAAAGGTTGAGAACCTAAACTGTATTTTCTAATTGAAACTACTGTAAGACCACTAAAGCATTTTGTGCAGTTCTTAAGGTGCTCAGAACAAAGAGAAGACAGGACATGTGCAGGCCTCCTTTTGGTACATACCCTAACTCTGAAGAGGAAGGAGACACCATTTTTTAAAAAAACAATTGAACTGAAGAAATGTTCTCCCATCCCATCATGCAAAGACCTTTTTTTCTGTTAACAGACACTCCTAAGAGCTGGTCCATACGTTTCTGAAAATTGTGTCCTGTTTTCTGACCACTTCATTCTAGTGCAAGCATCTTCCAGGTTTTATTTGACTGAAATAATGTCCTTTTAATTTAAGTTCTGCAATTTATGAGCTTCTTATCCAGATTTGCTTTTCTGAAAATTTCCAGTCTGACTCAATTCAGAGTCGCCATTTGAAGTAATGATATTGCATATGAAATGGCATTTTTAGATATTTCCAATGCATTGGAAGCTCTATTATTAAATAGCTTGTTAGCAGAATGTCTCGTTAGCTGGTGAATATTTGCTTCAAATACTTCTGGAATTTCTGTTGATTTATGGCTTGTACCATTAATAATATGTAGAAGAAAAGAATGCAAAAAAATTTTAATTATTTCAGAAGTAGTTGGTGAAGTGATGACAATCTCATAACAAATTTTCACTGTTTACCAATTAAAGAAAAGTTTCTTTAAAACCCTGCTTTCTCACCATTATCTAGAAAACATCACTATTATCTTCTAGGCATCAATATTAATCTTTCTGTGCATCAACACAACAAAGTACTTGCCAGGAATAACAGCAGGCCAAGCCATTGACTGTAAATAAAAGTGAATATTTAAATTCTTTCAAGAGCCCCCAACACTCTTTATGACACAGAGTTATATTGTGCATTTCATTGACATGTTATTTTGAAGCCAAACTTCAGTGACTTTCACTTTTCAAGTATTAAGGTGCTGTTTATTCAGAAAGACTGAAATCTTTCTTGAGTATAGGTTTAGCTGTTTTGTGTTGTCCAAGTGCATCAAACCAGAGATGAAACCATGCTTTTCTTTTCCTGGGATGCCATCATACAAATCTCTATGCTTAGATCATAGGAAAGGTGAAAGGACCTAAAACTTCTCATGTGATTTAGTATCCATCACTATTCTTTCCTAATAGTAAACAGAGCTCAAACAGCCTTTACTGGGTAAAGTCCTTTTCCGAATTCAAGGTATAAGAACACAAATTAATTCAAGAGAAGGTAGGTTTTTTTGGAAGACAATGGGTTTAGGTGTCCCATAAACAGGATCCTTCAACTTTCATATTGAGAACTGAGATGAATATCTAAACTTCTGGTTAGTCTTAACTTCAGAAGTCTATATTTGGGCCTAAGTATTTTCTCTATCTCTTCGAAAATCTAATTAATTTATTATGCAGTCAGATGCACTTTGTTAACTAAGGGTTTTTTCACATTTTTGGTCTGGTTGATCAAAAGTAGAAAGAATTCAATGAAAAGCTGACCCAGACCTTTCAAAATCAAGGATTCCTTATCACAAGTTATAAACATTTAGAGAGAGGAGGGAGGATTCCCTTTGAAGCAAGCAGAAACAATTTGTCAAGATGATTTCCAGAACTCCTCTTAATTTAGCCCAACAGTTTGACAACAGCAAGGTCAGATGGAGTAACAGTGCCTTGCCAAGTGGCTCTGCATCTACTATGGTTGAAAATAAATGACAAATTATGGAAAGTAGTAATGCAAGACCTGATGTCCCACATGTGTAAATACATCTCTTTTCGAGATAAGGTAGGATGTGAATGTACAATGTAAAACTAGCTCAAGCTGAATGGAAACATTCAAATATTTAGTTTAGAAAAAGAAGTAACTGAAAGAGGACAGTTTAATAAGGAATAGAAAAATCAAATATTGTTTTGTATCTTACTGTACAGCAAAGTTATATATTCCATTCACATTTGTGAATGTAAACACTTTCAGTGCTGGAGCTTTTGAGAATGATTTTCTCCTTAAATTGCGGTACTTTATTTTATCAGTATTTTGAACACAGAAAAAGTCTGATTTAAATCTTGTCAGTAATTCTTTTCAAATAACAGGTCTGACAACTCAATTTTCCTGTTACTTGTTTACTCTATGAACTTTCAAATCACCAAAGCATTATTTGTTATTCCTGTGCTTTTTTTGACCTATATTTTAATTTTAGTTGTCAAAACGAAAACAGATTCACTATCTTAGTTACATTTCAACACAGTAATTGCTAAATCATTTAGGAAAGACAAAATAAAAAAAAATAAATCACATAAGCAGTTGTTATTATGCATGTGTGTTTTTAATATCTGATTTTCCGCATAACCTTAGATTACAATGCAGGTTAAATTTCCCTTGCTGATTTATAAGTATAATGTAAACTCTGGGCTCAGCTAATGATATTGCAATATAAAATTGTTCTGTTGCAAAGTAAAGACCTTGCTTAGCACTGCAAAGCTCCAGGTTCATTTCAATGTGATCATTCAGGCACTATGAAGGGATTATGCTTTTATTGTATTTTTTTTTTCATGAATACATGAATGAATAATAAGTTCAACAAACAAGAGTTCCCTACTGGCTATGTCAAAGAAATCATTTTGTAACATGTTATGAATTTCAATCAATCATCCTCAACTGTCCTTGTCCTGCTGAGGTTTGTGCATTAATAAAGTAAGCATTTTGAAACTACTGCAAATAGTCTTGAGTCTTGATCAGAATGTGGAAGATCAGGAAGCTGAAAAGCAGCGCTAAAGAGGAAGCATCCTTTGTGAATTCTTCCATGTTTTTGTTGTACCTACCTTTCCACATTTTACAAGCATTGATTGCGTTTGCATGTCCAGGACATGTACTTGTTTCGTGTGCCTTCCCTTTTAGTGAGTTATTGCCCTTAAGAAAGAACTAAAAAAGTTATGCTAATGCCACAAATACATATAAATGCATACACATACACATGAAAGCCTGAGCTTCAGAAAATGCAGGATGGAAATGCATAAGACTGGGGACTGTTCGACCCTGAGATTAGCTCAGTTGATTAGAGCATGGTGCTAATAACACCGAGGCTGTGGGTTTGATCCCTCTATGGACCACTGACTTAAGAGATGGACTTGATGATCTGTGTGGATCCCTTCCAACTCAGAATATTCTGTGATTCAGTGATTCTGTATCATAAACACCCCGCCATGGACAGGGACAACTTCCACTAGACCAGGTTAATCACCCATCCAACCTGTTCCCAGCTGGCTCACTGATGTTGGTGGCAGATCCAGTAAGGCATCGCTTCTGGTAAGGCTGTCTGTTATCTGAATTAAAAAGTTATCCTTCATAAGTTTCAGGAGTCTCCTGGAGCTGCTTCCTCTGCACAGCACAATGCAATTACCTTTTATCTAAGGTACTGAGACATCAGCATGGTAAGGTATAGGCAATCCAGCATTATTCACAGCACTGTGCGTATAACATTGAACAGAGTAAGAGAATTAGTGTTATATGGAGGAGGAAGGAGCTGAGAAAAAAAAGGAAATTAAATGACTCACAGAAAGACATTTGTAATAAACTTGTTTAAACTGGAGAAAAATCTTCCTGAATACAGCAACCTTAAAAGCCCCAAAATGCTTCAAACTGTTTTCCCTTAGAAAAAGTAACCAAATACTTGTTGGCTATAGGTTCCCCTTTAAACCATTTGATATAACAGTTGCTTCTGGGTGATGCCCTTGGGGTTTCATGCAGGTGACTCAATTTTTATTAGGTGCCTAGGGTATACTGTATTAATTTACCAGCATGGGGAATTAGATAGAAATGCCTTTGTGCACTGATCATTTTCCAAGTCATCTTCAGGTTCAATGAATTACATATTTGTTTGTTTTGGTTCTTTGAGAAATCCTTCTATTCTTTTTCATGTCTGAAATGGTTCATATTAAAGCTTTCATAATACCCTTCAGTTTCTGTGTTAAATTGATGTTTAAATTGGAATGAAAGTAGGAATCTTGGCAGTTTAGATAATTCACTTCATCTGGTGGCCAGCTATGTTAACAATCACATCATATGCCAGCACTTACTCTAGATGAAAGGAGTCCCTGGGGCACTAGAACTGCATTTTAGAAGCATAGGGAAAATACAGTTATGGTCTTTGTTTCATCGTTTTATTCTGTAAAATGGAAAATTATTTTAACTGGAATTTTTAAGTGTTAAAAGAATAATTTAAAGGTTATGTTGAGGGGTATTTTGGGTGTATTTGCCTTGGAAGCTGAATGGTAATTGATCAGTATTCTGGACAGGAAGTGTTCAGCACAATGTCAGCAAATTATGTCTTTTTATTCTGATGTATTGAGCACTTGGAGGAAATGGTATATTGTTAGCATATGAATAACATCAAAGCCCCACATTGCAAGATGTATTTCAGTCTTCTGGAATAAAATCCATGGCCTCCCCTTCATGTATTTAAGTGCCTCCCCTTGTAATATAGTGCATGCTTAAACCTTAAAGCTTTTTCTTGTTTAACATGGAGAAACTGAATTTCAGGATTCAATTGCTGGTGCATGACTGCACGTTCCATCATTTAGCAAAAACATTTGCAATATCAAATTGGCTTCCTGCTTGAAGAGTAAAATGTATTTGATTAAAAATAAGATTCTTGTGGGAAAGGTGGTTGTGCTGTTTTCTTTTTTTAAGAGCAATTCTCACAGAATGAATTTATGTCATCTGTGTTTCCCTGATAATCAGAGTGACTGTAACTACCCTGCATGAAAGGTATGAATTTAAACAGTACATTACATTTTAGCTTATTCTGATTTGGCCTTCATTACTGTCTCCCGTGATTACGTTTCTGAAATTAAACCAAATTAAAAAATAACCAAAAGTAAATTCCAGAGATTTACTGAACTGCTGTCCTTAAGGAATGTGCTTTTCCTTCTTTTATTGTCCTGTAATAAAAACAAGCAAGCACTCTTTAACCTTTTCGGATTTTGTTTGTTTGTTTGTTTGTTTTGTTTTTGTTTTTGTTTTGTTTTTTTGAGAGCTGAAGTATTATGCACAAGAAGTTCTTCTAACTTGAAAATCTCAGCTACAAGGAGTCTCTGGGATGACTGCTTCTTTGATAATCTATCACAGACAAAGAAATTCCAAATGTTTAAACTATTTAGTCCATTAATTTAAAGACTATGGATAATAAAGTTTGCTTACACTAATCATCAACTACCTCTTTGCAGACATTTTGGCTCGTGAAGATTTCACTACTTTTCCATAGTAACTTTATTTACTGGATGAGTAGAAAAGCCCTTGTAATTGAGGGTCAGTATAAATGAAACTAAAAATATTTAACACTAATATGAGACCAGTGGAAACTCGATGCTCAGCACTGATCAGGAAATTTCCAGTAGCCTAAATCTATTCCAATTCACAGCAAAGATGTGTCTGGCTCAGATAACTTTGTGTATCAAATCAGGGTTGGTTTCTTCGCTTTTTGACACCAGTTATTATAAATTTCCTTTTATTTTAATTATATTTTAAAAATAACAACATGATGTATTTCACAATTCTCTTTGCATTCAAATTTATTGTTAAACTCAAAAGCCACTGTACTTGAAAAGCTATACTATTACTATGCAACCTTTCCAGCACTAGAGTCTCTAACTAGGTTTTGCTCTGCTGCCCTTGCTCAGCAACACTCTGATCCACCAGAAATATGTACAGACTACACTTTGAGGCCATGAATAATAACACTACTGAAGTCAAGGAGACACAAATATTTAAGTGTTTTGCTTCTAATGACAGTACAGATGTAGGAAGAGAGGACTGATTTGTTTCATGGTTACTAAAAATGGTGTTGCTTACTCTATCACCTTATTACTGAGATAAAATATAGATACAGATATAAAACTATGCACACACTTAGAAAATACTCATTATATTAATATTTTGAAAGAAAGTGTATTTTTTTTCTAAAATAGTTACTGCGTCATACACATTTTAAGCTCACAGCTAGACACTCATAAAACTAAACAACTGGTGCTGTGCCACAGTAAACATACAGGTCATGCTTCATGCAAGGCAAAGAGAGTGAAAGAAAAGAAAATTAGTTCCAGAAAATCCATCAATTTACTGTCCACACATGGACCTGCTTTAAAATAAAAATTTAAAAATCACTTTTGTCTTCCCAAGTATTTCTCCAACACTTAACCGATAAAAATACAACAAATCATTTTTATTTCTTGAAAGGACACTTGGAGTTCCTTCAATCTATAACTTTAAAGCATGAATCAGCCAACAGTGTGATGACTGCATATTTGAGATTATTGCTGGTCTTGCTGCAGTTAATCATGTGCTGAAGATTTAAGACATCTCAGGTGGTCTAAAACTCTTACCACCCAGTCTTTTTGGGGTTTGGGTTTAGTGTACTATAAATAAATGTCAGAAACCACACATTGTTATTAAGCTGTGCTGCCGTAACTCTTAGAACTGGCAATAACCTAATAGGTCAGTGGAAATTAAGTTAAAACGAATGAAAATAAGACTAATAGACTTACGTTTTTAACGGAATAACTCCCCATCACAGTAGTCCAGCTCTACCCCTATATATCATTTGCTTACGAAAGGTGAGATTAAAGGTTATGCTAACTGACTTTCAAGTGTATATGGAAGCAACAAATGAAAATCCACAAGATTTTCAAGTTCTCTTTAGAGGTAGAAACATTGTATAATATTATTTGCACTGATTTGCAGGTCATCTGTGGCAAAGCGCCTCTACAAGAAATGTACAAGTATTTTCAACTGTATCTTTAAATATTTTAGAGACAGTTTTGACTTTAAAAAGGTCATAAGATGTTAAATAGTAACTTTTCCTAACAAATCCCAGTTCGGGAAACACCTGTGCTAAAAGAGGTGTGTGCTAATCTGCTGAGAAAATTGCAGAACCTTCCAACGTTGGCTGAATAAAACTGGAATGAAAATCTTTCCAATGAATTCTCAAGACAACCTCTTTGAGGGACTATGCAACCATTCTACCCTTTTAGTATTTGCTAATTGGAAATTTTAAAAAAATACTTTAGCTTAGTTATTGATAAAGTGAAGGAAGTGGGATAAAAAGAGAGCTAAGGACTTTTCTGTAGAGGAAATACAAATAACTGGGTGGATTCGTTATGCATGTTTGGTATATGTCAGACATAACTGAAGGAAGAGTTATGGATTAGAAAAGGTACATAGGATTGCCATGAGAATCTATGTTTTGTTGATGGAAATGCTTCTTTGTACTAAAATCTCACAGAAGAAGAAAGTGGGTTGAAATGTTTTTCACTGAATTTGGAAACTCGTTTCTGTTTACCGTTTGTCTGAACCCTGAAGTGCTAAGTTGGAGGGAAAGGGTAATACGAGCAAACAACAAAGATAAGGATGAGTTCATACTCCCTAAGTGTGGGTAACCACACTCTGTCTCCAACTCCCTCAGTGTTCACTTGCTCACTCAGAGGGAAAATAACATTTCTTTTTAAATTCTCTTGAGAATGTGAAAAAACTGAAGGAGACTGCAACCATGTTACACTTGTTGGTGCGGAGTACCTAACAATCACCTTAAGGATTCTGGGTTTGTTGCAGTCATTCATAAGATCTTTGAACTATTCTTTCTATTTGTTCCTGTTATTTGAACCAGCAGGAGTCTGAAAAGGACAAGACTGTGACTCACTGATGTGTTCAGAGGGCTACAATCTTGTGAATTCTGTTCCCTGCTGACATGAAGAATAGGAAGGAAGAGAAGAGCAGAGTAGCTGTACAATATATCGTGATGGTATCAAGCCTCCATGCTCTGGATGGTTTGTTTGATCACCTTTTAAAGGATCTGTAATTTTAACATTATTGTGACCCTTTCTATAGGTCAGTGGAAGAGGACTTCTGTCCTTGCTCCTGCCCTTCTTATCCTTTACTATTTTCTAAAGTATAATGTATTTTTTTCAGGAGTGAAGCTAATGAAAGCAAAGCCCTAACAGGGAAAAAAGTAGTGAGAAGTTTTGAAGAAAATAAATTAGAAAAAGTCCACAGCAGTTCACAGTAACCTAGAACTGCTCAGAGGTTGCTTCCTTGCCACTGTGTTACAGAAAAAAGATTATATTACTCGTGATAAAAGGTCTGAGTGGGCTTTTACAGCCTTTTCAGGTACATGGGCCTAGACCAAATAAAACCCAGACTTTTTTACAGTGTTACAGTAATATAATCTGAAATTATTATTTACAGTAAAGTGTATCAAACTTGGTACTCATTAATGGATCTAAGTTTAGATCCCAAGTATGGTCTTTTCATTCCTTTAATTTGACTGTATTCACATGAATAACCTGAACAATGGGTCATAAAGAAAAACAACACTGAACCATTATTTCACTTCTTAACTCCTGTCAGTTCACTTTTCTCAGTCTCACGTTCTGTAATCTTATGTCTCAGCCTGGCACAGAAAGTATAAACATTTCTCTCTATAATCTTCAGGTGCAGTAGATAGTACAGAACACGATATAAACCAAAGTACAGCTGGTTTTTTACGGGCACCAAGTCAATATGTCAGAAAATGAAGGAGGTCAACTCCATGGGAAGAAGATTCAGACCAATACTGTAAAATGATAATTATTCTGAAGACTGTCTTTTGGTTTTATTATATGTACTTATGAATAAAAAATAGTGATCAGGGAACCTTAGACTTACTGCACCTCTGTTAGTGCTGAACTTTTCTTATGCCAACTCGTGACCATATCAAGAATTCGAAGGCCATATTTAGAGTTTTGTGATAGCCTTAAGCATTCTGTTCTTCATACAGCAGTTAATTAAATAGCATTTAGTTGAGTAAGTTCCTCTGTTCAGTGTGGTTCTTACTTCTGTGCTTGCACAGCTATTGTTCAATAAGAAATGTTAGACATGTGACAGAAATTCTGAAATTCTGAATTTTGACTTGCAGGCTCTATCTGCAAAGCATAGTTTGCTTACAGTATTAAATGGAATTTAGTTGCTGCATCTATAACTACTGTCTCCTTTTTACTGGTGCTACTTCTGTATAGAACTACTGGTTATCTAGTAGTGTGCAAAGTCAGTCAGTAATGGCACAAACAGAAGTGAAAAATGCGTTGTGACTTTTCAGTCTAAGTCAGTCCTGTGTACTAGGAATCTGGTCTTTGTTGGCACACACACTTTGCAATTCTCATGTGACCTTGTCTAAGTTTCTTAAAATTATAGCAATATGCCGAGAAGTTTATTCAAAAAAATAATAAAAAGAAGAATTTTAAAAGGTGATCGTATTTATTTTGCAGGCAATGGAACTGGGATAATAATTTAACTTTTTATTCTCTTTGAACTTTTCCACTGATATTTATTTACCGTATGCACCAGTATGGAGCTCATGGTATTCTGTCCTGTAGAACGAGAAGTGTAGGGGGAGTTTGCGATGGGAAATGGTTTGGCTCCTTAATTATCCACAGATATCAGGTATTTTAGTGCTAACTACAGCCTCAAAAGTAATGGGTTTTTTTTCCTACGAGTTTTCTTTAACGGAGTTTTCTGTTGAGAGCTAATAGTGGGGTTTTAATTTGCTCTTTTTTTTTTTTTTTAAATTTTGGCTGGAGTAAATTACAGTCTTACTAAATCATTAAAGTAGTGTCCCATAGCCATGAGATTATTGATTTTTGTGTGTGTTAACAAGAAAAAAATGCTAATCAATTACATAAATTGGTTTGATGACTTATTGGTTGCTTTTCTGATAGTAAATTGACTTTCAGAAGGATGATTTTGACCAGTGATTAATATGGCAGGTAAATTTTGATGCATCTTCTGCTTTTCAATCTGCTTAAAAGTTTTGAGGGAAGTGGCTCAGTTTCTAAATCTTGGAAGAATCTTGGTAAGAAATGGTGTTGCGGAAATAACAGTAAAAGACCTATGTATCAGGTGAGTCACTACTACTGATGAAGTAGCTGAGCAATGGATTTTATTTCATGCAGTGTTCTATGAAAAGTATACTAGTAAAAGAGAGCCCTACTCTGCGAGTTAAGGTATATATTTCACTAGTGGCAACACATACAAAATGCAGGAGCTCAAATATTGCAAAGTGGAAATTAATGTGTATTGGTGATCTTCAGACAATGGTTGTACTGTGCTTACTAAAGCCTGAAGTTTCTACTGTGAGCTTTCATAAAGCTTATTGGTCTTTCATGCAGCATGTCCATAAATCAGTGAGGTTTAAATAGCGCTGCCCTCTCGAACACCTGCTTATTTGCCTTGAGAAAATTCTGTAGCATTTTAAACATCACTTTATGACATTGTAAGTGATGTCTACTCTAGAAGCACTTGGAAGAGCCATTAAACTTAAGGGTCTATCAGCATTTCATTATAAAGCTTGATTTCAAGGGGTTTATAGTCAGCCATTTAAAAACGCATTTGACTGAAACCTGGTATATGACTCATTGTGTTCTTTTTAGTGTTGTACAAATTATTGCAGGTCATCTTTTTATTTGTGGGAGGAGGAGCCAGGAAAAATGATGTATAAATATTTTTTCTTACAGACAATAAGCCTTGAATATTTTATTTCCAAGCAAAATGTCTTTCTGATTATGTACTTTGAAAAATCTTATCATGTCATATGAACTAATAGCTTGCAGATATTATATTCTATATGTATGATAATTTTCTATTATTTTTCCAAAAGTATTAAAAAATATTTATTTTCCATTTTTTTCAAAAAAAATTTTAGGATACCTTATTTATTGCTTTTAATCTTAACAAATGGTTTTAGGTGCTTTGTGTAATGGAAGACAGCACTGAACTTCTAAGTTAGAGTTTGTAATAATTTTATTTATAA
This sequence comes from Pseudotriccus pelzelni, assembly GCA_035584735.1. Lineage (NCBI taxonomy): Eukaryota > Metazoa > Chordata > Aves > Passeriformes > Tyrannidae > Pseudotriccus > Pseudotriccus pelzelni. The sequence continues at coordinate 16,955,445 of JAWMRA010000090.1, read as the reverse complement.
ACTCTCCTATTTTTTTTAAAAAAAATATATCAACCAACATTTAAGTGGCTACCAAGAACATCAGTTCTATACTTTGTTTCATTACTTGTTTGATCCTTGATAGGAGATTGAAGGGAGGGATTTGAAACATACTGACAAGTTGGCTTTGTTTGAGGACACCAGATCTGAAGTAACTCTCTGAAGAAATCAATCAATAAAGTTTTATGACAACAAACAAAAAGAAACAAAACTTTCCTAGCTGCTATTGCACAGATTTATAAAGTTCTGGAATACATACCTTATGTGCGAGGTATGCAAAATGGAATAAAGAAACAGCTTTGTTCTGAGGTGCTGATAAACATTCACAGATTAAAGGGCACTTGAAATTCACCAGTAAACTGCCTGAGAGTGATTGTTGGTCCAAGATGTAAGCACAATATATTGTCAGCAGAAAACACCGTTACGTAAGTAGTCTATTGCACTGCATGCCATTTTCAGTGTCAAAATTATCTGGAGCTCTGTTAAACAGCAGCACTACAGAAAGTCATGGTATGGGATACTACAGGTGAAGTGTAAAGAAATTTATTTTTTTTTTATAGTAAGGTATTTAGCTGTGCCATTACTTATGACTTTATGTTCTTTAATAAGATATGCTGACAATTAAATTACCCTGATTATGCCTGAATGGGAAGCTATCTTTTATTCCGTTTGGAGAAAGTTGATCTAGAAGTTGTTCAGTGTTTTCTCTCTTTCCAACTGCTCTTTCAACCTAAAATCTAGATAATTGCAACTAAAAGTAGATGTTGGGGAAGTGATGACTTAAGATGCTCTGAATATGTATTTGGATTCAGCCAGCTGGCTGCAGAGCTATAATTCAATCAATAACTCCTTGCCTTGTTTTAGCTTCCCTAGAACACATCCACACCTTAAAAGATCACAGGTTAGGGAGAGGTTTTGATACATATCAGGTCTAGTATGACTATTTGTAGAAAGTTTCTGGTGAACAGGAAACTTAGAAAGTGTGCAGAACAGCTGGAAGCCCATTCTTGACGAAGGAGAATGTTTCATTTTCTCCTTTGTGCAGCATCAGGAGATAAAGTTCCAACACAAAATGACATAGATGTGTGAGTAGATAAATGTGTGCATGTTATATGTGTTTCTAGATAGCAGACATATATGTAATGTTTGTTGAATTAAAGTTTTTGAGTAATTAACTTCTTCCTTGCTAAGCAATTTTTACAGAAGCCTCTGACCATTCAGACAGATGCAACTTTGAAGTCAGTACTTTTTACAAAGTGAAGAGGTGGAAAACAGAAGTCACTCCCTACTGGTTAGAGATTTCTTGTGTTTTTTTGTATTGCTCTTATAGTTTTGGCAGTCCAACTGAAATCAACTCTTGTTTTCTCTTCTCTTTTTTGTATCGAACTGTCATACTGTTGTATGATACATTCATTAGTGAGTTTAGCAGTGCTATAAAGCAGTGGCCCCAGTTCTCCTTGCCTCCTATATCCCCGAGTCCTGTCAATTTATAGACAAGGATTCACTGTATTTCACAAGGCCCATGGCGTTTTTGCACTCTACAGTCCAGCTGAGCTTGAACGCAAGATGTGTCATTGCTCCTTGGTTAGGAAGATGCACTAAATGACCTCTTGAAACCTGTCTAGTCCTTTCATGCTGTGAACACATTATGTGCCTGTGAAGGGTGTACTGAAAGTGAGCCAGTGGGAACCAGATCAAAGTAAAGGACACTGAAAACACGATAGCATTTCCACATTGACCTTGGCTACTACAAGGCCTTTCACATACCCCAGGAACAGAGCTGTGTATCTCAGTTGCCAAAGTAGTGAAACACAAGTATTATAGATTTTTTAAAAGAATCCAGTACTGTGATTCACATTTTAATCCAGATTATGGTAGTAGATATGTGCCTGATCTTGAACAAATTACACAATCAACATCTAAGTGATGTTAGGTTAATTTCCAGGGTTAGATCAGAACTAATACTACTACTGGGTAAAAGACTAGCAACAAGTTTCAGGGAGAGTGACCTTAAAAATTAGTGGGTTTATGACCAATGCACTTGTAGTTTTGGAGTACCTTCTCTGATCCAGGGCTTCTGTTGCACTGGTCACCTTTGCTACCATTTTCTGAATAATGTGTGTGGGGAAAGTATCTGTGCAAAATGTTAATGAAAACATGTAACAGACAGATAGTGATTTATTTTAGCAAAGATTTGACTGCGTACTTCAACTGGGATTACAGGTTTAGCAAAAGCACGAATGCATAGCTAAATATATATCAGCTGCTCAGTGTTTATAACTGTGATACTTCCACTAGCATTACAGCAATGTCCCAGACAGACAGTGTTAAAAAGTTTCCCTGTAAACTAAATGTAAAGAGAAGTCTTTAGTTCTGACAGTGATTGCTCTTATATACACTTGTTTCATAGCTCTTTCTCCTCTGAGAGGAGGAGGGATAAGAAGAAAACAAATGCTAATTCAGCAATCTGTTGTTGGTTATGATGTTGGATATGATGTTATAGTTGTTGCTCTCATTCTTACCCAGTGAGATTTCCTTCTGAGTATTCAGAAAAGGCAGCTTATAACACATCTGATGCCTACCTTTCTAAAATCTAAAATCCCTTCTAAACTTTTTCTCCTAAATCTTCAGTTACTGATTTTCTGTTTAGTCACCAGGCATGGAATTATCTTTGTCTGAGATAGCCCATTTTCTGTCATGGACATGGTAGTGAAGTCATGCTTATCTGCTGCCACTGTGGCTTCCTTAGTTCAAGACCACAGTACAATCTGGGTATTTATTTTCCCTGAAAAGGGTAAAGGGGAGTGGAAAGCTAACTAATTTCTGTGGATTGGCAACCAGGATTGACATGGTTTCTGATAAGCAAATGTATAGACATGACATACAGATTTAGGTGTCTGAAATTATAATTCTTTGTACTGTGGAATGCAAGATGAGTAGAAATAATAGTGATAAATGCTCTGTCATTGTCTTGGCATTGACTTATTCTCTGTAATACTGGAAGGGAAAAGACAGATCTCTAATTGCCAATTAGGGTGACACAATGGGTAAAAAATTCCAATGGTCAATAGCATATTCTTACCTATTCTGCTTTCTTTGATGGCCTTAATTCACATTTTTTATTTCCTTTGCTATGGTCATTGGTTAGGGCAGCAAGACAAATAGCAGATCATTGCCTTAAGGGATGATGGCTCTTTCAGGTAGTCAGTAAGCACAGCACTAGCAGTGTTGCATATCCCTTTGCTGTAGTGCTCCAGTGAAGTCTTACAAACAGCTTTGACCTGTCTGATCTGTGCAATCTGTCCAGAAACTCTTGGCTACAGTTTCTCTTTTGAAAGCTGTACATATGAGCCAGTGCTTAGTCCTCAGCACCACTTAATCCCTCTGCAAATGTCTAACTTCTTTGACATGGAAGCTAAAGACACTATGACAGTGACTGATTGTAGTTCCTGTTTTCCAGTACCTTATAATTTTGCTGCCAAATGTATTTTCCCTGATCCTTAAATACAAGGTTAGTGCTTATACTCAGAAATGAAGCAAGTCAACTATTATCTAACTCAAATCACCGAACAGCAATTGCTGGGGTGCAGAATTGAACCATTTTTTCATAATTCTTTTTCCTGAGAGTGGAGTGTAAAAAATGCCTGTAATATACGTTTTAGTGAAGCTTCTGACTACTATGGATAAGTTCCTTCTCTTCTTTTATAAAGAATCATCTAACTTCAGTCCAAACATTTATTTGTCAGCTAACAGTTATGCCCCATTTTCAGGAACATTAGGAACAGTCACATATGGAAGTCTGAGGAGGCTATGGAAAGATGAGGGAGTGGAGTGTATTTATATTTTTCCTGCCCAGCATAAAATTGGAAATGCTGCAAGTCAGCACTTTAAACAAAAACCCTCTTTGGAATGGTGATGTGCTCAAAAGCAGCTCAGGAAAGGTGCAAATGAAAATGTACCAGATGGTACTAGTTGCTGAACACTGAATTCTGAACTTACTTCATTGTATGCATATGTATTCACAGGTCATTCTATCATTTTATAAATAATGGAGGAAATGACTTATGTTTCCTCACATAATACACCAAGAACATGGAATAGTCATTACATCATCTGACCTTCAGAGTGCAAAGTGCTTTACAAAAACAAACGTGCCCGTGGGAGACTCCCATTTTATATAGACACTTTTAAAGGTTTTTCCAGTAATACATATTTTTTTAAGAAAACAGTGATTTATTTACAAAAAAAAAGACAAGCATAGGCACTCCTTGTTAAGAATATGACATGCACATGATTATGTGAAATGGATATCATGCATGACTTGCTGGGGAGACAGTGCAGTTACGTGAATGTGATATGTAGGCAAGAAGTACAAAGTAAAGTCATATCTGTCCTTTACTGTCTTATTCAATGAATTCTAATTGTAGATCCAGAGAATTTATCCCTATTGTTTGTTCTTATCAACCTGAACTCAAAAAATTACTGCAGTCATTCTGTTTGAAGTACTCAAAAAAGACAAACCCTGAAAAAGGGTGTTATCTATGCTGGAGGGGAAAATGAAAAAAAGCCCAGGGACATGATGTACCAAATGCCCAAATTTCTTTTCATCCCTTTTTGTCTTGGATGGTGCATGAGGAAGGTGGAAAAAGCCCTGTTCTACATTAGGAGCTCACTCTCCCTTTCTGCTTTGCACTTCCTGCTCTACCCTGAGACTCTTCTCCGCTGTGTTATCACAGCTTGCGGGGGAGTAGAGAGGGAAACAAGCAAGAGGCCTCCTCATGACTTCTCTGTCCCAGAGCTCTCAAGATGGTGTTTGTGGAGTGGGGACAAGCCGGAGCCCCAGCAAAAACAAGCCTGGCACCATCATTGGAGCTTGGTGCAAGATGGTCATCAGCACCAAGGGAGTGGCCTATCTCCTTAGGATGGCTTTTCTTTCCAAGGACCAAGGTCTCAGCTGACATATGCTGTGGTCTGTTGCTTGAAGTGTTGCACACAGTAGCCTTCTGTTGCCAAAGGCATTGACTTCCCTCTCCTGCAGGAGCTATGGCCATTGCAATTGGGGTGACATGGTTGAAAGCCCCTGGGTAAGGATTAGGGGGAAAGAGAGTAAAATAGATGTTATTATGGGGGTTTACTCTAGATCATCCAGCTAGGAAGATGACAATAATTTATGAGTTTATAAGGACTTACCCCCCCCTCTAAATTAATTGTCCGTGTTCTGTCACTATGGATCTTGATTAAAAGTCTCTCTTTATGCTTCTTTAAAGCCTCTTTTAAGTATTAAAAGGACAATAAGGTCTCCAGGCTGAACAACCCGAACTCTCAGCCTTTCCTCATAGGAGAGGTACTTCATCTCTCTGATCATCTTGGTGTCCTTGCTGTAGGCTCCCTCCAACAGGTCAGTGTTTTTCCTGTGCTGAGAACTCCAGAGCCAGACAGAGTACTCCAGGTGATGCCTTGCCAGAGAAGGGTAGAGGGGCAGCATCCCCTCCTCCATCCTGCTGGCTACGCCGCTTTGAATGCAGTCCAGGATACAGCTGACTCTGGGCTATCAGAGCGCATTGCTGGTCATGTCTAATTTTTCATCCACTGGTATCCCCAAGTTCTTCTGTTTCTCTGCTCTCAAAGTCTTCATCCCTCAGTCTGTAGTGACAGTGGGGATTACTGCAAGCCAGAAGCAGGATGTTGAACTTGTCCTTGCTGTCCTCCAGAAAGTCTTCATGGGCCTACTCCAGAAGCCTGTCAAGGTCCTGAAGCACATAGAAGATGATTTTGGTAAAGGCACGAAGCAAACTGAGTAGGAAAGTTATACTTCTAGGTCTGTTTTTTGTAACTAGAGATGGTCTCATGGGTGAAATGACGCTTGGTGGCTGTCTCCATGAAAAAAATGTTACCCTGGATAATGGAAGAGCAAGGAACTAGTTAGTAAGGCCCCCTGGGGATCTGCTTTTGCAGGTATTTGAGTCCACAAATAATGGTGACTTTTCAAGAGCCACCTTTTGAAGGAGAACAGGAGAAGGCAATTTCCATGTTTTGGAAGACAAGGATATGGGACAGAACGCTGCATTGGCTGAACAGGCAACTGAACACTGAACTCTGAAAACTGAAAGTTTATGGATTTTGAAAGCAGGGTCAGCCTACACAGGAGGACTACAGAGGTGCTATTTGCCCCCAGGGAGAAAATTTGCATTACCAAAACTCAACTGGAAGCAAGTCAGTGTTGGGGTGGATATCAAAAAGGGCTTTTTAAGACATGTTAACAGCAAAAGGATGACTAAATAAAGCATCAGTCCATTACCACACAAATAGGGACGAAGATAAAACTGAGACATTTCATGCCACCTTTGCCTCTGTCCTTTAAAATCAGTGATGAGCCCTGGAACCACTGGAGCCCTGGATTTGAGTACCACAATTGAGGGAGCATCTGATATTATAGCTGATTTGCAACTGATCTGTGGAGTCCAGTTCGATTAATCCCAGGGTACTGAAAGAGCTGGACAGTGTTATTGCAAGACCTCTCTCAACCATCAACAGTTTTGGGAATTTGGAGAGGTCCCTGTTGACTGGGAGATAGCAATTTTCAGCAGTGGATACAAATGTGACCCTTGTAATTACAGGCCTGTAATTGTAACTCCAATGCCTGACAAATTTATGGAAAGGATTATTCTGGGAGCTACTAAAAAACATTTGAAAAAGAATACAGTCATTGGTCAAAGGCAACAATAGGTTCATGAAGGGTGCTAACTTATTATTCTTTGATGACTTTTTCTAGTGGAAAAAAGGACAGCAGTGAATGTAGGTTGTTTGGTTGTGGGGGGTTTGTATGTTTTTTGAGTTTATTTTATTTTGTTTCGGCAAACGTCCAGTCACAGCCTCATCAGACTGCACCTGAAGCAGTCAGTAATCATTAAAGAGTAACTAATTATAATGAATCAGTTATTGGTTGTTGTAACTGTTTTCCTTCAGTTTAAATATCTAGGGACTACAAACATTTATCATTCCTTATACGAGGATATACAAGCATTCTAAGACTTTATGATTCTAAGTGGCTCACATGGGTAGAATGTGGGTTTCAGTGTTTTGAGGAGGAGTTTGTGTATACATGTGCACATGCTCTTGTGCATGCATAGATGCAGCATGTTCAGCTCTGTAGTTTAGGTCTCATTTTAGGAAGATGTGTGTGTAAAATTCTTATTGAAGAGGAGACGCTGATAGGTTGGGGTTATTTCTTTTGTCAAGTGGGGATTTTCCTATAAGAGAGAGCCTGAAATTTGGTCTGGGACACCTGAGGACTTTTGATATGGAAAGAGATCTGTAGTATTAGGGACACCAGAATAGGACTTCTCAATTCTGGTAAACCTACTCATTGCGTATGGTGAGATAAACTAGTCTTGGCTGTAGTTTCACAGTGTCTTGAGGAGCTCTGTAGGTGCAATACCTCACCTGCATTATGAGCCTTGGAGTAGACTTGACTCTGACTAGTCTCTCTGGGAGATGCAGTCTTCTAAGTACTCTTTCTAGCTTCTCTCTATACCAAGAATTCCCTCTGTCCCAAGATGATTATTTTTTAACATACTAATTTTAAACAGTTTTCTGTTCAATTTCTGTTGTATACTTAGTTAAGGCTACCAACTAGTAATTTTAGGATTAAGAGAAACTGAACAATACGGCTAAGAGTCCTTTTGGTACTAATTTGTTTTCATGCATTAGCGCAATTGAAAAGAAACTTTTAATTATTCCACAATCCTAAACATAATTATAAGAAGTTTAAAAATGCAGCCAACCTCTTTTTTTTTTTTTTTTTCTTTTTCTGAACATGAATGATGACTGGCAGGTAGCTGACGATATAGTGAAGGGTAGGTAACTCTGTTGCACATGATGCATTCAGGATCAGATGTTATAGCTTCAGCTGACTTGTTTGGCCAAATGAGGACCGTGCATGTTCTTTCACTCTTTCACTTCTTGTATTTGTTTTCTGGACTTGAAAGTGCAATTATAGAAACATGTCTGACACCATGTTACAGCTTTAGGTCATGTCATGTCTACATTGCAAAACCACACCAGGTCACATTTGACTTAAACCATGCCAGACACACGCTCATGTCAACTCTGCTGGCACTGTTGTGCTGTCAGGGGCTAAGAAGCACAAGAATGAAAAATGTGGAAGAGGCAGTTTCTCCAATTTTTTTTTTTTTTCTCCCATTAGCTAATTTGATTTGAAAAAATTACTGGAAAGTACAAGTTTTACACAAATTATTTGAGGCACTGGATATAAATATTTTCTTTTTCCTTTAAGTTTCTTTACAAAATTAGGAAAGGTAGTTTTTTCTTTCAGCCTGTAATATAATGGTCTGACTTACTCCCAAGCCCAGGGAATCTAGAGTGGATCAGAGGGTTCTTTGTGAAAACAAATTTCAGCAGGAGGCAGTGTTTCTGAATCTGTTTTTGGTCTGTTTGTTAAGATGCTCTCATTGCAGCTTCTACAGTTTCTAGGTGCACTGTGAAAGGGATGATCATGCATGCTGGTATCTTGTACGTGTTTAGCTCGGACAAAAATTTGTAGTCTTGGGTTTACCTAGGGTAAATGTGGTGAATAATTATTAGAGGGACTGGACAGAAGAGTTTTTATTGTGCAAAATGAATGAAGATTTTTCTTTAGGTTCAGTGATGTTTTTCCTTACCCAATGGAATAAATGATGAAGTTTTTGTTTCCTGCTTGTATTAAAATTTAGTGTAAAAATATAGTCTCTGATGATGAAATCACTTCCTTATGTGTCAGAAGCTGCTGTCAATGAAGTAGCAAAAAAATATACCTCTGTCTCTTAGTCTAAACACTATTTTGCTCTTATCTCTGACTTTCCTGATTTTTTGGTAATTGCGTTTTTGTTTGACACTTTTAACATGCTGACATAATGAGTGTACACATATGTGTACGATGTAGGCCTAGAGGACCTTTCTATTATAATAAGTTTGTTTGAGCTTTTGGAAGCTTGCTGGTCAAGCCCAGTATTTTTATGAACATTAGTATTTCTGTGAGAGTTTAAGAATTTCAAAATATTTGAATGACTTTACTAATACCTCTTCTCATATTCTGGTAAATATAAAACTTGCAAGTCTTGTTGCTTAAATTACATCTGTCAAATCATACGAGCCTGGACACAATACAAACGTTTTATGTGTATCCAATTGACAATATGCTAGCCAATTTTCATGAACTTTTAACACTGCAGTATACTTCTGCACAGAAAGGAAATTTAATGTACAGAACCTAACATTTCTTCCAATTTATTGCATCTGGTATAGTGTGTGTGTGTGTGTGTGTGTGTGTGTGTATGTGCATGTGTGTAACATATTCATACTTTTCACCTTCCTGAGGGAATTAGGATTTAAAGGATTGCTTTGCCACATATTACAGGAAAACATACATAATTCTTGTGTGAGGAAACCTTTTGTGTTTAAAGGCTTTATTAATCACAGACATCCCTCAGCAGTTTGAAGACTGAAGGATTTATGGGAGTAATTCTTTAAGAATGGTTGGAAATTATTACCTCATTTTTATCTGAAATAACCTAGTATTTCCCTGGTTTTGTTTATTTACAAGTTTAATGGGCTTGTTTGTAGAAACTGTGAATGTACTGTGCTGAAAATATGATCTAATCTTTCAACCCTGGTTCATGTGAAAAAAATCTTGCTGAGGTGATTAGGCTCTGTGAATAATAACTGTGGGAGTGGAGGTTGCCACATCATGTCTGATCTGATCTGGGCTGCAGCATTTTCTTTTTTCCTTCCAGCTATGTGTTTTGTTGAAAGATCAAACAAAGCCATGCAAATGATGGTAACATACCGTAAAGAAGAGTATGTCTCAATATTTCTATCATCTTGTATCATGCACAGGAGAGAGAACTGTTTTCTCCCCTACTGTGAAGACACAGATGCATATTAAACTGTGGTTTCTGGCTGCCTTTCAGAATAACAAGAAACTGCACACCTGTCAGCTCTTGGCAAGCAGGAATGGTAAAATTACTAACTTTGTTTCTACAGCATTCTCTCACTGACAAACACACCATTGGATTCATTTTTCCCTCCATCACTTCTCAAAAGGCTTAGATTTCTCCCTAGAGTCACAGAAGAATTAAGCAGTTTTACTACTGCTTCTCATAAATGGCTTACTTTTTAGAAAGGGTACATTTTCATGCTAGGCTTGTTTTATTACTGCTTTTCTTCTGGAACAATTTTTTTTTGCCAATCAGTGTTTTGCATCTGTAAGCCTTTGTGCTGTATAGCACGCGCCTTTCCTAAGGCAATTCAAAACCCCTGCAAACTTATGGCTCATTTAGTGATCAATTTGTCAAACAATATTCACAGATGTTTTTCTTGTAATACAGTGCAGGTAATACCCATGTGAATGATTTCTGCTCATAAGTGGCTAGGTAGAGAATTTGTTTTGTAAAGTGCAGTGTGAAGTTCTCCAGCAGTCACCTTTCTCTCTTACCTATAATGCTTTTGTTTTAAATATAGAAATATGAATGAACATTGGAGATTATTTCTGTTTTTAAGGACAGGTCCTTAACCACAGGCTTTTAAGGAGCTGCAACAGATTCCTAAAGTGGAGTTAAGAGTGGACTTTCAATCTTAGGTCTTCATCGCTAGCTCTTGTGAGCTTAGCTAAAATCATGAAAGTCATAAGAAAGCATAGTCTTTTTACTGTTTGTTTGGGTTTCTGTTTGTTTGCTTTGTTCTGTTTATGGATCCTTTCCACTTGTTATATTAACAATAAAAAACAAACTGAAGGGAAAGATGGTTCAAAACACTTTACAGAGTGATTGAAAATCTCCCTGTTACATTCCTGCCCCCACTTTCCCTCTCTTCCCAGTTCTTACAGCTCCCTCCCACTGCCCCCACCGAGTTAAAAGCACAAACCAGGAATTCCTCGGAAAGTCTTTTACAGGGCATGTTGAAAACTTTGAAGACATTAATCTGAAATGATCTGTCAGAGATCCAGCAGAATGGAATCTAACTGAACTTTAACTACTTTATCCTACTTAAGCCGGAGCAGAACTGCTGAGCTGAGCAATTTAAGATTCCCACAGCTGCACTAGCAATGTTTTTGTTCATGGTACTAAATTGTTTCTATTAGCCTGAAAAGGGTTATAAAACCTACAATCAATTTACTTTCTGGGGCATTGTGTTTTGAATACCATTTAATAGGGTGTGACAAAAACACATAATTTCTCCACATGTTCTTACATTGCAAGCAGATTTTGCTTGGTACTAGGCAGTGAACCAAATGTTCTGGACAGGCAAATGTTCAGCAGAGAATGCACTGGAATTGAAAATAAAGGAACAGTATCAGACAGCTAGAATGCCCAGGGCATGACAAGAATCTTAAGTGCAGGAGATGAGCACAAAGGAATAATAGGAATTTTTATCATCCATTTACTCATCAGCTCCACATTTGCTATGGATAGGAATCATTAGATTTGTTTAACGTAGGGGAAAAGAATAGATTCAAAAACTAGAAACGTGAATGAACCCAATTGGACAGGAGTATATTTAATACTAATATGAATACGCAGAGATAGCTGAATATGATGAACAGCTGGGGGCAGGAGGAGGATTCTTGCTTTATTCCAAAGAACTCAATGACTTGGATTACTTTCTCAGCCTAATACACCGACAGCATTTTTGTTACATGAATAACCACATTTATTTTAAAAAGACTTCTTGCTAGTGGAGGACAGACTGATTTACTTACCTGTGCTAATGTTCCTAACCTGTTTTTATCCCATATCTCCTTTCAGCGCAAGCAATTCAGCTTGTATTTTGTATTCACAGTATATCTTAAATCAGTTTATTGCACAGGGAAATAAGACTGTTTAATGAGGAACTGTGAGTAAACATATTCAAATAAATTATATGAAGAGGCATTTCTGAATAGTGATATGGAAAAAAGTCCGAATTGTCCCATGGCAGCATGTGTCTAACAATGTATTTTGGTGGTTCTTTAATTGTCTAATTGTGTGCTGAGGTACACTGTGAAACAAGGGAATGCTGACCATCAGAAAAGGACTTGACTTAATTACACTTTTGACAAAAGATGATCTTAATTGTCCTTACTAAGTATTTTATTGTCTCTTAATTTAAAATTAACAGGTTTTAAATGAGAGCAAAAGAAATCTGACAAATTTCACTCCAAGTCTAGAAATTATTGCAATGTTAACAAGACAGTTCCTTGCCAACCAGTGCTGTAGGGTAAAGAACAAAGCAAAAATCAGGGCAAAATCGAACTGGTTCGTTGCAGTGCAGTTATTTAAAGGTGTGCTATTTTTACTTGATTTGCTCTTGTAAGGATTTCTAGGAGGTCTTTTTTAAGATCTTAAAAATTAGGTGCAGACTTTTTCAGATTGAGTCTTTAAACAGACAGAATTAGCTGCTGTTCATAGACATTTTTAAGCTGCTTCTCCCTAGCATGTAGTCTGATTATTTAAGTGATATAAGGCAATAAGTGTTATCACTAGTATTTTGTAAAATGATAGTAATAAAAGCCTAATATGCTTTACTTGAGGTGTAAAAATACCAAGCACTAAACCTGATTGAGAATTGCTAGATAATCATTTCATGCAACATTATTTAAGATGCCAAAACATTGGTTCCAATGTTCAGCTCAGTGGCCCAACAGAGGCTAGCTCTTGTAAAGCAGAGAGGAAAAGAAAACTACTGCTTGAAGGGTTAGAAAGACTATACAAACCACCCTGTTCTCCAAAAGCTGTAAAAAAAGTCCATCACAACTAAGGATATTTCCTTCTCCTGTTCTTACATGTTCCCAACTGCAGAGACATAGAAACCACCTCCATCTGTTCCAGTTCTTCTATATCTTTTCCATCAGAGATGTTTTCTTCATGCCTAACCTAATCTTTCCTCCTACCTTTTAACCCTATACTTTGTCTCAAACTTGGAAAATATGGTATTCAGTTCTTTCCTCGCAACTGCATTTTACAGAAGAGAGGCATATGACTCCCTTTCACACTTTCCTCTCACCACAACACTCATCCCTGTTCCTTTTGTTTCTTAATCACACTTTAGAATAATTGAATTTAGCTTGGAAAAGTCCCTTAAGAACATCAAGCCCAGCCATTAGTCTAACACTACAAGTACAACAGCAATTCATGCCCTATGCTCCACATTCACACATCTTTCAATACCTCCAGTGATGGTGTCTCTACCACTTTCCTGGGCAGCTGTGTTCAAGTGCTTGATAATCTCTTTGGAGAAGAAATTTTTCCTAATATCCAGTCTAAACCTACCCTTGCACAGCTGGAGGCCATATCTTGTTGTCCTGTCACTTGTTACTGGGCAGAAGAGGCTGACCCCCCCTCATTCAACTTCCTTTCAGGTAGTAGAGAGCAAAAAGGTCTCCCTGAGCCTCCTTTTCTCCAGTCCGAGCCCCCCAGCTCCCTCAGCTGCTCCTCATAAGACTTGTGCTCCAGCCCCTTCACGACATTTTTAAGACACCTTTTCTGGACACATTCCAGGATCTTCATGGGGGAGCCCCAGGAGGGGCCCCTTCGGAGAGGGGCTCAAAACTGAACACAGGGCTTGAGGTGCAGCCTCACCAGTGCCCAGCCCAGGGCATTAGATCACTGTCCCCGTATTGCTGGCCACACTATTTTTGATACAGGACGAATGCCTTTATCCTTCCTGTCTGCTGGGGCACACCCTGACTCGTGTTCAGCCACTGTCAAACAGCACCACCAGGTCTGTTTCCTCCAGGCTGCTCTCCAGCCACTCTTCCCCCAGCCTGTAGTGCTGCATGGGATTGCTGTGGCCCAGATGCAGGACCGGGCACTTGACCTTATTGAACTTCATCCAATTGGCCTTGGCCCACTGATACAGTCTTTCCAGATCCCTCTTCAGAGCTTTCCTATTATAGAATCATAGAATTAACTGGGTTGGAAGAGACCTCCGAGATCAAGTCCAACCCTTGATCCAACCCCACTGTGATT
>JAWMRA010000090.1:16907037-16917342 GCA_035584735.1 Pseudotriccus pelzelni | reverse complement strand
TCTGCATAAACTTCTCTCACCTTAGAGCAATTTGTGGGGGATGTGGTAAAAATTGTCCCCTAGGCAAACCCATGACATCACTTTTTATATGGTGGCATTTTTTATTAAACTGTGTTTCTGGTGAGTGCTGGTGCAGTGTGGTGTTATTCCATGATACAACACCAGGCAGAATAAATTAGATTTTTAATGTTAGACGCTTTCAGGACTTTTTTTTTCCTTTTTTTTAAATTTTTTTTTTAATTTTAATTTTTTTAATGCTTTATCTAATGCTTATATCTCTTAAGTTCGAGGAGAAATACAATCCCACAGATATACCAGTTGTCCAGTGAATTCTAACATGTTCAAAGTTTTGTGTCCTCCTCAAAAACTCTTAATATTGTGAACACTTGCACACACAATAATTGCTACTTACCAAGTAGCCAAAGACTGTGGTTGTGATCTGCATGCAGACTGTGCATAGAGTAACTGTGCATAGAGTTGTTTTTTACTGTGCAAATATGTCATATGTGGAGTACTAACCATCAAGATGAACTCAGTGATGGTGAGGAAAAGTGAAAAAATTATGAAACACTAGGGTTTAACTTCAAATAAATGTCAAGGGAAAACTGGTATTTATAAATCACCTTGCAGCAAGGCTGATTAGAGTTCTTATAAGAAACAAAGGCCATATAATTGCTGCTGTAGTGCAAAGTGCATTGTCAAAGTGAAAATAATTGCCTTTTAAAGGTTCTCAAAAAACTTTCACTCCACATTTTCTATATGATCATTCATGCCTTCCATAAAAATCATAGGCTTAGCAGACCTTTACATTTATAGCTAACCTTCTTCAATAACCTGTGCTGCTAAACAATAATTCTGCTGAGATAAGCAGTTAGAAGCTTCACGTTCTTGAACACGTAGCAAAAAACCACTATCAGCAACAAGTAGCAGTTAGCAATATTGTAGTCATTTTGTGCTAATCTACTGAAATTTTTCTTGAATGTTTTTTAAGTACTGCCTTGTAAACTGTTCAGATTTCTGAGATTTTGCCTGTGTTCACAGAATGTGTAAGGGTTGAGGCACCACAGTGGATCATCTGGTCCAACCTTCTTGCTCAAGCAGGGTTATCCATCCCCTCCCCTTCCTTCCCCTTCCCTCCCATCTCCTCTCCTCGAATCTCCTGGAATCACCTCTCCTCGAATCTCCTCTTCTCGAATCTCCTCTCCTCTCCTTGAATCTCCTCTCCTTGAATCTCCTCTCCTCTGCTCGAATCTCCTCTCCTTGAATCTCCTCTCTCGAATCTCCCCGACTGTCCTCTCCTCGAATCTCCCCATTTTGTGTTAAGTTTGCTTTCCTCATTCTATGTGTACCAGTACCTACTGACCGAATTTTGCCATCATTGCAGTTTTATGCTTGCCTTAGACATCTGCAAAAGAATGGACAAACCTAATAAGTGATGAGATTACCAAACCAGGTCACCTTTTTGAGAGGTTCCTTATCTGCAGATACTTCCATGTTAAGCTTTATGAAACAGGAGTTGTTTGATGTATAGTGCATGCTCTGCAGCAACTCAGCCTTGAAATACGAGGTTTAGGTTTACCAGCGGGGATGTAACATGCCTAAGCATTTCTGTTGTCATTCACAGAATTTACTTAACTTTGAGCAAGGGAATGGTTTCTGCAGTGTTTCAAAAATCACAACAGACAGAAAATGTGCACCATTATTAATTATGTTAATATCAGCTTAACTTAACTGTTAGCATCACTGAGGGTGACTCTAAGCCCTATGAAAATAGCCATGACTAAGGTTACAACTTTACAAAAGGCAGAGAGTGAGAAGTATCTGATCTTTGGAAGTTTCCTTCTGTGACAGCCAACTAATGTGGAAATTGGGCTACACTGCAGGCTAATGAGCTGCACATCAGGAGGTGAGCTAAAAAATCACCAAAAGTGGGGTGGGGAGAGGAAGAACCCTCTACTACTTGAGCTTTTCAGGAAGCAGGAGAAAAGTCAAATTTCAGCCATTTCAGATACGTCAAGAAAGATAAAGAGATTTTGAGGAGTTGTCCTGTAAGAGAAAAAAGAAACAGAGTATGAGATTACAAAGGTGTGACAAGCACAGGTACATGTTAGGTGAACTGCTAAATGTGCAAATTGTGCTTATGACAGTCAAAATCAAAGGACAGATTAAGATAGCCGATTTGTTTTTCTTAAGGAGCTGTCTGTAATGAACAGAAACTGGAAAAATTGGGCAAGTGCGAGGTAAAGGTAATGGGGACCAAGTGTTGGCAACCTGTTTTGATCTAGGTCTGAACCACATTTGCAAAGCAGTAGTGACTGATGAATACATCTTTTGGTACCAAACATGTAAGTCTCTTCATGTCCTCCTTTTCCATTCTTTGATACTTTTCAATTATTCATGTTGCTGCTACTTACTCTCTGAAGTGATTTGAGCTTAGGTCACACAGAAAAATGATCCAGAGGACTTCTCAGTGTGTTTTATCTGCATTTTAACTGGCTGAACATAACTCTTACATGATTAAAGAGTTTGTCTGGCAAACTGGATTTTTAGAGAAAGAAGGTGCTTTTACAGAGTTTTCACTCTTTTTTTTTCCTCTTCTGACTTTAGGCTGTCAGTAGCCAAGACTATTTGTTATTTTATTTATTTATTTTTCACCTAAAGACTTACTAGCTTTTTGAAAAACATACTCGCTTTTCCCTTTCCTCTCCCTAAAAATGCTAGTCCAGGTCTCTTCAGCTCAGTTTTTTGCATAATAGTTTCCTCCACCTGTCCAAGTATCTTCTAGCCAATTTGCTTGTTTTGGCATTGTTTCAAATAGGTTTGTTTCAAGGTTGAATAGATGGGATTTTCTGAACTTTTTTTTGGAAAAAGGTGTAATCAAAGGAAAACACTGTGTTTCTGAGAAGAAAAGAGAGGATAACAGAATATGAAGAACACTAAGACTGGAAAAAAAGATAGCCGTTATAAAGGTTAGAGGACTTTACCGCTATTTCACCATTAATCTGTAGTATTGTGCATAAAGGAACCCAGAGCAGAAGAAATGTATGATATAACTTAATTGGCTACCTGTCTGCTTCTTTTTTATAAAATGAAAACCAAACAAACAAATGTGAATTTTGTTAAGAGTCAAGGAATAATTGGGTGTTTCAGATACTCCAAGACATCATGCATGTACAAAGAATTAGCTATAATTTTGAGCTATAGATAATAGACATAAGTAAAAAAGTCAGCAGAAGAAACATAGGCTCCAGACCTTCCATGTAAGGTGAAATCCCAGTCCTTCTTAGTTCTTGCCAGGTTTGATAGTGTGTCTTCTTACTGAAGAGAAGATAGAGTAGAAGCAGTCCTCCAACACTCAGAGAAGCTGCTGATTCTATTTGATATCTTTTCTAGTCATCCTTGTAACTGCTCAGTTTTATGTGTTTGGAGAAGAATTTTCAGTTATCTTAGGTACATAGGATATTTTTATGTGAAAAACAGAAAGCTTGCTTTCGGCAGACAGGAGGGAAGCAAGAATAAATTGCCTCAGCTTTGTCGTAAGTATTTAAACTGCTAGAGAGATGAAGAAAAGGACAAGAACAAAATTACAAGAGCTGTACTTAAGTGTTATAAATTTTTTGGCTGTCAGCCAGGAAAGCAGAGCATCCATGGCTGTCACTGGAGCATGAGTGAACAAAGACACGCTGGTTGAAGCGAGAGATTATAGGCCTGGGAACAAAGAGTTTAGGGAGGAGCTGAAAATGAAAACTTTACCCACACAAAATGGGGACAAAGGAGATTTGAGTGTTCAGAGTAGATCCATTTAGGCCAAATGGAGTACAATGATCAGTGCAAACTTCAGATGCAACGTGCCCTGATCTCATGCTTTGGGAGAGATTCAGAGGTGACTGAATAGCGGGGCCCAGAGAGTTGTGGAGAATGGATCTAAATCTGATTGATGGCTGGTCACTAGCCGTGTTCCCCAGGGATGCCAATGGCCTCTTGACCTGTATCAAGAGTAGTGTAGCCAGTGGGACTAGGGCAGTGTACACTGGTAATACACCTCGAGTATTGCATTTAGTTCTGAGCCCCTCACTTTAGAAAGAACATTGAGGAGCTGAAGAGTGTCCAGCAAAGGGCAACAGGGCTCACAAGAGACCTAGAAAACATGTCTTATGAGGAAAACAGAGTGAGCTGGATATGTTTAGCCTCAAAAAGGGAGGCTCAGGGGGGACCTCATTGCTCTCTACAATGACCTGAAAGGAGATTGTAGTGAGATGGGGACCAGTTCTTCTCCCAGGCAACCATGACAAGAGGAGCCTCCAGCTGCAACAGGGGAGATTCAGATTGGACATCAGGAAGAATTTTTTTTTGGATAGGGTTGTTAAACACTGGAATGGGCTGCTCAGGAAGGCAGTGGAGTTGCCATTCCTGGGGGTGTTCAGGAAATGAATGGATATGGCATTTAGTGCCATGGTGGTGATCAGTCAAAGGTTGGACTTGATGATCTTAGAGGTCTTTTCCAACCTAAAGGTTCCTATGATTCTGTGACTTAGTGCTGAAGTTTACAGTAAAGTGTTTGATATTTGGATTTTTTTGTTTGTCTCTTTTTTTCTTTTTCCTTTTGTTTTTGTTTTTTAACATAGGAAAGCTTAGGAATTTAACAAAAGGTGGAAAAGCTAATACTGAGAACTACTTTCCTATGACAAATATTTCAAGTCTTATTTTTATAGATTGTTAAAACTGCTTTGAAATATTTGACTGTGATGGTGGTGTGTTGCTTGGACAAGTTCAATGCGTAATGACAGTATGATAATAAGATTTTTTTAGCTACAACTGATCTCTTTGTTTTCACAGCTTCTCCAAAAGACAGTGGAAATTTGGTCATGTGTGATGTTAATACAAGTATTTGAAGTTTCAATTCAAAGCAATATTGAAAGAAATATATTATCACCATGTATGAAAAATTAGATCACCAAAGTTTACAAATTTGACTTTTACTCACAAGTTTCTAAGGAGATTTGTTTTACAGTTTTATAAGTGCTGTTTTGGCCAATGCCAGATACTAAGCCTCAAGGCAGTCAGCTACCTGAACAAAATTTTTAACCTTATATTGGTTTAGGTCATTCTTCCCTGTTCAATCCATTTGTATGCAATAACCATTAGAAGTTAATTGTTGATGAGTTTGATGCAAGTTGATGTCAGAAGTATATTTTTCATGTAGACAGGCATGTCTCACAAACAGGGAAAAGTAATTTTTTACTGATGTAAAACCATTTTTGGGTTTTTGTACTTCAAGTTTAAGCACGTAATAGGGTTCTCCTATGCTGACAACTCTTTCTCATTATAAAATTGAACAAGAGCCTTCTCCAGTCTGCCTACAAGTTTGGAGTCCACTTCTACTAAATTTGAACAGCTGCAACAGCTCCATATGCTTTGCTTTGGTTCATTTATTCACAAGCTCCTGAGGAGCTGTCGTTTGTAAAGCCCTTGCACTGTTTTATGGGAAGATGATTTGGTGTGTCAAGCATGTTATCATTAGAAATATTTGTCATTTTAATGCCACATGTTTATAAGTCTGAAAGGCAGAGCAGACAAGAAAGTAGTGATATTCTACTGACTATCACTGAATGTGAATGAATGGTTGAGTGAATGGTTGTTAAGGAAAACCCTCAGTTAAAAGAAGATAGGAGGGAAAGGCAATTCAACATTGCAAAGGTTATTTTCTTTGTAAGATTATGTACTTATTTTAAGTATAAAATGGTGAGCCAATAGCCTGTATTTGAGCTGATATTAATTTTAGGGCCACTACTAATTATGGCCAAGCACTTGGACACGATGCACTTTCTTTTCTTCTGCAGTCCCTACAGTAATACCTCCCATTATATCCATTAATTTATTAAGAAATCACTTCATTTCTTCTAGTAAGAGAGAGGTGACACACATGTAAGGCCCCCTTATATTCTCAAATTCCACTCCTTCAATTTGTTTTGGACTTACGTCAGTTTATGTCAGAAGACTGAAGGAAGGAAGTCTTTTTTTCTGCTTTTTAATTGTCAAAATGAATTGTGGAGAGTCAGAAAGATGTTTCTCAAGTGTTCCTTTGGATGAATTTATCACTAAAAAGAAAAAAAGTAATTATTTGAATCTGAATTATCTTCTTATTTATATGTAAAGAGAAATACATTTTGGATCTATGACAGTGAATTCTAAAATTTGCTAAGTAAAGAAATATTGTCCAGTAACTTTCTTCAATGGTAGCAGAAATGTTTCTGCCATTCAGGCAGTACAGGTATAAGCAGCAGCATGTGAGGGTCAGATTCCTGTGCTGGTAATGTGGATGTCTTTACCTGTAAGAACCACAGAAAATATTTCCAAAGCAAATCTGCATTTCAGCCTTTCCAGAACAATATGCTGTGACCTTTACAATATATCTTTTTTCCAAGGATTATACAAAAGCTTTGCTGGGCAATGGTCTGAGCACATTTAATTGAAGATATTTTGTTTTACAAGCCTGCTCTGTAATTAATTTTTTTAAAAAACAAACCAAAACCAAACCCAAAACGCACCACATTCCAGTTAAAATTCTTGTCACATCTCTCTCATCTCTCTTCTGGGTTATCTATATGTAAAACTTTTCTATGATACAAATCATGATATTGTCTTTTTATATATCTACAAATTAGCCTTTTATTTCACTCTGAAGCTACAGCAAATCACGATCTAATGTTAATTTCAAAATATATAATTCTTGCACACTCCTTCTGGCACTCAGTCTCAAGTAAATGTAAAAGTGTGCCATGTAGGTAAAATGCAATAAATAGACAGAATTCATTTTTGCAGCTCTCTGAAGGTTGCATGTAAGATGATGGAACTGGCTTCTGTGGACTGTAGAGGTAATAAAACTTGAATAAAACTTCGTAGAAGAAAACTGAGCTATTCTCTCCCAGCTATTTCAAGCTCTAACAAAATTCAGACTGGTATGGAGCAGATAGAAGAGTATTCCCCAGTGGAGGACATGAAAATGTTTCATTCTCTTTTGGTTGCTTTTTGCCAAACTAGAATTCAATAAGTGTATCACTTGCTATTTGCCATTGTATAATGATATAATGAAAAAAAAAAAAAGAGTAGATAAATCACTTTCTTCTCAGGAAAATGTACTCATTTTTCTGTATGTTAGATGGAAATGAAGTGTTTTTAAGTCCCAGTGGGACTGAAAGGGTGACATCTCATAAAATTTCAGCTTGTATGTCTGAGAGTATCTTTTGCTGTGTCTCATGGCCTGAGTCTTTATTTTCACAATAACCAGCTACAATGCTTTAAGCAGAAGACAAAATTTTAGGAGGAAAAAATGCCAGTTAAGATTGAGAAGAAATGCATAAAGAAAATGTCTAAAAATGTTTCTCAAAATATGAACCTTCTTACCCAGGCTAAATCTATGTTTCCGTGCTGCAAAAGTGGTGTGACAACAAATACCTAATTTTTCTCCAAACCAGTAATATTTTTTTTTCTTTCTTCTATCTGAAACCCACCTGAGTGTTATCAAGACAGCAACAAATACGATTTGATGATTGCAATGCAGCTGGTAAAAAAAAAAAAATGCATCTACTGTCTTAAGCTCTGCCAGGGGAGGTTTAGGTTAGATATTAGGAAGACATTTTTTACAGAGAGAGTGATCAGGCATTGGAATGGCCTGCCCAGAGAGGTGGTGGATTCACCATCCCTGGTGTTTTTTAAGATGAGACTGGATGTGCTTCTTAGTGCTATGGTCTAGTAACCAGTGATCAAGGGTTGGACTTGATGATCTCAGAGATATTTTCCAACCTGGTCGATTCTATGATTTTATGACTCTGTGATCTGGGGTTTAATTAAAAAGCTCATTTTCATTTATTTCCTTGTTATATTGATAATGCAGTAGTTCACTGGAGTGTTTTCTGAAACGCAACACTATCCAACAGTAGTTAGCAACTGACAGACCTCATGTGTTCTTTTCCTGAGATTATCCATACCAGAGTGTAATTTCAATTTTTTTGCTATCTTCAACTTCGCAAACATTTGTTTTCTATTACTAATCTGTATGGCAAGAGAGGGAGGGAGAGGGACGGAACCCAGACTCTAACAGATACTTATTTGCGTTAGAATAAACATAATCAAAAATGAATTTAATTTGAAGGAACCGAGGAATGTAATAATATAGCCTTGAAAAACAAAAAATTAGAACTAGTAGTCAGCCAGACTCTTTGCTTATCTAAATCCATACGCATTTACAGTGTTCCATGATTGCATGATTTCATCCCTGTTGACTAATATAATGAATGTGCTGAAAAATACACTAACAGATACACAGCCCTTCTTACATAAAATGTTTTCCTTCTGAAGGGGTACTCATTTCATTCTGTTTTAAAAGCATATTCCAGTCATTCATTAATTTGATTTTCCTCTGCTTCCAATTGAGCTGTATGGCCCCCTTCTTAAGAGTAGTGCGAGTACCAAGCACTGCCATTGGGTTACCATGAAGCGTTGTGTGAATAGTTGGGTTGTATGTCATAGCTCTTATTAACTCTAGTGCCATTGCTAATGTTTTAATGTATGCGTATATGGGCCTTGAGGGAGTAGTTTGTATGTTTTACTAGCAAGATACACAAAAATACTCCCTTCCTTTTGCCTCTATTATAAATTATTACATGCTATCAGGGGACCTCTTATGAAGTAAAATTGTCATCTTGTGAATGGTATGGATGAGATCCCATGAAAGTACAGCTGAGCAGCTACCCATCCTATGAGCAAAACAAAACTCTCTCCACGCTCTCCCCTGGTGGCTTGCATTAATTTGTTATGAATAATTCACATTCCTTCATCACAGTTGTTATTCCTTCCTTCATCTTTTGTTTCCCAGTTTCGAAAGGCATGCTAGCCTCTGCTGTTGCAAAGTGTTCTCAGACAAAACCTTGTCTCCTGTCCCCCTGGCAAGGATCACCAACACTGGGCAATGCCCAGGTGGGATGTCACAATGGCACAGGAAAGCATCCTGAGGGGTTCATAAACCTGCCAGTGCCCAAATTAGTGTTTTAATTGAGAAGCTAATGGGTTAATCAGAATCCCTGAGCCTGTGCTGCTGAGTGGATCGGTTGCCTGGCAACAACACCTGCCAAAATGAGGAGGTTTTGTGCGTCTGCCGATCTTTGAGTCTGGCTCTTATCTTGTGAGAGTTCAGGAAAGGGAGCTGCTGGTGTGCTGTGTCTTGGGGTCTTTCTTCACCCAGCTGAAAGTACTGCAGGGCAAACATCAAAGAGTTTCCAACTCTGAGTCCATAATTGTAAGGCTTCCAAAGTTCAGATGCAAATTTGAACCTTTTGAAGTCTCACTTTTGCCTTGTAACCCAAATGGATCATTCGTCATCCTCCCCCTGTTTTCCTGACCTGCATTCACATCTCTTCCTAAATCCGAACTACTTTCATTGATTTTTTTTTTTTTTTTTTCTCAGCAGGCTTCCTCTTATCTAATTTCTTCTAAGCAGCTGACTAAGCCCCCACTAATTTGGTTTCTCTCAACCAGGAGACATTTGGCTCTCAGTCCATCACTCTGTGTTACTCTGCTGGTATCTCAGCTTAGGGTTCTCTTTACCTTATGCATCTCGGGATACATTCACAATGCCAGAGCAACATGAGAGTTTAAAGCTGAGTGCACCTGACTTAACAGAAGCTGCCTGTCAGGTTTGGTGGCTTTTTTTGAGAACTAAAGTCTGATGTGCTTGTTTTCAAAACTTAGCTATTTCTCCAAAGGCTTTGTAAATCTGTGGAGTTTTGGAAGTGTCTGAGCTCAAGCCTGAAGCCAAGGCTGGCACACTTTGAACACTGGTGGAAATCTCATTAGGAAATCAACAAAACTCTGTTTCACTGGTTTGAGGCAACTGAGAGTTGCTTAAATATGATCTTTGGCATGTTAATAGGTTTTCTCACAAATATAGCATGCTGAATATTTTCTGTTTATGCGAGCTATGTACTTTGGTTAAAAAACCCTTCCTGTGACACAATATGTTACTCTGCCAGTTTGCTTTTAATAAGTCAGTATTGCATTGATCATATTTCTGTGGTACTTCCTATATGCTTTGCTATGTGAGCAAGATTTTAAAAAAATCCAACATTTCTAAATGTATGCATCCAGAAATGTTTTTAAATCCTCCTCCTGTGACTCTTCCCTGTGTTCTGTACCTTGAATCATAGAATCATAGAATTAACTGGGTTGGAACAGACCTCCGAGATCATCAAGTCCAACCCTTGATCCAACCCCACTGTGATTACCAGATCATGGCACTCAGTGCCACAT
>JAWMRA010000090.1:16891042-16902757 GCA_035584735.1 Pseudotriccus pelzelni | reverse complement strand
CCAGGCAGAGTTTTACATAAAGAGTTATGGAGAGAGGAAAGATGTGGTTTTGGTCCTCAAGGGACTCATGTGCTTCAGCACAGTGTGATGTAGCTGGAGGCAGCAAGATCCTCTGTCCTGATGCTGGGGCTGCTGTGCAGGCACATCCCAGATTATCACCTCATAAATCAGGTGGGAGGAGAAGGAGCCACTGCGTGTCCCTTGGGTGACTTCTGTTCCTTCCTGAGATATTTCAGTCAGAGTCCAGAAGGACTTTCCAGGCTGGATGAAATGCTTCCTGCCTCTGTTTTCTTTCATTAGTGAAAGGGGGAAAAGAAAAAAGAAAAAAAAAAAAAAAGAAAGAAAATTTAAATTAAGGCTGAACCAAACTTTTTTTTTTTTTCTTCTGCTGCTTTATCTGTTAGGCTAAGAAATCAATTATTTGCACAGTCTCAGTATCAGGAGAGACATCTTCTATTACCATTTCCTATACTGAAGAGCTTATTATGACTACATAGGGGTTATTGTATTCAAAAGCAAACTGATTACAAATATCTCAATGTCTTCTATAGCTGCTAGTAATTATTTTTGCTTCCAGCTATGTTACAACCATTAAAGTTCATGTTTGGGTTACAACGTTCCCTGTGTGAATGTTTGCTTTTAATTAATAGAAGGATGTGCTGGGCTTGTCCTTCCACAGTGTAGATCCTAAACCTGTCAGAAAGAGCTAACAGTAATGGTAAAGCTCTGAAAAGATCTTTCTTGTGAGAAATGTGGCTGAAATTCCTTGATTTCCACACAACTAGTCACAGATATGAGTACTTGAGGGTTTTTGTCCTGCAGGCTGTATTTGATAACTTTGTTTTACTCCACATGAAAAGCAGCCTCTGACTTTTGTCAGCTGTCTGTATATTTTCCCAGCTGGCAAAGAAATAGCTACTAACAAGCAAGCAGTGGCATATTTAAAATTCAGTGTAGATCATAGCTGCAAACACACTGAGAGTAAAAGGGCTGCAGCCACTTCAGCTTGCTGTTCCATAACAAACTACAGAGCTTCTAAGGGAACCAAACATCCTGTCCCTTCTCCCCCACTGTGGAATTTCTTTTCCCCTCCCTACCCTTCTCTTCTGTAGGGATGAGAAAATCTCACTGCAATATAAACAGTCGCTGATATCATCTGTCATAAATACTCCCTAAAAAAATATTAAGGGAGAAGGGAGAACACCAAACCTCAAACCAGTGTTTAGGCCATAAAGGCCAGAAGCATTTGTGTTTGTTTCAAGATAGTGGAGACCAGAGTGGAGGTCTGGTATTTTCCTGGTGACCGCTGAAGAAGAGGGATTTGGCTGCTGGCAGAACATAAAGCAAAGCTGACAACAAAGCTTTCCTTTCATGCTATCCAAATGAACACATTTCTAATCTGAAATTCAAATACTTGACAACAGAGAGCCTGTGAGCTGGGCTTTGAATAGGAAATTGCTTCATGGTTTTAGCATAATGAATTAGGCAGTTAGAGTAAATCCATTTAGAAGGCATAGAATGCTTTCACATGCCTTGTAAAAGCTAAAAAACCCTACTAATTTCCTAAATTTCTCATGACTTGCAAAATGTCTAAATGTTCTGTGCAAATGTGGTTGTGCGTGTTATGTTTGGCTTACTGCAGCTATGTAGTTTGACTCTTCTATTTTACAACACACTGATTATTTAGATAAGATTGTACCTTAATTAAAAGCCATAAATAACAGCTAGCGCATTCTTTGAAAACTAGCGCTCTCACCAATAACGAGAGTACATTAATTAGTCCTGACACTCTGTTCTGGTCAATTACTATTACACATTCTGGAGATGCAGCATTAGGCTGAGAAAACCGCTGGGGTGGAGTCACACCAAGAAAATCAATAGAGGGATTCTCTGAAATGTTAGCTGTGTACTGACAAGTGGCAGCTTCAGTCTCGTGTTTTGGACAACACTGGATCCATTTTACATGGCAGCCTTCATAACCCTTCAAGGGGACCAAAGAGAGGCAGTGTCACAGGTGGCATAAGGAGAGATGCTGCAACAGAGCAGAGAGTGAGGAGATGTTGTTTCTTTTGTGCATATGTCTGACCTTGGAAGTCATTTGTCAGGCCTACTGGGAACTCAAAGTTCCTTCTGTGTCTTGCTTAAGCAAACAATTGCAGATAGTACCACTTGGAAAGCCAAGGTTAAATGAATTCCAGACACGTTTTCAAAAAGGAACTGTTTTTTTGTTTGGTTTGGTTTGAGGTTTTTTAAAATCTTGGAGAAAAAGTTCAAGTCCTTGGTTTTGAGTTTTTGGGGTTTTTTTTGCTGCCATGGTTAAGCCTGAGAAGACACGCTGAGTTTACAGGCAAGTGCATAAGTGCTTTCTAACAAACAGCTAATAAGGCATGACATTCTTGTATTCAGAAGCTTACTAGATATCACAGAAAACCCACTTTTTTTCCCATGGAAAAAAATTGAGTAAATAAATGGATTTTATTTATCACATTTTAACTTTGCCATCAGAGATACCATGGTGCAGTAAAATAGTTCTTTGCATTGGCATAGTGATAAAGGAATTATGATAGATTATTTTACAAAGAGGCTTTTTTAATCATAATGTGTGTCAAGAACCTAATTAATATTTACAGTTAGGA
The DNA here is from genome assembly GCA_035584735.1 of Pseudotriccus pelzelni. Taxonomy (NCBI): domain Eukaryota; kingdom Metazoa; phylum Chordata; class Aves; order Passeriformes; family Tyrannidae; genus Pseudotriccus; species Pseudotriccus pelzelni. The sequence goes on along the minus strand of JAWMRA010000090.1, from coordinate 16,900,121 downwards.
ATGTAAAGGAAATATATCCTCACCTTCTCACAGTTGCTAAAATATGAATAGGTCTTTTTAGGTCCTTGGAGATGCATACTGAATATATGTATACAAGCATTGGAATGTATGTATGATGAATTAAACTGAGAAACACTGACATTTAAATGCATTAAAACTATACTGACTTAGAATAATAATTATCACCACCAGCATAATATAAATATTTAAAACTACTATACCTATGCAGTAGTCACAGAGGCACCAGGCTGAATTTATCAAAAATCAATTCTGAATGGCACTTGTAGCAAAATAATGGGATATGGAAAGGAGGCATCTTCAAATCATTAATATGGAGGAAAATTTAAGCCTGCATTATGGGCTTGTTCATGGGTGCCAACATAAACAGTAGGTTTCCAGATCAAGACTTTCTATATACAAGATGTCATAAACATCAAGCAATGCAGCTAAGATCTGTGCTGCTGCAAGATAAGCTAATGCTTAAATCATTCCACTATTTTAGAGATGAGTACTCAGATTTTTCCATTCAAAAATTAACTGAAAGGAACATAATTTTTTAAAAAAATTTTAACTTATATTGTTGCACACTATGTCAGAAACAAAAGCATACAGATAAAATACATATATAAACCCTTAAATTGTAGCAAGATGTCCAAATTAGTTATTTTTGGCTGAGCTGGAGTTCATTTCTCCGTAGTAGCCCTCACAGTGCTGTGCATTGATAGCTAGAAGGGTGCTGATAACACACCAGTTTTGGCTGCTGCTGAGCACAGCACCAGCGATGTAACATTCCTTCCCCAATCAAGGACAAGATCCTGGGAGGGGACCCAAGTAGGCCAGCTGGCCCAAACTAACCAAAGGGATATTCCAGACCATATGACGTCAGCTCAGATATACAAGCTGAGGCAAGGAACAGGAAGGCAGGAATCCATTGTCTGCAGTGGCTGCTTGCTGAGGAACCATCATGTGTGTTGAAGCCCTGCTTCTTGGGAGTGGCCGCCCATCGCGGCTCGTGGGAAGTAGAGAATAAACTGTGTTACCTTTTGCTTCACTTTTGCGTGCACAAGCTTCTGCTTTGCTTTTGCTTTAAATAAATTGCCTTATCACAACCCACAAGTTGGTTTTCCACCTTACTGTCTGCCCTGTCCTGCTGGGAAGGGGAGTGATAGAGCGGCTGGGTGGGCACCTGGTGTACAGGAAAGGTCAACCCACCACAACCATAAAGAGGGCAAAAAGGGGTTTTCACTGATTTTTACCGAGTGCTATTCTTTGTGAATGCATGCTTATGCCAAAGTCTCACTGAAATTTATGAAATTATTTGGTGGGCGAGGAGAATTTTGCCTGCACATGGACTTTGAGTCTAGAATCTTATGCCTCTGATGCAATATGAAGTTCCTTTAGGAGTGAGGTGATTGCTTAAAAGTGAGGTAAAAGGTGATCACGAATAGCAAAAGCTTAGGTTGAAAAAAGAACATCATCTAACTGAACAAGAGAAATGTATACTGCTTAAAAATAACTCTGTGGATGAGAACTGATGACTAAGTACTATTTCAGGAAGAGATAACATGATGAACTAACCACAGTTACTGATTGTTATCCAAAAATAATGACTGATTTCTGACATCTTAACTGTAGACTCTTGGTCAATTTTTAATTAGTTTGCCATACAGAATCACTGTATGCTTTCCTTTGTTCCTTGATTGCATAATGTGAAAAAGTGAAGAGAAACGGATTACAGTTTTTCCTTTCCATCTGAAAGAAATAATTCTCTCTTCTCTCTAGTTTATAAATGATTTGTAATAAAATTGTTGTGTAAAAAACTGCCAGTGATACCGACTAAAGTGCATGACTACTCTTACATTGCCTCAATCATTTTCTTTTTTTGGAGATGCCTGACAAGCACAAGGCATGTACATGATGTAACCCTGTAGCTCTTTTCACTGGTAGATCTGTGTTGCACTGTCTGGAGATACAGTATAAAATCTGAAGTCCAGTGACAGCTTTGAGCTAAATGTCTGTCATTTTGATCCTGCCCCTCTTGGAAGCATAAATTACACCCTTTCTTTGTAATGACATTTGATAATGCTAGGAAGGGGAGAAGTTAAATTATGACAGATATCCAGGTTAATTGAAAGTTATCAGTCATGACCAGGAATTCATAGGGTGTGTTCGGCTTTCTTAGAGGAAAATGTGACTTCTGCCTCCAGCATATTTTGGTGGTTGTTATGAGTGACTATAATGGTACAGCTCTTTCACACAGCACCCGCAGTGGGAGAAAGTTCTCGCAGATGCCTTAGGCCCCGTTCACAATGTGGTGGGCTGTTTATGCAGGAAAAGATAAGATGCTACCTTTCACAAATATGAGCTTCAACATTTGGTCTCAGGTCACCCATCTCATTTCATGGATAAGACAGAATTGCAACATATTCTTTCATAAATGTGAAACATACAAAAATTTTAATTACTGAATTTGCACTGCTAATTTGCTCTCTGAAAAATGTCTCCAGACCAAAGACACAGTTAGGTACGTTTCCCATAAATTGACTATAGTGATTTTTAATGTTGCAATGTGAAGAGTTTTGGCAGAAATATATGCTAGAATAGTCATGGATAAAAGTTGTAAAATATCATAAACTGATTTAACACACACAGTATATTAAAAGCAAATCCTCAGAAACCGTGACTCAAACAGGAAATAAAAAATTTATCTTCTTAAATATTCAAAATAGATGGCGAATTTAAATTGCAGTGACTAGCTTTCTTCTTTTCTTGACCCTATCTGTGTTAGAAAGCATTTGATCTCATTTCCTCTGTCGAAGCTCAAAAATGCAGCCAGCTCTTAAACTTACGTTTAAATTCTCTTATGTTGCATTTAGACTTCAGAATTATCACGTGGGAAAGGAAGCTCCTTAAACGCAGTCTATCATTTGAGTGAAATATGAGCACAGTTGAAATGTACTTTGATTACATTAAGGTGCTAAAGCAGGCTGAAATGAGATTCAATAAAGCAAGCTTTTCAGCAAATTCAGTGCAGTGATGAACCAGTGCTTTCCCAAACTGATTAATTTGTTGAAGGGAACATTCTTACTGTCTGCTAATTTTCAGATATGTCTAATTGCTTGGAAATCAAATACTTTCTGTAGCAGAGAAAGATTCAGGAAATGCTATTAGATAATTAAAGCATAAAGGTTATGCACAAATGTCAAATCAATAAGGACAGTAAACATGGTTTATCAGCCACGCCAAGTGCATTTTTTCAATTGCAAAATGTAAATAGGTTTAGTATAGAGCGGTCTGGTGGGATGATGGATAGAATGCCCTAACAGTTTAATTAACTCCAGTTTCCTACATGTTAAAGGTTTCTTCAGTCCACTGGTTTATGTAACAAACCCTCTTAGGATTTCATTAGCCGTTGCTCAATATGAAGTATAGAATGTTGTCTTAAGGTGTTATGTTTTGCCCTGCTCCTTTGTTGAGCTAAAAGTCTTACCAAAATACTATAATTGTTTTCTCTAAAAATACTAAAATATTTTAAATTATAAACTGAGTATGTTGGTTTGATATTTTGCTTTTTATTGTCAATAAATAAATGCTGGTAACAACTCTAACAAGGAAATGCAAATGCTTCTTTAACTGCACATAATTGGTTTTATATTAGGAGGCTACTGTGTTGGCTAATGATTGATTGATGTGAATTTTCCCTCTAAAATCTAGGCCTAAATTTACTCAGTTCTTCCAATGTATTTTGTCATGGTTGTTTTTTTGTTTACTGGTTTTCTGTTTGTTTGGGGGTTTTGGGTGTTTCTTTGGTTGGTTTTTGGTGATGGTTTTAGGGGGAGTTGTGAGGTTTTTTGGAGGAGGTTGTGTTCTGGGATTTGGATGCTTTATGGTTGAAAGCAGAAAGAAAATTTGCTTTTGTTTTGGAACTCAGGAGGCACGATTAAAACAGAATTTACATTTTACGTTGCAAAAAATTCAGGCTTTTTAGGTTTTTTTCATAGCACATAGGGTAGATTTCTTTACACCTTTCTGTCTGATAAAGTGTATTCACATGTTCTTTTTTAAATTAATAATTATTCCATTCTGAAAGCAAAGATTCTGAAGCTTTGAAAAAGGGGCAACCTTTTCTAGACATGTCTCCAAAGGACTTTTTTATCACTATAGAAAGGAAAACATAAATCAGCTTGTATTCAATTTGGCTTCAGACAATTAAACTTATCACTAGGAAATAAAAGGGTTATTTAACCTTTAACCCTAACAGAACAGCTTAATTTTAATTTTAGAATAGAGAAAGTCTATTTATTTAGAACAAAATGCTGTCTAATGTTTCATGCTGCCCATTTAGAACTAAAGCATAGGAAAACATCACATACAGCCTCAGTTAATAATGATCTATTTGCTTACAGAAGCAGACTTTAATAATGCTCATTAACACCATTTTCTAATGTTCCTATGAGAAATGGTATCAAGCTCTCTGTTAAGGACTTATTTCATTTAATTTAGCTGACCTATCTTGTACATAGGATACTCTAGGCAAATGCAGTTTGATCCTGTAATGGCATTTTCTTTTAAGATAAATATATGACAACTGTATTTTTTATGCCTTCAAAATGACTTTCAAAAACATCCATTGTCAGTGCGTTTTAAATTTGCTCTTTTAAAATGCTTCTTAGAGTCTTCCGACTGAGTCAGACATGCATGACTATCCTTATAAACAATGATTTAGTGGAAGAAATTCGACACTCAAGATTTGCTGCTTCCATTTCTCAATAATTTTGTGCTTTCTTTGCCCTCTGCTGTGTTATCAGTCATCCACGTCCCAGGGGAAATACTACAGGCTTGAGGTTAAATTAAGGTTCTATCTCCAGTGATTGTCTTCAGCAAACCCTGTACATTCCCAAACAAACCTTATCTGCATTGAATGCAGCCTTAAATGCCAAGGGACAACAGGGAAAGCTCTCTTCCTTGTTGACATGAGTGCTAAGATTAATATAGAGTAGTGTTTGAAAGGGAGAAACAGTAACTAAGCTGAAAAATAAATTGTACATATATTAACCTATTAATCAGAACTGTGCTCTGAGGTAGAGATTAGTTTGTGAAAAACATTACCAGCTCTCATGTGTTACTGAGGAAAAAGAAAAAAAAAGAATAAAAGTGTTGTTACTACATCTGTCTTTTTTAGTTTTGCTGATTAAAAAATAAAACCCTTTTGCATGCTGCATGTGGGTCACTGACGTTTCTGTATATAACTTAGGGACGTCCCTGGCTCAAAAATGTCTTTATGTGTGTTAATCGAATAAAAGAGCAGAAAATAAACTGATTCAATACGAGGCTTTTTCCAGATGCTATGAGGTAAGGTGAAAATTAAGCTCTTAACAATTGTGTATTTATATATGTGCTGACTGGCAGAGACCAAGTTTCAGGTCATTACTGGGGTAAAGAACCTTGCAAAAAATAGACTTGTATTATGTTGTAGTAAGAAATGCTTTTAAAGAGCTGAGGGTTAGTGGTCAACCACAGAGCAGTAGAAATGCCCTTCATGGCTGCTGCTCCACATGTCCATAAGGATGGCTTTGTGAGGGGGGACAGAGATTTCTGGGGAGCAGCAATCTTCCTGGAGACAGGCTGCTGCAGTAGCATCAATCTGACTTGCTCTTCTGGCTCCACAGTGCCAGACCTGCCACATTTGTTTGTGTTGGCTGGAAAATGGGCATGGGGAGAGCCCTCCCTAGCTGTCACTCTAGGTTGATGGTGAATGTCAGGGATGGACTCTGAGGTACAATTAGAATATATTTTAACAAAGGATTTACTTGTTTAGGTAAAGTTAAGAATGAGGTTTCAGGTGCAAGAATCAAAGCCAGAATCTATCATTGCTGACCTACAGGATGAGTTTGAAACTGAGCTCAATACAGTGGTACATTTTGATTCAGTGTAAATTCTGAGATTTTTTAAAATAAAACTTACCTCTTCATGAGCTGAAAGGTACCACAGAATCACAGAAGGACAGAATCACAGAAGGATTGAGGTTGGAAGGGACCTGTCACCTGGTCAAAACCCAAAGCTGAAATGAATCAAAAATGTTTTCCCAGGACCTTGTCCAGATTCTTTCAAGTCTCATCAAGAATGGAGGCTAGAGTCTCCATTTCATTGAGTAATCTTTACCAGAGCTTGGTCACACTCACAGTGAAAGAGTGCTTCTTGATGTTCAGTGGGAACCTCCTGTGTTTCGGTATGTCCCTTGCCTCTTGTCCTGGCACTGGGCATCATTGGAAAAAGCCTGGCTCTGTCCTTCTTGTACTGTTCCTGCAGATATTTATATATATATATAGATGAGATCCCTCTGAGCCTGCTCTTGTCCAGTCTGAACAGTCCAAGTTCCCTTAGCCTTTCTTTATGAGAGAGGTGCTTTTGTCCATCATCTTTGTTTCCCTTTGCTGGACTTTTCCCAGTATGTCCATGGCTGTCTCGTACTGGGAAGCTCAACACTGGACACAACACTCCATCCGTGGCCTCAGTAGTACTGAGCAGAAGGGAAGTAGCACTTCCCTTGAACCGTTAACTATTTTCCCAGTAATGTAGCCGAGGATACCATTCACATTCACTGCTGACCCATGTTCAGCTTGGTGTCCTTCAAGGCCCCCAGGTCCTTTTCTGTCAAGTGGTTTAACAGCTGGGTGGTACCCAAATATTAAGGTGTACGGGGTTGTTCCTCCCCAGGTGCAGGACTTTGCACTTTTCCTTGTTGAATTCCATGATATTCCTGCTCTCCCAGTTATAAATGCAGTTGAGTCCTCTAGTTGGCAGCATAACCCACTGGCATATCAAGCATTCTAGTCAGTTTTTCTGAGAGTAGACTCTGCTCCTTCATCCAGACCATTAATGACAGTGGTACACAGTATCAGGCTCAGATTTGATGCTTCATGTACACTTTAAATTACTAGACTCCAGCTAGACTTCATGTCCTTGACCACCACGCTCCAGGTCCAGGTCCAGCTGTTCAGCCAATGTTCCATCAGCTGATCCTCCATCCCACACTTCAACAGCTTCTCTACAAGGATCTTATGGGAGGCAAAGACCTCAATAAAGTCTGATAGATTATATCCACTGTTCTTCCTTTATCCATCAATCCAGTTGTTTCACTGTAGAAGTTTATCAGATAGGTTAAGCATGACTTCCCTTTGGTGATACCATACTGACACTCCTGATGATTATCTTGTCCTTCAAGTGGAAATGGTTTCCAGGGTTAGCTGCTCCACCGACTTTCTAGGGATCAAGGTGTAGCTAACTGACCTGTAGTTCCCTGGGCTCTTCTTTTTGCCCTTCTTGAAGATAGGAGTGACATCTGCCTTTCTCTAGTCTTCAGATACTTCTCCCAGTTGCTAGGATTGGTCAAAGATTGTCAAAAGTGCTCTCACAATGGTGTCTTCCAGCTTTCTCAGCACTCCTGAGTGCATCCCATGAGGTCCTGGTCCATAGACTTATGCATGTCTAGTTTATTGAAGTATTCTCTGATCTGATCCTCTTCTTCCCAGGGTATGTATTTCTTATACTGTACTTTAAAAAATTTTCATTTAACACTTGGGTTTGATTTTTTTTTCTAAACAGTAAGGAAATGTTATTTTCATCAATTTACTCGTATTGCAATGTTGTTACACTATAGCATTTAAATTTTAAATATCCTTACTCTTTCAAAATTAGTGTTAATTATGACTTTTTGTGCAGCTGAAGACTCATTGTGGTGAGTTGACTCTGGCTGGGTGCCAGGTGCCCACCAAAGCTGCTCTATCTCTAACCTCCTCAGCTGGACAAGTTAGGGGAGTAAGACCTGTAGGTCAAGATGAGGACAGGGAGAGATCATTCAGCAATTACCATGATGGGCAAAACAGACTTGACTTGGGAAAAAAAAAAAGTTAATTTATTGTCAATCAAATGAGTAGGATAATGAGAAATTGAAGCAAATCTTAAAAAAAAACTTCTCCCCACCCTTCCCTTCTTCTTGCACTTGGAATCACTCTAATTTGTTCAACCTTCTGCCTCCAGCAGTGCAGAGGGACAGAGAACAGGGGTTATGGTCAATTCATCATACATTGTCTCTGCTGCTCCTTCCTCCTCAGCTGGAGGAGTGCTCATGCTCTTCCCATATTCCAGTCTGGGGTGCCTCCCACAGGATACAGTACTCCACTATCTTCTCCAGCTTGGGTCCTTGCAGACTTGGGCACCGTCCATGGGATGCAGTCCTTTAGGAACAGACTGCTCCCCTGTAGGTCCCCCACAGGGTCACAAGTCCTGCCAGCAATCCTGCTCCTGGATGGGCTGCTATCTCCATGAGTCCACAGGTCCTGCCTGGAGCCTGCTCCAGCACAGGCTTCCTGCAAAGTCACAGCCTCCTTCAGGCACCCACCTGCTCCACCACAGACCTCCAAAGGCTACGGGGGCACAGCTGCCCAGGGACTGCAGGAGAACCTCTGTTCTGGTGTCTGGAGCACCTTCTCCTCCTCCTTCTGCAGTGACCTTGGTGTCTGCAGGGCTGACATGTTATCATTCTCTCTCATGTTATCATTCCCCTCTTCTCTCGCTGCAATTGCCCTGCTGCAGAACTTTTTGCCCTAAACTACATTCTTCCAGTGGTGCTACAACAATGTCTGATAGGCTCAGCTTTGTCAATGGCAGGTCTGTCTTGAAGCCATCGGGCATTGGCTCTGCTGGACATTGGAGAAGCTTCCAGAAGTTTCTCAGAGAAGCCATCACTGCACCTGCCCTGCAACAGCACCCTTGCCATGTAAACGCAATACACTAACCTTAAAAGCAAATGTTTTTAAAGGAAATTATGAGTATTTTTTAAGAATAGCTTGGATTTCTTTCTGTCATCTTAAAGATGTGTTTTTAAGGGTGGTTGGAAGAGGTGTGTGAGTGTAGGCATCAGAAAAAGAAGCTTCCAAGGAGTTGCAGTATTTGTATTTGCTACTCTATGTCCTCATCTGTTCTGTCTTTCTGTATATTACAGCTGTCTTTGTAGTCCTACTTTATCAGTGCAAATGATATTACTTTTCGACTTACAACCTTTTTCTCACTCTTTAAT
>JAWMRA010000090.1:16871654-16887276 GCA_035584735.1 Pseudotriccus pelzelni | reverse complement strand
TTATTTTCTCCCCAATCAGATCTCTTTGTCTGCATAAACCTTCTCTTGCCTTAGAGCAATTTGTGGGGGGTGTGGTAAAAATTGTCCCTATGCAAACCCATGACACGGGCTCTTCAATTTTTATAGTTCTTTTCCTTTGCCCTGAGGGAAAAGGGAGGGGGAAGGGGGTTTGCCACTGTGGGTTCAGGCATTTAGCAGGGAGCCAGGTCCGAACTATCACAGTGGTGAAGTCTTCCACGTAAGATTTTTATGTGTTGGATAAGGTTATGTCCAAGAACAGGTTGATCCAATCAAACATTTGATAAAACAGGCAATTCTCATATGACTGTTGCTCTTTGCATGACATATTTAGGTTTTTATGTGCTCTATAATTGCCCTTTGCTGCATGTACAACTGATCATGTTCCAGCTGGTAGTAGAAGTAGGTTCAAGTGACTCCTGACATGTAAATTTTAAAAATCAAAATGACTAGTTTTGTTTGTTTGTTTGTTTACTTACTCTTCGGCTTGCAGATTTTGTTAAGAGCTGGCAAATAAAGTTCTTTTGGTATGGATAATGTCAACATGTAAATATTAAAGAGGACAAAGATCTGCATCAAGAATATAGGTTGTATAATTAACATTAAGTTGTTGGGGTGTTTTTTATTGTGCAAATATTCCTCTTTGGTACTGTTTCACTTGATTTAGTTCTAGATTTAAAAGAGCTGTAAACCATATCAAATATGACAGCAGAGAAAATAGGTTGTTTTAATTTAATATAGCTTTTTTTGTCTAAGGTTGTTTTGTTTGTTTTTCATTGAAAATGCAATGTAATAAATGTTTCCTCTAGACACTTGATTTGTCCCTTTGAAAATATTACTAATACATTTTACTGCACACTGTGGAAACATATATACATATATTAAGGTTTGTAATGACTTCTGCTAAAATGTGCACTTAGGGACAACTGACTCCTCAAACAATTGGAGGTATCAGTAAACATATTTTCATTATTGTCTGGAACTAATTTTGTACCAGTCCAGCTCCAGATCAACCATTGCTCACACTCAGAACTGTGGACAGATTTGGAATGTGGGTAAACAATGGAGAGACAAAAAACTGTAATAGTTGTGCCATTTAATGTCACTCTTTGTCCATGGAAAACAGGGTTGAAGTTATTAAATGGGAAATAGAAAATAAGACTGTGTTAATACCTGAATGGAGATTGACAGCTGCTGTGTTTGGTGTTACACCATGCATCACATATAAACATTTCCGTCTCTGTGAATGACTGTGGATTCCCAAATGCAACCATGAAGTTTCAGAGACTGGTTATCACCAGAATGTGTTTTCAGCAGCAGATATCAGAAACTTGTTGCTCTCCTGGTCAGTCAGCAGGTTGAGTTATTTTTGTTTTAAAACTTTGCATGCATTAAGTAGCTGAGATAATGCATTTGCAAAGCCTGTAGGAAAATTCAATATTTTAGCATATTCCATATGCTAAAATAAAACTCTTTTGCATCAAGATCCACTCTAGTATGGTAAGAGGAACAATTTCATCTAAGTTGCCAACTCTTTTGGGAGTTGACTTTCCCATGTTCAGGCAGAGTTCCATGTCTAAGTCTTTTTGGATCAGGTAACTCTCTGATACACCTATTTCTGCCCTCTTACTCCTCCCTTGTGGTCTGACAGACCTCAAAGTATCAGAACTGACAACTTTCATCTGAAAGGACAACACAGCATGACATTAGACAGGACAATTCTCCAGGTGACCTGGCAAAGCTCCAGAACAGACCTCCTGACAAATAATCTACCAATATCAAATAAATAAATGAATGCATGATGTTCACTGTAGATGCTGAACTTCCAGCTCCTGGGTTTCTTCCAGCTCACAGTGCTCCTGTGACCTGAGGAAAATTTCATGGTGGTGTTTGTCTGCTCCACCTCCTCATACCCTCTGCCCAGATGATCTGTGCTCATCTTTTTCCCCTGAAAAAAGAAGATCTTTCCATACTGAAACTGTGCTGACAAGTCCTCTTGTTTTCACAAGAAGGGAAATACTGGAGCAATGGTGAATATATGCTGCTCAGTTCATATTACAACAACTCAGTGTTAAGCAATGGGCCACTGATGTTGCATGACAGCAGATGAGTAATGCTTTTAACGATGTTAATGGACACCAGGAGAAATTTTCAAGGAGTGCCCTCATTTCACTCTGCTTTCCTCTCCCTCACAACAACAACAAAAAAGTCAGAGTTGCAAACACTGAGCTATGCAGTATTGTCAGGGAAGTTGGAGAAGTTTATTCAGACAAGTACAGAGCTGTTTGGGTGTTCTGATTAATAAGGAAAATATTTTAAGCTGGCCTGACAAACTGGTGCATAAGCCTTTTGAGATATATTTAAATTGCTGCACTTAGAGTGAACAAACTAGATGGATGTAATGTCCTCATGTAGACGTGCCCTTGCTCTGTTTGCCTCCCTGCTTTGATCTGAGATCAGGGAGCGAGATGAAAGCAGATCAGAAGAGTGCTCCCTATTGTACCTCTGTAAGTGATCACATCTATCTTCATGTGACGCCATGGCAGCTGAGGCCAGCTCAGGTGGCAGAGCTGATTTCCCACAGTTATAAATGCAAAGGGACTGCAGGCAAGGAATTTCAATGAGGGGCACTTGATTTTGCAATGTCAGCCAGCAGGCCCTCAGTCAGCTGACTGAATCTTCTGTGCTGCCTGTCCATTTAGCCACATTTTTGGGAAGTGGTTGCATTAGAGGCAACAGTAGAGATGTAGGTGCCCTGTTCATTCATGACACAGGACAACATTGATACTTAAATGACATACACAAATTAGGAGTGTTTTTTAAAAATAAATGTCATTGTTCTGACATTAGGAAAGGAAATGAATGGACTGTAGTTGAACCTATTATTTATTGATATGATATATGGATAAATGAACACACATTGTTGCTAGATCTATGTATACACAAGAAATTGTTTCTTATTTGTTTTCTACCGGGAACAGATGTCCTGATCCCAAACACAAGGTCTAATGAGTCCTCAGGAAAGACTGTCATCATCTGAAAGAGCCTGAGCATTGACTGTGTATCTATAATCATCCTTCTTGGTTGAACTTGCAGGGATATAGTGTGATTTGTTTTCCTTCAGAATCAAATCTTTTTATTCCCTGATGAATGTAGTGTGAAGGATGTAGTAAAATCTTGTTCTTCTGAGTTCCATGACCTGCTGGAAGCAATAATGCATCAGCTTTTGCTGGAAAACAACACTGCTGGAGCACTAAATCACACCCTTTGAAATGGAAAGCGTGTGGAAACCCCAGAAAATGTTGAAATTAACCCAGTGGTTATAAATTCCATACAAAAAGACTTTTTTTTTCTGCTTTCAATCAATAACATTTTCTTTTTAAACACTCACTCGAAAGCTAGCTTCATTCTACACTTGATAAGTTGTTGCTGGAATTTTTTCATTGTTTATATAATAACAGGGAATTGCTCTCTGCAATGTTTAAAGGTAACCAGCCTTTAAAAAAAGAATTTTTGTCTAGTCCAGTAATGTAAATGGAAATAAGACAGCATATATAATTTCTTAATTAGGTCTTTTATGGCCCATGACTGAATAATGGTCAAAATCTTCAAATATGTTACAAATAATTTGTTTGTGCGAGAAAATGGTGTCACATTCACTTGCCTTGTCTGTAGATTCTCCATGAAAATTGTAGACTGAGATGTAGGAAAAGAGTTTATCTACTGTTTAGAAAAAGATTCATTGGTATTGCAAATTAGTTCCTGCAAATAAATAATTAGATTTCCTCCACAGCCATTATCAGATTTTCCATGTAAACCAGTAAGATCTACATCAGAACTTGGAAGTATGACTAAATTCCTTCAGACTGCTCTTTCTATGGCAGTGGTTAACAATGGTTGCTTGAAAGCCTGAAAATAACCTGAGTTGGAGGAACTCCCTAGTCTGCACTGAAATAAATTTTTATTACTAGGGAGTAAAAGAAGGTATTGGGCAGTCTCACATTCTTATTTATTTTTGTATCAACTGGGGTGTGTGCATAAGATGAGTTCCCTGAAGAGTATTAGTTCAGTTTCACTTTGGCCCTGGCCTTTTCCCACAAAACCGAAATGTTAGTCTTTGTCTTCTGAAGACCTCATCCTGTGGCTGCAAGAGCTGTCAGTAGTTACCTGGTTGTGAAAGCTGATTCTGAGTTTGCATAAGAATGAATAGCTTTCTACTCAGGCATTTCAGGATTTGTACTAATTTAGTGCTTTCCACTGAACTGGATCCAAGTGTTTGGATTTCTGAAAGTGGGCAGCACTAGGGAAAAGGCAAGCCCTTCTTTACTGAGGAAAAGATAAATGGAACAGAGGCAGCCAGCAAAATTATCTACTTCCCTGGAGGCTATGGAAAATAGCCTCCATTGCAGTTCAGTGCTGGACTTTCATGAGCATAGGCAGACAGTTGCATGAAATTGGGTTGAATTATGGGTATGTAGTTTAGTAAGATGGACTACTGCCCACTGGGGAGAATTTGGGAGCTGTGAGAAACTCATCTTTAATAATGATAATGTATGTAAAGATAACAGTTTATCTTTTATGGAGATGACTTCCCAAGGATTTGGCCTTGTTTCTTGAACATCAAATTCATCTGCATAGAACAAAAGCAGAAATGTAAGTTAAAAAGTGTATGTGTGTGTGTGAAATGACATATCCTTCACTTGCACTTTTAAATAACTCACATAAGTCAATTTAATATAATTTACCTATTTCAAATCTGAATTATGTTATTTAAAATATTTAGAATTGTAAATGTTTATGCAGAAATCTAGGGCTAATAAAAAACAAGTAATTTTAAATAGTAGACTAACATGTAATTCAATTACAGCATACTTTAATATAATCAGTTTGTACACAGACACATTAAAAGAGACAATTTGTCTCATTAAAATTCAACATCCATTTAGCTCAGCTAGAATAGGACTTATTTCAGCCTCATTCACATTGAATTTACAGATAGATTATGAATACACAGACTTAAACAAAACTAAATACAAAATACTTCTGTAGTTACAACTGAAAAATATTAGAATGGCAGCATATGTATTTTTTTTATGAAATACTGTATCATTGGCTTTTCAAATTTGAATTAATTACAGTTTTGTAAACAATAATTATATGGAATCATATTAATGGTTATCCTTTGCAATGCTGAGCCAATATTAAACAAATTTCTATATTTTTATGTATACTTTCTCCTGTCTCGTATTGGTACTTACATGCTTCAGGTAATTAGTCATGTGTAAATTTTATATGTGGTTGGGTGCCACTCCTATAAATCTCTACATATTTAGGATCCAAACTTTCACAAATTTTAACAATTATTATAATTTTTGGGATGTATTTTTTGCAGGTCTCAGCTAAGGCAGAGGACATCAGTCTCTGTATTGAGAGAAGCTGTGTTAGCAGTCTGAAACCTTCCTTCAGAAAATGTACATCTGTGACTATGTGGTGTATGTATGTCAGGTGATGCTTGAGTGCTACCCTATGGATGCTTTTAACTTGGTTTTGAACTCTGAGATAGTGTACACGTTGTTTGAACCATTGTGCTGTGCTTGACTACATTTCCTAATGATGTTCCTCCTCTCTGTCCTCTAAATTCTTGAACTTTGGACTAATTTCTTACTAGCTGCATATGAGTGAAGCATCCTGTGTCTAATCAGCTTCTCTTACAGGTGAGTAGTGCAGCAACTGGTAAAAATCCATCTCTTTATATGCCACAAAACTGTTCTGTATTTCATTTAGTGACTTCTTTCAGAATGTTTCCCCATTCTCCTCTGTTTCCCAATTTTTCTTTTTTTTTTTTCCCATGATTATCTGAATTGTTTTTATTTTATAAATCAAAGAAAATGGTGCACAGAGATCTCCATGTGCCCTGTTACAAACCAGATCAAAGATAGAAGCAGAGCTGGGTTTGATTCCCAGTTTTTCATTCCACTTAGCAGGGCATGTAAGGAAAATTGTTCTGTAGCATGATGCCTAGTGGCCAAGGGCAGCGTTCATGTTGCCCTGGGGGCTGTTGTCTCTCATGTGTGTTTGGTCAGTAATAAGTGTGTGTGATTGTATCTTTATCCCTAGTCCTTTGGTTTTTGAGGGAGGATTTCTCAAAGTAATCCTAGCAGCTCTCTAAAATGTGTGTAAGGTGTTGGCTGCAATGTACCACACCTGAAATGTTTCTATATTAGTGCACACAGAGCAAGGAGCTCTAGCTTTGGCTCAGTCCCAGAGATTTGACACCATTGGCATAAGCAAAACCTGGTGGGATGAGTTTTTGACTGGAGTGCCCGATTGGACAGTTACAGACTCTTCAGGAAAGACAGACAGGGCACAAGAGACAGAGGTGTGGCACTGTATGTAATAGAGGGGTGAGAATGTATGGAGCTCACAGCTGAAAATGGCACAGTCGGGAGCCTCTGGGCAAGAATGAAGGGGCAACTAAATAATGCCAGTGTCATTATGAGAGTCTACTAGAGACCTCCAAAACAGGACAATGATGCTGACAAATTATTCTTTGAGGAACTAATGAACACTTCCAAATCAACTGCCTTTGCCCTTAAGGGGGACTTCAACTTTCCAGAAACATCACACAGCTGGTACAATCCTAACCGGAGGATTCCTAAAAAAACCTGGATAACAACTTTATGAAATAGGTTCTAAGGGAGCTGACTCGGAAGGATGCTCTCCTTGATCTGCTGCTTGTCAACAGAAAGGATCTCAGGAGCAAGGTGGAATTTGGCATCTGTCTTGGCCACAGCCACCATGAAGTGATCAAGTTTAAATCACTGTTAGCAGGAGGAAAAGTGCCAGCATAACCTCAATCCTGGAAAAGAGTAGAGCAGACTTCAGGATGCTCGGGGAATTAGTAAGGTCCCTTGGGAAGATGTTTTTGCAGGTGCTAGTGTCTGTCAGTGCTGGTCACTTTTGAAACATCACCTCCTAAGGGCACAGGAGCAGCAATTCCCAAATGTCAGAAGTCAAGCAGGTGAGGCAGAAGGCCAGCTTTGCTGAGCAGGGATCTTCTCTTGGAAATAAGGCAAAAAAAGGAAGGTGTATGCCCAGTGGAAGCAAGATCAAGGGATGTGGGCAGAATTCAGAGGTGCTGCTTGCTGCTGTGGGGACCAAACTTGTGTGGTCAAAGCTCAACAGGAGCTGCAGCAGCCAGAAAGGTGGGGTATAATAAAATGTTTTTCAAATACATTAGTTGCAATAGGCAGGATAGAAATATCATCAGCCTGTTACTGGATGAAGATGATCACCTCGCAAACAAGGGACAGAAATGAGGCAGAGGGGTTTAATGTTTTTCTTGCCGTTGTCTTTGACATGGATGATAGACCGAGGTGGTCTCGGTGTCCTGAGCTGGAGAACCATGACTGCTGGAATAATCAGCTGCCAGCCAACCCTGAAACTGTGGGGGTCCTGCTGCTCCAGCTGGATCCCTACAAAACTCTGGGACCTAATCCTCAAATATCTGCTGATGTCATCACAAAACTTCTCTCAATGACTTTTGAACAGTCTTGGGAATCGGGAGAGGTCCCAGATAACTTGAAGGTGGTGAGTATTGTCCCAGTTTTCAAGAAGGACTACCCTGGAAACTACAGGTCTCTCAGTCTCACTTCAGTGCCTGATAAATTTATGCGGAAGATCCTTTTGGGAAGTATTGAAAAATGCTTGACAGACAACACAGTCATTGGTTATAGCCTTCACAGCTTCATGAGAGGAAAGTCTTGCTTATCAAACCTGATTTCCTTTTATGACAAGGTAACACACCTTGTGAATCAAAGGAGGCAATTGATGTGCCTGAGAGTTGGTGTTGTGACCACTTCTCTGGGGTCCGCGGCCAGGAGCTGGAATATGATGATCCTTGTGGATCCCTTTGAACTTGGCATATTCTGTAATTTTTGTAAGGTGACTGTTGGACTTTACTGTTTCTATTTTTAGCAAATATAGACTTAATGATTGTAACTGGGATGCAACTGTTCAGCCATATTCTTTTATGCTTAATAAATCAAGATCTTTGCCATTGAGCACCCTCTCTAATTCTGTTTCTATGGTTATTTTACTCATTATGATTTTAAATATCCCTGAGAAGTAATAATTTTCTCATTCTTTGGTTTTTATTTTGGAGCTTTTTCATTTCTGCTTTTCTGGGTGTGTGGAAGATAGATGGGGCTGGCACAGGTAAGACAGTTTTCATCATTTTCTGTTTACTCCTCTCATCCTCTCATTTGCAAGTTAAGGTATGAAAACCTGTTCCAGAAGCCTGTGTGAGAAAAACTCGTGACCTGAGAATGGAATAGTTTGCTTCTAATCTGGCCTACTCGCTGGTGTAACAGGGTGACCTTTCCTTGTATTCTTTGTTAGCCACGGGTGACCTTGAGGCGAAATGAGAGCAAGTTTTGCTTTAGCAAAAGCTTTAAGAGTTGAGTTAGTTCTGGAGAGACCAAGATCTGCTGTAACCTGCAGTTCCAAGGAAGGGTGTATGTGCTGATAACCACAAAGAAGCAAAACACAAGGATTTCACATGCCTGTCCGTAAGCATTTACCTATTTTCTTCTCTTGGAAAACTGACCCTTTACTCTCCAAGAAAATCCTGTTCAAAAAATGACTGTGACCAAGATGCCAGGCTTTGGGGAAAGGAGTCTGGACCTAAGACTGTTGATTTAAGGAACTGTGGCATTGTCAACAAAACCTTGTGGAGAAGAAGTAAGATGAGCTGAATTTCCTGTCAACAAAATAATTTTTTTCTTTAATAGAAAGAACAAATCACGAAAAAATCAGTGTTTTCAAAATTATTATTATAATTTTTATTCTTTATTCCACCCCCCAAAAGTTATCATTGAGTTATTTGTTGTGTACTCCTAAGATGGGAATTATTTAGTTGATTTTTGAAGCTATTTTGCTATGAAAGGTTCTGTTTGTGGTTAATCATTGCGCTCTGGGGAGAAAAGAGAAGATAATTGTTCTTATTGCTACGCTTGTTGAAGAGTGTTCTGAGTGCTTCACTCATTCCTACCTTGTCTCTTGAGTTGCTTTTTTGTTTTCCAATCCACTCCACCCTTGCTTTAATGGTCTGGCAATCTAGAGTCCAGTCGTTGCAGTAGCAATTCTGTAACATCTGCCTTTCAAACATATTATTTATTAATTATTAATTTTTAATTAATTTCTATTAATTAAAAAAAACCAAACACAAACTCAAGATATTGCAGTAGGATTAATGTAATCTATCATTTGTAAGGTACAGCCTTTTCTTATGTCAGTGATGGACCATTTGTCTTAAGCCAAAAAGAGGTAAAGCACATCTGACTTTTATGTCAATTGCCTTACTCACAAGAGCTGCTTTGCTTTGTTGCTAGCATTGTTTAGATCATTTGTATCAGAGAGGAAAGAACTGAGAAACCAATGAATTGCAGCTGCTTTTAAAAAGGATCTGAAAATCAATAATAAATTATTGTTTTCTATAGCAGTTTAAGTTCCTTATGTGTCCCCCCTGACATGTGGATGCATCTATAAATTAATTTGGTTTTAGGCTGTAAAGAACCTAACTTTCTCTGGACTGCCTATCTGACATGCATTAGTGATATAAAAATAACACACCTTGGCAGGATAGCTTTTGAGGAGTGCCGAACACTGCAAGTTATTTTTATGGTTTAATGAGATATAGGCCTATACTTCCAGAGGGAGACACAGTGAGCAGAGCACTCTATAATTTACTGCAGTAAAGTGATCAGGATTCATGCTGTCTATAAAACATGAAAAACATTCTTCATTCCTTACCAATTAGATCATAGTTACAACTCTCTGCTCCTTTGAGCTTAAAAGAAAATTCTAACTGCTAGACATAAATGAATGCTGTGGTGAAATTAAAGCCTTCAACAGCCCAAACAGGCTTGAAAGAAATGCCTTCTGGATGTTATTAACATGCATATGTAAGTGCTATTTTTAAAATTTAACTGCAAGCCATAGCAAGCACAAATGTTTATAATAGCTATTTCAAAATTGAAGCATTAATTTGAAAAGCATTTTCATTGCTATTAATTTCTTCCTAATAATTTTATTTCAGATTTTACTATTGTTGATTTTTTTTTTGCATGTGATGACAGAAAATTTGAAGTCTCAAGATTTAATAATTTTCCGGCCTTGAAATCATTCTCCCAAAAAATATGTGATGTACAAATAAAAGTAAGACTCAATTCCTCAAATGTGTCTGATTTGCATAGTGAGCCATCCTATTTATTTCAGCAGGACATCAGAGTAGGGAAGGTAGATGCAGGTATTTACAGAGTCAGTGCTTAGGTCTTGTGCTTCAGTTTACAGATTAATCTTGTCACATCACAAAAATACCTGTGAGTTGTTCTGCAGTGTAGGAAGACCAAAGCAGCGTGGAGACACAGGAGGCAAGGAAAAGAGCAGATAGCAAAGGTTTTCTGTCCCAAGTTGCTGCTGTGGTTAATCTTCTCTGCTTCAGTACTCCACATTTTCAATTCTTTTGCAATTTGGTCACACTGACAAGCCACAAACACTGTTTGGTGCTTACAAGAAGTGTTGATTGTTAGAGACAAATGAATTTGGGGATGGCTGAGATGTGACCTTTCAAGACTTCGAAATATCCAAGTATGTCATTCTGATATGCCTGATAGAAGTGTTATTTAAATATCCACGGAAACGGACTTTCACATTCAGCTCAGGGGCTTTGGTCATAAACAAAACACTGGACTCGGAAGGGATTTCAAAGATATACCTCATCTTTTTGATGTTTGCAGCTAATTCTTTCCCTCAGCTCAGTCCTTAGGAAGGCGACTGGAGGTACTGCTAAGCTGTTCAGTGGGAATGTTGTGATATGTTTAGTGCTTTGATATTCTCCATAGGCCACTGCTTCCTGTGAACAAGGACCATGTGGCAAAACACACATGAATCCCCTCCTCTTTATTTAAAATTAAAAATCCATTCATCTCCGCATGTGCCTATCTTTGCATGTGATAAGTGGAAAGCAAGCTAAACAGTCCTATATTGCCAGGGAGGTGTTCATAACTAGGCAGAAAAATCATTGAGAATTAGGGTCTCATTTTTGCTACAAATTTGAAAAGGTGTTTGTGCTGTGCAGTGTCATCAGGATCATCTCCAATATTTTAGCTATGTAAACAGTATTTAAGTACAGGTAGTCATTTAGCTAATGTAATGAACTGGGGAACTGTTGATATAGATAATTAAAGGAGGTGAACTGTACATACTCTTTTTTTTTCTAATTTTGCTCCAGCTGAGTGAGACAGATATTTTTGCAGCCCATGGACAAGGATTACCATATCATAACATAGCCTTTTAAAGATCACTACTGTAGAAATGAGACTTATCCTCTTACTACTTTATTATCTTCTTTAGCAACAGAGTATTTGTAAAACTGTCTTTGGTTTCTCTCGTTAATATAAAGCATTTTTCCTGCCATGTAAGATTTCACTAAAAGTCTTCGGAAATAGATTTGTGTTTCTAGGTATGCATGCTGTGAGAAAATCCCTGTTAATTGGTTTTTCCTTAGTTTCATATTTATTGAGTAGGTTATTATCAAAAACAACCAACCAACCAAGCCAAACTAAAAACCAACAAAGACAAACCCAAAGTTTTTTAAAGTACTTGACACTTTCTGTTAATTAAATTTTAATCAGGTTTTTTAGGTTTTCTAGAGGATTGATTCAATGATATCTTCCTAAATTTTTGGTCTTTTTAAAAATACTTCATTGATTTTATTATATTTTTTAGGCTGTATACTCTCTATAATGTACACATATTCAGCAATGTTCTTGAGAATTTAAAAATGAAAGGATCCATTTCACCAGCTTTTCTTTTTTTCACAAAAGATAAACATAATAATGAGAACGTAATTAAATTGGATTAACTGATTTTGAATAACTAATACAGAACACTTTTTTATGAGAGTTTCAAAGCAATTTCAAGTGCAAGTTAATTGAACCGACTCACTCTCTTTGGGGTGAAGTTAATTAATATTATCCCCTTCTTCACAGGCCCCAGCTGTGAACAGTCCTGGGACTCTCCTGGACAGTAAAATCAAACCATAAAAAGCTGTGTGTTTTGTGACTAAAACGGAGTGATTCTTGCTTTGAAGACATGATCCTGCTGACCTTATTAAAAATACAATGCAAGGAGCTACCTTGGACCAGGTTAGCAAGTCCTTGGAAGACAAACTAAGCTAGCCAGGTATATAAAATTTCTGTTCACTATCAGTCTCCTCTAGGGCTCTGGTGAAATTTCCTGTGGATATCAAAGCCATCCCTCTTTGTCACATCAGCCCTGGCTACATGGTAGGACCTGTCACTGCAGGAACAACGGTGAGAAGAGCAGGACCACATGCTCCCACTTCAGGAGCTCAGTTCCACCCGTATCTCCAGTGATAGAATGTTTTTGCCAATGTGTTGACGTAAGAACAGGAACGGTCATAGAACGGGCACAAATTCCCTTCTGCAATAAATGAATGTTCCTGTAAGGATAAAAATGTCCAGTTCCCAAGAATTTCTACCTCTTCCCTTCCTGTGCACAAATATCAGACATATGAAGAGAGGAAGGAGAAGAGATGGAAACTGTTAGACGGGTAGCAGTACTATGAATGTAAATTAGATTTGCAACCTCTGTCAAGACTGACATAACAGAGAGGGTTAGGTAGAACGACAATAAGAGGGTTTTAGACAAGGAAATAATCTACTCATGGACTGAAGCAAAAATCTATACAAGGCCTATTGTCTTTCATTTAGTTTACTTCAATTTTTTTAAGGTGTAAGAGCTAAAGCTCTGTAATCTACAAAGCCACATAACATGGCTTGAACATCATGGCAGCTGCAACATTAGGATTGACTTCAGTCTGTGCAAAGGAAAGCTATCATGTCCCAACTCTTGGAGCAGAGGTGGGAAGGAGACCACTAACAGGTAATCGAGAGGTTTGTGACACTAGGGGTAATGACAACTGGAAATCAGAAGCAAGATGATTATAAGCTTTTTAAAGATCTGACGTGCTGCAGTGGTAGGTGCAATGTGGAGGAGTTTTGCCTGGCTCTTGACTTTTGTTTCATAAAAAACTCTAGAGTAAAAGAAAAGCTTTTGCTCACTTTGGCTCTGGGGATAGTTTCTTTGATCTCCCACTAACTCAAGCTACTTTCTACTTCAAAGCTGAGTTTTGCAACTCCAGGGCATTTTAATAAAGTGTCCTCAAAAACCCTTTGCCTGTTGGCTGTGGTGGTGGGTTCTCAAATCATCAGATTATTCAGTGCAATAGTCACCAAGGAAGTTATGCAAAAATGGAAAGGGAGCAATCTAAAGAGTTACTCCTGAAAATGTATGCGGGCAGTTGTAAAGAGTCATGCAGTGGTTAAGGTTGGAAAAGATTTCTCAGATCATCAAATCCAACAATTGACTAGCACCACCACCATGTTCACTATTTAACCATGTCCTCAAGGGTCGTATCCACACATTTCATAATACTCTCCAGGGATGGTGGCTCCACCACTTCCCTAGGCAGCCTCTTCCAATGCTTGATAACCATTTCCATGAAGAAATTCCCACTATCTTCTGTGTTAGAACCATTTTTCCTATCTGCAAAAGGTACTTCCCATTAGGTAGTCAGTAGACCAGATGTTGCATAGATCTTCTCATGGTCAAAGAACTCTAAATTTTTCTAAAGACAACAGCCTCGGAGACATTTGTTGATCTGATGGATCTACCTGTTCCTTTCAGAGTTATTCCTTGCTAATGGAAGGATGGAAGAAAACAATATCTGTGCTCCTTATCCTTCAACAAGTCATCCCAAGGCTCTGAAATCCATTTTTTGATTGCCTTTGGAGTTCTCTTTATCTTGTCACTGCCTACTTGAACAACTTGAACAGATAATAGTCAGAGGGCCTTAGGAGAGCTTTCTAGTAATGTCCCTTACCCAGAGACTTCCCTGGGGGTTGTGTCTGATCTGACAAATCTGATATTGGGTCCTCCATTCCCTTACAAGGGAGTCACATATGACAACTACTTTTCCCTGCCCCTTAACAGAGGAGGTTGTGATTGATATAAGGGGTAGATTGTGTTGCCCTAGGTGACCTCTCTATCCCAGAAGGACCTTCATCGCCTTCATCAGTTGACTGTCCTTCTAGTTCCAATGTCTCATAGCTGTCATAAAATGTTCCAATCCTAATCATCATTGTCAAGTGTTCAGGACGTGAAGCCTTCCTCCTAATATGGGCAGTGACCAGCTTCTAGCCTTCGTATTCAGCAGATCCTTGGATACCTACTTGACAGGGTTCTGAGTCCTCCTGCATCTTCACTACAATGGGATTTTTGAGACTGCAGCGTCTCTAAGAGTAACCTCTCAATCCCTTGCTCGTTTCCTTGAAAATAGCCTATTCATAGCCTAATCAGTTCCTCCTTGTTTTACATTAACTCTCTTGGGAAAGGAAAAACAAACCAAAGTTGCCTGAAACAGAGCAGGTCTCACTTGTGAGGACAGGGAGGTGGTGCAAAGAGTATTTTTGAAGTCCTAATTTGAAGTAAATGTATGGTCAGGCAAGGTTAAAATATAATGATCATGAGATAATCCAAACACTGAACAAAGCAGTAAACGGACTATTAGTTTCCTTTTAAAGGACACTGTGGATACAGAGTAACAAAGTACAGTGCAGCGAGAATTTTGAAACTGATGTAAAACAAGGGCTTTCATGTTTCAGAACTTAGCAAGATCAAATTAAATTTCTACTGACTGCTACTGTAACTGAGCTGCATAGTTAGATCAGAGAGCTGGCCTGCGATGGCTTTTACGTGCCACACAAATAGTGCTTTTTCTGTTTTAAGAAGACCCTGTGGATTTGGAGAAAGTCCAGTCTGTCTCTTCAGTCAGCTATGAGCCCAATCCTATCTGTAGGTGAAAGACTGCTGAACCTGATACATTTATATTTACAAGAAATGAGGTGTGTGTAGACATTCAGTCTTCTTTTCATCCTGAAGTGGCACTCCAGGGTCTCTGATGTGATGTCTAGTGTGTAAGTGAATACGTGTCTTATCTTGTCAGAATTCTACATATTTTAAATCACAGCATTCTTTGCTAGCAATGTAGTCTGGCATAAAGTCTGCGTTGCTGTTAGAGCTGAAAGACTGCTGCCATGTGGCTCAATGTGAAGACTTTGGTTCCTCTTTTTTCACTCTATTTATTGATATGTGTCTTCAAGGCAGTGTGGTGTGGCGACCTTGAGCTTGATGAAAAAATGACTGGAATAAATTATTTACAATAAAGTTACCAAAGACTACCCTTTTCATCTCACTTTAAATTTGATTTTGTTCCTTTCTGTTTGTTCTGCTGCTCATCTCTCTCTTTCCACCCTTTCCTATTCATTTCTGCTCGGTCACTTTTCTGTCTTTTTCATTTGTTCTTTTTCTATTGCTGATATTCTCTTTCCTGTGCCTTCTTCTTCCCTGCAGTGTTTCCTATGTACTTCCCTTATCTTTCATATTCAAATGTCTTGCTTAATCTACTCTCTTATTTTTTCATCCACATATCCCACCCTTTGAGCTTTGTTTTCTATAT
>JAWMRA010000090.1:16855991-16869816 GCA_035584735.1 Pseudotriccus pelzelni | reverse complement strand
TGTGTGCTTGCTTCTAGCTTGGCAAAATAAGGTAAAAGTCCTTTCTTAAATAAAAAAATTTAAATTACCTCACACTGGCAGTAGGCTAAGAGCCAACACACAGCTTATTACACTAGCACAGCTGATATTCATCATACTCTTGCAAACTGATCATGTAACTGATCCCTTCCATAATGTCTTACACTGATAATGGGATTTGATGTAAGCATTATCCAGGATATCCTGGTAAAAACACCTAAAACCTGAAGGGAGTTCATGGTAGAAAGGGCACCTTCATTAACAATAATTCTCCACAGGTATAGAAGTAAAGTAGTTGCTGAAAGAGGGAAATAAAACAGATTGCATTAGCAGAGACAACTCCGCTGTAGCTTCACTTCCAAAGTACATTGTTTGCTGTCAGAAGAGTTCTTCAGGCTACACAACCTCAGGTTTATATAGCTATCCTTACAGCTTCCTAAAAAAGGGGAGCATAGCCCACTACTTCCTAGCAGCAAGTTTATGAGGGCTCTCAAAATTATCAAATTTTTTTGTCACTTTTATCATTCATTCTGTCTAAACTGATCTGAGATAGCGCAGATTTTAACATGAAGAAGTATCCTCATTTCAAAACAGCGAGGTTTAGATGTAAGCGTATTGACTCAAGCTTTTGTAGTTACCAGCAGCCATTGAATTTTGGTTGGTATTTCTCCGTCTTGACTGTCTTTCTCCTCCCTTTGGTGGAGATCAGGAGTGATGCTCCTGAGCATTCTCACTGACATCCACCATTATCAATGTTTTTAATCAGTGTTGCTCTGCTGGCATCATGTGTGGAACACAGCAGAGTGCTCAGTCAGCAAAACACAGAGATGGGAGGAAAATGAGGAAGCAAGAGAGAGAGAGGCAGCAAAGAGGCTGGAAACAAATTTAAGAGTCCAACTTGAAAAAGCAGAAAAAGCAATCTTCAGGTATTTGTTGCAATTCAACAGGAATGTGGTCAGATTGTGCACTTAATTTCATGCCTTCTGTCCTGGTGAGCATTTAATTGTTTTTGTTTTATTGGCATCAGGGTCTGCACCACGTGTCTGAAATTCATATGCTCACCTAGTCAGTGGAAGTATAGTCTGAACACAGCTGGTGGTGCAGAGGGTGAGGAACAAAGGCAGCCTTTTAGGGAAAACTGCTTGAAATTTGATGATGTCTTTTGCATTGGAGATTAATTTATGACCACTATGCAATCTTTAGACTATCCTAACAAATAAAATAATCACAAGTTTCAAATAATAAAATTAGCTTGGAAATGCTGTGTTTTACCAAGAAAAATTGTACCAGGAAAAAGTGTAGCTCAGAAACTGGGCTAATCAGAGGGGACTACATTGAGGGAGAGGGCAAGTGAGAAGAAGCACAAGAAAAAGTCACATATAAATGAGGAATTAGAAAGTATAAAATATTTATGACAAACCTTAGTCTTAGATTTATGTAAAAAAAACAACGCTTCAGGTACCCTTTATAAAACTGGAAGAATACGAGTGCCTAAATGGTCACTCTGCATGGACTGTTAAGAGAGTCTGTGGTGTCTTGTTAAATGTACAATCCTACCCATCTTACCAGGCCACAAAACATGCTTTCTCTCTGATCTGCAGCTCAAATTTTTACCTTGAGTTTTCTGCTAGCCATCTGCTAGTCAGTGAAAACTAGCATTGAAAAAGTCCATTTGACATGAAGCTTCATGTAAACTAAACTTTTTTTTAGTCCTGCCCAGATCACAGGTGGCATATTGATATCCTATTTCTATTGTCAGACACTGAATTTTTGGTGTTGGCCATTAATTAGTGTCCCTTGCTTAAATTCAATACTTATAGCCTTCCTTTTATTTTTTTCCCCAAAAAGTGATGTTTATTCATTTATTTATATATTTATTTTAATAATCAGTGATTGATTTTGTAAACTAATGCTAGATTACTGCCATGACTTTAGCTCAGCAGCAAATGGGAAAAAGAGCCTCTGTATTGATGCTGTGTGCCAAGTAGATTATGCTTCTTTAAAAAGATACTTTGTCTTGCTCTTGCATGTGGAAGAATGATCCTAAGTTATTTCATTATATATCAAAGACTTTCTTCTGTCTTTAGATCTTTATCATATACTTTTATGAGACACTTTTAGAAGGTTCTTACTCTATGGAAGGTACGAAGATGGTTCCCTTTGAAGAAAATCTAAATCCACAACTGAAAGAGTAGGTGCTTTTGAAATTCTGTAAGAAGAGCTTTTATACTGATACAGAGGACAGAAGAATCTGATCTGCTCAGAAGCAATTATCATATAACAGTTTAAACAACATCATTTACAGAAGAACACATTTTTAAAATAGGTATCTGATTTACAGTTATAAGGCTATAAAACTCTTCGTCATGACTAAGCTCTTACTTCTCAGAGTTAGAGACCATGTCTGTAGTAGTCACAGAAACGACTACTTGAATAAAAGATGTGTCACTTAGGAAAATGAACCTATCACAACATGCATGGCATACTTGCATATGCACTGGGGAAAGAAGGACTCAAATTCAAGTGTGGAAACTAAATTCCTCCAGGGATTACTGACACATACTCACCAGTGTATGTGTCATCACATCAGAGGTTCAAACCCTCCCCAAAAAACAAAAAAAAAACCCCAAAGAAATCTAAACAAAACAAAGAAATCCAAGACGCCAGCCTGCTGTTTAGGAGAAGTGCAACATCTGTGTGGACAATATAAAGAAAATTTTACCCTCTAGATCCTTTGAACTTTTAGTTTTTCTGGTACATGGTGTTTTGTGGATTTTTTGAGGACTTCAGTTTGAGGAATGTATCTTCAATGATTTGTAGGTTACTGATCTGCAGGTGTTGGGTATGAAAATACAGCTTTAGCAGGAATATAACTCAAAGACAACTCCCTCAGAGATACTGTAGGAAGATAATTTGTTTGTATGAGCTTTTATTTTCTTTAAGCAGTATTTAGCATTAGCTTAAACTAAACTGAAGTCTGTGAGAGAAATATGCCTACACAAAGATTTTTAGAGATTTCAATATGTAGACTTAAAAATCTCAGGTAGTGAAAACTCTGGTAGCTCTAGAAGAGTCCTGGATCAGAGACACAGTCATTAGACAAAAAGGCTGTTGGCTCAGATGGAGATGAAGGGAAATATCAACACAGATATGAAATACATCAACACCTGAAAAAAATTTACCTACTTCAAAAGATGGCTACTAGAAGGAAGAACAAATTTCCTTACTTTTGAAGTAAAATGCAAAGATTTTGCTAGTGTCATTGAAACTGAAATTTATATTTAAATGTTTGTCCCAGCAAAGCTATTAAACATTTGTTTCACTTCAAATCCGTGAATAATTGCTCTTACTTTTATGGGCCAGGGCTAAAGATTGATCATGTTGAATTCACTATATATGCAACAGATATTACAGCATTATTTCCACAATTGCACATACTGAAAATGATGAAATAGTTTTTCCTTACTCTGCTGATTTTTTCCTTCTGCAGTGCTGCTGCTATACTTCTGCTTTTCTTTCACCTCCATTATATACAGTCTTGTTTTTTTTGCTGCTTATCTTCTGACAAGTATGTTTTAAGAGTGCCACACAATCACTGTTGGTTTTGTTTGAACTGATGTCAGTATCTGTCTGGAAGCTTTACTCTGAAATGCGACATAAATGTATTTTGATTCCACCATATTTGTATCTCAAACCATTAGTAACTGATGTTTCATTTTTGTCTTCTGGCATTAGAAAAAAGCAACTCAGAAAATAAAACTTCTCAAACCCTAAATGAAGAAAAATTTTTTGGGGGTATGAATGACATTTTTATAAATATTAACAAATACTTCTCTTGTAAATAAAAATTATTGCAAAAAATTCAGTTTTATCCATAGTCCTCGTTCATCGTATTTTATGAAATGTCATTTTTATACATAATATACTTTAATTCAGTTTGGGGACCTTACCATCTGTTCTATGGGAAAAACACTTTAATTTTTCTTAATTATTCCTGTGATTCAGGAGTTATGACCTTTCTCAGGGACAAAAATAAATGCCACTTCTTCTGAGAACAAAATGTGTGCAGTGGGAATACAGAACCTACACAGTGGGATTAAAGCAACCAACGTCCTGAAATAAGTAGATCAGCAGAAGCACCAGGAAGCAAGTACACTGTGTTCAATATGACAGTTGGAGTGGCTTAGTTGGATATGTAGTGAGTAAACAGCCCAGTAATTAAGCAGGAATGCCACAAACAGTTTAGGTAGAAATAACATCACAGCAATTCTCTGGGACATGATAATAAAACTAAAAAGTCACAAGAACAGTGGTGTATGTTTTTTTTGGGGTTGTGTACTGAGAACTATCTGCAGGTTGTTGCAGAGAGCTGGCACCCTTTTTGAGGAGCAGCTTTGTCATGGCAGGACAAAGTGCAGAGGCAAAACAGAGTGTCTATGTTAAATATATTTTATTTCGGAGACACAGCTATAGGAGGTGGAAGAGGTACCCAGGGCACACAACAGGTCGAAGCAAGGGAGTGTGGATGGGTTTGGCTGCTGCAATGAAATGTGTTATTTTCTTCCTGTTCAGAAGAATCAGGACATTTTGTGTAGTAAATGAATTTCAGTCCCTTAATCAGTTTTTCATTTAGTTGAAATGGGTTATTCTAGTTACATGTTTCTAATACTGAAACTGGAAGGATACTGCCTGACTGAGAGAGCACCTGTTCTGTGAAGGCGGTACAGCTCTGGTCCTGGAGCATTCTAGGCACAATTCCCTCCAAACTAGGATCTGAAAAGACAGCAGTAATATAGAGGTGTTTAGGACATTGCTTTCTTTCCTTTCCAGAGATGTACCCTCTGACTTGATTGTAGTGAAGCAAGTCTAAACAAATTCCTCCCATCCTCAGGGCATTGTTGGAGAGCTGGGAGGAAAAATGAGCTCTTCACCCCACATCACTCTTCCCGGGCCCTGGAATAACTTTGCTGTAGTGAGCAAAGAGAGCAAGAACTGAGCAGAGCTGAGGGCAAGCTTATGCTTTGCCAGGGACTGGTCTTTGGGGAGAGGCTTGTGCCACTCTCTAGGAATGTTCTCTTTCTGATGTCTGTCACAGCAGCTGTTAAGATTTCCTTCTCTATTCTCTTTTCCAAGTTAACACCTCTCATCTGGCATGGTACCTCCTTTCTGGTCCTTTCTAGCTTCAGGTTGGATGTTTCTGTTTCCCAGCATAAGCATTCCTGGGTGGGAGGGAGAGAGACAGGAAGGGCTCAGTGGGGGCAATAGCTTCCCCTTGCAGGCTGCACAGGTGTGGCTGCATTGAAACTTGCCACATGCCATTCAACCCATAGTCCAGCCACCAGGGAAATCTGTTCCTATGGTCAGAACCTCTGAAAACCTCAGACCTTGGATTCATGTGATTTGGTTCTCAGTGTCATCTTTCACTTGTCTGAGAAATGTGCTTCTAACTTGTAGATAAAAGCTTGGAAAAACGAATTTTAAAGGATCCAGTACCATAAATGTATAGAATTTTTTAACTTGAAAAAGACCCTTAAGACCATCAAGCCCTGCCATTAATCTAACACTTCCAAGTCCACTACTAAGTACCTAAACACCACATCTACATGTCTTTTAAATACCTCTAGTTATGATGCCTCAACCACTTCGCTGGGCAGCCTGTTCCAGTTCCTGATCAGCCTTTTGGGGAAGAAATTTTTTCCAATATCTAATCTAAACCTCCCTTGAAGAAACTTCTGGCCATTTCTTCTCATGCTGTCACATGTTACCTGGGAGAAGAGACTCACCCCCTACCTCATATAAGCTCCTTTCAGGTAGCTGTAGAGGGCAATATGGTTTCCCCTGAGCCAGCTTTTCTCCAGACTAAACAACCCCAAGTTCCCAATGCCACAACCCCAACACCAATTACGCTCCACATCAGACTTGTGGTCCAGACTCTTCACCAGTTTTGCTGCCCTTCTGTGAACACCGTCCAGCACCTCATTGTCTTCCTTGTAGTAAGTGGCCCAAAACTGAACACAGTATCTCAGGTGACACCATCACCAGTACAGGGAGATGGTCACCTACCTACTTCTGCTGGCCAGAAGACTGCTGATACGAGCCAGGACACTTCTGGCCTTCTTGGCCACTTTGGCACACTGTCAGAAATTAAATAACCAGATTTTGTAGTTTTTAAAGACATCAAGATTTGTAAAAACACATGACACTTCTCATATCTCAATTTCTGAATCTTTAATATTTTTCAATATTGCTCTTTCCAAGCAACCCCATCCTTGCTTATTTGTATTCATGTCTGACACTGTGTTATGTACCTTAACCACAGCAAAGGACCTAAGTTTGATGTGGCTCATTTGTTAGAGCTTTTTCGCTTCATTAGTTCCCTGTTCACAGTGTTATATTGTCTCTTCCTCTGTTGTTACACTACTTAATGGTCTGTTTTCAAGGCACTTTTCAAATGCCTTAAGAAAAGCTAAGTTACTGCTAGCAACTCTTTTAAACCACAAACAACAGATCTCAAAAGGACTCTGACATGATTTCTCTTCTAAACTCTCCTCATTTGACCTTGAAGAATTAGTCTTACCCTGGTCTTGTACTATTTTATCCTTAAATAGGCTCTCAGTCCATTTTCTTTAGAATATAGAGATTTAGCTTATGAATTTATGGTTTCTATGACACCCCTTTTTCCAGTTTCCAAAGGAAGTCCCTGATTAATAATTATTCAATTTCTGTGAGTACTTGCTGTTTCTATGGATGCAGCACATACTTTATCTTTGCCAGTGTTGCTACTGCGTAATGCTGTTCTTTTCCGAAATACCAAATGATCAGATTCTCAAATTTGTCAGTAATTTTCCTCCCTATAATTTAAATGTTTTTAGGACAAGATTTCCTCTTTTGTTCTGTGCTTTGTGGTTAGGGATTTCCTTATCTTTCAAGGTAAAAATTGGGTTACGGGCAGTAACAAATTTATTTTTAATTTTAATATTAATTTCTGCTTTAACAAACGTTTCTATCTGTCATTGTTAACACCATTAAACCCTTATTTTTTTCAAATGCATTTTACTTTGATATTAATCCCTTTCTACTTAATTTCCACTTTTTCATTACTTTAGCATAATTTCCATGTCCACATGTTTCCATGACCAGTTTTTAATTCTAGTATTATAATTAGTGAAAAAAAAATAAGAATAAATGATTATTGGAGTTTAGGCCAAGTTCACAGAACAGTATTTAAACAATCTTTTTCATGTGGGTATGTTTTAAATTATCTTACTTATGTTTTAACTTATCTTACTTATTTACTGATTTCAGGTCACTCAGGGGAAAGACTTCCCCCTGCCCACAAATTGTTGCCTAAACATTATCCAGTCTGGTTTGCAGATTTTTCACACATTTTGTATTGGACATATATTGTGACTCTTTACCAATGTTTCTTACCAGTTTGCCTAAAAGGAAGATTAGAGAAATTTTCTAAAGTGTTGAAATGTCAGTTTGTATGTTAAGATCCCAAAAATTAAGACTGCACCCTAAATAATTTAATATGTCATTCAACTTTATTACAGCTACAACAGAGGTAGATTAATTTGAAATGGTTTTTTGAAAATAAGACAAAAGCCCAGCATTCTTGACATTCTTCTGCAGTACCTTTTTCTTGCCCAGGATATATAATTTGAACTCTGTGATCTGCTGCCCTTTAATCCTCCATTCATTTTCTTAAGTAGTCTTTTTTCCTCATCACTGTGGTCTCAGAACGAAAGGCCTCAAAAGATTATTTTACTTTTGACTTAGAAAACATGTTAGTTTCTATTTAGAAAGGGGGGAAAATGCATAAAAGTTACTTTTAATGTTTGTGTCACTTTAGAAAATCAAAACATGAACTTCATTTTTATAATTTTCCTCTTTAATGACAGTTTCAAACCAAGCTTTTTCAATGTAGTTTAAATATAGAATTCATGTTAAGTATCACTGTTATGATAGTTACCAGAGATGTTTGAACAACTTTGAAGACTTAACCTCCCCTAGGCTTAAAGACTTACAGCTCAAAACTGGAGTGCATATAGTTAAAACATGATTTGGTCATGACAGTAAGTATATTTTCAGACTGTTATGCCAACGGTGCAAGTATCTGGAAGATTTCTGAAAGAGGCCTCTGTTGGACAATGAAACATCAAAATATTTAAATGTCTCAAGTGAGATGAGGTTAAAAAAATCAAAACAAAATACTGAGATCTTTCACGACAATTATCATGCTTTACTACAGCAGATTTGGTGGTTGATGCAATTCGGGGGCACACAGGAAATTCAAAGAGTGAACTAATTTTTGGTGGGACTTGCGTAGAGCTATACCTTTCCTTGTGCTACTGCCTTTGAAAGGGGAAGTACATGCTCCTTGACATGTAGTCATCACGAGGAGACTCTGATGGAAATAGTGTTCCCTCTAAGCATGAATAAAATACACAGCATCTGATCGTCAGCAAGTCTTTATTTTCTAACAATCACTGTGGTAATCTTATTGTTATTATTGTTATTATTACTACTATTGTTATGCTTTTTAAGACACACTGAGATAGTGACAGTCATGCTAAGTTTGGGAGATGAAACAAATGTCAGGTAAAAAAAGGAAGAGCTACAATGTGGGCTGGGAAAACTGAAATAATAAATCGGTGCAGAAGGAAATTTTCATTTTAAAAATAAGCTGTGAAAAACTTGAAATAAATGGCAGGACTGTGATAATTCCACACATTATCTCTGAACCTTTGTTATATAGTTGCTGCACACTTGTTACCTAGCACAGTGTATAATTAGAAAGCTACGTCTTCTGCAGAAAAGAAGACTTACTGTGATTTTAGAAATATCCATTTTCAATCTAATTTAATTTACTGGTATCCACTTTGTTCCAACTATCTGGTCTGGAGATGAATTGCCTGTTGGCCCCATTGTCAGACTGACAGCATGAAAAGGGAAGCATGTGGTTGTAATAATAATGTGGTACATGTGTAGAAGGTCAGAGAAGCAACAGATTAACATTCCAGCAGATGATTTCCCTAGGGACAACTCTTGAAAGTATGAAAGGCCAAAGTTCATGACGCTGATAATGTCTCTAATGTTGTTGGCAAAATAGTTGCTTGAATTTCTCAGTTGTAGGAGTAATGTTTTTTCTCTATTTTTTCAATTAGGTAGTGAAACCTGCTGTGAACCCTGAAAAATTAGTTCCATAAATATTAGTCTAATTATATAGGTAGTAATGGTGTTTAAATCAACCAATTGTCCAGTCTCCATTATGTCATGTATTAAAATTAAGGAAACTATAACTAGTGATGTAACTGAAGAAGTTTTCTTTATGATCTTAAATTTTGGCATGGAAGTTCAAGAAATGTTTTTTATTGCAGGCAGTGTACAATGGCTGCTATGCTTCATTTCCATCACAGGAAGTGTAAAAAATGGTGGTCTCTGTGAATAAACAAGGAGCTTCTAGCCAAACTCAAACATAAAAAAAACCCCAAACAAACAAAAAAACCCCACAAAAACAAAACAAAACAAAACAAACAAAAAATCACAACAAAAATTGTAAAAATTGTGTAAGCAAGGATGAGTAACATGGGAGGCCTATTGAAACACTCTCTGTGCATCCTGGGATGGAGATAGGAAAGTTCAAGCTCTAAAAGAATTGAACCTGGCCAAGGTCCTCAAAGACAACGAGTGCTTTTGTAAGTACATAGGTGGCAAAAGGAAGACTAGGGAATTTGTGGGCCCACTGCTCAGTGAGGGAGTGAACTTGATTACACAGGACATGGAAAAAGCTGAGGTACTGAATAGCTTCTTTGCCTCAGCCTCTACCAGAAAGACTGACCTTTAGGAATTTCGGGTCCCATGCAGCAAGGAAGAAGTACTCTTGGTGGAAGAGAATCAGGTCAGAGACTATTTCAACAAGCCAGACTTATGTAAATCCTTGGATCCTGTTGGGATTTACTCATGATCACTGAGGGAGCTGGCAGATGTCACTGAGAGACCACTCCCAATAATCTTTGTTCGATCCCATCAACTGGGAGAAATATCCAAAGACTGCGGGAAAGCAAATGTCATAATGCAGTATCCATCTTAAAGAAGGGTAAGAAGGATGACTCAGAGAATTACAGACAGATCAGCCTCACCTTCATCTCTGGGAAGGCAGTGGAGCTGCTAATCCTAGAAACCATTTCCAGGCACATGAAGAACAAGAAAATCATCAGGAGTAGTCAGCATGGCTTCAGCAAGGGGAAGGCCCACAAGGATGACAAGAGGCTGAAGTATCTCCCACCTATGAGGAAAGGCTGAAAGTGTTGGAACTGGAGAAAAGAAAGCACATGGAGACGCCGTCAGTATGCACCAGGGTATGAAAGGAGGGTGTAAAGAGGACAGAGCCAGACTCTTTTCAGTGGTGCTCAGTGACAGGACAAGGCTAAGTGTACAAACTGAAACATAGGATACTTCCTCTGAACATTACAAAACACTTTTTGTCTTGTGAGCATTGGCACATATTCCCACGGAGGTTATGGAATCTTCATCCTCTGAGATACCTAAAAGTCACTTAGACATGTTCCAATGCAACCAGCTCTGTGATAAGTAAGAGGTTTGGACCAGATGACCTCCAGAGGACCATGCCAACTTCAACCATTTTGTGATTCTGTGACTATGATTCTATTATTCTGTAAATGACATTATTTGAGCAAAAATGCTTTAAAAAAGTACTCCAGTGTCAAAAGTCACAGAAAAAAAAATCCCCAACAAAACAGATTTTGGGGCTTCAAATCATGTGGGCCTTTTTGGTAAGTAAACAGACATTTGCTGTATCTGCCAGCCTTGCCAAGCCCAAGACTAGAAACTGCTAATGGACTCTTTTAATTAGCTTAGGGTACCAGGATGAAAGAGGGCCCTTTTCATGCTCACAGCTGTTTTCACCATGTGTAGTATTTCCTTCCTCCACTGATGGGAAGTGTGCCTAACCAACATTTCATTATACTGAAACAGAAAAACTGATTCTTGATTCATTTCAATATATGACATATGGGCTGGAGAGAGCAGCACTCGTGTGCTCAAATAGCCTAAAGCAAGTAGTTTAATAGATTCCATGACTACTTGATGAGCCTGAACAGAAAAGAGGGGCCAGGGGGACTCGGGCAAGAAGCAGCAGGAAGAAAATTAAGCAGGGTCAGACAATGAACCAAATGTTTTCTCCTGTTTCTTAAAATATTAGTATGTCTGCTCTGCTGAATGTACTGTTTCTTTTTAAAGCTCCTGGAAATACTCTTACAAAAAATTCAAAACACAGCCACAAATCATTTATAGGAGACAAAAAACAATAAGTAGTGTCAGCACAGAGGGATATATTTTACTTGGTTGTGCCAGAAGGAATTATAGCGGGCTGTGATGAGTGGAATATAAAGCAGCATAAGTTACCTGTTGACAACAGTTTGAAATTATAAAATGTAAACCTAATATATTTCCCTCACAGTATCAAACATCTGGGATTTTTTTATACCTAGTAGCAGAATACCCTGTTATTTTTCAGAGCCCCATAATTCTGTAAGCATGTTTAAGTACATGTTGTTATTTATTTTGTTTGGCTTTTTTGTTTCAAGTATTAGACTGTGATGCACTGAGATGCGAATGTAACAAGAGTGAGCAGCATTTTGTTAAAAGCTATTATCATAGATGATTTTCTGGTCTTAGCTTCAGTTTTGCTCATTTAGGGGATTGTATTTAATATACTAAAATAGCTAGCATTAGTACTATCCTCTTATGAATCATCACTGGGCTCAAAAATGCTGCAGGAATCTTATTTTTTCATGCTATTTAAAAATATAAAAATAAGGCTTTATGAAGAACTTACGGCAGCAAAGATCAAATAAGAGCTTTTCGAGTGACAGATGGTAATAAGCAAGTCAGGCAGTTAGATGATGGTTTATGTGCGAGACATTATAGGTGTTGTAACTATTGACCCATGTTAATGTGGTTACTCTGGCAAATAAAAGGCAGGAAACAAAGCTACCTTGAATGACTTATCCCAGCTGCTGATTAGTAGAATATCTGTCAGTCAGCAGCAGGATCTGGTCAGTCGCCAGATCTTAAACCTTCACTGCTCTGTCTTTTCCCTCTCGGTCCCTTTTTTACATGCTTTGCCATTCCTATTGCTGTTCTGTCAATATGCCTCTTTATTATCACTTTGATGTTTCTGGTAGGGAATCTGATCCTGACAAGCAGAGCTACTGGGGTCAAAAGGAAGCAGAGGTGGTAGGAAAGGTATTTATCTCCTTTTGCAAGAGATTAATGAGTCTTTTGTCTTCACGGCACTCTAAAGGTCTTGTACAGAATAGTGACAAAATAAAATGAGTTGCGGTAATGGGAAAGGCAGCAGGGGTAGTTGCTAGGTTTGCCACCCATATGAACTGAACCCCTCACCCGTAATTGTAACACTAAGTGACAACTAATAAACTGTAATCTGAAACCTGTGATTCAAGTGCAGGCAAATGTGTGAGAATGGTAAATACATTTGAAAAGTCCAACCTTGGTTTGTTAAAGACTTTTCTTACCAAATATTTCAAAATGAGTACATTTTTTCACCTTTTGTAGTAATTGCACTGAGATATGCAGTTAAGATGCAGCCATTACTATCATTCTATTTCCTTCTGCTATGCTGTTTCATGGTGAATAAAGTTGGCATGGCTTTTGGGTCATTTCCAGTTATGGGAAGTATGCCTGTGCTGGAGAAAAGGGCTGTTAGTAAGTGAACCAGCAGGATTACAGCATTTCTTTGGTAATTATGATGGGCTGATTATGATACTTTCTGGCTACATGTCTCTAGTTATTCTCAAAACCAGATTATAGGATGTCAATTACAAACTTTTCAGAACAGAAAGTGAATGTTGACGGTCTGTCAAAGCTGGGCTTTTGAATTTTGCCTCCTGTGTAGAGTCAGGGAGTTGTGGAGTGGACGATGGTGTAGTTAAGGCGGATGGCATTGCAAAGCATATGTTTTAAATAGCCCAGTCAAAGGGTATTGAGCAGATTCAACACTTGTGCTGCCTCAGGGGTGCCTGGGCTGTTAATGGAAGATGTGTGTTCATTAACCAAACAAGTTCAAGGTGGTCATAATACAGGACTGCAGTACCTGCTTGGTCCTGTGGCATAGCTTATGAAACCACGTAACATGTCCAGGTGCAAGTTTATGATTTCATATTTCAGCCCTTTAGATTCCTTCAAAACTGAAAAAACAGAGTGGATTTCCTCTATGTTATTTTCCCTTATTTGCCTAATATGCTCAGGTATGTTTGGGAACAATAAGTGAGCTGAGAAATACCCACATTGAACTCAGCACTTCCACTCCACTTGAGAAAGCTACAGCCAAAAAGAGAGGAGGAAGATACATGGATATCAAAACTAGTAAAGTATTGAGGAAATAAAATTAGGTCAAAGGAACAAGGACACAATGTCTTCTGCATCCCTTGAGAAGGAAGAAAGACAGGCAGGTGCATAGAAAATAAAAGCAATTGCTCCTAATGGGAGATTGTGCACAAGTCTGTTCAGCATGTTGGAGCTGTTAAGTGACTGCTACCCAGTCTCCATTGCAGCATAACACACAATCCACTCACATATGCTGCAACAGAAGGTGTGTACTCTGGCCTCCAATCGGGAGGCCTGGAGACACAAGATCTTTAACGCTGCTGCTTCTTTTGAGAACACGCGCAGGATCACTCTCAAGGAGAAGAGACAGTGCAGAAAGAATCGCGTCTTGTCGATATCACCTGGGGAGTCTTTCTGCTGTGCCTTTTGCGAC
>JAWMRA010000090.1:16832399-16855698 GCA_035584735.1 Pseudotriccus pelzelni | reverse complement strand
TGCGACTGGACTTGTCTGTCCCGCATTGGCCTTTTTAGCCATCAGCGCTCTTGTAGCAAGCCTGGGTAGAGCCCTTCCCAAATCTTCGTTCGCGAAGCCTAGCCATGATGATGATGATCATGATGATCTGGCATATGAGTGCCCTCATCTTTCTGTTCTTCCTCTTCTTTCTGTACTAATCTTGCTAGTGTTGTGTATGCTTTGGGATATCCCTGTGTTAAAGTCCTGTTGTTTGCCCAGTTGTTTATCCCTGCTGCTTAGTCTCACTGATGGAGCACATGTTCTTCTTAAATCAAATTGCTCAAAAGGGAAGTTGTCTTATGCCATCTTGTAGTGTCACTGAAAGTTACAGAGAAGATCAAGTATAAAGGATGTATCTCAAAACACAGGTTTATCTTCACTGACTACATCAGACCTGCTGTTAGTCTTCTCTGGACATTGTGCGCAAGACTCAGTTACCTCTGAGCCAGACAACTTGGATGTTTATTTTTCCTAAACTCGTTCACCTATGCCAAGGTTACCTGTTCTTCTTGCCCTCAATTTCCTATTAGCTGTAGTCCTATCCATACATTACTTGTAGATCAAACATCTGCTTTCCTAATATTCCTTACTGCTGAGTTCAGTTAGGGCTGACTTTCTTTGCCTACTTACAATATTGTCAGTGACCATGTGCTAGCTGGCAATAAGCATTTAAGAGATGACATAGGCTAAAGATAGATTCAAACTGAGGCTAATTGCTCTTAAAGTGGAAATGCCATGTTCTGGGACCTGTAACTTTACTGCATCCTATGAGGAGACACCATTTTTACTCGTGAGAGCCTGCAACAAGCAAACTTGACAGACTATCTTAATGGTGGCTGGAGGATCATAGTGGAAGGTTTGTTTGTACCATGTGAGATATCATGCCAAAGCCAGTTGCCTTTATTGGCCATGTTGCAGGGAAGACTGGCAGTGTTACGGACTTCTTGCTGAAAGCAGGTCTGAATTATAAGGTTATGGTCTATTGCTCAGATTTTCATAGAATTTGCAAAGTTTTTTGAGTCTGGCCAAAGAAACACATTTACTAAATCAACCAATGAGTAATGTAATGTTTTATAATATGTTACTTTTCCCAGGCAAACCTGGGAAATAAAGGAGTCACATCTCTCCTTAACACACTATCACTTTAAAGAGGGGTTTGTTTTCTTGGCTGTGGGTGGCATTGTGTGCTAGATGTTGGCAATCAGTGATAGAGTGTGGACAAATCAGAGGAGAGCTAGTAAAAGGAAGAGGTAAGACCAAAGGATCTACACTTCTAATTTTCACATGACCCTGGGGACTAAATCCAGGATTCATTGTTGAAATTTGTGGTTGCAATTTGGTGCTCGGAAATAATCAAAACTGAGATCATGAAACAAATGCAAGATAAGTGTTCTGTTTTGATTTAGTTGGTTCAGTTCAGTTTCAGAGGTTAAGTTTTTTTACTGCCGTATGCTTGCAATGCAAAATTGACTTGGACTTGCTCAGAATCAGAAAAAGGAGGCAAAAGTTACCGGAAGTAACTACTGGAAGTAGCTGGCAAGCACAGTGAAAGTGGAACAGGATTTAACCACCAGGTTGTAAATCACTACAAAGAGAAGAAAATTACATTGAAATGAAACAGCTTCCCTTGAGACAAAAAATACTGAGCTGGCATGAAAACAAATTCTGTCCCTCAAGCTGTGGTACCTTTCTATTTCTTTTGCCTTAGGAAATTGGTAAGGAGAAACACCACTGTCCAAATAGCAGTTTGTTACCTGTCAGCAGCACCTGGAGGTGACAAAACCAAAATCTAGCTTTTGTGGATTTTCAATAGTGACCAGTTGTTGAGTTGAAAAGAGAAGAATCATCAGATATTGCTTATCAAACAGAGTTTTCATGCTCTGCACCTCAAAGAAAACTTAGGTTTTCTTTCAAGAAAAGACTTTTATTCCTTTGAAGTAATAGTAGGCGATGTGAAATGAATTCTAACCAGGACCTGTCAATATCTATCAGTGCACAGCATTTCATATCACAGATAGTAAGAGTCTGAAGAAAATGACAAACTAGAAAAAGTGAAATCTGGAGGCAAAGCACAGTTTCCAGTATTCAGGTCGTGTAAGGGCACCAAATGACTTTTGAGTTTCAGAAGTGCCTTCCACCAAAGGAAAAAAAACATGAGATAACTCATTTTATATGTATCCTTAATATGATCCTGTTTTTGAAGGAATTTTTTAAAATCTTCCATTAAAACCCAAATGGAATGAATATGTTTACAAAAGAAATACAAATTTTACCAAAACAAACAGAACCATGGTAATATAGCTTCAAATATTCAGTATTTCCTGGTAAAACTACTTGATGCAATAATGCAAAATATTTTGTAGAAGATAAAAATTCAGAAACCAGTTGCATGAATCAATAACCGTCAGAGTAGAAAGAGCTAAAATCAGGATAATACGAGAGATGAATTCAAGAATAGGTGGTTATTCTTGTTTTGCTCATGTTCTGGGTGGTGTTTTTCCTTAGAGTTCGTCTTCTGTAACATGAAGTTGTAATGAATCTGGTAGGAGAACATGGTTATTTTTAGTGGGAAATAGATGAAGTGACACTGACCTCATGACTGTTATTGTTAGATCCTCTGAATGTGACACAAAAACGGGACATGAATTTCATTTACAGATATCAACATTCTAAATGTGCTTCTAATACAATTTTAGTGAAAGCAACCAACCAGTAGTATTAAATGCTATGAAAAGGGAGGGTACACACAAGGTAAAACAGGTAAGATGTGCCAGAGCTTCTATTGTTTCATCTCCAGTCCTCTGCAGTCAAAGTCTCCTACTTCACCTTTTCTGAAGGCCAAGCTCTCTCTGCTTATTTAACTTCAGGCTTCAGGACCTAAACTGGCATAAGACAATGTTTTTCTCTGTCATTTCTCTGAAGCATCTCTCCTGGTCACCAGATTATCTGTGACTTGAGTCTCACAAAGCAAAGAAACTTCTGTGTTCCCAAATTTGTCTGGGGTTCACAAGGCTGTTCCTGTCTGGTAGTCACTGGTAAGAACAGCCTTGTTGCCAGGTTTCATAGTGCTGATCATCATAAGGATGAAAATAATAGTGCAAAAAAAGGAAGCAGAATTGGATGGGTGAAAGGAAAACACATCAAATAATACCTAATGGGAAGAAACATAAGATGTTATGTGCCAAATAGGCGGATTTTACTGTTTTCAGACGCTGATGCACGCTCTCACTGCAACACAGAGCAAATGTATGCTGTTCACAGGACAACTGATGCTTACAGACAGGTAGTGCTGTATACACACCCATGGGGCGTGTGAACTGACTATCATAGTACGGGGGCAGAGTAAGGTACTACTAGAAGTGGAGTGAGATAGCAAAGGCTCTTGTCCCTTTCACTCAGCATATACTTGTTTTGGCATCACTCTCAGATTATGAGCAAGATTGGTAAGCTTTATTTCCTGCTTTTTTCCACTTTCTCACTCTTTACTTGCCTCATCCCCCTTTTCACTCTCCCTAATGAAAAGAAAGGTAAAAGCTACATCACCAGTTTAACATCACCGTTAATGTGTTTCAGGGACAGAGGTTTGTCTGGATGAAGATTCTCATGCTTACAGCTAAATGCATGGAGAGCAGCACCTGCAGTCATCACAAAGAGAGACTAATAGAAAAACACTCAGAGCTGAAAACAAAATCCAGTAACACTGAGCAATCTACCCCAGGCTTGTGTTCCTATCTGGAGAGAAGAAAAGGGCTAGAAAAAAGAGCGTCATGCCTGGACCTTCACAAGGCACATCAGGATTTTCCATGTCCCATGAGAACATGTTTGTTTGTTGCTCTTTTTTTCTTTTTCTGAAAGAACAGAGAGATATTTTGAAGGTTTCTCATCAGGTTTCTTACATTCAAAATGAGTGTTTATCATCCAGTTTGTAATGAACAACTGGACATTCTCAGATACATTGTATCTGTATGATATGCTTCAAAGTCTCTGATAATAAAAGTAAAAGGAATATTTATTCTTCAAATATGAAACAAGACTCTAATTGGCACGAAAAATGCCTATATTACACCTGCCTACAAAACTCTTTCTCAGATACTGTTATAACCATCATATTCCCCAGAAATTTCCATTTCAGTTCTTGCTGAACACAGCAAATCTAATGTGCAGGCATGGCTAGAATACTGTATTGAGCTTGAAGGGAATCTGAAAAATAACCTATGTTATTGTATAGAGTTTATAAGCACTGAGGCTGTCTGTTGAATGAGCCAAGGAAGAGGCATGCTGTCTGCAAAACACACTAAGGAGCTGGAGAGATTTAGTCCTAGCTGAGAGTTGCACATCATACTGACTATAAAAATCTCATGAAATTTATCTTGCTTGTGTTCAAATGGACTGTGAAACTTCAACATCCTAAATTACTCTTCTCAAGCACAACCCACTCTTCTTCCTGGGCCAGGAACAAACCAGAAAAACTACTGTAACAAAACATAACAGGAGAACTCCCTCTTTATATGTCTGTTTATCTGTCCATGTAACTACTGCTGTTTCTACATTGCGCACTTTGTTATATCATCAGTTCTGAGGACTGGAGACTAAGAGAATTTGAGGCAGTATCAACTGCCAGAGTGAATTTCAGAGATTCCTGCCTCTTGAAGTGTTACAAAAGCAATTCCATAATTTTTTACTGTTGCTGAGCTTTCTCTCCGCCCTATAATCATAAAAGCCTGCATTTCAAAGCATGCTGCTGCAGGTGCAGTGGAGAACGTAGCTGAGAGATTGTAATATGATCTTTGATTTCACAGTACTGATTCCTGATTATGACCATACTTCCTGAATTTATTATGGTATCACAATAAAGTAATACAACACATTAAGTCCCAGCATGACCTCTTGTTGGGTTTTGTCTGCGTTTTGACCCTTGGATCAAATTAAAGTACTAGTGTTAAAAATAAACATTATGGTTTCATTTGAGCATAATTGTCAAACTGAATGGCAGAACTTGAGCCTGAATAAGGCAAAAACTGAAAAAAAGTTTTCATATCTTTGCTTCCAGTTCCAATTTTCTTCTCCAAATATATTTTTTCTACTATGCTGCCGTCTGTCTTCCTCTTCTGAAAGATCATAGTCAAACAAAATTTGTTTCACTTCAATGATGTTTCTGAACAGTTTTCCATTAGGAAGCCTGGTGTGTGTAGAGGATGACTGATGCCTTCAGGATCAATAAAGATGCAGTTCCAATCTCCTCTGGCTTTGTGGCTCTGGAACATAAGCTTGTCTAATGGTACAACATTGTTGCAGTGGTGTTGTCATTGCTTCCCAGGAACAAAACTTTTGTGTACTGTCCTCCAAAAACAAGTAAGGGGAGGCCATTTCCCCACTGATAATGTGTAAATGGGTCTTGTTTGTAAGGGAAAGAGGATTATATTTATATTTATCTTTCTTATT
This sequence comes from Pseudotriccus pelzelni, assembly GCA_035584735.1. Classification (NCBI taxonomy): domain Eukaryota; kingdom Metazoa; phylum Chordata; class Aves; order Passeriformes; family Tyrannidae; genus Pseudotriccus; species Pseudotriccus pelzelni. The sequence goes on along the minus strand of JAWMRA010000090.1, from coordinate 16,850,235 downwards.
CAACTAGGAAGCTCAAAGCCTGTGTTTCTACTGCTGGTGTCCATGCTGCAACAATATGGGGAAAAAGCTGCCAAAATAATAATAAAAGCAAACAAATAAACAACTCCCCCAAAAAAACTAATAAGAATTTACTTGCTCAGTTCTAGGCAATGTGTCTTCACTCTTACTATTGAAATCTGTGTATTAACAAAGTCTGGATCCACTGTTAGCCAGCCTTGCATTTCCAGATCCTACGCACGTTGTAAAGCTTTTGTATGAGTCCTCAAGGAATTCTTTTCTCCATGAGCTCTTTCTGCATTTATGCAAGAAAAATGTAAAGTAGATAAAAGAAATTGGAAGCTGTTCACGGAAACCCTAAGCCTCTGGTAATCCAGTAAGGAGAATGCCTACAGAGCATTATATGTATGTGATAGAACAGCCAGTGAGATGAATAAAATAAGAAAATAGAACATGAGGATATGTGTTCTCAAAGCACATGAGGGCAGGAAAAATGTAGGAGCATTTCTTGTTATTGAGCTTCTGGGGGTGCTCAGAGGGTAGAATCAGACTTCCCATGATGAGGAGCCGGCCGAGCCCAGATAATGAAATATTCTCTTTCAAGGCTTACAGTGGGCTCTCCCAAGGCTTCAATTCCCTACTGAGTTAATATTTCAAGCCAGTATTTGCCAAATGTGGCTGGATCTGCTTGCTATCTGATATTGAAGAGTGCAGGCGAGAGCTCAAGGTTCTCCAGTTCCATGGTTAAAAACTACTCATGAAAAAACTATCCTATGCTCTAGCACTAATCCTGCCACAGGCAACATTATTCTCACCTTCTAAATAGACCAACAGTGACTGAGACAGAGGAAGGCACTGATGACTGATAAATACTTCACCTCTTTTTTTGGTGTGGGCCTAGGGTGGAGTAGAGTTCATATTAAAAGCCTGCAGGTTCAGAAAGCCTACTTCATAGATTGGGCTATTTAGTTAAACAAGAATGTCTAACAAAAGTTGCATAAGTTTTAGAAAACTTAGAAAACTTCCCTGGATTAGGTGAGGGCCCCCTTGTGGGGTGAGAGCTGGAAACACATCACTGCTATTTGCTGCTCACCTCATGAGCCAAAATGAACCTGATCCCAAGCCAGTTTCAATTCTTTTACACATTCACTCCTTTATGCTCACCTGGAGTGTGAGGTGGAAACACAATTCTACTGGGAGCAGACAAGCATCAACACTTGTACTTTTCTAATTTTTGGTGAGATGAGTATAGATTCATTTCACGTAGCAAATAATACTAACACAGTTTCCTTTCCTTAGCAAATTGACTATTAATGGTGACTTTATTTCTTAACGTCTGAGTTGTGATTTCCTTGTTTCAACAGCTGATGCATTTCCAAAAATGTATGAGCCAAACACGTTACTGCAAATGATGTATTCATTGATTGTAGTTCATATTTCTTTTTGCATGCTTTCAACAGTGTGCAGAGAGATTAAAATATATTTTTCTTTACTCTTTAAAATTGTTCGAGCAATTTCAGAATAATGAAAAAGAAAACTGCACATATTTTATATGTATAATTTGTGATTGGTTACCTTTGTCATGAGATACTGTTTCTGTTTCATGGTTTTGTGACTGTAGCTTTTCTGAGCAAGTGGAGAGAAGTCAGAAGTTTCAGCGTGGACATAAGAATATTTTTCAATAGAAGACCTCACATTAGCACATGCACTGTGACATAGCAATGAAGAAAATGGTTTGCAGATTTTACCAAAGAATGAGTGATAACTGGGCACTGTAACAAATAATCTTTTTTCTCTAGAATTTTATTTTTCTATCTACTTTGTTATTTAAAACCTGGTGCAAACCTTTTCACATGGATCTACTCCATAAAGGAATTTATTTGTGTATGTGTGTATTCCTTTACATAAAAAGCTGGAAATATTTTTCTGACCTGATGTAAAAAATTGTTTGGTGAAATGGTTTACATGTACCTTGAGAGTATCTCAGTTATACACCTTCCATATAGGCAGAAGAATAAAAATATCCATTAGATTGGGTATAGTTGTAATTGCCCACTTCAGAAACCCCCGAAACATCTCATCATCTTATGCAGTTGTTATAAGTCATGTTCCTATCATTTGCCATAAATTCAGTTTTGATAGTGAGTTGGACGCATTGTAAATATTTGTATGCATTTTGAATACACCTGTTAACATTCACAAAAATAACTTCAGATTCATCACAAAGTGCATGTATTGATCTGTGCTTGCATAGATAAATAAATCAATACTGAGAAACCCCTGACAGAGGTAAACATCAAGTGCAAATGCAGCAGCACAGTAAAGCACCGGCATAAAAATTATGGTATGGTTTCACAGTAGGAAATGTGAACTGAATATATGCAGAAACAGCATTATTGTCCTTATTCTTGAGAGTTCTTGAGGTTTTGCTTGTGTCAGGAAGGAAAAGTAACAGAACTTTTAATACCTCCCATTTGTCAAGCTTACCTCTGAAGTGCACTGCAAATACACACAGCAGCCTAATTGCACCATAAGAAGGGAATTATTTATAAAAGGGAAAGCTAGACCCTATGGACTGTGAGCCGTTCACATCCAAACTATAAACCAAATCAAATTAATCTAACAATTCCAAAGGGAGCTATATATTTTGAACAAAGTAGGGGAAGAAAAGAAGCTCACAACTCTTTGATAGAAAATGCACAGCACCATGTAAAGCAAATGGTTTGCTACAGAATAACAGTTTTATTTATGTGGCAATTAGTAAGTGGCAATTAGACATAAAGTTCAATGTTTATATTTTGCTAGAGTCTGAGTATAAATTGGTGTCTTGGTGTGTTTCACTGTTATCTACCAGCTCACTCAAAAACAATGTCAAACTGACTTTTCTATTCTGAAATAAGATAGAACTGATCTCAAGTTTTTGCTGGAATCAAAATAAATAAATAGGCCTGAATTCAAAGGGTTGAGGTTTCTTTTTGCTCTTACTTTGATAAAAAATATTTTGTGCCAAATTCCTTCTACTGAGGGAAGACTGTACTTAACTACCTCAGTTTATAGTGGTGTAGTTTTACCCACTTCTGAGGAGTTGTGCCTGATTGACACCAGTCAGAGAGGACAATTAACAGGTCTGTTTCATTTTACTTCCTTTTTGCTTTCAGTAACAAACTGGGAGAAAACAAGGATCATTTATATCAGATAAACTTCCTTGCTCTCAGTATAAGTGCACAGCTGTCATTTATGTCTGTAACCCAATAACTGCCACATCCCCAAGCCAGTAAGGCAGGAGGCATGTGTTGCTCATCTGTAGGGGGGCAGTGGTGGCAGGCAGCTTCTGCTCAAGTGCTCTCCTGTGAATGGCAGAAAACTCCTCCAACAGAGGACAGAGAAACTGGGGCAGAAGGGACTCGAGTAAAATGCTCCAGGGGACGGAGAAGCAGCCTTTGTGCTTTCATCTCCCATAGACTAAGCCTTCCAGAGATATATATCACTCCAGAAACTCGAGTCTGACCAGCTCTCCAGTCTTGGCCATGATTACCGGCTGTTGAGTGTGAGTTTTAAATATTTTCTTTTGTTTGTATTGTAATTTAAATACAAAATTTCTCTGGCAATATGTTGTATCAGGACCATTCTCTGGGTCTCATTTTTTGCCAGTAGTAGCTTTAGCCAAAACTTGCAGAAAACAAGCATACTTCACCTGGGATCAGATTAATATCTGCTGTATCTACAACTTACTGTTGTAGGTTCATAGAATCACAGACAGGCTAAGGCAAGAAGGGAATTCTGGAAGCTCTCTGGCCTAACCCCTGCTCAGGCACATGTTGATCCTCAGGCAGGGTCCAATGGCCACAGAAACAAGAATCCTCTTTCCAGCTCCAGGTCCACAGCCAACTGCTGAGATGCATTATCAGTGGCCTCCTCTCTCCATGCTGGCAGGCATGAGGAGAACATCACCTTCACAAAACCCATGTCCCTGACTGTCATCCCCAGAGCTCTGTCATTGCCTTTGATATAGGTTGCCCAGCAATATCATTAGTGTTTACCTGTGAGACTATCAAGGAGCACTAGTCAGATAGTCAGGCAAGCTTTGGTAGTCCCCTCACAACCCCCTAGATCCAGGTTCCTAGCAAGCAGCAAATTTCTGCAGAATACAGGTCAAGGTGGTGGGTGGTGCCTCTGTTCCTTGCATCAGGGAGTCACTTACTACTGTCGCTGCTTCCTCGTGGTGGTCTTGTGTAGTTCAAGGTCTGTTGGCTCAGGTACTTCATTTGAAAGCACGACTAGTGTCCTCAGCCTTGAGAGCAATCCATCCATGTTACATCCTCTGCCCTGGCAGGGACAGCTGCTCCAACACCTGCTGGGCAATATGTTCTATGGCACATCACTACTGTGCCCAAGAACATTTAGGCTTTTTAGTTTGAACTCAGAGAAGAACCCCTTCATTGCACTATTCTGCCCAAACTTTTGACCCTGGGAGCTGTGCTGTGAGCCTGAGTCTTCTTAAGGCTTCTCCATGTCACCAGCTAAAAGGGTGTTTGACCTTTCCTTGTTGTGGAGTGCCTGCAACAAAGGCTCCCAGCACCCTCAGCCAAGTGCAGCTGGTCAAGGTTTGAGCCTCTTTTCCCCATATCTGCTGGCCCAGACAGATAGCTCTCTCATTAGGTGGATGTTCCTATTTGTTTAGGGCTTTTAAATCTCATTAAAGGTAAAAGTTCTTCAAATTACAGTACTGTTACACATGAGATCTCTGTGTTACTGATTAGTCTCCTTCCTGAAACCCTCAGAAGACTAATTGCTGCTCACTGCTCCCTGTATGTTTTTCCATGTGTTTACCCCAGATGGCAAATTGATCTAATTTGATGTCCGAGGCAGCCATAGTTTTTCGTGACCTGACAGATATTAATGCTTCACAGTAGCATGATTTCAGATCTCTCCTTCCTGGATTGCATTTCAGCTCCAGGGGAAGGCAAACAGATACTGCTGCCCAGACCAAGGCAAAGACTGATCTGTGCAACCACTGACAGTGGGCATTTTGTCCGCAGGAAGAGAAACTATGCTGCTTTTCATTGATGTTACTCTTTCTCATTTTGAGAAGAAAGAGTTTGGATCTTTTAATAAACATTTAGATTTAAAGACCTGCTACTTGTGATTGAACTCTTGGTTTTGATTATACAAGTTTTACATCAGCTCTTAAGTTATTGAGGATTATTTATGATGAATCCCAGCTGAGGGTTAATGACATTAAAGAATTCTGGTGCTTGATTTTTCTGAAGACTACTTAGATTAGGTAAAATATTTAAATAAAACTTCAGAGATGCTGCTTAACAAAAGGAGAGACAGTTCTCTGTTTGTAGAAACATAAATTATAACTAATTTTGTGTATTATCCACTGTATAAAATCCTTTGCTTCTTTTGCTGCAAAGTGCTTTTCTTCCAGAGACCAAATTCTCCCCAAAATACTGCTACAGGTAATGTTCATATCTTTTATCTTTAATCACTGCTTTAAGGATGACAACTGCATTGGACAGAATCCAAATATTCTTTGAAACAGATTAAAGTTTAATTGTAGAGAGAAGAATAGAATTAATAAAAAACTAGCTGTGTTTATTGATCTCTTTTTTGGTTTGTGAGTTAGCAGAAGATTAAAAAAGGCAGTCACTCTTTAAGCATATAATTAATTTAAATATTGAAATAACTTAGCATTCATGAATGCATCTCTGTTTTAGCTCCTCATTTTACATCTTTGTTTATCTTATCATAAATTGTACAAAGTCTGTTGATTTCATCTATATCCAGGCCTGTAGCTGAAAAAGAAAGAAAATAATTTTAGTTTTGCCATTAGTAAAATAAATACACTGAAATTGATATGCTGGCTTTTGCTTTTGTGGGCAAAAGCATTTTGATTTTCAAGGAAAATATCAGTGGCTAATGATATCCAGCCTCTTTGATTTACACTGGTGATGACGCCTTCATTAGTCAGAACAAATGACAAATCTCCCCTTGCCGCAGCAGACAGTTGTGCTTCCTCAACAAGCCATTTTAATTTTCAGGCTGACAACCAGTCAGAGAGAATCCATTATGATCAAGTATCGAATGATTAAGGCTCGTATTAGATAGTCTTTGCCTCTAAAATGACAAGTGGAACTGGTCTGAATATGGGGAAAGCTATTTGTGCTGTAATCTGTGGGTTTTGCTGCTGCCCACTTGGCCTTCTGCCTGCTGACACCTCGTTTTTCTGTGCAGTAGTGAACTTTACCTCTTTATCCACTTTGTCCAGGTAAGCTAGAGAGCCAAGGGGAAGCCTGTCCTACAAACCCAAGGTGGGCAATGGGGAAGTTTGCCAGGTCCCCTCCCTGGGCAGGTGTGGTCCTGCAACCCCTGATGTGGTTTTTGTCCATGCCAGTAATAAACCCCACAAATCCTAAACATGGCTTGGGAATTACTGTGACTAAGCACTGTTCCCAATTAGCAGTTTAAATGTGCCAAGGTAGGGTTCATGATACACTTCTATTCAGAGACACAGCTTCTGTGGTTTTGTTCTGACTGGTCTGGTGGGGTACACTAGAAACAAACCCTTCAGTTGTCTGCACATGAGTCTGCCCTGGACCTGAAACTGTAGAGATTAATTGGAACTGGTCATTACCAATGAATTCTTCTGGGGTTTAAAGTTTTCTAGTTTTTCACTGAAACTTTTCAGATCCAGGCTGCAAGTGTAGTATCATAGTATTTTCCAAATTCATATTGTTTCTGCATCGTGTGATTAAGGATCACAGCAATTCTATCAAACCAGGAATTAGAGTAGCTGCTGCAGTAGGAAAGTAGAGACTCCACAGCCACTCCATGAAATAAAGATGCTGATACATGGGTCTTATCGGGGGTTTTAACTAGTTTGAGGCTCTCCACAAATAGTCTGCATGCAGATGGCCAATCTATCTCATCCTGGCGTAAGCTGAGAAATTTTGCCTCCTTCAGTTGAGGCTTTTAAAGACACAAATCTAAAAACTTTCCTTCAGGATGAAACTCATACGTGCACAGACACACATATGTATGAGCATATATATATATATACACACATACATATACACACACACATATATGCATGTGTTTCACTTAGAAAAAAAGACATCCTCTTGGTGACCTGTTGGTTAGGTCACACAGTTCAAACCAAAAGGCAAGTTCAAGTCCTTGTCCTGAACCAGAGTGTCCATAGGCTAATGATTTTACATTCCCACAAATTAACAGTTTTCTTTCCAGTGTAAGAAACTAGACCATGTCATTCAGGAAGCCACGGAGGCTTCTGTGCACAGCATGCATGCAGAGTAAACACTGCTCTCCTCTCAGTGTTTCAATATCATCCTTGTTAGTTCTGCCTCCCTACATCGAAAGAAACAATACTGTTTTCTTTTACTATACAGTTATATTTAGACCTTACAATACCTCACAACATCCTTATAAAAGGATATAAAACCATTATTTTTTTCATAAACCAAATTTAATTACTTTTTGTTTGTAAGATAACACTGCATATCGTTTTCTTATACAGTGCAATTCCTGCACAAAGAGGTAATTTGAAAATTTTGCTAGCAGACTGGATGCTATATATAATTTTTACCATGGCAGGATCTTTTGAGCTGTTTTGTGGTATAAACTTTTAATAGTATTATCCTCTGTGTGGAATTATTTGCAAAATTACTTCTGTACTTTATACACTCCAGTTAATTTTGGTAAGAAAAATCATAGAAAATTATATTTATTTCTTTATGGTAATTCCCCTGATTTCAAAATGTGTTGTTCCTCACTCTCATCCACTATGCAAAAAACCAAACCAAATGAGAAGAAGTACTGTCATTGACAACATCAGTTTTATGTCTTCTCAAAGTCTGATCTTTTCTGATGCTAATAGGAAAAACAGAGGAAAAAAAAAAAACAACACGGAAAAAGCATCCAGCTTGTTGTTTTAATGTTGGGGTTTTTTCACTAAGGAAAGAAATATTTTGTGTTTATGACTATTCTACTTCTGGTTCAGGCATTCTGGGTTTTTTCTATTTTCCAGTTCTGAAAAGAGCTTTCATACATTTAGAGTTATCCTCTGGCCAGAGCCTTGGTATAAACTATAAAAGAATTTCAGTGGGGATTCCAGCTTGTTCTCTCTGTTTTAAAACTGTGTAACTTTAGGCTATTGTTATATGAAAATTGAAATTACTGTGTGCTGAAATGCTGAAAAGCAAAGATTTGTATGGCTTTTCAGCTGTAAGTAATAATGGGAACTTAATTTACTGATCAAAAGTGGTCAGTACTTAATTTGTGGTCAAAGGTGATCAGCACTGAAGGACAAACAGTACACACAGGATAAAAATGAGCTAACATGCTTGTTTTTATGAAAACATTGGTTTTATTTCTTGCATTACCGAAAGAAAAGGAGCAGAGTCAGTCATCATCCACAAATTTGTAAGAGGGTGGTGGTTCTTCAAAAGCAAATAAAACCCTGTGGAGACTATTCATTGGAAACCCATTGCTATCTCTGTGAAAAGAATTAACAGTGATATTCAACTAATGATTTACAGTAAAGCAAATCTGGGGGATTTGCAGCCGTTTTTTGTTCACATTCACAGGAGGATATTTCTAGTAAGTGCTTGCAAAAAGAATTAACTTGGAAAATTACAGAGGAAATCAAGTAAGATTTTCTTCTAAGGTTCCTCAGAGATTGCTTGCACTGATTTGAGCAATGTTCTATAAATCCATGGGTTGCTAAGGATTTTACTAGTTTCATATTTAATTTCTATTGCAACATTTTGTATATAAGTTTTCTCTCTCTGTTTGGGCTCTCTCTTATACTGAAAACCAAAATGTCTTTAGTGGCCAAAACTAGACAGGGAAGTCTGTGCTCTCTCAATCTCTTTGTATGGTATTTGTTTCTTAGATGTGCATCGCCTTTGACCAACTCAGACCCACACACACAGTTTAAGGGACTTGAGTTATTAGAAAATACATGACATCAAGCATACTTCAATGTTTCTAATTTCTTATAAATGTTTCTGTGGCCACCTGGGGATCATTGAGTTTCTTAATATGTGTTGTTGAATCTCCTAGAATATGAGTAATATTACCACTGACATTGTAGGCTGCACTCTACTTATTTGTGGAAAACTATATCCCAGAAAAAATGCAACTTCAGAGCACTACTGATCTCAGCAAAAGGCATTAATACAAATGATGTTATCTGATATTATTAGCACTCAGACTGTCATTTTGTTCAAGTCACAAAGTTCTCATTATGGCTCATCATTCTGAGAAATTTCTTCCCAATAATCCACATCAGTCCTTTGAACATATGGTTTTCAAAATCTTTTGTTTGAATGATGAATAAGAGAAGCTGAAATTTCATTCTTTTTATTAAAGATCTCATTGTTTAGGATTATGCAGGGAAAGGAGAGCTGAAGGCCTCTGGACTGAGATTGTAGCACTTCACAAAAGAGATGAAGAGCAAAGTGTTTTACCTAAAGCCTGTGAAGGTGCCACTGTGTGTGTTGAACACCTGCTAGAGGTCTGGACTGAGGTCTGAATGTTGTTTTAGCACCAAAATCCTGTCTAAAAATTCTGTTTTATAGGAGGCTGCAAAAACTGAATTGTAGCTTGTATTTTTTGTTCTCTTTGACATTGTGCTAAGAGAATTTTGGAAACAGTAAATTGCTTTCTTCTTTTTATTAACTTTCTCAGCAGGAACTAGTGATAAATGTAACAGGTCATTTTATCCCTTTTTGTAGAGAGTGGGAAGAATCCAGAACTTCTTGTTCAGTACACTATGCACTGTTAAGTATCTTGTACTCCCACATGCTTGTTGAAGACAAAACAACAAAACCCACATTTTTTAGATGTTTCTGTTTTTTACGTTAACACGAACCTAGAGCAACTCTAATAACTAGACTTACCAGAAAGGCTTCTAGTGGTAAAAAAGTCCAGCCATAAAGTTGATTGGGTCTGATTTTGTCCACATGTTTGTGGAAAACATTCCAGTGAGTTTGAAGTATTTTCTGTTGATTTCATTATTTTGATTTTACCACTCTGTATTATGAGATTATGATATCTGTATTTTTCAACTTGAATGTAACTTTTTCAACTTTGTTGCTGAGGAAACAGTAGCAAATGCTAAAAGTGGTACATGCTGGACTTTTCCATGTGACTTAATTTCTGTCAATAGTGTGTAGTCAAAGCTTGCTGTGGTGCTTCTGCCCTTGTTATCTGTAAAACAGCTTTACATTCCCTTCTTTCACACAACACTGCTTTGATCATAGTTGTTAAAACAACAATTATGACCTGATGTAAATTTTTAAGTAACTTGGGTTCCTGGTCTCATTGCTACATCTAGTGCTCTTAGGACTGTCTTTGGAGAACCACAGGTTTGCCTTCCTGCAATTCAAAGGTGTTACTAAGGCTAATGAAACATACTTGGAGTTATATTGAAATCAATTATCTTGGACAGACATAGGAAACCCTGTTTGTAAACAGGGTCTGTAGATATCCTGGAGCACAGCCATGTGTTTAAAGGAAAAAGTTTCCAGCAAAGATCATCACCTTAGGCGTGCAGTTTATAACTTAGGAAGGCATATTGGCCTGGCCAGTGGGTGTGCTCAGGCAAGATTCTGGTCTGGTTTATGTGAGCTAATTTGGAATAGCTGTGTAGGATTAAAAAAAAATAAATTATGTTTGTCTTCAACTACTTCTGTGTTATATGAGCAATTTTTTCTTAACATATGAGTTTAAACGGATAAAATAGTTCATCTCTACTGAGATGAGTGAAACTAAGTGAAATACAAAACGCTGTGAGTTACAGACGTTCAGTATAAGTCATTTCCTTTACCTTGTTGACTGTAAAGGTTTTAAACATAAACCACATTCTTGTTACTGATGTGAATGCAGGTTTCAAATCCTCGGAATTCTGTTCCTTTTTGCTCAACCATAACAGTGATTTCTCTACTGAGAGATACACATTTTGTGGGCAATTCTTTTTCTATACAGACATATTTTCAGGAAAGCTTTCTGTATTGTAGAAAAACATTTGTTAGTTTGGGGTTTTTTGGTTTGTGGTTTGTTTGTTTGTTTGGATTTTTTATATTGAAAAGCTTTAATTACTTCTAAACTGAAATAATTTCCATGAAAATGGACTTTTCAGTATTTAACATTTCTTATGGAAAATTGCGGTAATATTTTTCTGCTTTGTTTTCTCCCTTTTTTTTTCTTTTCCCTTTTTTTAACCCCAAAACTGTTCCAGAGAGGATTGGGTAAAATGCTGAAATTTGTTAGTCAGGCTACTGTAGCTTGACTTGGCCAAATGAGCTACAAATAAAGTTTTTACAAGTAAAATCCTTCTATATGTGTCCTACTTGTCTTCAGTTCTTTTTATTTCTTCCTCTCTAAATTCCTCTCTGCAAAGCAGAAACCTTGGGACAAATGAACTTGCATTTGGTTGATCTGAGTTCTTCCACAAACTAGATGTATACTTCAGTTGCAGACATACAGGCACTGACAATGAGGGAGGGGGAAGGAGAGAGTAAGCACTACCACAATGTAGGTTTGGGATTACTTTTCATGGAGATAATAAGGTGTGATGATTCCTGATGAAATGCCTCCAGGCAGTAAAAGCACCTCCCTGGTTTCTACAGATACTACTGAGGTGAGCTCAGTGACAACCATTGCCAGAAGTTCAGGTGAAAGTGCAAACACACGAGTTCATTGTTCCCCCTTGGCAAACTTACATTGCATTACCTAATTACCCAGTTTCTTTATGTTCTACTAGGACTACGTAAACCTACAGTATTTTAAAAAGAAATAAAAACTCAACAAACTTTCAAGTACCGGTAATAATTATATGATAATTGCTCGTATATTATCTTGCAGAAAAAAAAAAAAAAGTTGATTTACTTTCCCTTCAGTCATTTGATTGTTGCCTGGTGGAAACATGTACAGACCTCAGTTATCAGTCATCCACCCTGAAGCTACATATTCTGAAAGAGCAAAACATAAAGATGGTCATTGCTTTAAAATTGTTAGAGTTTAAGTGGAGATCAGCAATAGTTGACTGGTTTTATGACAGGTAACCAACATGATATTTAGAAGAATAAACAAAATTATCCAAGTTATTCAACATTTTGATTGCTGCATTTTTGGAACCTCAGTCTGTCATTTTTTATTTTTTTAATCTGAGATTAAGCAGTTAATTCTTACACCTTGGTGACCTTTGACTGTAATAACCAGTTTAAAGACTAATGTGGCTTTCATCAATAAGGACATGGGATAGTTTAAAAATGTTTTGTATTGTCCAAACTAAACAGAAGAAAAGAACAACAGAGTGTAAATTCTGGGTTAACACCATGGGTATTAGAAAAAGAAATAATACACTTTATGAAGGTATAAATCAGATGATATGGAAAGTAAAGAGAAAATAAAGTATTATTGTATATATAAGCAAGAGAAAATACTGAATGACCTGTCAGAGCATGTTGTTTTCAAAGTTTTTCACAGCTTCAAGCATTCAGAACTTCATTCAAATTGCAGTGCCAAGATATATGCTTTTGATATGTCATCTAGCAAGTTTTCTGTTCCATGTTTACCAGTTGCTATTAGTTTCATAGCTGAAACATTGCTATGAACTGTGAAATATTTATCTGAAAATTTTAAATTTATCACAGTGCCGACTATATTTACAACATTGGATCACAAGAGCCAGAGACCATTGTTAGTTTCTGTAAGATGAATTGTTTGTCCTCTATTGTTTATGGAGTCTGATGCAAATTATAACGTGCTATAATTATGCTAAAACAAAACAAAAAATAAAAGAAAAATTTGCATTGAATGGTATATGGGTATGTTCCCACCAAACAGAGAGACATCTCTAAAAACCTCAAGCAGACACATTGATAGACCAAAACTTTTATTAGTTGTGGTAAGAAGCAAAGTAAGTTGATAGAGATGACATATTTTTTTAGTCATCAGGGCACTGCTGATGTCCTCCAATCTGAAAAATGAATTAAAACATCTGTTCATACCTCCACATACAGACAAAAGGGAATAATTTTTCAAGATTATTTCTTTTTATATATATGTGGCCAAGTAAACTGAACTTATCAGTCCACAACTTCATTTGTGAGTTATTTCCTAGATGCCTTGCAATACCATAAGCCTAGTTCAGTAAATGGAGTTATTTCAGGAATCAATTTAGCCTCTGGTTTTTCCAGATTATTTACTGAAGCATAAAATGAGGTAGAAAGTAGACGTGCAGAATTGCTTTCCAAAACCCAAACAATTAAACTTGTACAAACACCTTGAGGGAGAGTTTTGTAAGAAGTGGGATTTCATTAGCTCTGCTGATAATTTATTTTGTCTGGTAGAAAAATACCTATAAAATAATGGGCCAAATTTCCCAATAAAATTTGGTTCTCTAGGCTACCAGAGGGGAACAAGATGGGTTAAATGTTAGAAATATAAACTTTCCAGGGAGGTTATTAAGAATGGTGCCTGCATAATTCAGAACAGAGACGTAAAGAGCAAACTTTCTGGATCAAAAATATGTACATAAATGTACATTGTTTGATCAAATTCTTATTTTTGACCAGTAACAGCTAGCAATATGGGAGCTAAAATATATTTTTAGGAAGATAATGGCTTTTTGTGCACTCCAACAATAAGTTTTTATGTGGTTCTTTAGCAGATTTTTAAAATTTCCTTTTAAAACACAGACGTAGCAGTTGTCATTATGAAAATGTTTCGCTTCCAAATACAGAGTTGGAGATACAAGATTTGCTTATTAAGAGAAACATTTAATATTATCTGTTCATTTTAATGTTTTATATTGAAGGAGAGTCTTATCTGGCATAATTTTAATCAAGAGTCAGTGGACAGCAAATTAGAGCTGTGCCTACGTTTGGATTCTGGATGTGCTGCATAAACAGAGGGCACTTTGCAAAGTGAACACATAATATACACAGCTTCACAACCTGCAACTCCAGCAAAATGTGTGACTGGATCGATACGTTTTATCTTGCTTATGTTACGTTTATCTTCCGTCTGTGAAAGTAAGAATATTTTAGAGCACCTTTGGTGATGAATTCTCCTTCCAGTTGTGACTGCCCTAGTGGTGGTTTTAATACATAGTTTCAAAATTACTTTAAAGCTAGGATGCAGCGGAAGTAGACTTGGTCCAGCATGGCTGAGCAAGGTGTTGGAACTGCAGCCAGATCTTATGCTGTTTATTAGCTTAACTACCAAAACATGGTCCCTTTCCTTGTGGGATTTTGACAGATGCTTCTATTTCTCTGCTGGACCTACCAGCACAAGTTTGGGGTGTGCTGTGCGGTTTGGGTTAGGGTTTGGGTTAACAAAGCATCTCAGATGTGATTTTCTCACAATTACAGCCTTTGTCTCAAGACTTCCATCCTTTTGGGCTGTATCAGGATCAAGCCTTGGAACAGAATATTCAGGTTTTGGTCCTGAACAAAATCTTACCTTTCTGATAGAAAACTGTTTATCTTGACATGTTAATTGCAGTAGGATTTCAGTGTCCAGCACCTCTCCAGCATAAATATAAGAACTCTTCATGCTATGTCACTGACATAGTTCATTACTCTAAGTAACAAATGGTTTAAAAAGAACTTTTACCCTTTCAGTCAGATTCAAGAAGTCATGTGTAGAAGCAAGTGTGAAATCTATGTAGCTTTTAAAGTGTTTCCAATGAAGGAGAAATCTGATAAATGTTTTCCTTATCTTTGTTTTTCCTTACAATAAAATGCAACACTCAAATCTGCCCTTTCCTTATTAGAAAGGTACCTCAATACACAAACCCACACACCAGCCTAACTGCTCCTGTGGCTGATGGAAGTTTATCCCTAAAAATGGCCATTGAATGAGGTATCAAAAAAATGCTGACTCTTTTCTCTCCATGATCCTTTGGTAGGTTCTGTGTCATGGAATAAATAGCAAGAAACTTTCCATTCAATGTAAAGTTTTGATAAAACCGTGTACCCACAGCTCTTCTTTTTTTCACTTTTCAATCCATTTTTTCTCTTAAATTTGCCACTCCCTCACTGTATGATATCTAGGAAATCTCCTCTTCCCTCTTTCCCCCTTCCTATTTTCTACATGGATGCTAGGATCTCTCTTCACATACTGAGATCTACTTACAGAAAATGTTATGCTGACCTATGTCTTTATACTTACTTATAACCAAGTTTCTCTGAACACACAAATCTTCTACAGAAATACAAGTAAGAAAATATACTGAAGCAACTTGGCTAGTTAGCCACAGAATTTAAAGAATCTCATAAAACTGCCCAGGCAAAGCTAATTTGATTTGAGTGGCTCTGTCCCAGAAATGTGTTTGTCCCATTTACATTTCCTGTGAAAGACAAGCTCAGATTAAGCCCTTTTCCTTTAATGCTGTCACTAAGTGTAGAAATACTTCTATGGGGATAATAGAGGGTGTGCATTAATTTGTTACAGGAATGAAAATTGTACCTTGTTTAAAACACATTTGTTGGAGATGGCCAGGACAAGAAGAGGACTTCTGAGCAGTGGAAAAAGGACTTTGTGCAGGAGAAGAGCTCCAGATCTACATTTGTTTAAAGGACTTGAGTTCAGAGACTCTAGACTAAACCTATTGTTAGGTTGATGCCTTCACTTCAAGCTACTACCCCCTGTTGCCATGTGCTGTATCCCTTAGAGCTACATACTGTTCCCTCATTTGGCAGCTGTACTTGCCCTACCCAATCCCCTTTTCACCAGTTACCTCATTGTTGTAACCCTTCCCCTAACGTTTATGCATGTTTTCCTTACCAATTATAAGTCCCAGTTTTGCATACTCCTCCCAGTTTCTAGAATCCTCCCTAGCCTATCCCTTAAATAACCCTCCATTTTGTGAATAAACAGCTCATCCTTGGGCTTGCTTGAGAGTGGGCTTGCTTGAGAGAGATCTGCAGCCCTGCTTTTGAACCTGTCTGGTCTGGTGTCTTTCCTTCAGTATCTCATCACACATTCATTAAAAATAAAATAAAATAAAAAGGCAAAGGTTGAGGTTGGGGGGTTTTTTTGTATCAAGATTTTTCCGTATCAAGTTCGTGTTGTGATACATTGGAAAATCATTTTGGAGTTCTGCATTGTGATATGATTAAAACATTCTCCTCTAAATTTTAAATTTACATTTGTCAACATCACAAAAAAATTACACATTTAAACACATCTATTGTTACACAGCCACTAGGGCCCCCTGGTTAAAATGACATTAGTAGCAGAGTTCAAGTTTGACAGATTTCACTACTATACTATACGAGACTATATGAGGCAGTAAAATTTTCATTCACGTCCATAAGTTCTAGAAGTTGTCAGAGTTTTTCCAAAAAATTCAGTGAGGAATGTGTATCAGTGCTTTATAGAACAGGGTAATGTCTCTATGAGCTATTGAAATGCATTGGAGTGACAACTGAATTTTTGACAGAAAACAGAAAAATACACAATTCCTGGCAACATCATATAACTGTGCTTCAAATCAGAGCATGCAGCAGAATAATTTCACAGGTGTGTTTTTATCTTTGCAGAAAATAGCCTTTAAGTCTATACCAGGCATTTATAAATGTATTGAAATTGGGTCAGTGCTACATTGTAGATTACAGCAGCTGCACAGCTTTGACATTGACAGGTAGCAGAGAGAAAAAGAACAGGATGAGTTGATGATACAGTGCACCTTGTAACTTCAGTGGGTAGCATAGCAATTGGAGAAATGTTGGATAAAAATCCCCTTGTGGACCTCACAGAACTGGAAATGTATTTAGTCTACAACACAGCTTTTATGCCCAGCTTGCAGAATTTTTCAATTTGGTATTGCTCCAGGTTAAAAAACATACCAGCTGAAAAATGTGAATTGGAATCATTTGCCATCAGTTCTTAATGTAATGACTGATTTCCCACTCTGTATGCAGCAAGCTGCAGGCAATAGGTTTGAAGTGAATCCAGGTGGAAGTAAGCCAGACACGTTAAATTTAAGACCTCTATTTCACAACTCCCTACAGAAATTGAGCAAATAATGTAGCTGAAGTGCTTTCTACACACTGTGTAACCCAACTCTTTTGGCATTCTGATTAATTCCTTGCCCTTTTCTGCTGTACACACTGTTAAGAAGTACAATAAGAGGAGGAAGAAATTGTAATAGGATCTATCAAACATTAGATGTAAAATGTTCTTGTATTAGTTTTAAATTTAGATATAAAGAGCAGCAAAAGACAGAAGTTCATACAGTGATGTGGTAAGTACTCAGGCTTTTCAACTTAGTTGTTATTTCCACCCCTATTGTCTGGTTAGTGCCAGCAGCAATGAAAATGTATAGCAGTGATCTAGTGCCCAGAGTTTAGGTACTCTCTCCTCTATTAAACTTCGAGTCCAGACTTAATACACATACTTCCTTCCTAAATCAGCTTTCTTAGTATTGTGAAAAGGTAAGGCTCTGACTTTTGTAAAACATAAATAATGATATGATTTTCATCCAATTTTTTAGCCTCTTATAATGCACTTTACTGCAGCAGAGGCTTCCAATGAGAAATACAATGCCAGATTGACATGTTGAATTTTCTGCATGCCAACAGAAATCTCATTCTTGCCAGATAGAACTAATGCATTAAATAGATAATTTTGTTTCACATGGAAACATTTTAATCATCTTTTCTGTGCTGTCTTTCTATTTAGATTTTAATAAAAATGGACAAGAGTGTTGAAGATCTTGCTAATGAATGCTAATGTTATTATCTGGAAGTTAAGATAAATGCAATAGAAAAAAATACAAACACAGGTGGAGAGAACTAAG
>JAWMRA010000090.1:16800230-16811305 GCA_035584735.1 Pseudotriccus pelzelni | reverse complement strand
ATAAACCTTTCTTTTATTTTCTTTTTTATTTTTCATTTTTTCTTTTTCTTTTTTTTTTTTCTTTTTTTTTTTTTTTGGATTTCGGAAGTGCTATCAAACTGGGACCTCTTAATTTAAAAGGATTCCTCTTTTCTTTTTCTTTCTAAACCTTGTTAAGGAGTGTAAGAATAACACAATGTGAAACTGATTTCCCCTTAAAGATAGAACAGCACTGTAATGAAAATGAAGCTGTGGTGTTGCAGATTGTAATCCTTCTGAAGAATAAAAAAGCCAGAGTTGAAAGTGAAGCACTGGCATATGCTGTCTGAGATGAAAGTTACTGCAAAAGGTATTGGTATTTTGACCTAATGGAAGATGTAAAGAGAATAATGAGGTTACTTGACCTCACACTAGTTTTTAAATCACTGCTTTCTTAGAGGAGCATTTTGTTGTCAGCAGCTGTCTACCAATTATATTATCTAATGAGATACACACCCGAAACCAGAAGTCTCTCTTCTTTCTCCCCTTCTACTTTTAAAATAGAAATCAGAAGAAAGGCCTCAACTTCAAGTTTGCTTTAGATGGATTTAAAGTAAGTTAATTTGAAATGACAGTAAATAATCCTCCACCATTCAGAGACTGGTTTTACATTTCTCAGTAATTATCATTATATAAGCTTCTTTTTAAACACGCTTAATATGTAGGGTTTTTTTCTTTCTTTACTACTTTATTCCTCAGATAAAAATGACATTTCTATAAGGAAATCTCAGCCATTATTCTTTGCCTTTGGGGACCTGTTCAAGGAGATGTATGAATTGTTCAGGTATTGTAAGTTGCAGCCACTGTGGATTTTCACCATGCTTCCCTGCCCTGCAATGCTCCCACTGTTTCAAAGTAAATAGCTCTATCCTGTCAGCCACCACTTGATCAATGTCTTTATGGTGACACAATAAGCTTCATGAAAACAGAACAAGAAAAGATGAAGGCGATTAATGCTGATGTAAAAACTGTCTGCAACAGGAAAGAGATGAGGGGATAAAAACAAACGCATACCCCAGTATCCCATGGATTTGTATTTGTGAAGGGACTGGGCTGACACCTCAAGTAAGTGGTACATACTCTGTTTTATCCCCACCCTTAAACACCATCATTTTTATCTTATTTTACCTATTATTCTCAAGTCTCTCTGTAAAAAAAAGGAGTTCATGCAGCTCATTTTTCCAGGGCACATAAGGGTCATTACTCTAGCACTGTAGCAAATGTTTTATTCATTTTGCCATAGCCCAATTTCTCTGCTAAGACTTTTGTAGCAAAATGCTGCACAACTTAACAGACATGTGATTTATTAAGCTAGAAAGAACAGAATTTGGGCATCCTGAAGAAATTTTTGAGAGTCTGCTCAGTTAACATTAATCAGTTTTATTTAGGTAGCAACGCTTGAACACGAACTAAATTATTTCATCCATTGGAGACAGATGACGATACCGTTTGGTTAGTATTACTGAAATGTTTCATTCTTGAATGATTTATACAGGTTAGTGATCATCTGCTTCTTCACAATTGTCTTCTTCCTTCTTGATAAGGTGCTATCCATGCAGCAGCATTGGTCTAAGACTGGAAGACGTGGTCCTCTGAGAATTAGTGTGACCAGTAGCAAAGATGCTCTTTGGGAAAGCATAGTTAGGCCGTGCGCTGAGTGAAATGTTCTTAATTAACAAAACCCACACCTGATCAGTAGAACTGCATCTACTTCGGGGTTGTAAAGGCACAGCTGTGGCTGTTAGAGAGTTGTACCACTGCATCCCAAGCCCAGTAGTTGCCTTCCCATAGGCTGCAGGTGTGCTCTGAATGCTAAAGCCAGGGCATCACAAAGCTAGACTCTGCCCACCATAGCTGTAAAAATGCTTGTTTTCTTCTACCAAGTACCATACCCATTTGGAGTGGAAAAGAAAGAAGTCTCTTTAGCTAACAGAAACATTGGCTAGATTGCATTGGATGCCTATCAAGGAGAAAAAAAGCTGCCTAATTTTTAAACCAAAGTGTAACTTTTCAGAAGTTAGTGATTCTTTTTTCTTCTCTAAAAAGCTGGTCAAGCATTGGAACAGTCTGCCCAGGGAAGTGGCTGAGCCACTGCCCTTGGAAATGTTCAAAAACTGTGTGGATATGGTGCTTAGAGACATGGTTTAGTTGTGAACATGGTGGTGGTGCTAGGTTGGTGGTTGGACTTCATGAACTTAAGAGTCTTTTTCAAACCTTAATGATTCAATGATTCTATAGTTTAGTGGTGGATCTGGCAGTGCTAGGTCAACAGTTGGACTTGATGATCCTAGAGGTCTTTTCCAACCTCAATGACTCTATGATTCACTTTATATTACAAAATGTTTAACTCTGCACTCTAAATTAAACAAATCTATCTCACATTACCGAGGTTCATAGACGCTATCCACATAGCACAGAGCAGAATATTTTGATTTTAATTTCTATATAAAGAGTGAAAATTCTACAGAAAACTTGTATGATGAAATGTTAATTACCATGTCATGGCTGATCATATGATGTAACCAACTGCCTTTTTTTAGATCATCAAATCCTGGGCTCATTTTGGTGCCTTTGTGTCTGTCTCATCTTAAAGTATTTCTTATTTTGTGTTTTGCTGGATTTTAACACTCTTCAACTTCAGTGGACTGAAAAAAAAAATAAATTCTTGGGAATTTGATTCAGGAGAATGTGATATATTTTGGATTGAATGTGCTCTGGGCCTCTTTAGGTGCACTTGAGCCAAACAGAATTGATTTGTATTGAACACATGTGCAAAATTATATAATGGGTTGACCTTTGTAACAGAAATACATGGCTCATTCTGAGGTGCAGATTTCCCAGTGATAATATATTTCTAAAAAGAAAATAGGGGGGAAAAGGTAACCAGACCACATCAGTCAGAGCAGTTGAAGCGAGCCAGGAATGTGTCATCTTGAATTTCCTTCTTGTCAGAAACACTCTATATTATCAGCAAAGAGGAAAACCTATTACCATTACTTTTACATTTCTACATGATATTAAAGAGAGAGAAAGAAAAAATCCTTTATTATATACTCAGTTAAAAGTCTCCATTGGACCAGAAAGAGTTTTCTTCACCTCATGAAACACAAACACTTTAAAAGAGCTACATTCAAGCTGCTATTACTTACATGGTCTTGATCCAGAAAAACTTTTGACAGCTGCTAGAAAGGAAAATCACTGTGTGCTGTAGAGACCTATTCCGAGTGCTTGTCCCAGTGACACCTGACACCTGTTGGTCCAGTCTTGAAAACTCTTTTATATACCAGTCAGAGATACAGGAATAATTAGCTGCTGTAAAGCCTTATCTTACAGAACATACAAATGGTGTTGTTTGCTGCCCAAGGGAGATGCCACATGCAGCCACCAACAAGCTGTGCAGTTGGTGCTACTGTGGGATGGAGGGACAACAGGGGGCCCCGGTTGGGCTGAGAAGAGAGCCATGTGCTTTTGGGGTGGCAGTGATGACGTAAAGCTCCCTTCGGGCCAGCATTAACAGGATTTTACAGATTTTACGTTCGAGTGTAACTGTAGCACGTCATCACAGATGCCTAAGGGCTTGAGTGAATTCTGGATGATTTTGAAGAAGACATAATGCTCTAATTCATAAATGAAGTGACCATCAGATTTTAAAACATCAGCAATAAATAGAAACAATAACTGTATAGCTAAGCCACCTCATATGTAAGTCTCAAGTAACCATGAGGCAACTGAACCTCTTTGACGTTGGGTTACTCTGTTTGCTTATTTGTGATTTTTCACATCACTTGTACCATTGATACAGGTGTGTGATGGACTAACATGCTGCAAAACTCTGTAACTATTGCTTGTGATAGTGATTCTCCACTGGCGAATGAGGCAGTTCTTCCAGGTGAGCTGCGGGACTAGTTCCTTCTTCTGCCCTGACGGGTTGTCTGCTTGCCTGCCACTAAAGACCATGTTCTCACAATCTTTTCTGGAGTGTTTTGCAAGAGAGAAAAACACACTGAGAAGCTGAATTAAGGATGTTTTTCTTGCTTTTTAAAATCCACTTGTAAAATCCACTTATTTTTTATAAACTATTTCTCCCTCTGTTTTTAATATGACATCAAATTTGAAGATATAGTAGACACATGAAAACCTGGTAAGTTGCCCTGTTTATAGCAAGAGTAATGAAACAGGCCCCTGTTGGAAAGGCATAGTATATGTATGTATATTTTTAATTCTAAAGGAGGGGAAATTATTTAGTATGGGAGGATGCTCTGTTATGTTTTTCATTTGTGTATGCACATACACAGGCAGATGTATAGATAC
This sequence comes from Pseudotriccus pelzelni, assembly GCA_035584735.1. NCBI lineage: Eukaryota > Metazoa > Chordata > Aves > Passeriformes > Tyrannidae > Pseudotriccus > Pseudotriccus pelzelni. The sequence continues at coordinate 16,806,976 of JAWMRA010000090.1, read as the reverse complement.
ATATGCATGTGCAAGCTATTTCTGTAGAGTCAAATGGAATTTGGATCAAGACACCAATTATCTAAAACATCAAGTTCTCTTCTTAGTAAAAAAATGACCTTTTCACAAGTTAAATGTACCTTTTCAAATGACAGCTCGTGGAATGAGAGGTAGCAGACTTGAGAAACTTGCTGACAAATGCCATCCTTGTTTTATTTCAAGGATCTAGGGCAAAGGGCATGTTGGAAATTATTAGGCCAGAAAAAAATTGACATATAAGACAGGCAGGCATTTAAGCTCCACAAAAGAGTTTTTGGGGAAAAGAATTTAATTCTCATATTGGTGTTATATTCTGCAACTTTGACATATAATAATTTCTTAACCTATTGCCTTTGAGATTCAGCATAGTATGCACAGGTTCTGAATGCAGTAGATTCCTCTTAATTGGAGCAGCTTGGAGAACAGCTATCATCCTGATTAAGAAAAGACACCCATAACAACAAGTCTGAAAAATTGTTCTCTGAATTTTTGCCTGGCAGAATTGATTAATTTTCTGGCATGCCTAAGAGTCTTAGACATTTATTGTCATAGGACCGCAACGCAGTCTCCAAAGTCAGGTGAAATGTTCTGTTTTGTGTAATAAAGATTTTTTAGGTAAGAAATTTCTATAAAGAGGGACCCAAATTTAGAATATATTATACTTACTTGAATTATTTAATCTGACCTAAACTGAATTTTCAAAAATAAAATTATGTAAACACACTTTTTATTGTTAGGCGAACTACAAAGACAGAATGGTTTCACATGTCAACATTGTTCAAAATTTTTGAGAAAATTTTTTAGTTGCAGAGAAGCTTCTACGTTTTCAAGAGCTATACACAACAGAAATATAATAAGGCACATAACAATTATGCTGCTACATAGCACTGAGGTGTTTTTTGCAGTAATTTGATGGGTTGAAGAACAGAAGGTTTGTTCATTATCTTGCTAGGCATTATCTACTTCTATCCACCATTATGATATTAACATGATTTCCCAGGAACACACTGTTACTCATTAGAAATAATATTGGGTTATGAGACAATTAAAGTAAATAAAATGTACTTAGAATATAAATAAACAAAACATAAGTGCAAAATATAAATATATCAAAAACCAACTTCTATTTCAGCAACAATGACCTTTATACTGTAAACTAACTAGAATTATGTAAGAGCCAAATAAAGTAAGAGGTAAACGGACTTAAAACTGTATTTCAACAAGCAGTATATGCTTACTTTGCAGATAGTTTGGCCAAACAATTGGGCAAGTAATGCTTAGTGGTACCTCTCTAGAAAACACATGGCTTAAGTAAGCCTTTTAAACCACAATCATATCTTCATATCAAATACGTAAGTGGCTAAAATTAAGACATAGCTAACAGTTGTCTGAAGGACAATGCCATGAGTTGTCTTCCCGTTGTCTGTGAAAACACTATGTCCACCCTACTCATAACTTAGGCTGATTTCTGGAGGTAGGTACACAGAAAATAAAAATTGCACAAGTAAGCACACACTAGTGCAGTGTATTGTGTACCGTAAAAAAAGCTCTGTATGTAGTCAACTATTCACCGCAACTCTTTGTGATGATGGGATAGTAAATAATTAGAACAGAAGGATTGCCCACTGGTAACACTGCTGCTGTCACTTCTTCAGTAGCTAAATGAGTATGGTAGATTTTAAGACACCATTATCAACTTATTTAAGAACAGCCTGACTGAAGATATTACTGTGCATTTTCTTCCAGAAAAATTATTACATTCAGTCAATCTGGACAATTTGAGATAAGTACAGCTCAAACCTAACTTTATCTTGTTGTAAACAACACTGTCTAAAGTCTTTTTGAAAACATTATCTTCATTTCCTGATCTTGAAATTGAAAGTCACCTTTAGACTGGAAAATCCTGACTGATGCTGAACTCAGCAGAAGACTGGCAGCCACCCTTTGCAGCAGTGACCTGGCATACAGCTGTAGGATCTCCTGTGTCCTGTCTCTGACTGGTTGCATATCTGGTCTGTTCCTCTGTACAGAGGTTTGTTCCTCTGTAGCTGAGCTGAATGAGATGGTGCCAGACTGAGAAGGAAAGCCCATAACATCTGCTCAGTACTTGGACCCAGTGGATATACACGTCCATTGCAGACACCCTGCAGTTGTTAAAGTCACTGAATCACAGAATCATTAAGGTTGGAAGAGATCTTCAAGATCATTTAGTCCAACCATCAACCTAGCACCATTATCACCCACTTCCAAAGCATTTCCCAAAGTGCCAGATGACTCATGAACACTTCTAAAGATGATGATTCCACCAGCTCCCTAGGTGCTTATTTCAGTGCCTAACCACTCCTTCAGTGAAAAAAACATCTAATCTGAACCTCCACTGCCACAACTTGAGATCATGTCCTCTCATCCTGTCACTTGAGACATGGCAGAAGAGACAGACACCCACGTCACTAAAGCCTCCTTTTAGATAGTTTTAGAGAGTAATGAGGTTCCCACTGAGGCTTCTCCAGACTAAACCCCAGCTCTCTTGTAAGACTCCAAACCCTTCACCAGCTCTGTTGCCCTTCTTTGGACATGCTCCAGCACCTCAATGTCTTTTTTGAAGTGAGGGATCCAAAACAGAACACAACACTTAAAGTGCAGCCTTTACAAATATTTAGATTAGGGTTACCTGAGGTTACCTGCTGCAATCTGAGGCATGGTATTTCTCCTACGAAGTGAACATATACTATCTGCAGTCAGATTAGAACTCCTGCAAGATTTTGAGCCCCAGCCCCGTGTTACTTCTCTGGACTATTCTGTTTTGTGGTTTCAAACCACATTTTGGCTGATTGCAGAGCAGGTATACAATGATTCAATTGCCTGATTATCAGAAAGGATTGGTCTGAATGTTATGGCTTTGGGAGAAATTTTTGGCTTTAGTTCAAACACTGTTATTTTAAAATATGTTGCTGTATTCAGAGTGAAAAAATGGAGATGTTGATTTATTACGTGTAACAAATGTAAGGATATTTAACATATACGGCACCATTTGCTGTATAAGAATATAAATGTGAATTTTTATTTTTTTTGAAATCTATTCCTGTGCAATTTATGATGATTTTCTGAACTTGCAACATTCACCCAGAGGAGTGATCAAAGACATTTTGATTTTAAGGTCAGTGGCAAGTCATAGCCTCCCAGTTCTCCCCAAGAGACTCTTGGTATAACTTATTTGACTGGTGAATTGAGTGGATGAAAATATTTTGGAAATTTAAAAACTCTGCTCTTGGTATTGGTTCTCCCTCTGGTTCTTTGGACTCTGGCTCTCTGGACAAGCTTTCTTCAAGCTTTGCATGGATGCTTCCATGAATTAAGTCCTGAACTAGGAGAGTTTACATTCCTTCTAATGTTCTCATTTTTTAATACTTAGCACTTTTTAATATCTATGTGAACATCTAATCTGGTTCTTGGATCCTGCTGAAGTCTTTGCTCTAGTGATATGTTGTTGCAGTGAGTCCCAGGGACAGGCTGTACAGTGGGGGAGGAGATTTGGTGATTAGAGGGCCATGTTAGGAGCTACAAAAAAAGTCTGGCTTTGATCTTTTTCTTTGCCAAAGGCTGTGTGAATTGGGTCAATTCTTTACAAGTTATTTATAATAAGACATTTAGTACAATTAAGACTTTTGTTATACATGCCTGACTGTCAGTGTGACTAAGAAGCCTGATTTTTTTGGATGTGACTCTAATTTTAGACTCCTAAATATCTCCATTATAAAGCTCTCTTTATCTTTCTGTGATTCTGGCTGTGCCTAACCCACTAGACAGATTATAGCTCACAGTTTCTGCAGCTCATCCTCCTATGCAGAGCAGCCAGCATAGGAGTTTAGTCCTGGCAGCAGGAGTACATGTCCTGACAGCTACTGTTGGACAGACTGGCCCAAATACATCCCCAAAGTGCACTGCATCATGCAGCCACATATGGGAAACCACAAGTCCACTGTTGCTGGAGGAGGATGGCTTACCAAGGAGAGGCTAAACAAGTCCTGCTTACAACACTACCCTATCTCCTAGAGAGCTCTTCTCAGCACTTTTCCTCCCATACTGGTGGGGCTTCCTCTCTACCCCATAGTGCCTGGGCTGCCTCTGTGTGGCCACTCCTTGGCACTGGTTGCAGCAACGTGGCAAGAACTTCCCATGAACAGAAAAGTGTTTTGCTGTGCTGGTGCTGAATGTGGCACCTGCAAGCAATACCAGGTTTCTTCAGAGAAATCGTTCAAATTTCTCCAAAATATAATTAGATGACACTGAAGAAATATTGTCTTTCTAATGAAGTCATTAGAAATTGCAGAGCTATAGTAAATAAATATATAAGTATAAATGTCTGACAGGACTTGGCAAAATTTATTTATTTCTCTTTTAAAACTCAGCTGTTAACATAGCACTTATTCTTTTAATAGCTTCCATGCTGACATACTATATGCCAGTCTTTGGCTCCCTGCCACTTTTTGCAGGTCTGTTCTTCCAAAATAGAGAGGGAAAAAAATTAATGATGGAAAGCCTGAAATGTCCTTAATAGCACCCCAACAGCAATAAAAGCATGAATCTGATTCTGAGGACTAGTAATGTACTTAGCCTGCATGGTAATGACACAGTGCACTTCATCCGAAACAATTAGTCAAGGTTCTGGATGTCTGTAGGAGGATTTTAAGCACATGACCTTGTGCAAGCTTGTGCTATTCTGCATGAAGCATTCATGAATTTCCTTGAAACTGCTAATAGGAGTTGGGGGAACAACAGACACCAGCACTTCAAGCCTTGTTTAGCCTGAAGAGTCACAAAGGACTTATTGTACTTTGTGTCTAATAGGCTTTGCTCTGAAAATCTTTAGCCATTAGTGTGCCAAATATCCTCCTCCTTCTGCCGTATGTTATGTTCAGCAATTGCATTAGCTAATAAACTCCATGTTCCCTTGAAATCCCGTCTGTTTGGACCCAAGTCCGTGATAATTTGGACTATAATATTTTCCTCAGGACCGGCAGTTCTGCATTAAAAAAACACATAGAGCTCTGAAAACCAGCTGCTCTGGAGCCTTATAAACCCCTTTTCTGTATTGCCCAAATCAGCATGACCTATGGATACTTCTTTTTTTTTGTTCATTAAATTCAGGGACTGACAACTCACAGAAGATGTCTACTGTTCTTTGATCACCCTCATGCAGCCTGAATAGCCTGGTTTGCTTCTTTTGACAAGAGAATGCACAGAAAGGAATACAGGATTTCAAAATACAGGAGGCAAGGGTGCACGTATCAAAACTGAGAGACTGACAGCATGAGCCTTATTTGCAGAACTGAAAATGCTGAGGACAGTAGTGGAGACAGAGAGCTCTCTTTCAGTGTTTGCAGCACTTTATAGCCTGCGGTGTATGTCTGTCTTGTGGTTTTGTCTCCCCTGAGTTTATTCAGGTGGAGGCATAAAACTGATGAGTGCTGGAGAAGGTCAATGTTACATATTCATTTTGTTTTAAATAATTGATGATGTTTCCTGTTTCTGCTTACATTAATTGCTCTCAGGTGTTGGAGAATTGCTCAGTGAGTTGCCTTTTAATTTGTTTCTTTAGAAAAGCAGCATGCTGCTTTTCAGGGTACTGTAAGTAATGTGTTCCAGGCAGTACTTTCTAACTGCAGGTTAATAAGGGTGCACTGAATGCGTGTTCGGGTGCTAGTGCCTCCCTGCGTGTGTGCATGCGCGTTTGTGGAAAGAGAGAAGGACAAGGTGGAGGACTGCAGACAGTGAAGAGACTCAGATGCTTCTGTGATGATGTTTTAAAATAAAATTTATGTTCCCTATTTTAGGGCTGCACATTAAGTCCCTGATCCAGGAAAGCAGAGAGTACTCAACTGCTGTTGCTTTCATTATAGCTATTCAACTATTCAACATCTGCAAGGACTTGGATCACAGATAACATAGTTTTGATTTTTCTCAGAGGCAGGTTCAATTCAATTGTGTGATTTAGCTGCTTTGTTACAGGGAAAAAAACCCAAACAACCAAACAACAAACCAACAAATAAAAACAAAACCCCCTCATATTACCAAAAATTCAAGCAAAATTGTTTTAGGGGTATCATGCCTACAGAATAATAGTACAGTTATAATTAATTTGTCATCTCTTAAAGTGCTCTTTTCATATGTAAATACAGTTTCTACACTTTATAATAGACATGACAGTGAGGTTCAAAATGTTATGGAGGTACACTTTCTGAGTGGAATTAAATGACACTGTTTTAGTAAAACAACTACATTTGTGTTCTGTTACTATCTTGGGAGTGAACTTTCATTGCATCTAAACTTCCTGGTGGTCCAGAGGGGTTTCTGTTTTGTCTGAGTCTGGAGTGACATAAGCCAAATGGTTTATCTGGCAGTGAAAATCAAGTGGTGTGGGATGGCTTTGAAGTCAAACTCTGTCCCACCAGGCAGTCTGGATGGGTGATTTTTTATCTGAAACTGTTCAAGCACAAGGAAAGCTTCCTCATTTGGAGTAGTGCCTACTGACTACACCTATTGAAATTTACATCTTTGATTCATTTTATTATGTGAGAACTTAGCGGCTTATGACCTTTGCAAATATTTAATGATTTTTGGAAGATCAAGTTGCATTCTATCCTACTGCTTTCCTTTTTTTGTGCTGGCAAATAATTTACCTGATGTTTTTCAGTTTCCTTGTTATGTAGTTGTAGCGTGATTAGACT
>JAWMRA010000090.1:16753649-16777847 GCA_035584735.1 Pseudotriccus pelzelni | reverse complement strand
GGAGTGCTGTGACCAGTTCTGGGCTCCTCAGTTCAAGAGAGAACCACAGTTCCTGCAGTGGGTCCAACAGAAGTTTAAAAAGGGTGACTGAAGCCCCTCTCTTATGAGAAAATGCTGAGGGAGTTGGGCCTCTTAAACCTCGAGAGGAGACGACTGGGAGGGGACCTTATCAAAGTATCTGAAGGAAGGGTGTCAGGAGGATGGAACCAGGCTCTTTTTGCTGATGCTGAACAACAGGACAAGATACAACAGGAGATTCACCTGAACATGAGGAAGAACTTTACTGTGGGGGTGAGTGAGCACAGGAAGAGCTTGCCTAGAGAGGTTGTGGAGTTTCCGTCCCTGAAAACATTTGAAAGCTGCCTGGACATATTTTTGAGTAATGTGTTCCAGGGGACTTGAACAAGGCTGGACCAGGTGACCTCCAGTAGCACTCTCCAACCTTACCCATTCTCTGATTCTCTGATTGTGTGATTGAGGTAATATAATTTCCTTGACTCAGAATAATGAAAATAATTCTAAATGGAAAGATGGAGAAAAGAAAACCACACAACAAAACTGGTCCTTGTTAGTATTACTGATATGTTGTAGCAGTGTCTTTGTAATACAGCTCTGAAATATCATTGCAGGATCAGAACAATTCCAAAACATTTAGTAGTATTTGAAAACAAATGCAAAATACATAATTATTTTCTATACATTGGCCTCCATTTCATCCCAGATTACTCTTTTACATGCCACAATAAAAATAGGAAAAAAAAATAGATTAGACTGAGAAACTGTATAAGCCTTTACACATTCTCTTTCTTTTACTAGCATCTTAAGAATTTTTTTCTGTGTGGGCTGATGTAGGTGCCTGCTTATGTCTAACCCTTTTATAGTGCTTTGTCCTCATACAAATAATCATGAAAGCACATCAAATAATAACAGCAGGGGAGTTACTATGCTGCCAAATGTTCCCATCAAACGACTAGAGTATAGTCATCATTATAATCATTTTGAGATGCTGAATGTAGTTAAACCAGCAAGCTCAGCTCCTCTGAAATCTCTGAAGCTTTTCTCCTAAGAGTAAAGGAGTTTCCAGCTATAAATATGGATCAGTAAAGTGTAACAGAAAGAAAAAAATAATTTGTGTTGCTGAATGCACATATATTTACCTGTACATATATATTCAGTTATGTAACCACGAAACAGGTATTTTTTAAAGACTTTAATGTTTTGATGTTTTCTTTCTTTTTATTTTTACTTCAAAGTTTTGGATATTATTGAAGGTAAAAATCTGGAATGTTGCAAAAAGAGTATGTCTGCTTTAGCTTTTCTCCTAAATTTTGACTGCTCCTACAAATACAATTCTATGTAGAAATGTTAAATTTAGTAGAGGATGTTAAGAATTCCAGGTGATATTTGTAGTTAACTATTGTAGCAAATTATCATTCTGTTTTAAGCCTTGTTGCAGCCATTTGTGAAATAGAATTATATTATTCTATCTCACAGACACTCAGTGGGACTGAAAACATAATTTTGACTCCTTTTGAAGAAGGAAAATTATCTAAATGTGCCAAGTGTTATTGTTAAATTAGTGTATTTTGTATTTAGTCTCTGATTTCTAATGCTATTTGCAGAGAAAGCTGCACTTGTCAATCTCTTAGTGAGGACTCATTTCATTTTCTTATTTTCTGCTTTAAGGAAACCTAATTTGTGACTCTCTTTTTCCAGTAAACTTACTTTTTCCCCCTTTTTTTACCCTTTGGCTTCACTCATCAGCCTCTGTTAGCTGCATTCATTTTACTCTTTTTTTTTAAAGCTCTAACTCCAAACAATCCCGGTTCTTCACCCAGAGGGTGGTTGGGCACTGGAACAGCCTCCCCTGGGAAGTGGTCACAGCACCAGGCCTGACAGAGTTCAAGTGTTTGGACAGTGCTTTCAGGAACATGGTGTGATTTTGGGCACGGTCTTGTGCCGGGCTAAGAGTTGGACTCAGTGAATCCTTCTGAGTCCCTTCCAACTCAGCATATTCTGGGATTCTGTTATTCTTTCTCTAAAACTCTTCTCACAATTCAGGAAGTATTCTGCACCTAAATCTATTCCAGTTCTCCAAGTCTTTCTTTGACCCTGTGACAACAGTGTTGCAGGCTTACTTCTGGCTGATTTCCGTAAGTTCTCTACAGTTCTTATTCCACGCAGATGGGAAGACTGTATTGGAAAGGGAAGTATCATTCACCAGCTACACTTCAAAAATATGTAAGATAGAGATAGCATTTATGCTAAGGCACTCTGAAAATACAGAAAGTTCAGATGCAGTAAGTCTCAAAGAGTGTTATCTGTTCTCCCTTAGTTCCTGCACATTAGTCTGTCTGAAGACATTGGTACAATTCCTTCTGCAGTTTTCATGCATCTTTTTGACATATCCTCCAAGTTCTGTCTGTTTAGAGTTTAAAACATAAACGAGAAGAAATAGATTCTAAAGAGAGCCTGTAATGTCTAAAATTTGTCATAATATATGTGCCATATTTGTTTCCACTTTTTAGGAGACGTTTTGGTGACCCATATACTTCACAGAATATACCACATAGTGCTTACTGTGAATATTATGATAAGGCTTTTGGCACCCATTGTAGTAATAGATGAATGGAGAGAAGTGTAAATGTACAGTATCTCATCCTTAATTTTTATTTTATTAATAGTACTGATGGTTCAATAATGGTGTTGCAGTTACAAATATATATTTTAATTCCACTAGTCTAGTGGAATTGAGCTCCTTCAGAAAATGTAATTGTTTATTTACCGGAGTCACAAAGGTATCTAACCTGGCTTTTCCTGGAGTGATGGCCATAGTTCTGAAATCACAATGAAAATAAAAATAGCAAAGCTGTTGCCAAGTAAATTATTTTGTTCTGCACACACGTTGCTATACTAGTATGCTTGTAGTATATTGTCATCTACATCTAAAAGAGAAGAATGAGAAAACCAAGAAAAATCCTTCTGATTTTGCGGTTCTGCAAATCCTTACCCAGATGAGTGACCAAGAAAGCTGACTTACAACAGGATTTTCAAAATTATATTCTTATGTTGTCATGTGAGGCACTCATTATTTTGATTTTCCTTTTGTTCACTGAGCACAGAGGTTTACACCAGTCACCCTCAGACATCTAACATTACTTACCCAAGTTAGGGCCCTAACAGCATCTTATTTAGGAAAAAGAAAATATGGAGACACATTCAGATGGTGATTCAGAGCTGCACAGTACTTACAAGTCCTTTGACGTGACCAACTCTCTGCAGTTACGTTACAGGCAGCCCAGAGTGAGTGAAGTTCCTGGCTTTGGTGTCTCAGACAGATATTTAAGGTTGGGTCATGTGAATTGCCTCTGTGCCTGCTCCTGCCTTCCCTGAAAGCATTAGGAATCCCTTTGTTCATTTGAATAGAAGTAAAAAGAGCTCTCTCCTCTATCCAGCCCATAAGCAGAGTTTAAAATATACCTTGAATTTCATGACCTATTTTTTTCTGCAATTCAAATTAGCCCTTTTTTAAACTTCAGCACTTTCAGCTATTGCTACAGAAATGACAGTTTCTTTTTTGAAAACTCATTAGTAATGTTTTGAAACACTCTGTTTACAAAAGCTTTCCTCTTATCCATTAAAACAAATGAATAACTTATCATATTTCAGAATACTTGTAAAGTGAGCTTTACAGATCCCATTAAATGTTAAAAGCTGTTTGCAAGAAAAGTGTGCCTGTCTTCAAGCGCTCAGCTCACCATGTGCTTTCCCCAGATATTCACATTTGTGCGATACACCAGCAAAATAAAGAGAAAGGATTATACTAATTTGAAATAGGTCAGGCTAAAGGTGATATCTTAAGACTGGTTATTTTAATTCTCTGGTGTTCCCAACAAAGTTCAGGAAGGTTGAGAATATAATACAGGAACAAATGCACTGAAGTACAGAAAAGATTAAGTGAGTGAACTGTACAGTCATGACCCCTGTATATAATAAAAATGTTTTCTGGTCAAAATTAAGACTGCTGTTACATGTACATTTACAGATTGACTGCAGATATATACAGCAGAGTAATTTTTGTTCGCTCTGACTTTTCTACTGCTTGATTAAAAGACTAGACATTTTCCCTTGAGATTCACTCTTCTGGCTAATGTGCTGTAATTGCAACAGAGTGCTTAGTACAGCAGCAGTAAGCACTATTCTGTAATAAATTTAGGTCACTGCAGAGTTCATCATGTAGTCCATGGCAACAGAAGATAAAGTGATGGTTGGTTCATCTCTGACTTTTAGCTGCAGTGTCACTGATTCCCCTGTCTCATGATATTATTAGAATTAAATGTAGGCAAATTGTCCAAGTCCCTAGGTCTCTTCCTTCCTACTGTACATGTAATATTTCAGCAAGAGAAAACATAATGTAAATGTAATTATAATAGAAATGTGAACCAGAAGAATTCTTAGCCAAGATAAAGACAATCACATTCCACCTTGGAGCATTTCTTTCCTAGTCCTATATAATCCCTCAGATCAATATTTTTTAAATCTTTTTGTGTTTACAAACCCCTACACTTCTTTTTTGTTTCTCTAAAGAAAAGGAGATAAAAATTGTTCAAGGTTTTCAGAACTGCTAAGTGTAATTGCTAGGTATTTGGAAGTTTTTTCTGTCTACTTATTTACCTGACCTTGTGCTTGAGAATATTTTATTCATTAAGCTTGTTTGCAAAGTGGGCATTCAGATTAAATCCTAGCTGCAGGCCTTTTGCAAGTTTTTTCACTACAAAGTTTTTTAAGTTTTATTGTTTCCACATCTGATATCTGCAAACACCACTACCACTAAATGCCTATTTCCTGCATTAGGAGAATAAGTAGGACTGACGTGCTATATGACGGCTTGCATAAAACTGTACATAACTAACTTTTCCTTCATTTAGTTATGTATTTTAATCAATTATTCCTGCAACTGATGATGTTTGCTGATTACCATGTCTCTCGTGAAAGGACTGACAGAAAAGTTCAAAGCATTGAAGCATAAACATAAAAGAATGGATTTGAAAAAAGTTTGGGTGTAGAGGTAGGATCTAACTTTAACATGTATTATACTTAGAACTGCAAACAATGAACTGCAGTGTACTGCAAAATTTGGACACACTTTTTTTTAGCTTTGATGATCCTAGCCTTAGAAATCTCAAGGATTTTTTAAAACGTTAAAAAAAGTTATATGCAGCGCCATATAAACCTGTTGTAGCTGTGAATGTCAAGAACAATAGCATCTATCTTACAAGAATATAACAAGCAGAAAGATGTATGTAAATTGTCTACCAAAATAAGGCCATTGGTTTACATGCCCTGTCTTAGCTCTTTGATCTGTGACAAAAACAAAGTGTTGAGTCTGCATGATTAGGGTGGAGATTTTGAAAGGAATGTAAGGAAGTTGAAAGTTTCTCATCTGCAACCTCTCAGTTCTTGAGCATTCATGGTATCATTTGGAATTTTGCTGTGATACTTTTTCTATATAAGTTCCCAAGATAGAGCTTTTATTAATCCATCAGTTTAAGAATCTTAGTCGACACCCCAAAGATTAAGTCCTAGCCATTACTTATGTGATATACGACCAATGGCCCACTTGAATAAGCTTTTCTCTGCAGGTTTCTCTAATTATTCATTAGTTTTTAGATTATTATGTTTCTAGCAGAGCATTTCTGAAATATATGGACTATAACATTCTTTACATATAAACTATCTTCACTGAAGTCCATGAAACTACAAGAATTTATATCAATTAATAACTAGATTTGCTTTTTATACAGTTCTTGCTTATGGAAAAGGCTGAGCCTTTAGGATAGTCTGTGAAGTAATTCTTGTTTTGGTATGAGAGTGGAAAGATACACTTTTGAAAGAGAAATAATGAAATAAATTACAGTTCTGATTATATCATATTTATACGATTTCTATGGTACAGAAAAGAGAGGCAAAGGGAAATTTCAAAGATCTTTCAAACCTCTACATCATCAGAGCCTTTCATCAAATACAGCTTTAAGCTGACACTGCAGCCACATGATCCAAGTAACTTCTGTTTAAAACATCCTTACCCTGCATCCTTCCCTTTTCTACAACATTTATTGTAAGATATTTCTTTCAGGACTGTTTTCCCTTGCATTTCAGCTGTGATTACAGTTCTGTTCTTACATTGCCATTCTGCAGCTGTCTCTGTTGTCGATTTACTCTTTTTTTTCACTCACTCAGGTTTTTTCCTCCAAGTGAGAATATTGTTACTGACCTCAAGATTTGTCTTTAGATAATTCTGTCTAGAAGCCATGACCATTTCATTCTTGTCTTTAATCTGAGATTAAAAATCAAAACTGACCTTTCTTGTTTGAGCTGTAGTTGTATTGCTAAATGTCCATGATTTTCTTGATTGCCTTCTATCTCCTGGAATTTGTTTCTCACATCAGGCAAGAAGCTCTAATGTCAGATGTCAAGGCCCTGATGATCATCTGCAGGCTGACTTAATGTCAGACTGAATGTTTAAGATATTTGAAAGACAATCATCAATACAGTCTACAATTCGAGATTGTAAAATAGACATCATTTGAGGGTAGCAGTTCAGTATCAATTTTTATTGAGGAAATGTTTTAGAGAAAATCTTACTTTCTGATGCAAGGCAGTTGACAACTCATAAATTTGAGACAGAGTCATATATAATTAAGTCTTCATAAACTCATAGTACTGGAATATAGAATATTGATGATAAACATTGGAATTTAATATCCCAGTGCCTTATCCACTGTCATGATCGAATGAAAAGAGATTACTTTTGGACAAACAGTACTGAAAGAAAAGTAAGTTTTTGGCATTATCCTAAGTGAAAAAGTAATTGATTTTTGTCAGATGTTTTATTGCTGATGGAAGTTATGATTTTATGAACTAAAGAAGGAAAACTTCACTTAAGACAGATGGCTTTGCAGAAAATCATCTGGATATTTCATCTGGCATGTTAGAAGTTTAACATAGTTCTACCTGTTTTGCTGGTTTAAATTTAAAAGGTATTCAAGCCTTTTAGATGACTGAGCAAAAGGTGACTTACCTTATTCTTCTGTATCTCAGCAGAAAGTTTCTGAAGTCATTTGGTTTTATATATATCTCAGATATTTCTGGAAACCTGAGAGGAAATTACTACCTGGAGACAGATTTGTTCTTCTTTAGAAACCCTGAAGATGGACAGGATCCAGCATTCCAAACTACCTGTCTAAAGGATGACAAGGCTGCATAAAGGTTATCACCATACTGTGGAAAATGGGGAAAACATTTAATGTTTGATGACCAAGTGCTTCTGATGAACCTGAAGAGATTTCAAGATGATGCTATGTGCTGGGATTAACAGAAATAACTGAGTTGAAGAGTAATACAGTTTTACTGAACCTAAATTCTTTATAATTTCTTTTCCCCAAGACAGTGTGACGGTTGTTAACTTAAAAATGTTCATCAATAATTGCTGAACAGAAGTGCCTGTGCTACTGCATGTATTTCATACTTATCTTCAGGTAGTAATTTTAATTTTCAGAGACAACAATATCTGAATGTATAGTAAATGTTATTAAAATGCTCTCATATGTATCACATTGTTATTTTTAAAGATAAAATGCATAAATAACTGAAATACAAAAGCAAATTTGTTATATGTTATCATGTTCTGACTGTATCTGTTGCATTCTTTCACCTGGGCATATCATACCTTAAATAATAAGCACTGGCAGCTGCACTATAGCGAACAGTCAGATCATTACTCAGAACTGGTTCAGTAAAGCTAAAGTTCATGGCTTAATCTGCTTTTAGAATAATGTTGGGCTTGGGAAATAGTAGTATCCATAAGCTGGTAAAAAAAAATTCTGTTCTAGTGTTTCTCACAGAGTTTTCACCAATATATGCTTTTGTTTCTTTCAGTATTTCATCACTGCTTTCTCTTTTGACCAGTTTGCCCCCCTGAGCAAACAACATATGCTTAGGGTTAAAACCTCAGGCTCAGTAGCAAATTTAGAAAAAAACAAACAAGTGGATCTGAAGTTTATACCTGTTAGGCAAAAAATGCTGTGACTTAGCAACGGCCAGAAGTGGATGTCTGTCTCATATCCCTTGTAGGAACAGAAAAATTTTTATTTGTTGGTGATACACTGTAAAATCATAGACTTGATCACTGAGATCAGTCAATAAGAACTTCAACTATCCACAAATCCTGGGTTCAAACTCGAGTTCCAAATAATTGCCCCTAATTTTTGTGACAAATGTAGACAAATCATGATTGACATATCTCTCTATACCTCTCAATCTCTCTCTCTCTCTCTCTCTCTCTCTCTCTCTCTCTCTCTCTCCCCCCTCCCCTGCATAATTACCAACAAGGCTAAACATTCCCTGCAGGCAGGGAAGAGAACCTACTATCAATATTTTGATGGTCCATTAATGTAGGTCCTATCTGATTGAGTTTTCTACATGTTCACTTGGAATGTAACACTCTGTGACCTTGAAATATGAGCATTAAAGACAGGATACCTTATCTTGCTGCATGTCACTGTCACCAAATAAAGCTTCTATTACGGGAGCTTTGAAATGAGCTCGTGGTGAAAAGAGAACCTCTACTGTTAAACCTACCTTAACACAAAGCCTGTGTTATTTATTTACAATGTTACATGAATCATCTGCACTTTCTGTGATAAGCCTAGGGCTGTGTGTCTTTCATTTCAGCTGACATTTTGCTGCCATTTGCCAGGCTAAGGTAACTACAGTGCAATCACTCCAAGCAGTTGTGTGGTCATTGTTTTGCACAAAATGGACGTTTAATTCAAGTAAAAGACCTTTTTAAAGAATAAAATTTGACAAAGCAAATTTTTGCTGATATACAAAAAGTCAAGTAAGTCTGTACCAAATACACTTTTTAAGGTAGCTAAAAGGATTTCTGCAGAGAAATTGACAAACTATTCTACTTCCGTACACAAAGTAAAAATTAAAAAAAATATTAGTTTTGAGCAAAAAATATTTCTCAGGGTACTGAAAGGCTTTTATTTGGAATCATATGTTCTTAGTCTCACCTGATAAGATATTTGAAAGCTGTTACTTTTTAAAACAAAGAGCTGTCAGTTTCATAGTTTTGAATGTGTTGAAAAGGATCATAAAATGACATTTTTTTCTCCCTTGCATTTGGGTTTTTTTCCAGATATTTGATTATTGAATACAAGGTAAATTTTTGATAAATGTACCGATTTTCATTTTTAGCTTGGTTGCTCATGGTCTAAATGATAGAATCACTGGGCATATTGTGCATAAAGTAATTGAGCACTTTTGTCTCTCTAACTGTAAGGGGGAGAAAATTGAGCACAATTCAAGGATAAGTTTTGATTATAGTTGTTTAGCTGCTGAGAAAATTTGCTGACAGGTTTGCTTGGAAGCTGTTACTCCTATTTGAGAAAAGCATTTTTAATAATAAGAGCAACAATAATAATGGTAACAACAATAATAGTGAAATTTATACAAAATACAACTTATACAAAAATGTAATGGCATTGTCCACAACTGACAAGTAACTGCTAGTTAGAGATTTAGAGACTGCTGGTTAATAATTTATGAGCTTCTTATGCACACTATGTGACTTTCATTTGCTTATTCATGGAGCATATCAAATGCAAGGTGTAACTTGTAGGTCTGGACAAATTTTTCCCTTTTTTTTCCTTCCAATTATTCATTAAACACCGGATGTGTTATGCAGAATTGAGGGGAGGAAACGCAAATACTTCTAGTCTGAAAAAATGCCATAATGATATTCATCATCACTTTGTGACATTTACTGTCCTTTTATTAAACTGCCTGGCATTTCATGAAACCATGCCCAGACTAATTGCACTTTCATTAACTGTTGTTTTCCCCTACTAAATGATTTGATAGTATTTTCCTTTCAGGAATGTCAACATGTTTAACACACTCTAATGACTAAAACTTGGAAACCCATTGTGATTTATCTCTTACTTATTCCTAGCTTAGTCTGAGATTTAGTTTTCAGTAGCAAGTTTATGAGCATTCTGTTCGGTTGAAACTGATGTTTCTCCTTCAATTTGTGGTCTTCATTAAGTGTAAATTTGCAAAGGTGGATCCAGTAGTGCCTTTGCCTGACATCACATTTTTTTCATCTCCCTGCAGGATGCTTTCCATTTTTCAGCTCCAGTGTTACACTTCACTGAAGCTCACACTCCCTCACAGAAAGTCAGCATTGTGCAGGGAAGTGTCTGAGGTAAGGTCACCTTTGCAAGGGAAAGGCAGCCCCAGAGTGAATCTACAACACACATGAAACCTGCAGGTTGATGTGCTGTTTCCCTTGTCTTATCTCTCTGGCTGCAATGTCACGTTTTCTTCACAGCACCTCCAGCTGCGTTTGATGTAGTCCGTCAGGGCTTCCAAAGTGCCTGTTTCTTCACTTCGTTTTATTAAAACAACTTTTAGAGGCATTTCTACAAAAATATTTACTCTAGGCCCTTCCCATTAGGACTGATTTTAAGCACATCTTCTGAACCTAGAATTGAATTCCTTGCAAACAGATTATGGATGTGAACACCAATCTGTGGTGGAAATGATAGTCATATGTTAGCCCTCTAAAAAAGAAATGTGAGTCAAACAAACTTATGTGCTTGCTGTCTTGTCAAAAAGAATTGTCTCATTAATGTTAGCTATATTAATTTAGTTGTACTATGAAAGTCTAAAGCAAGATTATTCTTTTTTCTCATCAAGTTAAAAAAAGTTTTCTATATGTTTACTGGAGTTTCTTTCTCTCTAAAACCAAAATTTTGACAACACCTCACCTTTAGCAATTAATGAGAGTAACCAGTGAGAGATACAGAACAAATATAGAGACTGCACAGCTACAGAATAGAAACAGGCTACCAACACATTGCATGTGTACATTACTAACACTCCTTTACCATGAAAATAAATCTTGTTTATGAAAACAATATTACCAGATCACCTCATAAATACAGATCTACCTAAGATATCTGTGTGGATATGTATAGGAAATTGAAATGATTTTTGGAATAAATAAACTTTTGACTGGCTTATTGGTATTTGGCCAGTTATATCTCTCACACACAGTCAAAGGAAAGTGCTTGTGCGCACAGAGCCCTATTCCCCAAATACACACACACGCACACACACACAGATGCCCTGAATTTGCTGGACAAGACACAGTACGTGATTTTCCTGTGTTTCTTACTTATTTCCTATGATGTGGCTTCCTGATTATGTGGTTTGGAGATTTCTGTAACTTGTAAAAATGTGGGAAAACTGACCTAAGTAAGAAATCTTAGCATTTGTTCTCCCTTGTCTTACAGATACTTATCTTGGAGTATGGGTAAGCAAGAGTGAACTTGATGAAATGCAGAGCATCGACATGCATCTGCAAAGACATTAAATCTCTCTCAAACATCATAAATGTATAGGCATTGCTCTGCCTTCACAAAATTGCTCACAGAACAGCAAGGTGAGGAACGTGTAAGAAGTTTCAACTCAGTAAGTGGAAGTCGGTGATATAACAGCTGCTCAAAAGAAAAAAGAGAGGCACCCAGCACTGAAATTTATAGAGGTAATAATTTTGATTTCTGTTTGTAAAAAAGTAATTTTAGCTAGTTGATTACAGTTTTAGTTGCTTACAGAGTCCGCAGTTTAGTCCACAGTGCAATATGATTGATTTTACAGTTTTACATACTCTTCCTATGCTCTTTCTAATCACATGTTTTTAGACAGTCTGAATATTTTAGCAACCTTTTTTTACTTTATTTTTTGCCATTCATAAGCAAGTTGTCGATTTTCAGAAAAGTAATTGTCCAGGACAGATACTTCCTTGCCTTTTGAGACTTACTTAATTAAAGCAAATAACTTACTCTCATTGCATGTACACTTGTAATTTCAAGACTATTTTACTCACTGACATGAAAATATGCGTTTTCACCTGATATTTCAGAAATCTAACTCCATCACATGCAGTTTCAGAAATCCCACTCCATCTGGAACTGTATTTCAGCACATTTGGCTTCTACAGTTCCTTGAACTTCTCTTTTTCTGCTTTCAACAGCAGTTTATACCAGGTTACAGTGAATCCTATCTTCCACTCGCTTTTGATAACACACTCTGAGAGAGACAACCAGGCATGGTCATGCAGGAAGAGAATGAAAGGGAAATGCAGAATGAAGGGTGTACTTAGGCCATGAAACGATCCCTGTTTAAATGTGACTGTGACTGCATTCCACTGCATTGAATTGCCACTGTACAGGAAGTGTCACTGAAGTGTAAAAACTCAACTATCAACCCATTTGCACACAAGAAGGCTCTCTGTAAGCATACTCGTCCTACTGAAGCTATTCCTTAAAGGTGACTGACACTCGAAAAACACTTGACTCTTAACTATACATTGCAAAAGAGGCGTAAAGCTGTACCACACAATATGCTTTGTGTAGATATTCCTTAAATACTATGAAACTGGAGCTCTCTTGCAGCTATCAAATTGAAAGAAAATGTCCAGAATAGTCAATATAGACTCTCCTCTTTTACTTTTCTAAAAAAGCATCACTCACCAGTTTTTTTATTATTGTTTATTATGCAACTTAATCCCAATTATTTCTTCATTAGTTTTCTCTGACAGGTTTTTAAATCATTGTTACTTAATTGTTTTGGCATATCCACTTCACCAGATACTGCAACCTATCACCTTTGTCACTTCGTATATATTTCATACTTTTCCAGATCATGACAATCAAACCTATCCAGCTAAGCGTGCGTGTCAAGAACTCTGAAGAAGAGCCTACTAGTCAAGGACATGACTCAAGCTCATAAGCGAAAGATGAAATTTGTAGAGGACTTTGTCCTCTACAAATTAATGGGTGCTGTCCTCTTTATCTTATTCTTTTTAAACCAAATAAATCACGTCCTTGGTACAAGTTGTAAATCTGTCTAACTGATGTAAGAGATCTTCCTCTTACTGAGAGATACACAACACTGGGAGTGTTCCAAAGCTGTTTTAAACCCCTGTTTACTTCTTCTTAACATGTGGGTGACAATTTCTGAAACTCAATTTTTCTTTCATGCTAAGGATCTGGAATGTTGCCATCTATCTGCTCTTTTTTTTTCTCAAATATAAGATGTTATTTTAATTTGTCTGTATATAGGGTGAAATGCAGGGCATGTTTGTGCCCAATTACTTTGAAATTAGATATGTGTGATTTCTATGCAACATTATGGTTTCTTTTCAACAGAATATTACTACTCGAAAGAGGTTACGCATTGCTCATGGTTGTGTTTTGGAAGTCCAGAGAATCCAAAGAATACCTGTTTCCACATCACATCCAGAGGGTTTTGTGGCAGGATTAAAAAGAGGAGAGACCTTTCCATTTCCTCCTGTTGTGTCTTTCTTTCTGATTTTCTTACCATCAAATAAGACACTGCAACCCAACCTAGTCTATCTTTTTTCCGGAAATGAGTCTTAAGTGCAATTTAGGAAGTGACTTCTCAACTGTGTACAGTCTGTCTTGTCACCCTCTAGATTGTCTCTTCTACTCTTGTGGGTGCCAAGGGAGCATGTGTTCTGAATAAGCATGACAACACAAAATTAATCCCATTTCTGTAGCCTTACTCAGTTTTTACAATTCAGTATTCTGAAATGACAGATGTACTGCCGCCTGAAACATGTGCTCTCTTTAAGCAAAATGCTGCTGCAAAGTGTCCTGTTGGGAGGGTTAACAAGACTTGTAGCCTTTATATAGTCTGTTTCCTAACTTAAAGTTTTGGTTTTGCTGTGCAGTCAGTATAATTCTTTTTATGTGGAATTTAGAGGGGCTGTGCAAATGTTGCAGTCAATGATCCTTATTAAGCTAGTAGATCAACTTGGAATAGAATAAGAGTTTAAAGTAATTACTGAAATAAAAATTTATAGAAAGGAACATTTAATGTTACCCAGCCTCATTTTTCCAACATCTAGCAAAACTATCTTCAGCTTTCAAACAAGTGCTTCAATTTAGAATTCCTTCTTCATATTTTGGCATTCTACTTAGGCTTTTTTTTTCATAATTGCTATCCTTTCAGCATTTTCTAATAATTCATAGATTACTGAAAATATAGTTTTTGAAAATTATGTCTCACATATATAACTGTAGAGATATAGTTACATAGTTAACTTCTATACAGATACAGGGACTTAGATACATTGAAAAATTTCCATCAGAGCTCTTTGAGGCTTTTTTCTCTTGCACTTCTTCATATGCAGATACAGCTTGTGTATCCTTCCATTGAATGTACACTGGTTGAGACAAGTATAAAACCTAGCTGGAAAAAAAAAATGTAATGTATTACAAGTAGGCTTCATTCCATACATAATTTATGGCAAAAATTTTGCATGTAAAGGAAAATTAGCATAGTGTCTTTGTGCTAGATCTGCTAAGGGACAACAGTAAAATGTACTTCTGCCAGCATCGTTTCACAGCTTGTATTTGCTGGAAAATGCTGTTTTATTAGCACATGTTCCCTCAGTCTGTGGACTATCAAAGTGTTAATCATGTGTCCAAAGCCAATTTTACTTCAATTCTTTATTTGTCATTCACTCTAATCTAAAAGTCACTTGTCTGTCTTTCTGTTTGTCGAGAACCAAATACATTTTTTCTTCACTCTTTATAAAGAATTTGCAGTGTTATTCACAAATTATTAGTTTTCTTTGTGGCTGGTTTTGTACCGAACTGCATTTATCCAAGGGACAGGTTTCCAACTTGGGATGAAAATAATAGCAGGAGACTTTTCTTAAAATTAGGTTGAACCACTTTGGTTCAGTTAGATATTTTTGAAACTTTTATCAAATGACGTGATAACATCAGTTTCTGCAATAAATTCTGCCTAAGTTTCCTTTCAAATTCAAGCAGGCATGGTATTTCTTCTTTGCCTCACAACACAGATCTGTGTTTTTCAAGGCAAAGTGGCTACAGTCACACATTTACTCTCTGTGGATAGCAAAACCTTTATGTAGATTCAGGGATATGGGAGGCTATAGGATATAGGTTTATTTACAGTTTACATGTAGACATCAGGAGCCCAACCAACTTGTTTATTTCGCTTCATATTTACTACTGCATACTGTAGAGCTGCAATTGATTTCCTAACCTCTTTGCATTTTGTGTAACATAGGCCCTGAATACACCAAGTCATTAATATAATGAGAGGACGTTTCTTTGAGGACTTTTATCATTTAAAGTTTCTGTGGAAAACAATAAATGTTAGGATGACAGAATTCCCTTTCTCCTGTCCTTTAACCTTGTCTCTTTTAACAGAAATATTACAGTCCATTGCATAAGACACTGCCTTGTTTTTTCTACCTTCCAAAAACTTTCCCACTGTAAACTGTGTTTTGGGGCCTGCTCAACCCACTCCACCCCTTGTGCTGATTTGTTCTTTGTTAAAAGAACTTTTATTCACTCCCTGTAGTGATGCTAAAACAAAAAAAAAGGACACATTCACAATAATATACGACCATTGGTACCAAGGCTTATTGTCCTGTGTTGGTGATACAACCACTGCCCTTTCCCCTCCCAACCACAGCAGCAGGTGTTCTTAAACTGAGAGCTAACAGAATTAAAAATATTTCTTGCTTACCATGCTCTCTGTTTCCACCAGTTATACACTTTCTTCTCAAGAAGCAAGGACAGAAAAAAAGCAGTTAATTACTTTTTAGTGAATTTTTTTATACATTGCTAAATGATCCATATTGATGCTGATGACAATTTTTAATGCTTTGCTTGGTCACTACAGACTAGTCCACCCAATCCTTTGAAGTGTGACTTATTCACTAAAAGCATTTCCCATAGGCTAAGGAATGTCCATTGCTCAGCTATTTCCACATCATATCTGTGCTGTTCTACTTTTCTTAAGGCATTTAGTGAATGTATCTTTAAGTAAAGTCAATATTTACATGTTGCATTGCATAAATAGAAATTTAAAAGCTGACATAGATAGAGGGTACACACATGCATGAGCAGGAGCAACCTTAAAGAGAAATCAGTGTCCTGAGCCCACTCATATGGGGTGAAGTGAAACCCATGTTCAGCTTGCCAGCACCAAATGTTCCCTTGAGCACCTTGGGGGTATCTTGGCTCTATAGCTCCCCAAAACTTGTTTTGCTTATGAAAAAAGACACTAGTATTGATTACTGTTCTTTAGCCATGTCACTGGTATGACTGGAGTTCCAGCTAAACGTAAATCATATCAGCTACTGTGGAAAGCCTTTGTGGATGAGAGAGAAGAATGAATGGAGAAATGAAAGCCTTTTTCGTTGCATATTTTCCTATAAGTTTATGCCAGGCTACACAAAGACAACAGAAAAATTTGCAACTTCTGTTAAGGAGAAGATACATAAGTGATAGGATCCTCTCACAAAAAATACACAAGTCTTTGCCCTCTCTAACTATTTGCCAGCAAACACCGTATTTCCACAAAGTGGAATGGGATGTTTCAGACACGGTCAGGATTATCCTAAATCTGCTACCATCAAAGGCTGGAGTAAAACTTAGGACAGTGCCAAGAATTTGGTCTCATTCACAGAATTGTGGAAATCTTATCTTTGGCCTAGTTAGGTGTTTGGTTTTGTTCGTGTTCTAGGAGGATAATTATATCTCTTTGTTGTTCTATTTGAAAATAAATTCTAAGAGTATTGAAAAAGAAGCAATATTCTTCCAAGCATATTATTATTATTATTATTATTATTATTGTTATTATTATTACTACTACTACTACTGAATGTTGATTAGTGGAGCATGTTGATTTTTCCTAATCTTCCCTCACTTCATTAACTACCCTTATAAGATAGTATGTTGCTGAAAATATCTCTCTTTACTTTTTAAATAATATGAATCACTCTATGTTGTGCATTTCTAGGAATAAAGCTCATTCATTTTTCACACTGTATTGTTTTCAATGCCTCAGTTATTTACAGTGCAACCCAAGGAGAATAATGGTTTTCTTGACTATTAGCAGTGCTGTTCTCCTTGTACCTCAATAAAGATGAATAGTATTCAATTGCCAGGCATCAGAGATCTCTTTATTTTAATTAGCAAGGATGCTTTTCCTATCATTTTCCTTGGAACAAAATATATCCTAGAAGATTCCTTGCACTTCACCCCCCAGCTGTTGATTTGGAGTGAATTAAAGGAAACATATTATGAAAGGAGAATAGCTAGGGGGAAAAAAAATAGAGTCTAACATTAAAGTAAAAATGTTTCAGCCTTTTGCTCAATCAAACCTTGGGGCAATGTGTTTTCAATGTCATGCTTTAGTAAAAGTCCTTTTAGCTCATGCATATCTTTCCAAACAAGACAAAAGCTTTTATTTTAAAAATAAACAGCTAAGTGATTTGCTGTACACTTGCCATGAATAGTAACGAGTAGATTTGTGGTGAGTTCCTCTCTTTAATTAGCACATTGCTGTAACTTGACTGCTGCAGTTGCTGTATGGATGAGACCTGTCTTACTACGATGCATCTGAGGATACCACTTGAATCAATTCATGAAACAGGTTAGGAAAAAAAAATACCATGGCGTATTCTTAAGACTGGTTTAAAATACTTCAGTGTTTCACTTATTTTTTAATGGAAAGAATTATCTGTTAAAGCTGTGAGTAAATTCAGGGGTAGGTATTTTGTTGTATAAAAGTAACTTTAAAATAGATTTTCATCAACGTAGTTAGGAAAGGTTTATTTTACAGAGCTGTAATGTGTATACAACATTTTAAAAACTAAATAATTTTTAGTGAGTTTTCTTGTTGCTATGCCTTTAATGAAATTTAAGGGTTTCATAGTTGAATAGGATGGAAAATATATCTTTTTAAAAACGATATATTTTTAATAATTTTATCTGGCATAATATTTTAAAAGTTTTTCAAAATTCTCACAGCCATTCCAGACAGAGCAGAATTTCAGAATTTCAACATCCAGCAATAGTTGAATGAAAGGGAGAATGGAGACTGACCAGAAATTTTGTCAGAAGCTTCAGGAATTGAAACAACGAATAAAACAAAGAGTTGACAAAAGGGAACCTATATGTTATGCTTGCGGCTCCACTTTTGAATGGACACTTCTAGAGATTCATAAAAATATCTCCTCCAAGATAATACATACTTATTACATAAACAAATCATTAAAAGATATCCAAGAGTAAAATAGAATGGCTAAGTCGAAAGTAAATTTCTTGTGTTATTGAAGATTCATGCGTTTGGAGACCTTTAACTAAGTTTATTAAGTTCTCACACTATTGAAGATTTTTTCTTCTGATGATTTTCCACATGGGCATAGCGGTCATCTGTCACTTCTGAGGTTCTTTATCCAAGAAATCCTATCTGCCCTGTTCTATGTATATGTGTCCATCTCAGCTTCACCAAATCCAGGAAAAGGGACAGTGCTGGGATTGTATTTCTGCAAAGTTGACAGTGGATCCTCACTAGAAAGGTGCACGAACCATTTCCATTGCTGCACAAGGAATGTGACCTCCTGAGTTATGATCGACATCAAAGTACATAAGAGAGAAAGCAGGTTTTAAAAACAAACTCCTATGAAAATACCACGATTGTTCAAATACCTCGAGTATGCTGGATACTGTCCAAAGTGAACAGAAAGGAGGCTGTCTTATGACCTGCACTCTCTAAATCATGGATGGTTAAATGTTAATGCAAATACTTTTGTCAATAAATAATACAGAAAGATATTGGTGAAATTCACTGTGCTTTGCTTAGGAGTTCCTATTTTTCAAAGTGACTTGTGCAAAGTTCCATAGCAGAAGAATCAGGAATTATTTGCTGCATTATTCACAGTTAGGATTTTTTTAATTTTTTTTTTTTTTTTTTTTAATGAAAGACAGTGGGAATTTGTATTTTAAAAGCATCAGATGAGTAGGTTGAGCAGTTAGGAAAATGCCAAACTCCTAACATGAAATAAATGCTTTAAAAGTCTAAAGGAAAAATGTGATGGCTTTTATATAGATAGAAATTACATATGTGTTTACATTTACATATTTACCCAAACCTGTGTGTAGCAGATACATGGATTTTCTTAAAGGCAGCTAATAATTCTGCAAGCTGCTTTTTTATGGGGCTAGATTTTCAGATGGTACTACTGTGGTCACTTGTAGCGCAACATTCAGGTTGCCAAATCACACATTGGTTTTGGATAGCATCTTGAAATATACAGAAGAAAGAAAGGACATTTTTGTATTAGCTAAGAATTAATTCTTGCTCATTGGTAGTGAAACAATTTAAAAACAGTGAATAATTAAATGGTTCTAAATATTTTGGAATTTTAGCATCCTATTTGTACATATGGCATGTAAGTTGAAGAAAAATTACCCATTTATGGCATTAAAACCGCTACACGAGATTTGGTATGCAGCTGCCTGGAAGCCAAGGGTGTAAAAATGGTGCCTGAGAAAGGACAGAGAATGAGGAAATCATTAAATGATATAATTATGAAATAGCAACTGTAAAATAAATTTCAAATTACTTAAAAACTTGTGCGATCTTTTCTGTAAAAACTATATAGGTGTACAAATCTAACCTGGATATATGTAAATAAATGTAATATTTATGAAAACTCTTTTCTATATACTAAATTTATCTGATGTAAATCAAATACTGTCCCTAATAAAATAAGATGCATTTTTTTAATCCTTCATGAATAAAAGATGTTTATATATGAGCTTCCATCGCATTAGACTGTCTTTGATCCAGGACAAAAGTTATGGACTTGGATAAGATCCTACAAAAAAATTGCTGGCAAATAAGAGGGAAAATGGTTTTGATAACCAGTTTTCACACAATGGAAACTTTCTGGTGGTTCTTGAAGGGTTTGAATAGGTGCCAAAAAAGGAAAAAGAGCAGATAGTGGACTGTGCATTCAGGCTGAAAGTAAATATTTCACATAGACACTACCTTGACCTATATCATGTATCCATATAATTTGTATGCACAAATAAACCATACAGCACCAATACGGCAGTACAAGTGTGACTTCACCACCACAAAGTACATCTGAATACGTAGACACAGACAGCACAATGTGTCTGAAATTTTTCCAGAACTTGTTTTTCACGGCACTTCACCTACAGCTGTAATTGATAGCGCACCACAGTGATGTGACACCTCTCCTGCAAGGTCTTTTGTGGAATACATCTGCTGTACAGTGGGAAAACAAAATATGAGTCTTGACTGAATCTTGTGGTAGAAAGGACTCAAACTGGGAAGCTGTTCAACACAATTTGCATACTATACAGATGAAAAGCTAATGACAAAAGAGTGTATTGGCAAACTCTGCCTTGTTATCTGGCAGTGATGTGTACAGCAGCACAAATACCTAGACATAATCTCTACTAATGTTAATTCATAATTTAAAAAAATAAAGTCAGAGAAATGCAGGGAGAACTGCATATGTAAATAAGATTCAGTTGTGACGAACCACATAATCCCATACAATCCAAATAATCCAGTTCACTTTGGGACACAGGCATCGTGACTGTGTGTTATTAATTTTGAATGGTGGAAGAGGGAAAGTAGCCAAGTGCTTATTGAATCCTCATTTCTAGTTTAAGCGGCTGCTTCTTCATCCTTGCTTGCCAGTTCTGAGTGTATTTCAAGGAATATTACTGAGAACAAAATCGAACACCATCAATATTAATGATCTGAACTAGAAAGATAGCTTTTAGTGTGCAAATTAATTACCCTAATCACAGGGTTTTTTGTATCCATTTTAATGAAATAACTATTTATTTCACTGAGTCCTGAGCTTTTCTTTTGCAAATAAGGCACATTTACATGATAAATACACGAAATTTAAATGGATGACTAAATTAAATTGAGAGGGGAAAAAAGACCTTTTAAAATACAATTTTCATACGAAAAACAGCTAGATTAATGGGTTGGTTAGCTGACTGGCATCTGTGATTAAATCTTTTTAATGTATGTCAAATAGAATTTAATGGACCTCAAGAAATGTCTACATAGTAATATTCAGGGTTTAGTGAAGATGTGTTTTATCTCCTATTATTGAAGTGTAGACAGCTGAAGGCATATTGCTTATTGTTGACCAGTACAGTATAGTGACATTGTGGTTGAAAATAATAGTGATATAAATTTGCATTTCCACATTCCCATGTTTTGCATTCCTTCCCCTGAAAATATTTTTCTCTATCCACAGGAATTTAAAACAAGAATTTCCGCTCTATAGTGATGGTTTCTGATTGCTTGCATGGTCTTATGATTTAATCAACACATGCACAGTAGTTTCATGCTGTTGTTTTCTAATAATAACAAGAAAGGAAAAATTCTTAGTTCAGAGGAACTTTAAACATATCCTTTAGATTCTATGTGTTTTGAAAACTTTATTTATTGTGGCAAAGCTTTGAAGGGCCCCATATTCAACAGGAGCAAGATTTGAAACACATTCCAGCTCATTTTTTCATAAGAGTCCTGCAGAACAGAGCATCTTTCTCTGCTTGCTTTTTTTCCCAGTCGAGCCACCAGAGACATCTCCAGCTTCCTTTGATTTGAAATGATCAATGGCAGCTGCAGCAGGCAGGCAGGGTGCCCCAGGCACAATGCAAACAAGTCTCTCTCCCAGCTCACTAGGATTTACATTTCAATTGCTGCCACATTTTTAAAGATAATTATAACCTTTTTATATTAATATTTTTCTGTGGTGTCTCTGATATTTTAACAACATAAATATTAATTTAACATATCAAGGAGAACAGCTTTCTTCATTGCAATTGCTGGAACAAAAAATATCTCCCAAAAAAACAGGGCATCAAGCACGGCATCACGATCTCTGAGTATTAGCCACACTTGGGAGGGGGGGCTTCTGCTGGATTTGATTTTGTGTAGCTCTGCACTGTTTTAAAGATTAGCAGAGAATAACCTTTCCTTTTGACTTGAGACCAAACCATCCTGCTACAACACCAGAATGTGTTCACTGTCTAAGCTGACATCTGTGACTTATGCAGCTCCAAACAGTGTCTTTACCACGGTGAAAAATATCAACTAGATAGAGCTGCCTTGATAAAATTGATTTTCTCGGAAAGAAAAAATGGGAGAGATTGCTGCTAGTGGTATTGAGAATTTGTAGAGCTTTGTGTTTCATACCACAGGCTTATTTTATTCCTTTTACCACTCCAGCCCTTTATATTCTTCTGCTTTTTGCATCAGGAAAAGCCATCACAGTGTATAAACAGATGTTACTTTACCTACCCAGATCGTATGTTGGATCACAATAAATTTGTTGTGGACTGCCCTACAAAAGTTTAGCATGTACTGTATTTGACTTATTTAAGTCCTCCTCACCCTATACTTCTTTTGTTCTACACTTTCTAATGCAACTACAACATTCCTAACTGCCCTTTTGTGCTGACTTACACTCACAATTTTACATTCAAACACTTGTGGAAATGATGCTTTTTCCATAACAACTGACAAATAAGGGGAATTAATGTGTATCACAAAAAAATTTGATACCAAAACCAATCAGAAGTTAGAAGGACGTCATTCTGGTGCTCTTCTGGATAAAGTGAAGAGTTGCAATCATTGACATGGAATCTTTTTATGGGCAAGACCTTAATTTCCTACACACCAAAGCCATAAGCTTGAGCATTGCTTGAAGCTGAGTGGGAGAATAAAACTGCTCATGAAATATGCATGACTAACACATATGCTGCCAGGGGAACTTAGTATATTATGTATGACCCTTCTGTAATTGTAAGGAAATGATATTCATTTAAATGGATGTTTATCACAGTTAAAGGTACACGTAATGAGACAAAGGTCATATGCCTACAAACACAGGGTTAGCCCACTATTTCTGGCCTTGTTTGAAAAGACTACGCCTTTTTCATAGTTGTTTCTCCTGCACATGTGATCTGTATTTGTATTGAAAGTCTCTCTGTTTTCTGTCTTTGTATGCTAAATATGGTATTAAACTAAATGCAATTCTAATATTGTATGCATACATCTGGGTAACAGCTAGACAACATATTAAAATTCACATAAAACCTCTCTTTTTTCAGCTGCTGGTGTTTGGGGCAGCTGTAGATTTTTTTATCATTATTATTTGCCTTACTTTTAAAAAAAATCAACCCCAAATCTACTAGATGGGAGAGCCTTTTTTAGCTTACAAAATAGCTGCAATATAGTTTGCATTGATGCTTTTATCAACCCTTCTTCCTGCAAAGAAGATTTTGAGCAATATGTTTTAATTTGTTTCTTCCTAAACTCTAACATATTTGTAATATGGATTTGGACTTTATCTTGTGAAAGCCAGATTCAGTGCAATAAATGACACTATGATTGGTGCTGCTTCACCAGAAGCTTCCCCTCTCAGTTAAGGGGCTCCACAAAGATGCCTGAGACTTTCTTACAGCACTCACAAGAATGAACCTACAGCCCTGCAAAGCCTCTAAATCAAAGAAGAGAAAACCAATTTACCACAGTTCAAATTGCTGAAAGGAAAAGTTTCAAGACATATAACTGCTCCAGAAGTGATGCTAAGTCTGGATGTTGTTATGCTCAAGGAAGTGGGCCAGGTTCATCTTAGTCTAATGCCATTGATTTAAAACCACACTATCAACGGTACTGAAAGCAGCTGAGAAATCTTAAAAAAAATCAGAGCGCGTTCTTGATCTTCCTTCAGGCCAAGACAACATTGACCAGCACAATGCTGTTGCTGTACTATAACAGGCTTGAAGTCAACTATACAGAATAGAAGAAAGAATAGCAGATATTTCAGGAGATACTTCTTTATACTATCTACAGGAGAAGATGGTTTGAAAAAGACAGATAATCATTCAGAAAGCTCAAAAAAAAAATCAGTTCTGAGGAAGCACAGGTTTGGAGCCTTCTGTTTGGCCTCTCCTCTTCAGGATGGACATGTGTCCTGTTCATACCTGGGCTCCACCTCATCCTCCTCAAAATGTCATGCTGGTCACACAGTCATACAGAGTGTTTGCCCGTATTCTTTGAAGTTCATGAAAAACTTGGCTTTTTTCACTTAGGTTACCGTACAACATCTGTGAAACCCTAAAGCGAAAATAATTCTCTTTCCTTTTCTGGTGGCAACAGTAAAAGAGTGGCCTTCTGACTACATCCAGAATAGGTCTGCAGGTAAGA
>JAWMRA010000090.1:16742217-16753639 GCA_035584735.1 Pseudotriccus pelzelni | reverse complement strand
TCCCACTACCCACTGTAAATAATATCAAGATGTTTGATTATTAAATTGGTGGTTTGTCCTACCCGGTATGAGAAATTCCCTGAATGAGAATATTTGTACTGATATATCAGAGAACAAGAACAGAATCTGATCTCCTTTGTGCAGTATCTTTTTTTTCAGAGCTGAGGTCACAACATGAGTTTCTGAATCCAGTCCTCTCCATGAAATAGTGTGATGAAGGTTGTAAAAACTGTAGTCTAATCTGAAGAAAATGTACAGCTCTAGAAAGCAA
Source organism: Pseudotriccus pelzelni (assembly GCA_035584735.1). NCBI lineage: Eukaryota > Metazoa > Chordata > Aves > Passeriformes > Tyrannidae > Pseudotriccus > Pseudotriccus pelzelni. Next base: position 16,753,368 of record JAWMRA010000090.1, on the reverse strand, counting down.
AAGCCACTCGTGTTTTCAACTTCTCTACCTCTATTCTTGTAACATGGATAGTATGCACCTTATTCCTGTCAGTAGTTCCAGACTATTTTTCTGCTGTCAGATGCTACTGTTTTCTAAAAGTTCACTCTAAAAGTCTATCTCAGATAAAGTGACCAAGAAAAATAAAAGAAAACTGGAAAAATATGCTGGCCTCAGTGACAGTTGAGTGTTACTACACTACTTATGCCTCTGATTTTGCAAGCAAATGAGAACTCTGTAGCAAAACCTTATAGAAGAGTTTTGGTTGTAACCAGCCCAAGAGAACTAGTTATAATACCAAATATAATACTGATAATGACAGTGGCATAAGGAGTTCTAGTAGGCATTGATAATTCAGTTGTGCTGCCTGAATACATATGTACACCTGCAAGTTACCTCTTAGCCCAAGTGATTCAAGGAAAAGAACAGTTTGATTGATGTTTTGGAAACCTGGAGATGGTTAAAAACAGCTGAAACCTTCCCACTAAAATCTGAAAGATGGAGGAATTCAAGAGCTCACAAGATGTGCTAAAGTAACTCTTCAAAAGCAGAGATAAATTGGAAACTATGCTTTTTTTTTTTTTTTTACATTCTAAATATACTCAGACAGCTTAGACTGCACAGACTTCTTCTGAGCCTAGATTTTATGTAAATTAATTACATTAATTAGTAGGCAGCATACTTTCCCAGTCCAGTCAGAAAATGGGATTGTTTTCCTTTTCTTTTTTTTTTTAATCTCTTGTGAGGAGATACTGTATCTTTTACCTATCGTGATACCTAAATAGCAGCTGTGTCTTAGAAGCATACATTTATATTCGGCACTCATGATGAGGAATACATCCACATCAATATGCTGCTGCTTGCCAATGGTTGTAACCCTTTTTCAACAGGCACGCACTCCCTGTACTTCTTTCACTGTGCAAACCATTAGAAAACCAAGAGCAGGGATAAATATGAAAAATAAGAAGAATGCCCAGCATGATTTTTCCATACATAAAATATGTTTTGTATCAATTTTTTTCTAAACAGTGACTGCACGTGAATGTAATGTATCTGTGTATATTTTGTGTATTCCTTAAGCAGTCATACAGATAAACTGTATTTACCTACCATAATGCTCAGGGTTCTGTGGAGATATTTTTTCACTATTCTAACTACATAAATTGCCAGAGGGATATTTCTGGGATTATCATCACCAAGACTCTTTCCCCCAGGTCAATTAAGAAACAAGTTTGATTTTCAAATTATATGTTTAGCTTAATTTTTTACAGTTGCAGAATTACCTGTAAAGCATTCTAAACCAAATAGTAATTTCCTTAATAGCCCATTTGGAGATATTGTTAGGAAATGAAATACTGAGCCAAAATTACCAGGGATAGTCCAGATTGAACTGATAAGACTCTTAAAATCTCTATTGAGGCCAATAGGACAATTCTATTTCTGTAACATTTACTATTAAATACCCCTAAGTAAATAAATATTCTGCATGGTTTGCAGAGGAAATTTTACAAGTATTCTCCTTAATGTTGGTGCAAATCATAATGGCAGGTACGTTTTGTACTACTCTCCTATTTTATTTTAGAATCACAACTTGAAAGCACATCTTCTACTTTCTTCCATTTACCAGGTGAAGCATGGTGGAGCAGTACTGTAGTACAAGAAATGGATTATATCAAATGCATCTAATGCACTTCCATTGCCAATGGACATTAAGTACATGGGATCCAGTTGGACTTGGTCCTCTTGAACCGAGTGTGAAGTGTTCTTTAGCTTCAAGGAAGATGTCCTGAAGGACTGCTAGCTAGAAGAGTACAAACCTGACTCTCCAGCAGCAGATGGCAAAAAGTCTAGAGAAATGTACAAAATGAGTATTTAGTGGTTAATTGTAGTCTTGGTTATTAATGTAATAATTCCACCAGTGGCAAATAAAATTAGACTGTTTATTAATGACTTAATTTTCAATTGATTTTGTATGTACAATTACAGCTTGCACCTTCATGTTATGCCTATATTTGGCAATTATTATTTTCTTTAAGATGACTTAAACAGATGATTCCCTATTCATTCTCATTTTGTGTTGTGTTTTTTTCACATTTATTGACCATTCACATGCACATTCTCGTTCACAACTCAATTTCAATAGAAATCTTATTCCATTCATAAAGTTGGTGATTTCCTTATATGACATTTTCCTCACTACTCAGAATTTCCCAAGCTCTCCTGAGACTAATTTTAGTTTGAACAGTGATCTTCAGTTTTTCATACAAATATATTGTTGTGCCTAAAAGAACTATTCATTTATCCATAAGGTGCATCAGTAGAGATGAAGCAAAAAAGGAGAGCCTGAAAGGTATCCTGAAACAGCAGCAATCCAAAGCTCTAATTACCGAGAGCCATATATCAAGGCGTAACAAAGAAATCACAATATAACAAAGTGCTGTTGTGTATAGAGTCTGAGACAGATCTACTGAGTAGCAAACTTTGAATAGTACGAATTAGTCCCAAAAGGTGATAGAAAACAGAAAGCAAAACAATCTGTAAATTAGAAAGATTTTATAATTTTGTTTCTGTATGGATTCTGCTAGCCTAGCTATAGCCAAGAGGTTTTTAACCTTCTCTCTGAAGGATATTTTGAAAACTCACCAAGTAAGCTATAGCAGAAGGGAAAAAGGTGTTCATGTATGGGGGTGCAGTGACTACTGGGCAAGCAGATGGATGAAATTGTAGAATCAGATTACAATGAACAGTGTTAGCCTTAGCCTGACTGCATATTGCAAACAACTAGTTGATCAGACAGTAATCAACAGTGGTATTGAAAACTGCAACCTGGAATTACTAGCTCTTAGTTGCTTATGAATATAAATGTCTCAAGTTGAATTTTCTTTGTGCCCTAGTGAACCTAATATCCCTACCCTTGCTGTATTTTTTTTAAACCCACAATAAGACATGTGCATATACACACTCACTATCTTCCTCTGTACGCTTTTGTACGTGAAACCAATTCCTTCTAGAACACCTTCCCTACTGCATCAGTGTTACTGGTACAGTTTCAGCTGTTCATATATCTCAGAGGGACTCTTGGAGTCTATTCTTTTATTCAGCAGGAAGTCTTCAGTAAAGGTTCTCAAGTAGGATTTAACAGCATCTTATGAGTTGATTGGGATTTCTTTTTTTCCTCTTGTCAGGGTAACCATTTTGTGGGAAATACAGCCAAGATCTTGAGACTGCCTGACTGTCTCAGTCCTGATACCCAGCACTTGAGTCATCTGTGATTCTCAGGGGACAGGCAGCAGTTCCTGCAGCAAGCTAGCTTGTAAAACAAAAGGAGTTTTTCTGAGCAAGCTTATCTGCATTAACAACACTAGATTCCAGATAGTTGCAGTGCATCAACAATTCAAACTAAAAGAATAACAGTAGCTGAGCAGAACAAACTCCAACTGTGAAGCAATTATAGTGCCGTTGAATGGCTGATTACTTGTGTGTGGTCCCCTCGGTTCCCTGATGTGGTGTGCTTATAGTTTTGCAATTGGATAAAATAGATTGGAATGAGTGCTGTCATACAGAACTGCCAGCTGTTCCACTGTTAATAAAGACACTATTTAGCTATTAATACATCCCATTCTTCTCTGCTGTGCTTATTCAAACAAAGTAGCTCTGTTTGTAGAGAGGGTGTGACTGCACCTGTTCTGGATTCAGGAATCCATGGCCTGTGAGAGACCCCTTGATACTCTTCAGTAACAATGCCAGCTTCCAGCCAGAGCGCCGTACAAAGACCAGACAGAATAGGCTTGCTTTTCCAGCAGATTTGGCACACAGCGTTCTGAAAATAAACAGTTTCCTATTTCTTGTGCTTATAGTCTGCTTTTAGTATGGGGATCCTTTATCAAAACTCAAGTTTTATTTTTCAGTTCTTCATAGGAACAAAGAAAAAGTGTTAAAATAAGTATAACTTTAGGGGTTGCTAAAAGTCATACTTTGTGTTCAATTTTACTGGACAGTTAAGTCTTGATTCCTTGCAATTTGAGGGAATGGAAGAAAAAGAGCAAATCTACTTCTGATGTAAGCCCATAACTCTCAGCTGACTTTCATTAAAAACAATTAATTTTCAGAATACATGGGATATTTTCCATTTATTTGGACTCCCTGGAAAATGTATTTTGTTATATTGGTAAAAGAAAACTGATGTTAAAGCTGGCTTTAACATAAAGGAAGGGCCCTAAAAATTTCATTTCATTAATTTGCTAGTGCTCTTTAAATATGCCTAGATGCTAGAGGAAGATGAAGGCTGCAGGTGGCTTGTGATGACCCCAAGCTCTTCATGTGGCTCCACTAATGACTTGCAAAGTGAACTTGGGTAAGGTTGTTGGTGTCATCAAGTTCAACCGCGGGAAAACTTCACTGTAACTGCCAGTCATGGTTATCCAGGTTATAGATAGCAAGCACATTTTTCTAGTCTTCTTCAGCATTGATTTAAGGCAATGATAAATACTTTGAAAATCCCTTAGCTTCTTCAGACAGTAAGAATAGAATGAAGAGCTATCTCCTTATTATAATCCCATTTCTAAACCTAATTTGTAGCATATTAAAGCAAATAGCTCTATTAATTTTAATTAATGAGTAATGATGTGTAATGTAATAACTACAGACTAAATACCAGTCCAAACCTTGGATCTGTGACTGGCTATGTTAAAGGGTGTGAAAGAACTGCTTCTTGGCCTTATGTAATGTAGTCAAATGGGGACGTGTGTGGGTGGGGGAAGTTACTAAATCAGTGCTGATTATTCTAGAGAACACTGATTAAGGGTTTTTTGAAACAACATGCATTGACTATAAAATACCATTATAAAGAAAAAGAGACACTGTTCATTAATTGTGTGTTTTGTTTAGGTCTAGAATCAAGTTTCAACTACTAACTTAGATATAATAACCCTCTGAGTAACCCAAATACAGTTATCTTCCAAGTAAGCAAATAACTATCTTGGGATACCAAAAAAAAAATAAAATGTTTCAATAATTACTTTTAACTGAAGTTAAAAACTACTCTTTCATTGAGTTTCATGTCCACAGAAAGATGAAAAAACTATGTGTACTTTCCTAAAGTAAATTATTTGAAAATTTTCACACTTGTGAACCTTTGGTTTTTCACTTAAAACACACATTGTCACAAGATAGAGTTTAAAAGCTAAGGAAAAGAAAAATGTTTATGACTAACAGTAAGAATTTAACTATAGTGTTTACCTGCTACTAACCCCAAAAGCCATAGTTTTGGTAAGAATAGATATATTCTTTAGAATTATCCACTGCCTAACCAGGTAAGATATTAAGATGAATACTACTGAGAATCTCTTTCTTTAACTCATTCCCTGTCTTTGTGTTATTTTCTACTGCAAATTTTGGTGTTTCCATGTTTGCAAGACAGATACAAGGGCTTGGGAAGGGTGGGAATAGCACTAACTAGTTCTGTGCTTGGTGCTCACGGAGTGGGCTGCAGCTGCAGCTCCTGTCTGGGTCCCACTCTTTCTGAATAAACTTGAGAAAAAACATCTCATCTCTTGAGCACTGCTACTCATATTTATCTTGAAGCTATAAGAAATTGTGAAAGCAAACTTATTTATTCCTTTCAAGACTTTCCATCCATCTTCTCTGTTTAGGTGGAAACCTCTTGTGGTCACATGCTGTTCCTTGCTTTGGGCCTATATCATGATGAGTGTAAGAAATAGGTATTTACATTGATGTTCCTTAAGTATCAATACAAATAAACAGATAATAAGATAGATGATGAAATGGCAAATCTTCATGCAGAACACTGATTAATTTTTTTCCAGAATAAAAATAGTGAAGATCATTCAAGTTATCTCCCTGTTTTGTTTTTTGGCCCCACTTTTCTTTAAATTCCATGGGAAAATATAAATAGCAAGTGCAGAATTCCGTGGGCTGCACAAAAGAGAAGGAGAGAAGAGAGAGGATGGTAAACTAAAATAGTTAAATATAAATAAAACAAATATATAACATGAGCTCACTTTTCCTGCTAAAGAAAGCAAGCACTCGAATTTGTCATCTAGTGCAATTTGATTAAACACGCCCCTACTTACGAAAATAATGTGTCAGCTCAGTTGTTGGGGTTTACATTACTGATGTGCTTTTCTGTTAAACTAGATCAGTGAAATATTTAAACAAAGGCTTTTGTAATATGAATAAATAGACAACAAAATTAAAGAAATCTGTGCTGATGACTTAAGAAGGTTACATCAAACACATTTATTCTTAGCTGCACATTGCACTTGTGTGTGACTCTCGCAGTATAACTGTGGGCTCAGCTCTGTTCTTGTTGATCAGTTTTACTCTGATGTAAATGCTTTGACTTCCTGGAGTTCCTCCTAATCCATAGCAAAGTAAGAAGGAAGAATTCATCCCATGAATTTTTTCCTATATCTACAACTTGTCAAATGATAACAGCTGAAGAATATTATTATCTCCAAAGGACTGAAGCAAATATTTGTAAATATTAATATCCTGAGAGAAGATGAGATTTTACTTCTCCGAGAGGCATTTGTTTGTAACACTGACATGTAATAATAAACCCTACAGTGAATGATAAAATTACATTTACAAATTCTGACTTTCTGGATGTTTTCTTACAGAATTGGCACTGAGATGATGGATAAACCACATGCCATAAAACATCTAGGATTAATCTTTAAAAAGGATCTAAACCTGCTCCAGCTGATGTTATTGCAATCCTTTGATTACCTTGAAAGTGAGCAGGAATGAGCCACAACTGTTTCCCTTTTAATGTTAGCCTGACTACAAAATCTTCAGAGGACCCCAGTGGATTTCACTGTATGCACTTAGCTAAATTGCACAGCATCAAGCTTTGCTGTTTGTCTCTTCACATTGTATACTTGGGGCCCCATGTGTGGCTCCAGAATAACAAAACAAGACAAAGCACAATTGAATTCCATCACAATTGAATTCCATCAATAAAACAAATTTTATGATATAACAATGGGTAAAGCATGATTTCATTTGTGATTAACTGAACGTTTTCATTCAATGCAGGATCATCTTGTGTGGGAGGTGAAAGAAGGAGAATATGAAGATGGCCTCTGGGTTTTTAGTGGTGTGAAGTTTAACATTTTAATGGCAGAACCCTCATATTAACAGCAAGAATTTCAAACCACACACAGACATGGGGGGAGGGGGGGTGTGAGCTAGAGAGAGCATATAAACAGTTGTAATCCCTGCCTTTATTCCTATGTACTACATGTACTCTCTTCCTCCTGATCTCAATTCAGAAACACATTCATGCTCTTTAATCTCTCTTGTAGCACCCGCTCCTTCAGTCACATTTGAGCATATCACAAGCAATTTGTCAGATCTGCTGAGAGGAATTTTTTTAGAAGCCTTCGGTGACTCAAAAGACAAGGATTAATCTCTAAAAGGGACCCAAGCATTTTCAAATCTAATTCAGGACCTTATGACTCTGGTCTCTAAGTGCTTATATCATATTTTGACACAGGACCTATGTTTTTACATCATCTTATTTCTTGCTTCGTGATAGCACCTAAGTGCCAAGCTTAGTTTTTATTCATTTGTCCATTTTTCATAGTTTACTGTCAATACATGCTATTAATACCTATAGTATTAGAGGGGGTGTTATGAACTCTTCATATATGGTATGCCTTGCTACATCTGTGTTTAGTCACCTAATTTCTGTGATACAGTTTTTAAAATCCTTAGAAATGAGACCAAGTGCATCAGAAATCACTTGGGTTTGAATTTCCCAGGTAGAAGATTAGGAAGATTTCACAGGAGAGAAACGTTAAAAAAACACATATGAAAAAAACCCAAAACTTGATAAGAAAATCTCTTCCTGTAAAATCTCTTCCTGTTGTTTTTTTACCTGGAATCTGAAAATCCTGAATTTTGAAATATCTGAGGTCCTTACAGGCTGAGGGAGAGAAAATATATGACTGATTTGTTGTCTGTCTAGGATACTTTACTTTCAATTTTCCCTTGTCATATTTCCAATGAGTAATTGGCCACCCTAAATACAGGGTGTACAGGTAGTCACTTTCAGCATCTGTACATTTGCTTGTCTGATAAAGATGAAGTTCATGTTTAAATGTTCTTTCTTGAGTGTTAATATCAGCTGTACTTAATCAAAAATTTCTACCTAAGTTCTGATGCATGATCATCATCCTCAAGATGTTTTTTTAAGAAACAAATAGTAGAAAAGTGACCAAAAGACAACCCAAACATCCAGATACAAGTTTGATTTTACAGGTTTCTGAGTTGTAGTTTGAGCTTTATCCATTTTTCTCCTTCTATCAATGAGCAAGCACTTTTCTCTGTTTCCTACTATCATCAGAATTCCTGTGTGGATCTGTAGCCCTTGGGCTTTTGATTCCAAGTGCACCCATGCCCCAGATCTTCAACTCATGTATTAAAAAAACAAGCAATCACTAAAATGGAAAAAAAAACCAACCACAAAGAAGGGCAAATAATATAGATAGTTACTGTGTGATTTGGACCCTTTTGCCTTTTCTATCCCTTTTATACATTTCTCTTTCTGTTTTGCATCTCCACTTATAGTTGCTTCTCCTTTGCTTGCTGATGTTTCCTTTCCTTTTTATTACATTCTGCTTACGCTACTGTCAGTTCAGTTCTTCACAAGTTCATTCAGCACTCATTTACTGCCATCAGCCTCAGTAGGACAGAATATAGCTGCAAACTCCAGTCAGATCCTCCTACCTTATTGCTTCAGAGCAGTTCCTCACGTCCTTACTCTCTCCCTGTCTCACTCTTCCATATTTCATCGCGTCTTCCTTCCTACTACTCTTCTTCCTCCCATTTCTCTTTCTTTCAACATGATGATTCTTTAATTTTCCTCTCTGCTTTGTGCTTCTTATGACTACCCATCTTCTTGAAATACTCACTTAGAAGACACTAAAAGAGTGACAAAGCATGCTTGATGCAAGTAGCATGCTAAAGTACACACATATATATATATATCAGGCAATGCAAGATGGATTTTATCTGTACATATTCTACCTACATCTGTACAGAACAAAGCTGATTTTTTTTTTTTGACTGTTATTGTGGTATTGATATCTTATAGGAATTCAGAAGCGAACACTACACACGCTCATCAGGCTTTGTTAGTTATACAGTTCTAGAATAGAGTGTGCTCAAGGAAATGTATTGCTGAAGAACTAAAATTCTTTGACAGTCAGTAACTATGTTTGTTCAATGTTTGCATGCTTCTGCCAAACCAGCAGTCTCTTTATCTTGTGCTGTGCTATTACCAAATTGTTTCCATTCGTGTGTCAAAAGCTTTTAAATATATTTGTCAAGACAATGTTTTAGGAAAGTCATTAAAATAAGAGACCTATGCAAGGGTAAAAGTAATTCAGATTATACACAAAATCTCCTGTGTATGTGTACTCTGGTTTTTTTCTTCTCTACTCTCGCTTGTTCCCTTCCTTTTACTCGCTTTTTTTTTTTTTTTTAGGGAATAGGGAGTGGGGGATGAGTGGAGGATGGAGGGAGTTGTTCCTCCAACTCAATGCAAGACAATGCAACAAATCAACACACTGCCACAAGTAATGTATGCCTTTGACAGTGTGCAGTGCAGTTCCACTCATGAGGTTATAAAACACTGAAAACAGAAATGTAGCCTGAAGAAAAGTTTTGCATTTTGAACTCAAAACTAATCTCAGAGATAGTGGATATTAAAAAGACAGCATACTTCTTCCTTTAGAAGAAATACAAGAAAAAATAGAAGGTATGAAGGCACTGGGCAACCTATCTAGCAGAAATAGATAGTTTATAAAGCTGAACACAATGCTTGAAGGCAGAAAGAACAATGCTTCTGCTATTATCTTACTGATTTCTTTGTGTTTCAATAAAGGCCAGCAGCATTTGTAAGAGCTGTGTTTAGTGCTGTTAAAAAAGGAGAAAAGGAAAAAGAATAGAGGAATGGAAAGAACTTTTTTCTTCCTCTTTTCAGTCTACAGCAGGTGAAAAAACAGACCACAGTTACGGGGGAAAGTGTGCTATTCTTCCCCTTGTTCTGGGTCTAAGTATTACACATTTATACAACCTGAACTAACAGCTCTCTAAATCTGCTCTGTAGAGAAGGGACCACAGATCGTTGTTAAATTTTCAAGCCTAAAATAAATTATGATTTCCAAGATGAACAGAAAACTGTTGGTTAAATATTGCCTTTCTAGATTGTGACTTGATGAATGGGACTGTTTTTCTAGATTGTAACTATTTGTAGGGCATGCTTTTCTTTCACTTATACCATTAAAGAGTTAGTTTTCAAACAGCCACTGTAAGAATGGTAGGTAACAACAAAAACACTCTTGTCACAGGTTCAATGACAAGGACTATCTATATGGTCTGTCTTACTGGCATAATAAAACCTAACAGTGAAATATTTATACTGAATGTAACATAAAAATAAATATACAATATCTGTTTAAGATTTAGCAAAGAAACCAGCATGCACATTCAAGAGTATGTGACATACAGCTGAACCTGTCTGTGCTTGAGACAAGTACTATCTCAGATGTGCAATCATTTTTAGTATGTGTTGTCTTTTCCAGCAGCTACCTCTGCATGTCTGATTTCTCTCATGTCAACACTTCATACAAGCTGAACTCACCATCTGTAATACTGCAATTTGCAAGGCATTTTCTCTAGCTGTAGGAATGAAAGAGGTGCCACCAAATTCAGTACTGGCATAAATCTGTTGTAGCTAGCAGAAACATGACTGACCTAGTAGCTGAATGTGACTACAAGCATTCAAACAGCAGGAACAAGCCAATCTGACAAAATGTGCCATGGCAGAGGGGTTCAAGAGTGTTTAAGACATCAGTGCCTTTTAAATGTCTGCCAAGAGTCTGGCTACAGAACATAAGTTACAGCTTAGTGTAACTTAGTGTAACTGGTTTCATTTTGTCACACACACTGAGAGTTTCTAGCGCTCTGTTGTTTCTGAATGTGTGAAGGCTTGGACCTATGTGACATTTCCTGACAGCTCAGCTGCTCCCTGAGAGATCACACAATCATAGAATAAACTGGGTTGGAAAAGACCTCCGAGATCATAAAGTCCAACCATTGATC
>JAWMRA010000090.1:16729966-16742117 GCA_035584735.1 Pseudotriccus pelzelni | reverse complement strand
GGCACTGAGGTCAGGCTGACAGGCCTGTAGTTGCCTGGGTCCTCCTTGCAGCCCTTTTTGTAGATCGGTGTGACATTCACCAACTTCCAATCACCTGGGACCTCCCCAGAGAGCCAGGACTGTTGGTAAATGATGGAGAGTGGCTTAGCAAGCTCTTCCACCAGCTCCCTCATCACCCTAGGATGGATCCCATCTGGTACCACAGACTTGTGAGGATCCGAGTGGCTCAGCAGATTGCTAAGTGTTTCCTCCTGGATTACATGAGTTTATTTGGCTTCCTGTCTCTGTCTACCACCCCAGGAAGCCAGTTGTCATGAAGATAACTTGTCTTACTGTTGAAAACTGAGGCAAAGTAGGTGTTAAGTACCTCAGCCTTTTCCTCATCTTTGGTGACTATGTTCCTCTCCATGTCCAACAAAGAATGGAGGTTTTCCTTGTCCCTCGTTTTCCTGCTGATGTATTTGAAGAAGCACTTCTTGTAACCCCTAAGAGAAGTGGCTAGATTGAGTTCAAATTGTGCCTTTTACTCTCTAATTTTCTTTCTATATGACCTAACTATACTCCTAAACTCTTCGTGAGTAGCTAGCCCTTTTTTCCATAGTCAGTAAGCTCTCTTTTTCCCCTAATTTCCTTTAAATTTCCTTGTTCAGCCAGACTGGTCATCTTCCCTGCTTGTCTTCTGGCACACTGGGACAGCCTATTCTGTGCCTTCAAGACTTCCTTCTTGAAGCATGTCCATCCCTCCTGGATGCCTTTGTTTTCAAGGGTTGTTTTCCAAGGCACCCCCTGAACCAGTCTTCTGAGTAGGCCAAAATCTGCCCTCCAGAAGTCCAAGGTAGAAGTTTTATTTTCTCTTTGCATTCCTGAATATTGAAAACTCTATTGTTTCATGGTCACTGTGCCCCAGGCAGCCTCCAACCACCACATCTACCACCAGCCCCTCTCTGTTTGTGAACAGCAGGTCTAGCAGAGCCCCACGCCTGCTGGGTTCATTTACCAGCTGGAACAGGAAATTATCCTCTATACACTCTAGGAATCTTCTAGACTGCCTCTTCTCCACTGTGTTGAATTTCCCGTAGACATCTGGCAGGGTAAAGTCACTCAGAAGAACAAGGGCTGGCTATTTGGAGACATCTGCTAGCTGCTTGTAGAATAATTCATCCCCTTCATCATCCTGGTTGGGTGGTCTATAACAGACTCCCATCAGGATGTCAGCCTTGTTGGTCTTCTCCCTGATTCTGATCCATAGGCATTCAACCTTATCATTATTGACTTCAAGTTCTAGAGAGTCAGGAGAGTCTCTAAGGTATAGAGCCACCTCTCCTACCTTGCTCAACCCTTCTGCAGAGCTTGTAGCCATCCATGGCAGCATTCCAGTCATGCGAGTAATCCCACCACATTTCCGTGATGGTGACTACATCGTAGCTTTCCTTCTGCACAATGGCTTCCAGCTCTTGTTTGTTATCCACACTGCATGCTTTGGTGTACATGCACTTCAGCTAGGATGCTGGTTTCACTTCTAATTCTGGCTTTCCACCCTTGGACTTGCCTCTGCAGAGGCTGATTTCAACCTCTTTCCCCTTCAAAACTAGTTTAAAGCCTTAACAACTTATGGGCTAGAGTCCTTTTGCCCTTGCTAGACAGATGAAGTCCCATCTGACTCTAGGAGGCTAGGTACCATAGAATATGCCCCATGGTCAAAAAAACCAAAATTCTGCCAATGGCTCCATCCAATAAGATGGGTTTTCCTACTCTTCTCATTTATCCCTGCTACTGCAGAAACTAAGGTGAACACAACCTGTGCTCCTGTCCCATTAACTAATTGTCCCAGCACCTTGAACTCCTTTTTAATTAGCCTGGTACCCCTTTCATTAATGTCATCACTTCCAGCCTGGACCACCATCAGTGATAATAATCAGAGGGCCAGATTAGCTCAGGGAGTCTCCTACTAATATCCCTCACCTGGGCCCTGGGAAGGCAGCAGACCTCCCTGTGGGATGGGTCTGATCAATATATAGGCCCTTCAGTTCCACTCAGAAGGGAGTCACCCACTACAACTACTACTCTTTTTTTTTTTTTTCTTTTAATAGCTGTGGTTGTAATCTGTCTGGTAGACAGGGTGCAACCAGGAGACCCTCCAGACAGATCCTCTTCTTGACTGCCCTCTGCCTGACTCTCTGGGTCCTGGGCCTCAGATCTGTTCTTTAAGGGCACCCAGGGAAGTGATGGGGATCAGGAGGTGATTCTTCTACCTCTTTAATCAGGAGCCTGTTTCCATCCCCCCTCATCTATGTGGTTTGGTCCATCTACCTGATGGCAGGAGGTGGAGGGCTTCACCATCTCCTGCCGGACTTCTTTTGGAGTTCAAAGGGTATGACTCCACCAGCCTATTTCCCTTTCACTCTCCCTAATACTCCCTAGCTTCTCCACTTCTTCCTTGAGCTCTGCCACTAAACACAGCAAATCATTCACCTGCTTGCATCGTACACAGGCAACTCTCACACTGTCCTCTGGTACTGACTCCAGGTTCAGATAATCTGCGCAGACAGTGACCTGTACAGCTACATCCCTCCTGGGGGGTTCTGTCTGGATTAGCACACTCCTCCTGACAGCAGCAGCTGCAGCTTTCACTCATGTGGAAACCATTGCAGGGTCTAGTTGAGTTGCAGGAGGGAAAATAACATATACCCACAACCCTCTAGAAAGAGCTGGGAGGGTGGCTCTACCCTGCCCCTACAAACTGCCACACCACACCCTCACTACTGCACCATGCTCTCTGTCATGCTCTCAGTTTAAATCTCCTGGCAACGAGCTCGGCTCCACCCCCTGGTCAGCTCAACCCAGCCTCGCAGGAGAGCCGGTCCTATAGTTTAAATCTCAATGAGTATTCACATTCACTTGTGTAAGCTGTGAAGACAGGTGACCGCAATAAGAGGTATAAAAACTTGAAGCAGGCTAAGTAACACGGCATGAAAAGGGTTGTGTCTGTAATTTCAGTCAGTCAAGAACTATGGTGCATGATAGTGATGCACAATTATAATCAGTTTATTCAGGGATTGGTAGCATTCATCATGTTGTTAGTATTGTAAATTTGTACTGTCATAGATAGGATTCACACAGCTTGGGGCCTTATACCTTCACCTATTGTTTTCCCTGTGTTATGATAAATTTTCAGCAACATTTGATTAAAACTGCCAATTTGTTGGGTATAAAGAAAATCTCTTGACACTACCAGGACTAATTACGTTGTCCTTGCCAAAGGGGTAGTTGAATAATTGCATGTGATTATTGCACAGCTATGGTGCTTTTCATGTCAGTGGCAATGCAATGAAGATTGATTCCCTTTAATTAATCATTCAAAAATAGCCCTACGTATCATTCCTCAAATAGGAGCAAACATGTTCCTACATCTTTCTTCCAAAAGGCTCCTGGATGCAATTGGTTCCCTGATGAGATAGCATTGCAGTGCACGTGTGTGTGTCCTAGATAGGAGGACCTGCTTTGTAATTATTTGGTGATTCTACTCTCCTCATTTTTCTTGTTGTTCTTGAACATGCTTTATACTTCTAATAGCCGCAAGCACAAGAACACAGCAGAAAAACCTAACATTTACTACTTGACCTCCAGGCAATTCATTAAGAAGCGTGTCACTAACTCCCAACTTATTTCTATTTTTATATTTATCTGCTGCTACCCTGTCTTTTCAAATCAAATGGTTTATGGGTTCATGCAGAATTAAATGGTAAGATTCATCATTGCAACAGTATCTTGCCTTCATAAAATAGGAGTCAGCGGGTTACATCCTGCTGTAACTGCTGCTGTCTTACAATAACCATAGTAGTTACAGAAGTTAACAAGTTGTATTTTTTTCTTTTAGATACCTCAATTTCATAAAGCTTATAGCATTCATTTATAAGGAAACTGATTCTTCGCTTAGTTTTCTTTATATATGGACATTAAAATCTCAGAAAATCTGACAGGGTTATATCTTTTAAATGGATGGACCATTTATGATATCTGATACCACAGAATATTTCTTTTCAAAAATAACTCTATAGAACTTTCTGGTATTGTAAAATTGTTTTAGAGAATGTATCATTTTAAGTAAAATTATTAAAACGCAGAGGAATGTGGAGTTAAGGGTATAATTCACATCTAATTATAACTTAGATTTCATATAATCTGAATAAATCTTACTGTCAGATAAAAAATGAGCATGTTTTTAATTGGATTATAAAACATTTTAAATATCTTATGATCAATATAATGGAAATAAATAGTCTAATAAACAGAACTACGCACAGTCATGTGTGTACATGAATTGTAATTGTTCTAACACATTTTTTAACTCATGATTTGGAAAAAAGAAGTTTAGCACTTTCGCCTCATAATACTAGAATATTATTAGATATGATTAGAATTAGATATTAGGCAATATTAGAATTAGATAATATTAGAATGTCTGCATCAAAATGTATACATGGGTTGTTCACATGGTTCTTCTATGATTATGCACAATTAATATAGAATACAATGGCTAGTCTGTGTTATAACTACTGGACATGCATAAAAGTTGTTAAGATTGCAAACACAAATGATTTTTTGTATAGTTTTATTTTACTAGCTATGTGTATAGGATACTATTCAGCACTTTGCCTGCAGATATGTTCAATGAAAATGGCTCATGCTTGTTGCAGGATATGGGTACAGGAGGAAAAATGGTTACAGATTTGCAAAGTTTCAACCATTTGATTTAGAGGGAACTGCTGGGTAAGGATCTAAGTTGTGGCCAAATAACTTTCAGGTTCTAGAAGGTATTGCTTACAGAATAATAGAGTGAAGTGAGATTTAGAATTGCCCCATTGCCAAATACAGTCTATAAACCAATCATATAATATATATAATCATGGGCAAGTCTCAAAACTGCAACTGAAAATACAAAATCGAGCTTTTTTTCTCTGTCCTGCAGGAGGTCCTTGGCAGGTGGTCCTAATGGACTTGGCAAATTTAGCAGGCCAAGAACCAATCTCTACACTTCTGTGCCCATTCCTCTCTCAATCACTATCCAGTATGAGCTAGTTTGGCCAAGGGAGATCTTCATTGTAATGAAATGGAATTGCAAAGGAGTTCAGAAAGTTACAAACACCCATTTCTTGACTTTCCCTCAGGATCCCATAAGTCCATACTTGTGCGCAGCACATCATGAAGACACCATGCAGAAGGGATTCTTTTCTAATACATCCACTCTCTGTAACAGAGGTTAGATGTACCTCCTGCTTTAAACTGAATAAGGCAAGAGTTTACGCCTTTGGGAACAGTAAGGAGAAAAATTAAACCATAACACAGAGTGTTAAATTTTTTCTTAGAAGCAAGTAACTAGACTTTTTCCATGTCATGCCAGACGGAAAAATAAAGTTTTATCACTGTATTTCCTAGTTTACAAAACCATCTCTCTAAGGAACCTGTTTAGTTGAAGGTGACACAAAAGAGCAGTAAGAGTGAATGTAGATGTTATGAATTCCATTGGGGTTTAAGAGGCTGAACCATCTATTTCATTCTTGTAAAAGCTGGATTCTCTATATGCTGATTGAACATTCATTCTTTAATCTTTATATGTTTAATGTTTAAAAAACCCCATGACCTGAAATCTCTCCTGTAAATTGTTGAACATTTGCAACAGACAAAAAATCACAGTTGGAATTCTGCTAACACTCTGAAAAAGTAAATTGAAGCTGCGGCAGGAAATAAACATTACAAGTAAAGACTTGAGATCTCACCAGAAAGCAAGAGCGTATTTTGTACTAAAAGATGTCATACTGCCTGTAAAGTCATCATTTAGAAAAGGACTTTGAGTTGACTAAAAATATGCAATAATTAATATCAATTTCTCTCATTTTATGAGCAAGAACTACATATTTTCAACTGGATCTCCTGGAGAGTAGTGCCTATAAACACCAGAATTGTTGATTAGGTTGAAATGGAAAGCTTTTTTTTTTTTCATCTTGTTGCACAAAGGACTGTCATGGTGTAAGATCCCACTTTTTGTTTCTTCCTGCCAAATGGAGGCTTGAGGTAAAATGAAAGTACAAGCAGTTCCATTTAATTAGGTATACATTTTTAATGGAAAAGAATGAGCCTCCCTACAGCTGCTGCATTTCTTTCAGCAGTATGTTGCCAGAACTAACAAGGTAACAGACTCAATACAGTGGTCTCAGATTGTACATGTATAAGAACTGATGTGAATTTCTCTGCAAATGTTTATTTGTGTACAAAGCTCCAGACTATATTTTTCTTGTCCCTGATTACCAGGATTGGTAGTTAATTTTTAATACTAAAAGTCCACGCTTGTCACAAAACACTTGCAGATGGGTAAGTCAAAGCACTGGAGTAAAAATTACATCTGTTGTAAATGAAAAGCAGCAGATGATATGCAAGAGGAGTTATCCCTGCTTTACACGTTGTTTAGATTGTAAGGTTGTCTTCCCATGATATTATTGCAATCTTTATTACTACAGAATGTGAGTGCTCCATGGTCACTGTCACAGCCATTCTCATCACTAGCATAAGCAAGAAGGAAGAGCCATTTTATACATTGTACCTATTGCTCAAAAAGTAACTTACTTTGGGTCACCCAGTAAAGCTGCTGCAGTTCAGGGCTTTGCATATGTGTAGCCCTAGCCCTGGAGCAGTGCTGCAACAGTTTTTCATCTGCGTACTTGTGGTTTGACTTTGACTGCACGCCAGATGCCCACAAAAGCTGCTCTATCACTCTCCTCCTTAGCTGGACAGAGGAGAGAAAATATGATGAAAGGCTCATGGACCGAGATCAGGACAGGAAGACATCATTCACTAATGTTCTCAAGTCCTGGCAGGAAACCTGCTACAGTGTGGATTCCTTTCTCGATGGATCCACAAGTCCTGCCAGGATCTTGCTCCATTGTGGGCTTCCCATGAGGTTGCAGCCTCATTTGCGCATTAATCAACTCCAGCACAGGGTCCTCCATGGGCTGCAGGTGGATCTCTGATCCCTGTGGACCTCCATGGGCTGCAGCAGGACAGTATGCCTCGCCATGGTCTTCACCACAGGCTGCTGCTCTGGAGCAGCACCTGGAGGACTTCCTAACCTCCTTCTTCACTGACCTTGGTGTTTGCGGAATTGTTCCACATTTTCTCATCACTCTCCTCTCTAGCTGCAATTTCCTTCTGTGCAATAATTTTATTTCATTCTGAAATCTGCTATCTTACAGATGCTACCACCAACACTACTGGGCTCAGCCTTGGCTTCTTGCATGTCTGTCGTGGAGCTGGCTGGCACTGGCTCTATTAGACATGGGGAAAGATTCTAGCAGCTTCTCAAAGAAGCTGTCCCTGTAACTCACGTGCTGCCAAAACCTTGCATGCAAATCACAGCATCAGTTAGTCCAGAAAAGACCTCTGAAAAGATCGAATCCAACCCATGACTGAACATCACGATGTCTACTAAACTATGGCACGAAGTGCCACATCTAGTCTTCAACACTTCCAGGAACAGTGACTCCACCACCTCTCTGGGCAGCCCATTCCAGTGCTTAGCCACCCTCTCCCTGGAGAAATTCCTCCTAATGTCCAAACTAAACCTCCCCTGGCATAGCTTGAGGCTATGTGTTCTCATTCTGTCGCTGGATCCCTGTGAGCACAGGTTCATCCTCACCTTGCAACCTCCTTTCAGGCAGTTGTAGAGAGTGATAAGGTCTGCCTTTAACCTCCTCCTCTCCAGGCTGAACAAACTCAGCTCCGTCAATCACTCCTCAAAGAACGTGCACTACAGACCTTTCACCAGCTTTGTTGCCCTTCTCTGGCTGTCCTCCAGCACCCTGATGTCCTTCTTGTAGTGAAAGACCCAGAACTGGACACAGGACTTGAGGTGCAACCTCACCAATGCCAAGTACAGGGAGATAATCATTTCCCTGGCCATACTGGCCGCACTATTCTTGATACAGGCCAGGATACTGTTGCACCATTGGCCTTCTCGTTTACCTGGGCACATTGCTGCCTCGTGTTCAGCCAGCTATGGACCAAGATCCCCCAGGTCTTTTTCTGTTGGGCAGCTTTCCAGCCACTCTACCCAGCATTTATAACACTCCATGGGATTGTTGTGGCCAAAGTATAGGATCTAACAGGATCTCGTTGAATCTCGTCCCATTGGTCTTAGCCCATCTATCCAGCCTGTCTAGGTCCCTCTACAGAGCCTTCCTACCTTCCAGCAGATCAATATTCTCACAACATAGTATCATTCATGAATTTGCTAAAGGTAGACTCAATTCCCTCATTCAGATCATCAGCAAAGATATTGAATAGGACTGCACCCAACACTGATCCCTGGGGGCCATGACTAGTGACTAGACACCAACTGAATGACCCAATATAGTGTCAAAGGTAGAATTCCTTTATATAAGATTATGTCTTCACCAGATGACTGGAAAAAGTCCTTTGCTTTGTCCTCCTATTCTTTTCCATGTGGACAGCAAAATCTCCTGGCTACAGGAAATGACTGAATGCGAGGATGGACCCATCTTACCCCTTCATGATGTTTTAATGAACTGGATACCCCTTTACCACATGGATGTTGTGCTATAGTGAGTGCCACTGGGGCTCTGGATATGCTGAGCTCTTCCAGCAAAGGTTAGACATCTCTCCATTTTATCTCCAGATCATGGTACAGAATAACAGAAGCTGAATGTGTACTTTTGCATATTAGGCTGTTCTTCTATGTAGTCACTTATTTGCACTAGACATATAAAAAAATTTTGAGGGAAGTCAGAAAATGAGTAGTGGGTTAACATATAAAATATGAATTGTCTTCACTTCATCATATAAAGATAATTTTTTTGCTAGGGTGTCTTATAGGTGTTAAAGAAGATGCTACAGAAGAAGTGGAAGAAAAAGAGGTTTAAAATGCTGGTTCTGCTTTCTCTGATCAATCTTTTATCTGCTTATATTAAGACAATGAGAGAAAATACAATTTTTCCAAATTCTCCATTAAGGGAATCTTGGCAGCTGTTGTTGAAAGGTATTTTGAAGTCAGTTAAAGCAACATTTGCTTTTAGAAATAGCAATATATGTGTCTGATAAGGACACAAAATATCTATCTTTGACCCTGTTTTTATAACTTTGTGCCAAGTTCTGAATGTGATACCTAATAGATTTTGGTACTAGACTTGGAATAACTCCCAAGGAAGGTCTGTTTCTGACCTTGTCACAGTACTGTGCCTCTGCTGACTTCAGTGAAATTATTCCTGCTTTACATCAAGAGAGAGGTCAGAATCAAAACAGCATTTCAAGTGAAAATTGTTCTACAAGAAATACTTCTAAAAACAGCTGTCTCAGTAACTGGTTTGAAGATACTCCAAGCTATTGCAGGCTGGGTATCTGAAGTCAGTCTCTGTGATTGTTCTGGGAATCAACAAATCAAATGTTCATTATTATACTCCAAATGTGGTGTCTAAGACAATGCAGAGAGCAGACACACCTATGAGAGGAAAAGTAGAACTACTAAAAAATTTTAGCTCAGACAGGGGTACATTACCTCTGCACCATATCTGCTTCTAACTCTCTTGGCATGGGT
This sequence comes from Pseudotriccus pelzelni, assembly GCA_035584735.1. NCBI lineage: Eukaryota > Metazoa > Chordata > Aves > Passeriformes > Tyrannidae > Pseudotriccus > Pseudotriccus pelzelni. Next base: position 16,732,513 of record JAWMRA010000090.1, on the reverse strand, counting down.
TGCTAGCTCGAGTGTACCGCTGTGCTGGTATCAATCCATGAGCACCCAGAAAAATAGTGGTGAAGATAAAATACAGTCAGTCTGAGATAAGCATGTATTCCTGAAGAAGAGCAAACTAGACCAGAATAAAAATTTGTAATTAGCCTGAGATTTCAGAGTGAACCAGATCAGAACAAGACATAGTGTCTCCCAGTATTGGTTTTCCATTATTTCCATTGGGTCCTATTAAAATATTTATGATAGGAACTCGTGTCATAAAACTGGCATTATCAAGAAAAACTTAGTCATAACATCAAAAGTCTGCATGTGATATTGTACCTAACAAGTGATTTTCACCACATGAATCTTCAATTACTGTGTTGAACAAAAGTGTCGTTTACAGATGAGCATTATTTCTGTGTTGAGAAAGAAAAGAATCAGAGGCAAAATGGTAAAATGGAAATACTCTGAGCAGATGAAAAATTTTCTATAAAAAGATGAACAATGAAACTACTGCAGCAGCTGTAGTACTGTTTTGGAAGATGATTACAAAAAGAAAATAAGCTGAACATGGGAAAATCTTATTCTAGAGCGATAAATGCTTGATGTGTATTCAACAGAGCATTGTTTTCCGGAGTTTAAAAGGAAAACATCTGACAGTAATTATTCCATGGATAGTCTGTCATCTAACTATTAAAAACTTAGAATATAATTAAAGATTAAGAAATATTACTTTATGTTGCATGGTTAAAATTATACTATTCCTGGCAAAGGGTGTAATCACAAAATTCTCTATTTAATTACCATCTGCATTTATGCAACAATTTAAAATTAGGATCCAGCACTACATATTGATCTCCTATTAATAGATATCATCTGTGCTCTAATAAAGTGACAGTCTTTCAAAATCTACCAACAGAGACCTTTATAATATATGACATGGTTTAAACATATTTTATTTAATGCCAGAGAGAATTTGCATTTCATATCTCAGCCTTTTATGAAGCTGCCGTAAATGATTTAGCTTAGCTCTTAGATTTCAGACTAATTTCATTTCAATTTGAGCTCACTCTTGTATAATTCCTAGGTTTTGTTCAAAAAATTGACAGTTACCATGTGGAATAACATGTCAAAAATGTGGGATGTTTAAATTCATAGTTTGTGGATTTAGTAAAGATGTGAAATAAAGTATTTGATGCATGATAAAATTACAGCAAAATGTGACACCTAACGGTAAAATGTAAATGAAACTGAATTGTTTACCATGTAGTTGACATCCTGCTGGGTGATGCATAAGAGAACCTTTCCAGGATATGTCAGAACTCCAAAACAAAGTTTAAGATACTTTCAAATACCTTAATCGTGCATGAACCAAATGTGAGAGAGTTTTTCAGGGAAGAAATGAGTCTTCTCAACTTGAAGTCTGAGTAGAATAGTCCTAGAAAACAAAGAAAACATTAGTTAGGAAAAAAAAAACCACAAAGTATTAAAATACATTTTAATTTGTTGCCCAGAAAAGAATTTAATAGTAAAATTTTGTTGTACAATTGTAATGGCTACAAACTGGTGTTTTATTTTGGTTTTAGGAAGAAAACGAGCTTTCTGTCAAGGTCATTATTTGGATAAACTTTCATTAAAATACAGTCCACTTCAGTGGAAACTTGCTTCAAATTCTTATCAATGCCTTCTGAGCAACTAAAATTTCAAAACAGTAAAACTGTCTAAGGCACCAATGGTTTTTGTGGCGTAGTGACAAGCTGGCTTCAAAATTATGTCAACCTGGGTTGAGATAAAGAGGAATATTTTTTTTTTATTCTTCAGTCGTTAGTATTCAATATATGTTAGGTGTTCGTTTCTGAGCATATTTTTTAGTATAACATGCTCTAACATCTAGCCAGAGATGTTTAATTTTGCAGTAACTAAATATTTGCATATGCTGAACCCCTAATTCTCTTCTTAAATTTGCATAAGCTACATTTAGTCAAAACAAATGTTTAAGTAATAGGCAGCACTTCAGCAGTAAATTGACAACTTCAAATTCTGCTCTCACTTACAGTCAGAATTAATCTCAATGTTTATGTATTTGACAGGGAACACGGCCCTGGTTCTGTCCGTTGCAATGAGTTGTTTTTGCAGTACTGCAACTCACTTTCCAGAACGGCTGCTTCTTGCTTTCATCAGTATGAAAAAAAACTATGTTGAATGTATTGTCTTTTTCCTGACATCTCATTTCAATGTAAAAGGGTTAGTTGGTGTATTTTATTAAACATATATTAATTATAAAAAAGGTCACAGGAGACCTAAGACCACAAGTTTTCTTTCCATGAACAAGTATTTCTTGGCATAATTGCTTAACCAGCCCCAACCTGAGTTTTTCATGACTGTTTCAGTTCCAGATCAATTAAAAAAAAAAAAAAAAAAGAAAAAAGATGATATGGTTACCAGTTACCACTGCGCTATGCTCTGCTCTCATTTTGAAAGATTAATGTCATGGTTTGGTTTGTTCTTGGAATTTTACCTTCCCCCTGCCCACTGTGTGGGGCGGGGAGGGGGAATTAGGTATCCAGG
>JAWMRA010000090.1:16672484-16726034 GCA_035584735.1 Pseudotriccus pelzelni | reverse complement strand
TTCTATGGTAGATCTGGTAACAAGGAAAAAAATACTTTAGAACTAGAAATTTTAAAAAAGATAAGCTTCTAAATTCTTTTACTGCAAAGCATTTCCTGGGGCAATTTTGTGTAAGTGGGTCCATGTAGCAGCAAATCAGTGAATTCTATGGCTGGACATGTGTTTGAGAGAAACTACAGTCTGAAGTTGTGGGATATATCCTGCGTGCTAAAGCCTAAGTAGGAGCACAGGCTAATGAAAAATCTTAATCTGAGCAATGGAAATGCATAGACTTCTGTATGGTGACTTCTAGCTCTTTTCCAGGACTCCACTGACTTTTATAGATGAAAGTACAATACCACAGAAAACACCTTTCTCTTATTAGGAAATCAAAGTAATTGTGTCTTCTGCTGACTATATAACAGTAGATATTCCTCAGTGGTTTGTAACTGTGTAACAGTACATACTGTATGCCTTCTTCACTACGCTGAACTTTCAAATCTGAGTTTACATAAAATATTTGTGTTAGAAAATTCTTCTATTTCTAGCACTGCTTTTCAAACTTTACTAATGAACCATTCAAGCAATATTTTACAGCCCAGACTAGCCCATGCTAATGATCTGCATTACTGAGTGGTGAGGGTTTGCCTGGTTTCTGGGGGATAGCAGTGTTATTTTCTTCCCTATTTCTATCTCTTCTGTCTTCATGAAGAGGTTCCCAAATGAAGATGGTGTGGCAGAGTCCAGCAGAGAGACTTTAATGGGCCAGCAATGGTGCCTGGGTTTGTGAGATCTACACAGCTTGCCCTCCAGCTATGAAGCTGTGTCCTAAAAGCTGTTTTGTGAAGAAGCAAATCCTGCCTCTCACATTGCAGCTGACATGGAATGAAACAGGAGAAATTACATGAAGAAAGCCGTATGGGAGTTATTCTCCTCCAAAGCTCCCTTGAGACGAGGGGAAGCTTGGTGCTTTGGGGCAATATGATTAAGCAGATGTAATCCACATGAATAAAATGTAAATCTCAGAGGGAGTTTATTCAGGATTGTGGTGCCAGTTTTACAGTGATTTTGTGCCAGCTGGGCTTTTTAAGTTTCTCTACAAATACACAAGTTCTAGTGTTAAATCCACACAATGAAATTTAGTGGCTTACAAAGATTTTGGGAGGTTTACTGAGCAACATCTGTGGGGTTATTCTTAAACTTGTACAGCTCTATGTCGTAGAAAAAAAGAAGACATTCAATTCAAAATGCATATTCCTAATATTAAACAGATTTCAGTATGCTGCAACCCAGGATCTGTTTAAGGATCTCAACCTATTTTCTGATGCAAATATTTTACAACCATTCAGATATTTAGTCAAAAGCAATAAAAAACCCCATTGCAATTCATACAGGTTGAGAGAGCAGAAAAAAGAAGTGAGATGCACCATGTGTTCAAACAACATAATCTTAGTCCACTTGTTTTGCAGTCTATGGCTAGTTTTAACCTCTACAGCATTCAAATTCAAAATATATAAGTAATTTTGTCCTGCAAAGTCTTCCTGTTCTCAAAAAAGTCTAATTCAGCATTTTGATTTTGAACCGTTATCATCTGCTCCAATTACTTGGAGTTTTTCACAGTACTTTAGAGAGGTTTTCTAGCAAAATCATATCTGACAAATAAAACTATTGTTATGTTTTACATTTGAAAGATCATAATTACTGTTTCCATTTTGTCCACCATTTTTTCTCACGAGCTGCCTGTGCCTCAGGAAAAAACCTTGTTTATAATTAATAAAATAAATGTGTGACTTATTTTTAAAGATGTCTACTCCTTACTTGTAATCTGGCTTTCATGAACTGCAGCTGCTCCAGCTTTAGGATCATTGATCAACCATGTGTGTAGAGACACAATTATTTCCACAAAAAGTGCATGAAAACAATCAGATAATTTCCTTCTGGAAACATGATCTATGCTTCTGGAATTGCTCATGAATACCTCAGGTGGTACTGTACAAGCAAACTCTCAAATAAATTGGTTTTTACTCTGTTTAGCATAGGTAATAATTCCTTTTTAGGGTGCTTCATTTTCATTTAGTCTCTGGTTCAATTATATGCTGACACTTTGCATTAATGCAGCAATGTGTTAATTGAACATAAACCACAATACAAATGCAACATCTCTGTCCTGAAATTAATAACCATCATTTGTAAACCACATCATGTATTTTATTGTAGGAATAATTTAATGATAGGGCATTTTATGCTTAGTAGTGATTAAGAAACTGCAATTTACAACAGAAACAAATGGAGCCGTATAAAATGTGTAATAAAATATGTGTAGATGTATATAAATTTGTTTATATGAAATACAAATTAAAAATTTAAATGCTCTTGTAATATAAGGCAAAGTAGAAGGGGCTTTTTATATTATTATCCCTCAAATTGATATGCAACCAGCTAAAGGATCCAAATTTACTGGAGGATTTGCTTTATATAACAACAAACCTTGATGGAAGCATCTGTTTCAGCCATTAATAACATGCGTAATGTATACGGTGCTTTGAACTAAATGTTTCCATTACAGCAGAAAGCCCACTGACGGTGACAGAAGCAGTGCCTGAGTATGATCAGTCATAGTGTCACCCTAGCATACGATAACTGCTGCAGAGCTAGGAACTTGGGCATATGCTTCACTGAAAGTCTCTAATGTCACTCTCAAGCAGCAGGGGGGAAACACTCAGTGCACCTTGACACCATTAGTGTGGAAAGTAACATAAGTTCCTACGATTTGCTTGGCAAGTGCACTTAGTGCTGGTACATGTTTATAAAAGTTAAGTTGCTGCACTGAAATGTATTCTTGGTTTATGGTTTTATTACCACCTCTCTCATGGTCTCTCCTGATAACAGAAAAACTGTACCCTTTCCTCATTCTTCCACAATTGTTTCTTCTTTTTACGGGACTGAGCAAAAGCCATTTTTAAGAAGAGTTTTAGGAAGAAGACTTTAAATTTTTAAAGTGCAACTTGAATGGAAGAAAGCCTGCACCTGCATTATTGACCTTAAATACTGTTAGCTAATGTAGCGCAAAGGCATTCAGCAGATTTTTCACACCAAAGTTTTCTGGGCAGCATTCCAAAACATAGCAGCAGTTTAAAATGACCCCAACTTTGTGAATGTGAAAGGAACCATTATAGGGTAATCGTCTTTCCCAAGCTTTAAGTTACATTTAACTGCTTAGACTGAACTAAGGATTTTTTTTCTAAATGACAAGCTTTAACTCCTTATAAAGTTAATTCTTCTGCAGATTTCTTTCAGTAATGCATAGTGAAACCATTCTCAGTTTGTCTATGTAAGAAAAGTCTGCAATGGCTTGACAAATGAAATATTATAGTGCTCTCCTTGATGAAAAGTAAGAGATCATCTTAGTGCTCAGGCTTGCAATATCACATTTACACTCCTTAAATAAAAATTCTATGCATGGCTTTGCTTCTGCCCTACAGTACATTATCAAGAAATGTGTTGAGCATGGGGAAGTAACACACATAGGGCTTGAGGGATGGAATTTAATTGCAAAGCTCTCTATAAAAAAATCGTTTGAACTATTTTCTGGAACCTGTATAGAATGAAAAACAACTGGGTTGATGCTGTGTGTTCTTTAAATCCCCCAGCTGCATGATAAGGACCCTCTAAATGCAGGGGTTCCCTGTTCAGCATGAATCACATGGCGTATATGCTTTCATAATTTTGTATTTTGGAGGAGAGCTTAAGTCAAGTTCTGCAGCTGGTAAGCTCCCAGGACTCCGCACAATCACACTGAAAGCCTGTCAGCATAATTTCACAAAAATCATTATTTTTCTGTGAAATGTATTAATATAGTCAGTTCAGTAACCATGAGAATGCAGTCCCTTGGAATAGCTGCCCCACAGCCACAGAGTACATGCTATATTTTTTAAGCAAATTTAAAAAAAAGAGTATTTTCTTAGAGTGAATACAATTTTTTTACAGTATTGAAATTTTTCCATGTGGAAAAAGAGGGTATCCCATTGTGGGGAGGTGAAAGGCTTTTTTTAAACGCCCTTGTGGAAAAGTCATAACAAACTTTTAAAAACTGAGAATGTGTGAGCATTCGAGGGCATTCAGACCAGAGGAGATTCTATTCTTTATCTAAATCATGTCTAAGTGCAATTAATGTTCTATAGAGTATACTGTGATAAAAATATTCAATATTACTTTTATTTTTCTTGTTCAGGCTATTCATATTTTATGGAAGAAAATACAATGCCTATAGGAATAAAACAATATTTTATTCTTTGCCTATCCTCTTTGTAGCTGAAAATCAAAAACTAGTATTAGTTGGATTACTAAAACAACTATATTTGTCCTGAAGCCATGACAGAGTTTGGTAACCTAGTGAGAAGTGTGCTTCTGTCACAAATACGTGGGGGGCTCTCAGACTGTCAAGCAATTAAGTGGACCTGAATAATCCTATGTAATTAAGCTTCTTACTGCATAATTATCTTTATTTTAAATGTGTCTTTTGATGAAACATCTGTTCCCTGCTCTAGATTTGAAAAGATATACCCATGCACATGATGAAAATGGTGCTTGTGAGGCCATCACACATGGTGCTGCTGCTCAGTTCCTTGGTGACAAATGTTGTAATTTGCTCCATCTTTGCATGCAAAAGGCAGGTGCTGTTGCATCCGTGGCCCGCTTTGCCTGACCTCCACGCTCGCTGCAGCTGCCTTTCACATTGTTACCCGGAGAAATAATTGTGTTTGAAAACCCGGCTGAGGATCATCACGCAGTGAAGTGGGGAAGGGGTTCTCACAGTGCAAGTGCTGTCAGAGCTCTTGGAGGTTGCTCTGCCAATCCATTGGACAGTAAGAAGAAAAGAAAAAAGAAAACTGGGCCCTGATAAGAGGATTCCCGGTTTTTTCCCCTCTAACATCAAATATTGCTTGACTGCAGCTACAAAGAAGGCTATTGGATTTCTGTTAACGTATTGTCTTTTCCCAGATATTTTCAATTTGTAGATTGTATACCTTCATTTACAAGCCACAGTCTCTATGAAATAGAGTTACCTTCTCTGACTGATTTTTAAAGCAGACAGAATTTTTACTAAATATAGGAATTATTTTCCCCTTGGGCTTAAATAGTACATATGCTACTAACTGTAGTCTTCTACTAAGTTATTTCATTTCAACAGAACCGATGAATTGTCCTCAGCAGCTCTAAAGACTAAGGTGGAAGCTTTCATTTTCTCTCTTTGACTCTGGGATGCTCAGGAATACATCCTTAGCCTTCCCAGAACTATACATGGCCTCAGATGAGACTTCTGCAGATGACCAGGCATGGACACATCTGTATCTCATTCATTATCCTCTCTTCTTTTTGTGATATTTATGTCTGTATCTATAGGAGGAGATCATGTACAAGCACTGCAGAGGCCCATGTGGTTCCACACCCAGGAGAAAATTACCCACTTTCTGGTTGAGCAGGCACCATAGATACGCTGCCACAGCATAGTTCACAGTCAGATTCAAGGTCTTTAAATTTGTCCCTCTCTAGTAAAAATGAATGCAGGCACAGCTGTTAGGAACTGGACCAGATTCTTTTATTTCAGTACTACTCCGATGTTTACTGATTTTAGATGTGGAAACTGGCAGCAAGTAGATGAACACTATGCTTGCAGCTGTAGGGACAGGTGATGGCAGAATCATAATACATACAGTTATGCCTGAACTCTAGCTTACCTGCTCCTCTATCATACAAAGCTTCTTTTCTTTAATGATCTAATTCATTGCAGAATAAACCACACTGGCTAAATACTAAAATCTCAGCTTTATGGGTATTTTTGATAAAGCATGACAAACAGTTGAGACAGTTTAAGCTTGCATCACTTTTGTTGGTCAGTACATCTGAATGAGCTGTTGAAAATAGCCTGGGGAGGTATATAAACAGGCTGACATGCTACAGTGTTTAGGGTTCTCAGGCAGATCCTTGACTAAATTTTGAAATGTTTTGGAAGGAAAGAGTTCTAAGTAGCATCCTGTCAGCAGCCCTAATTACTGTCATGCGTCTGATTTTCAAAACAAGCAGATCCACTCTGCTGTAGGAATCCTGAGGCAAATCATTTGGTCTTGGTTGTTGTCAAAATTCCTGGACCTTAATTTTTCATGACAATGCTTACTAACACCAGTGGGAACAACTTTATGCCTAGCATTAAAGGTAGGGTGTGAGATAGTAGAGTGGAATTATCCAAAAGTAACGGAAGCCTGGAGGCACTGTTGCAAAAAACAGACTGGGATGATCAGCCATATGTAAGGGGAGCACAGTTCTCGGGTCCTTGCCACAAGCAGAAGCTGTCTGACCCACACAGACAGCTAGTGCTGTCATGTTTAGTGCTGATCATATACCGTGGCGCTTTAACTTAAGAACCCATCATAAATCACTGTGAGAAAGGCATACTGCCTCCTTACTGCCTTACGTTTCTTGGTCTACCAGGCAAGAACTCCCACCATATTCAGGCATGCATATTGCAGTGATTTCCTGAGCACAACGTTTTACCTGAAAAGTGATGTGTCATGTTGATGGAAACCATACCAGTGCTAATGGGAACTCATCGTATTGTCCTCTATTGCCCCCTTTCACCATGGCATCCAGTGTCACTATATGCATCCGTACATTGTATATCCCTTTGAAATTGTCTTTCCAAAGAGATTTCCCTCTGATTTTTTTCACAAGATCCTTTTTGAAACTGGTAATAGTTACAGGGCAAAATGTTTGAGAATGTCTCTGAAGGATTTTCAGAGAGACTAAACAAGATGGAGGAGTAGACCAATAGGAATCTCATGAAATTGAAGAACAGATGGGAACACCTGACATGAGAACGAAAAACCCGTTGCAGTGATACATGCTAGGGACTGCCTGTGCGGGGGACAGCTCTGAGGGAGGTGTCTGGGGTTTCTGGTTGCAGCAAGCTGAATATGAGCCAGCAGTATGTTGGTCAAACACACTCAGGTCTTTCAACAGCAATATTGTCAGTCAATCACTGAATGTGCCTCCCCTTATATATGTAGAGGGGGGTTAATATTCGTCTCATCTGAGGCCATGTGTAGTTCTGGGAAGGCTAAGGATGCATTCTGGAGCATCCCAGAGTCAAAGAGAGTAAGTGGAAGCTTCACCATGGTCTTTAGAGCTGACAATATAAATATATATATATAGATATATATATATATATGGGGATATTTATATTTATATGAAGTTATAAATATATTGCATCCAGTTTTGGGTCCCCCAGTACCAGAAAGACATCAATAAATCAGATTGAACTTAGAGGGTCACTGAGGTGATTAGGGGTAGGATACTTCCCTGCAAGGAGAGACTGGAGGACCAGGGCTGGTTCAGCCTAGAGGGGCAGCTCCAGAAGCACCTAAAAGCATCCCCCAGTGCCTAAGAGGGGTTGTCAGGGAGTTGGAGCTGGGCTTTTCTAAGCAGGCCACAGAGGGAAGGTGAGAGTCACAAGATGCTGGGACTGGTGATAAGGAAACCTTTCCTCAGAATCACCAGTGAGCACTGACAGAGGCTTCCTCTTTCCCTGAAGTGCCTGGTTTGACTTAATGGCTGATGCTGTTGTGAGCAATATAGACAAATCCTGAGCTCCCTCCTGACTAGAGTTTTCCTCTGCTTTTGTTCTCTTGGATGTAAGAAAACTTAATCTGCTCTTGGCTTATAAGTATACTGAAAATATATGAACACAGTTAATGTGGTATTCATTTGGAGGAGAGATGTTAATATGAGCTCCTGTGTATGTGTATTGTAAGATGCTTATGCTCTATGGATTTCTTGTTGTTTCTATAACTTTCCAAGCTTTTTTCTGTTCCGACTCAATTTTCCAAAATTTGCAGTTACACGGTTCTTTCATTTCTGGTAATGGTGTTAGGGAGAAATTAACCCTGTCTTCACATCTTTTTTCTTTAAAATGGTGTCATTTGGAGCAGTAGATTGTAACTAGGCTCATGAGTAGGACTTGCTTCACAGGTGGAAGGGGGAAATAAAAAGTAGGACTTGAGCATAGATTTCATAGGATAAGAATTTATAAAGTCAGGATGTTTGAAATAGGACCTTGAAAAAGTAAAACCGAAGAAATTATCACAAGGGAGAAAGGAGTGAGAAACTAAGAATTAAGGTCTCTACCAAATCCCTACAAATGCAAAGTTTCCCATTTTTGTGTGGAAACACTGGCCATATTGAGTAATTTTGGGTTTTGCCTACATATACAGGCTGATTATTTGGTCTTTCCTTAAGTGACGTTCCACTGAGATCAGAAGAGGTACAATAAAATGTAAGTCTTACTATGTTAAATTGAAATTGGGAGCAAATACACTTTATATAAGGGGCAAAGGTATAGCAGAATATCAAAATTACAGTAGCCTTCCCATGAATATGTTGAATTCTTACAGAGTTTTTAATATAATTTCCACTTGTCAACATCTATCCTAGATCGTTTTATTGCTAAAGACAGTTAGCAATTCAGATAAAATGTATTTTATGAATATTATCTATCCTACAGTCTTCTCTGTGAAATACTCAACTGCACAGAGAACTTTCCTCTTAAAGATTTTGAATGCTGACATGAGAATAGCTTTACTTTACAATAAAATGTGCAAATTGCATGCCCTTTTTGTGTGCACTGTATGAAAATCAGATTGATTGAAGTCAATTGAATGTCTTATATGCTGGATGGGTGTGTAATGGGTAATCGGCTTTTCTAATGTTCTTTTATGTTGTTTTGGGGTGATATTTTTTCAGAGCACATTCCAATGAAAGCTCCTTTTCATATATTTAAAAAGCCCTTCCAGGGCATTTCATTATCAAAGAGCAAAGATGAAATTTTAGAAAGAAAAACACCTGAATAGAAGCTGCTCCATTGTTCCTTCTTAGTTCTGTTCCTGAGTCCCCTGCAGCTCATTTCTAATTCTGTTTCTCTTTCACAGATTCCTGTATTTGCAGACTGCATGTCATCCAATATATGGACAACATCTTCTTCTGCAGAAAGTCCAGCATGAGAGAAGAGTGCTGTCACTGAACTGATAAGGCAAAAAGAGCTCTCCTTTACATTGATAAGGATCTGAAGTTTATGTGAGAAAGGAATTAGGCCTCTGGGATTAAAAAAAACCCCCTGTTTTAAACAATTTTTTAAAAGTAATATGGGAAAGGGGAGGAGGAGGAAAAGCTGTTTTGAATCTAGCTCTGATTGCTTTTGATGAGATATTTTCAGTTCACACAGGCACTGCAGGATCTGATTTTTGAGTATACAAAGTGCCATTCCACACTTTATTTTGTAGGTTTCTAGGCAAATATTTCTTTGGAGCTAAAGGAAAAGGCTGTTTTCAGTGTGATAAACTGGGTGGAGAGAATATGTGTAGTAACTGATTATACTTTACAGGAGTTTCAGGTCAGAATGCAGGTTACATCTGGAATGGCCGATTAAGATCTTGCATCTCTTTGGGGAATTTCTGCAGCACTGTAAACTTAACAGCCAGTAACTTTACTGTGGATCTATGCATTTGTTAGGCATGGTGTTGTCTGCAGACAGCTGGAATCAACACTCAGTGCTGGAGCTGCACCAGTGTTGTGTCTCTGCCTTTGGTGAGCCCTCAGCCAGGAGTAGAATTTACTATTTCTTAAGTTCCAGGGAAAAAATATCCAAAGACACTTATGTTTTTAAGAAAAAGAAGTAAACAAACTGAAAATAGTTGCTGCATTCTTCTATCCTCAGGTTTTTTAATAGAAATAATTGTTTCAGTACAATTTCTCAACTAATTAACCAAAATCTTTGAAAAATCTCTTCGTCTGTATCCACCAGTCATTTTTTTTATACTGACTGCAAGGTTTCTGGCACTGGACTGTCAGGTGGAGTGGCTACCCAGAGACTGGAAAAGTAAGAGGGCTTTGTAGCAAAGAGATAGTACACAAAGGAGTAAGGAGAACTGCAGAGGAACTGATGATGTACCATGGATGAGGGGCCATATGAACAGACTGTTTGAAGTGGGAAATAGAGAACTAACAGCAGGAAAGATGTGCTAATACAAACGGAAGAGAATGGGAAATCATTCTTGTTTTTCATAATGCTTTTACTCCATGCCAGCACTATCAAACAGCCTTAATTCGTGTAATGCAATGCAAGTTTCATTACCAGCCACTAAACATTACATTTTATGAAAAATGAGTATTTTGTAAATACAAATTAGACTTTGAGATCTTTACAGTGGAAAAGTACCTTAAAGCCACTTATGCCCATACCCTTACATAAAAGCTTCTGAAAGGGAGTGTACAGGCAGCTTTTCAAATTCAAATTTTTTAATTTGGGGGGAAGGGAGATGAGAGAGAAAATGAGAGAAAGGGGGGGAAGTTTCTATAACACATTAAGATACTAGTATTTTACATTTTGCCATGCAAAATGAGAGGTTTTGTTTGAAAAAAATATGTGTATGAGATCTCAAGTTGTAAAAGAATTAAGTGAGAAACCCTTTCTTGGATGATAATGAGTGCATCAGACTGTAACTGCTTTGTTACTTAGTGTGAACTTTAAATTTCTTTGTAGTTGGGTATCATTCCCTACTTACTTATATTAGATATGTTGTGTTGCTTAATACATTCCTTTGAATATTCTCTGAATTCTGAATAGAAATAAACTTTCCTCTCCTAAAAATGATAATATTATGTTTCTGGGCACATCTTAATTTTCTTCTTCTTTCTGTATATTAATGTTAAATTACCATAATTATATTGTAAGTTATAAAAATTCTCTGTGACATGTACTTAACAATCCATATGCTTGTTTGATATAAAAGAGTGCAAGTTCAGGCCCATAGCATATAGGGACAAGAGGAAGAAGAACAAGGAAATATGTTGTTCTTTGTAAAAAAAAGAAAGGAAAAAAAGCACATTGTAGAATTTGTCACAAAGTGAACTTTTTCTTAATCATGATCTCTGGCTTTCCATGGATTGATGATAGCTTTGTTGGTTTTGATTTTTTTCCCCTTTGAATTTCAGAATCCTTGTGTGTACCACAGAATGTGTTGTGTGCTATTGATGGTTTCAGTGCTTTTTTTTTTTTTTTATTCCACTTATAAAAAGAATAATTCAGTTATAGAAATGAAAGTTGACAGATTCTTTTGGTATTTGTATCACTTGTAATCTAGGAAATGGACATTGGATTATGGATGCCTTAGCATAATTTAGTGGTAAAAGCATGTGAAACCACTTATATTCTTCAGAGTTTGTGTTCTTACCTTCCTCAGTTCAGCAAAGAGAAAAAAATTCAAGATAACAGTATCACCCTTTAAAGAATTACTAAAAACACGGTCTTATTGACATCGTACATTACATTAAAAAGAGTGTGTTTCTGTCAGACAAAAATTACAATGCCATAAGTACACATGTAAACAAAACAGAGATTTAAAAATTAAAAGGTCTTTCTTCAGGGCCATATCAGTTATTGTTCTGCTTTTTGATAAATATTATTCAAATTAAAACAGTTTGAAATACACATCTGCTCTCCGGTTTGCAGACAATTATAATGATTTCTACACTAGCTGTGTTGCTCTTGAGTTTTCTCCATTTCTAGTTAGACAATCATATCTAAAATGCCATTAATAACTGAATTATCAGTTGTTATCCCCAAGCTCTGGATAATACTTCTGTCCACTGTTCTGCTGATGATTTCCAAATTAGAATCATCATTCTCCAAGATCCACATCTAACCTAGTAGTTTACTAAAACTAACCCATGACCTTTCAATAAATTCTTTCTGTGCTATCTTATGTCCTTTGATAACTCTGGGTTGCTTTTGTCTTTTAGTCAGAGATACCAAGAGACAAATGTAAAACCTTTTTCTAAAAGGCCTTTAGGGATTTGCTTTGATTCAATTTCCTTTAACAACATGTAAGGGAATTGCCTGCAAGCACCATCCTTCACTAATACCTCTTAGGATTAGTTTAGTCACCTCTTCTGTCAGAGTTACATCGGCTAGTGATATAAACAGTATCACAAGTATTGGGGCGTAGTAACTGATGGACAAAGATGTAACCGGGGTTTTTTGAGGATTTTTTCAAGGAATGAAATACAGATAATACTTGCATTTTTCAAGCAATCATGGAGTTGTAATTCTATCTCTCCCATCACTCTTAAGGGAAATGTGCTTATTTCTAGGCACAAGTAAGAAATAGTTTTTCCTCAAATTTTTTTTCAGCCCTTGGAGAAAAATATACCTCTTCTGAACATGTTACTTGAAGGTTTTGAAAACATATCTTTGTGGAGCCCATTAAGGGAGGCAGTAGAGGTTGAGGAAAGGATTCTAAATAGAGCAGTAACGAGGATAAAATAGGGAAGTCCAAAATTTAAAGTATTGTTAGTCATATTTCTAATTTGCAGAGTGCTGTGGAAGAGTTAGTAAACACCCTTTCTCTCTCTCTAGGCAGTATTACCACACGGATACACTCAGGAGCAGAACCAAACCTTCTTGAAAGCCAAGCATTAATTCACACTGACTCTCCTTTTTCAATTCTGTGTGCACTCATCCTCTAAGAGTTGCACTCAGTGAAGAGGGCCAAACACTAAGCAGGCACTTCCAGCAAAATTCTAAATTCTTCTGGGTGATTTCCTCAGGATACCTATCTTTACATAACTACTTTAATAGCTGTGTCCAGAAATCAGATTGAGTCATATTGTTTCTTTACCAAGGGAGAAAAAAAATCTCATACTTTTAAAAAACACTTCAAATTATGTTCTCACCAATCTGTATGCTGCATGTACTACACTGGTAAAGAAACATGTCTAGTTAGAGGTGTCCTACAGTCCCCTGAGTCTTCACACTGGGTTGTAACAAAAATCTCTTAGTTGTCCTCTTTTCATATAGTCCCCATGTGTTTTGTGACCTGATTGAAAGCTTCCCTTGCCTCGCCTTGCCTTCCCGTCCCTTCCCTTTTTTCCTTTTTTTTTTCCTTTTTTTTTTTTTCTTTTCTTTAGCATGTTAATCCACCTCTTTTTGTAACCATATGTTGAGAACTGGCTGATGAGAGCAGATGGGAGGACAGGCTTTTTGCATGGCAGGACAGGCTTTTTGCTTTTGGCTGCACTTCTGCCTTGGACCAGCTCAAGCTACCTGTGAACCTGCAAACTTAAAAGAATCATATTGCCTTGTTACTTTAAACATTTTGCCACTCCTTACTTGAAAGACCTTTTTTTCTATTCTTCAAGGTTTACCAAGGCTGCTAGGAGCAAGGAGTGAGAAGAGGTGAGGAGGAAGAGGAAGTTAGTGCTGGGATTTGAACTATTAAGCCTTTTCTTTATGAAAGTGACAATTTATTTCAGTGCCAGCTGTCCTTCAGTTGTGTGGAAGGGTTTTGTTTGCTTTGTCTGCCTCCTTCCCAAAATCCAGATGTCTTTGTTTGCTTCTCACAGGGAAAGATATTTGGCTTTTCGAGCATCTTTTAAGCTGAGGAAAACACACATTCATTATACACTAATGGTTTGCAACAAGTGACTACAAATTCCTGGATGTAGATTTTCTGTCATTGTCAATCTCACTGAAGTGGTTGGTCTGCTTTTTCTTCACTTTTTTTATTTTTAGACTTTATGCCATTCTGCTATTGCATTAATTATTTCTCCCTTCTTTCTCACTTTTATTGCTTTGTGTAATTTTGCCCAGAGAGTGTTTTGAGACTTGAAAAGCATCATGTAGATATTAAACATTAAATAGTAATTATGAGCTTTTAGACTTAGTTTCTGTTGATAGAATTATACTGATATGAGACTGTCAAACCAGTGCTTGAAAACAGAATGTTTAAACAAAATAGGTCCAGACTTTGGTACAGAAAAGTTCCTAGCAACCTTGTTTGTAATGAACAGTAGACCAGGCAATAAGTACTTGATTAAGTTGATAAATGTATCCTTTTGATGTGGCTGCCACTCAGGCAGATTAGTGAGGTGATTTTTATGGCATTTCTTTAAAGCACATAGTACACAGAACTTTGTCAACTGAAAAGTTGTCCTCCAGCATATTTTGTTTGAGAGTTTGATTTGGCATATGTCAACAAGAAATGGTCTTTTTGATTACTGTAGACATAAATATAGAAGAAGCCTTGTGGTCTTGGGTAGAATAGGCTTCATGCCGTCCTTGAAGGTTGTACCCTGCCAATTCATCGTATAGCAATGACTGCAGGATTTGTGATGAACAGATTACAGAGCTAGTTTATTCACCTATTGTATTTAGTCCATGTCCTTTCTCAACCTAAAGCAGTCATTGCAGCAGGGTGCACTAATTGCTCATTTGCTGCAGTAACCTTTTCAACTGGACAGCATCTCATGTCTGATTTCAAGTTGATGTCTTTTTCCTTTAATTACAGTGTGGTGACAGGGAGGTAAAGCTGGTGATGTGAAGTGCCATATAGTCCCTGCAATGTGCTTCCTATACTTTTCAGAGTTTTATTCTAAAAGCAGCTCAGCATGACTGTGTCTTCTGAGCGCTTTATTTGTATGCTTTGTATTCTGTCCAAGATTAAAGCCAGTAGTGTGAGTACATTACTATAATATGTATGTTGAAATACATATAAAAACCACTTGTGAAAGACTATAAACGCTTTTTTCTTTTTTTTCATAAACCCTAAAATAACATTAAAGGATGTATCAGGCCAACTTTTTTATTTTATATTTAAATCTTTAAATAGCTGCATCAGGACAAGTATTACTTTCTCTTGGTGCGCCAAAGGAGAAGAATTGACTTCCAGGTGCGTGCTAGCCAGAAAAGAGTGCTAACAGTCAAAGGCGTTTTTCATAACGGTAATGATTTCATCTGGTTTAATTATTTCTCCATCATAATTTCTCTGATGCAATTTAGAGTGTAAACATGGTATTTGTCAAAAGGGTATAGTGCTATCACAGCTGAATGAATATGAGGGTTCTTCCCATCAGTCTGATTCAGTGGGAATTCCAAAAAATGTGTTTTAATTCTCAAAATTGCAAATTAAAGGAATATTCAATATACAAGGAGGTAAGTAGTTTTTCTTTGTTTATTTTCTCTTGTTTATATTGCAGTTGCTGCAGAAAGATATCCTGCCTTTCCATTCGCTGGTCGTGTATCCAAAGAAAGCTTACAGTTTCCCTTGTGTAATTCCAGAGGGCTTTGGCCAGGGCATCAAGGGCCCCTTGCACATCTCGGTGTTGTCTATTACAACTCATGCTTTTCTTATGTAAGTAGAACTAATCCAAAACTTTCAGCTTTGAAGCGTAATTTAGCCTGGTAAAATCTGAGTACATGGTACATGACTCAACCTAAATTGAATAATTTTTTGCCTATCCTCAGCCCATGCTCCAATCTTCCTGCTGCTATGGTGTGCCTGTAATTCGATATAAGCATGATGGCTTTCAGACACACTCCAGTAGCTGAGCATCTGCATCACTGTGCTAGAGGGTGTTTTGTTAAATGTGAGATCTGAACAGTGACTGGCTATGGGACCTGCATCATTCTGCGCTATTATCTTAATCATATTGGAATACCTTTTAAACAACTTAAAATCTGTAAGTTAATAATGAAAGCTAAAAAATGTACTTCTATTACAATAACAGGGCTTTGGTATTAGGTTAGTTGGTTTCACTGGCTTAGCAGACTGAAGGCTAAAAATAGACTAAGGGAAGAAAACAGCAAATATCCATATTTTGAAATGTTAGAAATTGATGATGAATGCGGAATAGTTTTTGCCTTCCTGAAATTTATGGTTGGTATTCTTATGCACAATCTTAACATTCTGTAGATTTTTTTTTTATTGCTAAGCTTCACCTAGATGCAAGAAGTTTAGATTACTTCAGTGAAATGTGCAGAAAAATGTCCTAACTTGTGATGTGTTTGCTTGAGGTTTGGCCAGCTTGAGGTATATTATATTCTCTATGTTGAACATTTTCATATATCTTTAGCCAAATGCAAAAGGTAGTACAATATTTGTGTTTCAGAAAATAAAATACAGACCGAATAAAATCAAACATAAAGGAAAAGTTATTTTAATCCTGCCATAACATTTATATTTTGCACATATTCCACTTTCCATCTTAATCTACTGAGAGGAAACATGACAGAGAAAAGGCTTTCTATTGTTTACTTTTGACACTTACAGCAAGAACGAAGAGAGCAATCAAAGATTATTTCATTAAATCCATCCATCTGTCACAATATTTTGTAGCATACCACTGTGACTGCAAAATTGAGCATGAAAATTTAAAATAAAATAAATTTTAAATGGTTTTGTTTTCTTTTATTTTTTTTTTCCTGTTTGGGTGAATAAAGCCAGTGCTGAAACATGATCTATAACCAAGCTGCGCATAACGCAGTCCTAAAGACTGTTACCTATACTTATACTGAGATTCAAACTAAAAGCCTGAAAGTGCCTGTATTAAGATATTTTGACAAAGCCTCTGACAAAGTTACAATGATGACATAGGAAGTTATGTTCCATTTGTTTGCACTTGAAACAGTTGCAACAGGCTGGTCCAGCAGAGATGAGTATTCACTACTAGTCTTGAAAAAATGTAGCTCTTTTTGCTAGAAAATGCCTTGAAAGGCATTGAAAGAAAGGCAAAAACAAGACAGCAGTCCAAAAAGTATCCATTTAAAACATTCATTGTTGCATTCCTGTATTATAAGGTGCAATATTTCTAAATGAACCAATATTAATAAAATGTTATCAGTGAACTGATAAACATGAAAAAAGAGCTCAGAAGTTCTGACTTAATAAGACTAAAAATATTCCCAAAGATGAGGTAACTTATTACTAGACATTACATTTGACAGATGTCAATTTGTCAGCAAAAGTTGCTTCTCTTTGATTTTTTTTTCCCACCTCCATTTGTAGAGATGTATTAGCTGCTTTGGTAAGACAAATTGGCATAATGAAGACAGGAATATTAACTGCTTGAGTTTGAAAGCCGGCCACAATTTTATACCCACAATTAATTCTAGCAATACATGACACAGATAGATGGCTGAGAGCTAGGCAGGTGGTCTAGCCACCAAACACAGTCTTTTGCAGCATTACAGTAAAGTAACTCCATTTGCCACTAGCATTGAAAACAACATAAAACCTCACCTCAATAAAAGTCTTATCCGTTAAGAAATTAATCCAATAGAAATGCCATTATTTTGTTCTTATCTCTGGTTTTTGTACCACACACAGCTTCCTATAAGATATGAGCAGATCTGGCAGAGGCCTGTAGAGGAAACAAGTGGAGCATCTTATGAAACTACTGGCATTACCTATAAGAGTATAATATATCTCCTACTTCACACTACTGCTCCTCTAGCAGACCCAGATATCCAGAAAACATGGTGACACCATGCACATTCTGCACTACCAGTTTAAGCTCATAGTCACTGCAGCTTTGCAGTTTGCCACTTTTTTTTTCATTGAATATATGAGGAGTATGTGTGTAGTGGCTGTGATGGTAACACCTCTGGCATAAGTAACACTGGGCTGTTTTAACCAGGTCCCATAATATACAACTGGTCTCTCAGCCATATTCCAAACTATTTTGGAACCTTCTAAATTTATTCTTCCAGATTAGGCTGTTACTTACTAGATGACTGGCACAGAGTTAACTTGTGGTCAAGAACAGCTGGACTTGGCATGAAGGATGAATTACCACAATGTGGTGCTTTTGCCTCTTCCTAGCACACTCTAAAGTCCAAAGTAAGTGATGTGTCCAATTTTGACTCCTTGAAGAAGAGGTTTGCAAATGATTTCCATACATATATGTTATCTTACTTTTTATAATTTCAGATAATTGTGTCCTTTATGACATAAGCCATGAACTATCTCCATCTAGTGCGTAATTGTCCCTTCTGTCCACATTATAAATTTCAGTTAAATTTATACCATACAGAAGTAGTTTAAGCCAAAACAACAATCCCTTCAGACAATTATGAGTAGGTAAACCTGCAGGCAGAGGTTTATGCCATCAAAACTTTACTATTTTTAATCACATCATAAAGGAGAAGATAATATAATATTTCTATGTAGTTAAACCACTAGAAAATAGCTCTGCAGAAAAATCCGTCATATCTGAAGGAGAAAGTAACCTTACAGAAACAACTCCTCTTTCAAATGTTCCCTTCCACTTTCAAACTTCAAGAATTTCCAAACTAGATCACAGAAATGTTGACTGGGAAAGTAAGAAGGAAAGCAAGGATGTCTATACAGCTTGCATGTGAAGACCAGCAAAGAGCAGAGCCAAAACCTTCCCTGTAATACATGAGAAATGTCTTAACCTATACAAGACGAATGAAAAGAAGAGGCAGAAATTAACAGATTTATATCTCAAGTAACAAGGGTAACTGGCCTCACATGGAGTGATGAGGCAAGGAAGCTGGGAAGATGTTACATCTGTGGATCCCTTTGTAGCTGAGCCCTGGTTCCAAGAAGGTTGCTTGTTTTAAGAATTTTCAGGCTACCTGTAATATACTGTGAACATTGTGTTGTTGCCAACCTGAACTTTCAAAGGCCACGACTCATCCTCAAACACAGGAATGATAGATTAATGTGAGCACAATAATCAGTGCTGTATAATTTTTATTTGACTTGTGGATTTTAGCCCTCCAGGATACAGTGGGGTTTGCATACACCCTCATTTGGCTGAAGCTATAAAAACATCCAAAAAAGCCACGCCAAACAAACAAACAAAAAACAAGCAAACAAAAAACCAAACGAACAAAAAATAAAGAAAACAAGTGGGGAGGGTTGTGACCTAGTAAATGATTTTCTGGAAACACAGTGCATCAGCTATCATTAAGTGCCTTAATAAAGCCATGTACGTTCTCAATGCTAGCCAATATGTCATCATAGAACTCTGCCAATTGCTTCCCAGGAATCTGCTCATTTGAATAATGGACACCCAAGAGGAGAAAAGCAGCGTGAAGCAGAGAGGAGAGGCCTATAACATTCAGAAGGAAGTGTGTGAAAGAACAAACAGGGAGGCCAAAGAGCAGCAAAAGAGAGCAAAGTAAAAGACAGGGAAGGCAAACAAGGAATGAAAATGTTATTAGGAAACAGAAAAAGCATCTCAGTGTGGGAGGTATGAAAACCCATCAGCATCTTAAAAGAAAGTGATAGTGAAGTGGTATTGTGGATGTCAGAGCTCAGGACTTGAAAGAAGACAGTGTGAAAAAGGGATAAGCAAGACATGGGGAACTGCCACTGATGGAGCACAGACTGTACAAGAAGTGCCTGGGAAGTAGACTGTGTAGACCAAAAGCTGACTAAAGAAATGTAACTTCATTAATAAAACTCAGGCTTAGGAACATGTGGGCTATTAAATTCTGAGAAGAGAGCTCAGACAGTGTGAGGGAGCATAAAATGGAAAAAAGAAGAATACAGTAGCTTGAAAAAAGCAGGAGAAAGAAGATTAAAGGTAGTATGAGAAGCAGAATTTTGTATCCTTGCAGAGAGTCTTGAATGGAGTAGACCTGATAAAGAACCTACTCTGATGGACAGGACAGGCAGAAGTCCAACAGTATTTCACCAGTGGTTGGTGTAATGTGCAGTCAAATATCCAAATCATACTTTGGCTTGTGTGATTAGTATTGCAATAGAAATTAGAATACTTAGTCATACAGCATTTACATTAAAGGGTATGGCAGTACTCCAGACTTTCAAAAATTGGAAGGCAGAATAAAAATAAATATATTTTTTCAATTTCTTGTGATTTTTTTAGATTCAGTCCTGCAATTTTTACGGAGTCTTCATTTGCGAGTTTTGAATATAGAAGTTTGCAGTGAATTGTATTTTTGAAATTATTTCTTTATAGTTTTGGGGGGAGAAGGGTTAAAAACACCAATTAAATAACAGACTTCAATTTTCATATTTTTTCATAACTTTTTAAGGTTGACACAATTTGTCTAATAGCAAAGCCTAATGAAGAGGTTTTGAAAAGCATGAAGTGGAGACTGATTTCTTAAAAAATAGAGCAGAGGGTGATGAATCCTGTTTTTCAGAAAGCCATCTTCATTTCCATTACCATACAACATATTCTGCACTTGTTTGGCTTTCATAATAAGAAGCAATGCCAAGTTATGTCGCATCATATGAATTCAGGCGTCTTGATTAATCTGGCACATCATCACTCACCGATTCTGTTGCCTGAGTAAATCAGTGTTTTGCAAAGTCGTCAAAAACAACAACAACAACAAAGAGGCACAAAAAAACCCCTCCACCCAAACTGAAAAGTAATAGCAAGTAATTCATTATCATCACAAAAGGGTTTTAGAAATCAGTTTGTACTGCAATTTTGTGACACTGGCCTGGGGCAGCATCAACAAGTCCTGATGGTAACAAGAGTGTCTGTGTCCATTCCATTTTATCTTTGTGTGTCTCACATTTAAACCTAACCGTGTTGATAATGCTTGCTAGTTAACATATTTCTGGCAACCTGTTACAGGAACCTGTAGCTTGACACAAGTGGAAACAAACTTTTCCATATTTTAGTGTGTTGAGCTGCTTTAGCATAACTGGCTGCAACAATTAGGGAAATATTACTGCATTACAGCTAAATTTTGATTAGATGACATGTGGCCTAGAGCAGACAATAAACTCCCTGCTTCAACATAAAAACATTAATCATTCTGTAATAAACCCATGAAATGTCAACATGTAGAACTCTAATTGCAATAATGACCTCAAATTTGGGTATTTCTTTTGTATTAATCCCACTAGCTTTGGTAAAACTATCTAATGGAACCATAGAACTCTGACATGAATGAGTTTAATTGTAATAATCACTCCAATCATGGGTATTTTCTGAAGTTAATCCTACTAGCCTTCATTAAACCTTCTTTCAGGAGTTAAATATTTACTTAGATGGTGCTGTTTAACTAACTTTCAATAAAATCTTGATTCCGTAACAGTTTAGGTTTTGAAAGTGAGAACAAAACCTAAAAACAAGCTAAAATGGTTCTCATTTCAATTAATTTTTTTTTCATTCAAGTAAAATTCATCTTCCTAGAATGGAAGTTCCAGTTTTTATTGCAACCAGTGGGGTTTTTTCAGCATTTGTATTGATTTTTTAATTTTTTTTTTTACTATCCCACTCTGATGTTTAGTCTGAATTTTAAATGCAGTGTTTATTTTGGGCCTGGGGCAAATTACAAATCATTTCACTGATACTCAGTGAAATCTCGGGCTTTTTTTATTTTCTGTGGCAATGGAGGATAACTTCTGATTATCCATGTAAGCTTGTTTTGTTTTTTAAAATAATAATTGCTTTCCAGAAACACTGACAATTATTGCTGTGCCTCTATGACTGAAGATAAATCTCAGCATCAAATTCTCTCTGTTGTCATTGTTACAGTAATCCTGGTAGTTATATGAACTACATTACAGCAGTGGCTCATTGATATTAAATCTTTTTTGTCAAATCTGTTGTAGAAATATGCAAAAGGGAAATACCACTTTTCTTGCAATAAAAAGCAAAAGACTCTTTAATAAGTGTGAAAACACTATGACCATTGTTCCATGGTAAGAATAGCACATTTATTCCTAAACAAAATTCGTAAGAATGAGTACAATACATAGTTCTCTGAAACTTTATAGGAACCTTAGTAGAAGAGGTCTTGACCCCTGATCATCGTAGTATAAAAACAATAAGTATGTTTTGCAGTCATGAAAAACAGTACGTGAAGAAGGTTTTTCATGTATGGATCACCCCTCGTGACACTTAGTGCCTAATCTAGGTTGCCTCCCATCTTCCATGTTAATCGAACAAATTTCTCCTTGGCCACATTGGTGATGTCCATGTGACATCTTATCTGCTCTGAAACCTGATTTCTTATTACTAGTGCCTTTTAGCAAAAAAACTTCTATTCAGATCTCAAGCTTGGCTCTTCTAAGATCATTCAGCCAGTTCAGTCACACAAGCCTTCTGCAATGTCCTATGTGGATGTGAAAGGTAACAAGGCCTTATAATGTCAACATCAAAATCCATCATAAGAAACAAAATTATGTACACAAACTTTTCTACCAAACAAACCATTTTATGTTGCCCAAACACAGAAATTGTTCGTGGTCCCTACATTTGCAGAACGCTGTTGGGATTCAGACTGCCTGTTTCTCTCTCTATCTCTATTGACAGCTGTATTTTTCTTGTCCTTCTTGTCAAAATGAGGAGCATAAAAGGTTATCTGTTTCCAAAAGCATTGTGTCACAACTAGACCTATATGGTCTTTGACAGTGAAGCACAATTTATTGTTCATCCTAGTAAACCTGTCACAGCAAGCAGAGAAACGCAGGCTCTACTCGCACCAAATTCCTGACCTGTCTGCTGGAGGATAGTGTGCTGTAGAGGAGAGCACACTGGCACCTCTGACAACAAGAGAGAAGAAATAATGTGGTCTGTGATGGGAAATGCATCTAATGTAAACAGAGTCAAGAAGCCATCAGGATTAATTGTTTGAGGGAGTTAGGAGAATTAATGGAGTATAATTGACCATTTTCTCACTCTTGGCAAAAGTAGCATTTATTGTGAATCTCAATGAAGCACTACACTTGCCACCTCGGTATAAAGTTGTTGCTAATGTTAGCTGTGTGGACAAGGTTAATGAAAGTGATACTCTACAGTGTGCTTGACAACTTAAAACAAGTCTGAGCTGAGGCCTGTGTGGGGTAGCTACAGAAATTGTCACTGAAAGATGTCAGACTCTGAAAGAGAATCGTTATTAATGTCCCTCTTATCTGTTCAAAATCTGTTGGTTTTGGAGAATGAGCTGTGCAAGAGCAGCATATATGTTTTAAAGCATTTGCACAATCACCAAGTGAAATGAATAAGTAACTCGATTGCTTATTCATTTCACTTGGTGATTGTGCAAATGCTGTGCCATAGGCAGCTTGGAATCAGTCTTTACATTCTTGGCACATTTTTTGGGGACATGAAGTATAAAATCATACTTTTTAAGTTATAAAAGCCAGCATTCTGGTTTCATTCACCATTCAGGAATATTCAGGAATATTAAAGAGCAACCATAATGCTCTAGCTCAGCCCTTCACTACAGGTCATGGTTTAGCTTCAGAAAAAAAATCCTTAGATATAATATTGGCATGAGGTAAAAGGAGGGATATAGAATTTAATCCCTGTGAGTCACCCATTTTCATTTCATTTGAAGGCAAAGGCCCTTTCATCACTGTTGTTAACTGATGTGCCAATCAGTCTTACAAATCTAATTGCAGTAATGATTAAACGATTAGTTGGGAGCCTACTTAAACTTCACCAGTAGGGTTAACAGGGCCATGAGTCCATTGACTAGAAGTGACGCTCAAATATGCATAAAAAAGTCCCTTTAATATCAACAGGAGTTCTTTTTCTGTAATAATTTGCCCTTTTCTTTTTAGTATTACCTCATGATTGTATTAATTAAAGATGTTGGTTTCCAACAAGCTATATCCTTGTGGAGTTTTGCTACAATGATAGACATTCTATGGCACAGTGTTGAGCAAAAAAATTGTTGTTTGTGGGGGGTTTTGTCTTTAGAGTCTAAAGTAAGATAGTGTTTTTGCAATCAAAATCCATTTTCTGAAAAACCCCTCTCATGATAGGCTTTGAAGCTTTTTTTTTTAAGTGGAAATGAGTATTACAAGAGGAAATGTCTATAAATTTGTTTGAATCTATAACAAATAATGAATAGTTTTGGCCTAACTGCAAGATTACAGTTCCTGATATAAGGAATACAGCTCAGCAGAAGATAGAAACATATTTCCTGAAGCTGGACTTCTTCAGGAAGAGGGAGTCACATCACTTCTACCATATCTTCATGTACTGCCACATTTCAGCACAATATATTACATTAACTCACACAAAATGGTACTGTAATCCAGGAAATGGAAATGGTTCCAAGAAAACTTAGATTATCTTCTGGAAAGCAAAATAACAGGGTGGAAAACTCGGTGATAAATTCATGAAATTATTAGGAGCTACGATGTGATCAAACATATAAAAAGCACATCTTTATTCTTTGTGTTCAGTCTTTAACCTCTCCTAATGAACTCAGTGGTTATAACAATTCAGCTTGCCAAGATACTGAATTGGATCAAGCTGTATCCTTTTCCAAATTTTTTTCAATTATTAGGAGTTTTAGTGCTTTTCATTAATTATCTGTAAAATTACAACAAGTAGAAAAGATACACTGCATAAAAATTAATTTTAAGTACTTCTAGAAATGCAGTTTTCCACCTAGGCTGCTGGGTTTTTTCTTAGGACTTACAAATATTAAGTATCTTAAAAGAGAACTTATTTTGGTTCAAAACAGAGTATTGGTTTTACTATGGAATACAAAATCCTTAATGGTTTTCTGGTACTTTATTGAAGAAGAAGTCTGTGAAATAAATTATGTGCAAGATGAGGCTAACACTGTAACTGTCATTATCATTTAACAGACAAAATAATTTTATTATGTGTACAGTAAGGGGGGGAGGGAGGGGAAAGATACAAAATTCCATATATACTGCCAAAATAAACATCAGGTGTTCATAAATGGAAGCAGTCCCCGTTACACTGAGCACTTCTGTCCACTGTGAATTTGGATTATCATTTGACCTGATCATAGAATCCTAGAATCTATACAATGGTTTAGGTTGGAAGGGACCATAAGTATCATCTAGTTCTAATCTCCCTGCTATGGGCAGCGACATCTTACACTAGACCAGGTTGCTCAGAAACCCATCCATCTGAACTCTTTCAGGGCTGGGGTATCCACAGCTGCTCTGGCCACTCTGTTCCAGTGCTTCACTATCCTCACACTAAAGCATTTCTTCCTAATATATAATATAAATTTACCTTCCTTCAGCTTAGAGCCATTGCCTTTTGTTCTATCATCATATGTAATTGTAAAAAAGACCTCTTCAGCTTTTCAGTAGGCTCCCTCTAGGTACTGGGAGGTGCTGTAAAGTCTCTCCAAAGTCCTTTCTTCTCCAGGCTGAACAACTTCAACTCTCAGCCTGTCTTCGTAGGAGCAATGCTCCAAACCTGTGATCATCTTCAAGGCACGCCCTTCTGGACTCACTCCAGCAGGTCCACATCCTTATTGCCTTGGGGACCCCAGAAATGGATGCAGCAGTTCAGGTGGGGTCTCACAAGAGCAGAGTAGGGGGACAGAATCACTTCCGTCTCCCCGCTTCCCATGCTCCTTTTGATACAGCCCAGGATAGGGTTGGCTTTCTGGGCTGCGAGAACGCATTGCCAAGACATCTCCTCCACCAACACCTCCAAGTCCTCCTCCCCAAGAAAATGCTGCCCTTGGATACTGAATGTGATGTGGTGTGTGCAACACTGACCACGCGCAGTTAAAACTAACTAGTTAACTACTTACATTAGTGTTTTGTACTGAGCATATGATCTTTGTGTTTGGCAAAAATCAATCCAAAATATGCCCCTTATAAAGGATAGAAATGCATAGGAGGGCTGTGAAAAGGTCCACATCCAATGAACAATCTATTCATTCTGCATCTGTAGAAAATAGCCTTTGAAGTCTTCCTTCACAGTCCTACCGAGATTTTCTGTTTGGGACACATAGCAACCCAGAAGCTTCCTTGAGCAAAACAGGTAGAAGCTCTCTCTGGTTTAATGTCCACACAGAGCTTTCCAGGAAGTACAAAAAGAGCAAGTCAAAGTGAAAGAAGAAATGATTGGGACAGGGATCACTACTGCAAGAAGCCTAATAATTATGCATAAGAAGCAGCAAAAACACTGTTCAACTGTTCCTTTTCATTTCATAAGTGTGCTTGGGTGATCATGAGCAGCACTGCCTATTTTAAGCCCCCAAATAATCATATTTGTTGATTCTAAATCAACAAATTTCATCTAAGGAAAAAAAAGAACCAAAGTCATGTCTTCACATGGAAGCTAGCATACAACAGAATGCATGTGCACTGCCTTTATGTAGCTGTCTCTACCAGTAAACTGCCTTCAATAGGTGATGTGCAGATTACTTTCCCATCCTCCAATATTTTGGAGCCTAGGGACTTCCTGAATAATAGGAACAGAAATAATAGTAAATAATTATATCAAGCAACTCTTATGAATTATTCATCACATAATATACATAAGCATTCTTTTTCTAATGTATACACAGACCCATAAAAGTTGATCTATGTTGCGTTGTTTAAATGTGTTCATAGCCAAAAAAAAGAAGGCTCTATTTTCCTTTATGAGGGAAAGAAAACAGGAAAAGAGTCACGGGAGGGGTTTTTCTCTATATTATTTTTGCAGTACTTTGCACAGACTAAACTTGGCAGACAGTTTCTATAAAAGAGGAAAACTTAACCAGAGAGTTACATATCTCTTTGTAATCTATTCTATTTACAGACAAT
The DNA here is from genome assembly GCA_035584735.1 of Pseudotriccus pelzelni. Taxonomy (NCBI): domain Eukaryota; kingdom Metazoa; phylum Chordata; class Aves; order Passeriformes; family Tyrannidae; genus Pseudotriccus; species Pseudotriccus pelzelni. Next base: position 16,699,671 of record JAWMRA010000090.1, on the reverse strand, counting down.
ATCTAGTCTTGCTTTCTCTAATACAGGAGGAATCCAATACCAGGATGTGGTATTGGATTTGGGCAGGCTGACATTCTGCCCAAAAGGTATTTCCTTCTGAACTTTTGCTTTCATGGATGTGTCTCTTTCACAGTTGAAGATTTTTTCATCTTTCTTCTTGTCTCCAAGACAAGTAGGCAAATGGAGCTCCACCACATGGGGCTGTCCTCAGTTATTTGCTTTAACAATATCCAGGGGAACCCCTTGGACTGTGTGGTTCTGGTTTTGTTAAAAATATCATTATGTTTCTGCTACCTGACTACAGAAAATGAATTTTATATAGCTATTTTAAGTAAGAGATTGTTATCTGTCCATCATCTTCAAATACATTATTTAACACCTAGCAGTACCAATTCTTGATCACACAATGTGAGTGAAACTGCCTTATTTAAGGGAGAAATAGAAATATTTACCATGTTCAGAATGAGAAATCTCTAATCTATGCCGTTTCTTTTAAGTATTTGTGAACCAAAAACAAAAGAAGAAATAGATACAAAGGCAAAGGAGTTTATTATCTTTTTTTGTTGTTGTTGCTTCACAATAAGGTAATGTTGCATGAAAATACGGAGGTGGCAATGAGGAGAGACTGTCTGTACAGGGATTACTGTTTCATAAATTTATTATCTGGGGAATTTAATCATAACTTGAAGTGAATAGTTCTTGACTGAGCTCTGCATCTGCAGGTAATCTTGTTAAGGGTCTAGTTTCCTGTAGATCTAACATGGTAACATGAACAAGACAACTGAGATCACTTCTGTGTAGCAGTGTGCACTGGTTCAGTAGACAAGAAATGCCTAGGAGAAATACAGTGGTGTGCTGAAACTGCTCGTGTAGTGTCTTGCATGTTTGTGCTTTGCTATGTGTGAAGGCAGTGAAATAAATAACGATCAAATGAATATCATACCTGCAGTTTAGATGAAAACTATTGATCTGTGTCATTAATCTTCTTGTTAATTACCTTGTATTTGAAACAAATTCCTCTGTGTGGGTCTACTGAGCTCAGCCACACATGTGTATTTTAACACATGAATAGAGTTAACACATGAGTAATCCTATAAAGTTGTGCCTTTCTCTTAAGTATCTTGCCAAAGAAGAACCCAATTGCCACCGAAAAGATGTCTACCAGTATCTTCATTTAAATATGCCTGTGTAATGGATTTAGTTATATTCCTGAATATTTCATTTTAGTTGATTTAGATAATCAAAAGAAGTAACTACAGGAAAACTTGCTTTTCTTCATCTGGCTTGACTTAAAGAGGAAACACTTTTTTACATTAAAAAAAAAAAAAATGTGTGAAGAACCAGCTATTTGTATTGAAGAAACTCCTTACTTACCTCAGTCTTACTCAGTGGCTGCTCCCAGGCTCCCCAAGTATCAGTACATGGTAGCAAATTTTGAGGTGAGATGTGCTAAGAGCAGTGAAGGAGAAATGCATTAGAGATTGCTTAAGGAATTTGAATATGAACAGATTCACAGCCCAGATGCCATAGGTTTAAGGATGTTGTAAGACCCGTACAATGACATTTTTAGTTTGTCCTTTTTGAAATGTTGTGGAGATTGGGAGAGGTCTTCAAAAACTGGAAGAGGACGAGTGTTTGTCACTTGTTCAATAAAGGCAAGAAGGGCAGTCTGGAAGTACGAACTGGTCAGTCTCATGTTAACATCCAGGCAAATAGTGAGCATGAAAGAGAAGAAGGTGATTGCAAACAGAAAGTGAGAAAGAAACTCTTTGGGCTTTTGCGTTCCCAGGATATAGGTCAACAGTTTGAAACCAAACTATCAGTCAGCCATCACTGACACATTTCAGTATCAAAACTGTCATGGAAAGTGTTCAGCAACTTTGCCAACAATCCAGCCCATAGATGAAATGGACCCTAAGCAAGTTTGAAGGACACCATGGTGGGGGCAGGGTGAGTAGCTGATACACTGGAGAGCAGGCCTGCCTCTTCAGGGACCTGAGTGGGCAGGAAGAAGTGGCCAAGAGGCACCTTACAGAGTACCACAGGACAAATGAAAAGCTGAAGTAGAACAATTCCTATTGTTCCGCTACATTACTGCAGGCAGGCTGGGCTGGCAACCCAACAGATCTGTCAGAAAGGCTCTGGGAGTTCAAGCTGAACAGAGATATCATCTCAGGCATACGTGTGCATGTCTGGAATATTTTCATTGATTTTAGTAGTTATTCTAGACAACTTCACAAAAGTTACTGCAGATTTACACCAGTATGGGATCAAAAGTGAATATTACTTCCCTTGTGGTGGAAAGTAATACGATTGATTATTCCATTTTAAGCTTCCTTCTACATACCTGTAGTAGCTTTGTCAGTTCTCTCCTAAACTGTCACACACACGCAGAGAAACCACAGTGAATATAATTTTAGCACCCAAGAAGTCACTCCAAGTCTTCAAATAGTAGTCATGCTATACTAACCTCTTAATGCAAAAAACATTGTAATTCCACAACTCGGCATAAAGCTGTTTGGAAAATGTGATGTTTGCTTCACAAACTGGGACCCACCATTCTCAAATACTTAAGACCCTAAAAGTGCATAATATTCTGAAGAACTCTGCACTTTAGAAAATCATGCCCTAAAAGGACAAACATGAAACAAAGAGGAATTATGGCTGACCAGAACAAGCAGAACTGATAAAATAATTATCAAAAGTACAAATGAGATTAACCTTAACTTCACCCTTGCTTCTGTTTTTGTCTCCGCTATTCTAGATCATCATCTGTGAGGATAAGGAGAAAAAGGAGGCTGAATATGAAAACAAAGAACGAATCTTTATAATACTTTGTTATGAATATGCAATTATTTGTACATCGGGCAAAAAGAAGTAAAGTCACATCTTCATGGCTCTGATAAACTTACACTGTAGAAAAAAGGAAACGTATCTCAGACACAGAGATGTCTTTTTCAGTTTTCTGTCACTAAGGGTAAGAAAAAGCATTCAAACTTATTGTCATTGACAGTGACCCAAATCTTGTTAGGTATCAAATTCAGCATCAGCCCTAGTCATTTGCCATCTTACGGGCTATGTAGTTCTTACAGCCTCTTGTCTTCAGTTCTGCTTTGTTTTCACTCAGTAGCTGAATCTTTATTTACAATTCCTTCAAAATCTAACAAAACTGTTTATGTTGCCTTCTATAGAAATGCAGATCTTTACATCTTTATTTTGCATTTACACGGTTTCTTTCAGAAGGGTGAACTGAGTGCAAACTGAGTTGTACTTGTCCTGTCCCCAGGCTATTATGACTTTACATTTCCCATCCACGTGTGATTAATCATATTAAAATTTGCCAAGAAACAACTCTGATCCCATGTCAAATAGACAAATGGTATCTTTACAAAATACCAAGCCTGTAAAATGGAATATATTTCCTTTTTTTTGTATGTAACCTGTTCTCTATCCCTTTGTAACCAATATTAATACTCAGCTTAGAAAGTAGAGTTTTTTCAGAGGTTTAACACAATTAGCAGGACACAAAATTAGGGTTTTTTCTGAATTGAACCAGTCTCAAAGGAAGACAAGTAAAAAGGTAGCCAAATTCTCTATAGTTGACAATATTTTCTGAGATCATCACAGAGATCATCACAGCTGGGGCAACGATTAACAGAGGTCTGTCAGTGACTGGCATCACAATACATCGCCTTCTCAGTCTTTATGCCAACTGTGACTTGTAATAGAGAAAGAGACCAGCTCCTATAAGCAAGACAATTTTCGGTTAAAAATCCCACTGAGAGAATTTATCTTTCTTGCATATTTAATCTCCTTGGAAGCTACCATCTGTGTGTCATAATATCTTAAAAGATAGGTGTGGATTTTTAAAATGTCACTTTAATTGCAAAAACTGTGTCAAAACTTGCTTAGTGTTCTTGCTTGTTTTGATCTAATACACTGTGGAAAAATAAAAGCAACATAGTGAGGGCAGGAGGGGAATTCTGTGAATCTCATTTTACCAGCATCTTCCATGGTGTTTTAATTTTGCTGAGTTTTTTTATTTGTTCGGGTTTTTCATTTGTTTATTTTTTTGCTTTTATTCTGTATCTGAGTATAAACCCATCTTTTTTAGGCACTAATATGTATCTTACTTTGTATTGTGATATCCTGTGCCCTGTCACACTGGAGAAGACTGCAGCTGTCTAAAGCTTAATTATGCATGAATGCAAAGCCGAGATGCTTGGCCAATAGTGCCTCAGCAGAGTATGGTTTCTCACTTGTTTTCGTTTGAATTATAATTGGATAGATTTATATTTCCCAAACCATTTTGCCCCTTGTGCATGTTCTTCCTCGCTTCTGTTGCCTTTGTTTGAACCAGCTTCTGAACAAGCCTTTTTTGAATGTGAACTGCCTATTAGATCTAAGATAGGTCATTAATGGATTTGACAAATCCTTTCACCTTTAAGACAGTTAAAAAAGGTACAGAAATGAGTACCCTCCCCTACCAGTTCTACTCCAGATGGTTGGAGGTGGGGTGTTCTTTATTTTTTTAATGAATAGTTAAATAGAGGCTGGCATCTGGGTTGAAACAAAGGAGGCTTGGAGCCAGACTTCAGAAAGGGAGCGTAGTATCAAGCAGTAAAGTGCTACACCTGCTAAGGGGAAGGTAATAGAGGCACTGAAAGCACATTTGTAGTCACAATTATCCTGTATAGAAAGGCTTCAGACAATTGCTGTCAAGAAGATGTAGGTGGTCAATCTACGAAGTCAACAAATAACATTGTCAGGGGTAGTAAAATATATGGCCCTATCATTTTATATGAATAGCACAAATTGGTCGCAGCAATAGCACCTATTTTCTGAGAGCCCTACATATTCGAACTTGTTCCCAGCAGCTAAGCGTCTGTTTCTGCTCTGCCTTTTGTTAGATTTATGATGTCAGCTTCTGCACACTGTAAAACACACTTTAAGACAACATCTGCATGCACATCCTTTAGAAATGCATAACCATAAACATGGAGACATGCAGAGGAAAACTAGGGACAGGTGGCTATGTCTTTGTGCTGACTGTCCTAATTCTAGGAAAATTAGTTCCATTTGGAATTGCTGTTATGAGCTATGAAAAGCTAGAAGGTGCTGCACCCATGAAATACCACTACCAGCATTACCTGAGGCATAGCTGACAAGGAACATATTTATTTCCCCACCATTATCTTCAGATTTAAATGCTGACGGATANNNNCTCTTTAGCTTTATCAAAGGTACAGAAGCTTGCTAGCTCCTCTCAGCCATGATCCAAGTACAGTCATCAAAGCTTGACTAGTAAGAAGAGATATTTTATACCCCATTTCATTTTGTTATGCAATTCAGAAGGTAGGGGAGGATGTTCAAAAAAATCGAAGCAATGCTTATCTCTGTCTTCCTTTTTCACCCCTTCTCAGGGAGAGTTTTGCTTGGCAGAGAGGTGTCACAATGAGGTGTGACAGTGAGCTACTGCCTGCATCCCTCCTCCCTTCCCTGCATCCACCTCAGACACAAGCTGTGCCCAGGAGAAGGCCAAGGGCTGTGGCATCTCCCAGCTGCTCTCCCTGTCTTGCACAATTGTCCCCTCTGGTCTTGGCGAACTTGAGCCCAGGTACTGCTTAAGAGCACTAGCCCTCATTAAAGATCCAGCACACAGGAAATTTGAATTGGCTCTAAACAAATAACCAATGTGTCAAATGGTTCAGCATTTTGACACTTGATTCTCAGTGGATTTAGCTCTTTTTTAACATTGGTTTGTTGTGATTTTAACACTGACCTGAATATGAACAGGACCAGGTTTTTCTCTTCTGGCCCTTTCCTAGATTCTAGCACGTCACATCAAACCAATTCCTGGTGAGGGTTTCTGATACGTGCAGGTGTTTTTAAATATGTATTTTTATGGAGTATAAAGGAATCAAATTTTTTTCATATGTAATGTATTATTTCCTGCTGGTCCTGACACATACCATTCAACTTATGTCTTACTAGGGATGGCAGGGTAAAAGAAATAATATCCGCAATAGATAAAGGCTGTTTTCCCCAGTGGATGATGGGAAAATGATTGGGTGTGCAGAGGGCAATTCCTTGCCCTCTTGAAATCTGAGGCCAGAAAGATGGAGCTTTTGTGTGTCTGTTTTAAAAGGACTGAAATCCATTTACACATCAATGTCAGCTCCTGCTAAAGAAAGCCAACATTGTTGATGTTATGCTTGTCAAATACAAACAATTTGTTTTCAAGAGGAGACGAGTACAAAGCTTCTTGTCCACTAAACAGAGCACATTAAATATGACCCTTTCTCTGGGCACATGTACACTAGCACAAGAAAGCACAGGAGATATATAATTAATATTAGCTAACACACAGTAAGGTTAATTGTTACTTCTCTGAACACTTAATCTGCAAGCAGTTGATAAATCCCACAATGAATAAAAGCAGCTCGTATTTAGGTCACACAAAGTCATTGCTGGTTTTTAATTTAAACTGTGCACTAGATTAAAACACAAGAGTATTGCAGGAGGACAATTCAGAAGCAGTAGCAATAGGCTGTCATTTGGCGTAAAAAGTTTCCCCAGCACACCCCAGGGACATGTTAATCAAAGCTTTTTTAATGGATTCAGTCTGATCTGTGACAGGCTTTGTTCCAGAGATGGCATTTGCAGGATAGAGCTGCAAGTTATCAATAAGACACAGTAATTGCTGGGAATGATTGAGCCTTGTTCCGTAGGCTTCATACCATTCACTCCTTTTTATTATCAGTCAAGGCCAGGGATGTCTTGCAATAAGCACTCAAGTGATGGCTTGTTTCTTTCTTTAATCCTAAGCCATATAATGAGAGAAAATGAAGCAACATGAAAATCTGCATTAATTAAAAAATGTATAAAAGTTGTTCCTGTTTTTCCCCTGCTATGTTTTATATTATTTTTGCCAGGATTTACTGGTAATTCTTCAGCCTCTATCATGTACTGATAAATCCTTTTTAAGCAGTCAAAGCCTTTCACTGCTTGGTTAAAGGCTTCAGTTCATCCATTGACAGTTCTTTATTAAGTTATTCATTATCTTTTGGAAATCAAAGCATTGACACAATCAGTAATAACTAGGGATAATGCTTATCACCTACATGGATAGTTAGCCCTACATCCACTTAGGAAAGATAACTCCCAACACTGAAATGAAAATTCTTCAGTGCTATTCAAGAAGGTAATAGAAACCTAACATTTTTATATCGTGAAAGGTCATAATCCTCCTTTTATAACACCACGGTCATTCCCATAGCAACACATTATACCTAAAACCACTAGGGATTATGACCTCTCAGTATGAACAAACAGAAGGAAAAGTTGTTTAGCAGAGAAAGAATCTCTTTGATTAGCAAAAGCCAACCTCCTGTGTGTGCACACATAAGACAGACAAATACACAGCAGCTAAATTGATTTTTGTTTAAAGTATGAACAGACAATAAAATGATTGTTACAATCAGATTTGTTAGTTTCAATGAGGTTTTGTTTTGTGTGGTAACTAAAAGTATAATAGGTTCTGCTCACTGTATTTTATTTTTTTTTTCAGATTTATGTTTGTTGGAAATCAAGCTGAGGTTTAATTGTTCTGATAACGCTATTCTTGACAAAGCTTGGTGATATTAACAGGTGAAAGTTACCAACTGAAGAATAACAAAGCTGAGGAGTAAGGATTAGTCCTGTCTTGTTGGTTTTACTACCCAGTAAATAATCAGTCATTGTAATAATTACAGATTCTCAGAATAATATAGATTTGAGGTTGTATGATGAAAGTAATTCTTTTGTTGAAGCTTTATTATATTTCACACCTAACTAGAAAAACAAAAAAAAATTAAATACTACACTATGATTTATATGTGCTTGATTAAATCTTGTTTTACTTCTAATGTTCGACATTAACAGATATTTTTGCATATCTACTTTTTATTTTAAATAGTTAAACTCTGAATAGATGATTTCATTTTTATTGAAAAACTTCTGAAATTTTTAATTGGGATTTTTTTTCTATTCTACTTTTGATGTCGGAGAGTGTCACAGAATTTCCTATGAAGTAGCACATGTAGTAACCACCCTGCCCACTAATTATACTTTTACCTCACACGAGAATTATTTGCTCTATGTTTGTGAAATATTCTGAAGTTTTCAGCCTGAAAACATTGGAAATACAAATATTATATTATTCTCTGTGTTAGTTATGTCTGTGTTGAAATTTGAAAAGCCATTTGAAATATTTAGAGATGGAAAAAAGCATAGATTCTAATTAACAAAAATTGACAAAATTTTAATTTTCCATTATCATTAAAAGCTATTCAGTTTTCTTATAGTACTGTCAATGATATTACCAATTATTTCTGAAGCAAAGTAAGACTATTCTGCATTCAACATATGAAAACTGAAGCACTTCTACTGAGGAATAACATTATCCTGATGATATGTATTATTTTGCCATTTTCTGCTTTCTCTTTAAGCTGCAGTTCTTGTAGTAGGCATCTGAACAAGAGAGATCATGATGCATGAGCTATACAGTACTAGGACACTGGGAATATAACATGACCAGCCCATGTGCCTTCTGCTTTGCTTGTATGAGGTAACAACATAAGACAAATAGTGATACCTTATTTTAACCTTTACTCTTAAAAGAAAAATTTACTCCTTAAAGGTTTTTTGGGGTTTTGTGTTGTTTGTTTTAATTTTTTTCCCTCCCTGAAAGTATCTCAAATACTCAAATTAAAATATTAATTTTTCATAAAAATATTGTTTTCAATAACATGCATATAAACTTGATAGAAAAAGCTAATGTGACATTTGACTGTATTAAAAAGCCAGATAATTAAATGTAAGCAAGTATTTTCTAGAGTCTACAATGTGTTTATACAGATGAATAAGTATTTTGTTGCAATTTCTTAAAAGCTTATAGCCAATACCAAGTAAGCAGATTCTTTTTGTAATCTACTATAAAGCAAATTCACTCTTAATTTACCTTTGACAATGTTCAGTTGACAAGAAGAAGAGTTTGTCCTAAGCACAGCAACACAGACGAATCATGCTCATTGCAGTAAAGATCAAAAAGCCATGCTTGTCTGATTTATTGTTCTTAAATTTTGTTTTATGTAGTCTCATACTACTGCTTCAAATTTTGATTATTAGTGGGAAATAGTTATTGGAATGACTGCTGATTTCAATACAATACACAATTGCTTGCCTTGAGATGGAAGGAGTTGTAAAAAAAGAATTTATTATTGATATTGTCATTACTAGTAATAGTAGTGGTAGTCTTTCATTTATATCAGTATTGAAATGCCTCACATAGAAAGCCTTTCATGAAGTGTAACTTGCTAGTGTTTCTGAAACAATTTGTTAGATCCTGCATCCTATAATAAAACCAGACAACTATTTAATTTCTTAGATGTTCAGACAGGAAAAACATCATCGTGACCTGGCCTTTTCCTGTTTGAGAGTGTAAAGATGTTTCTCTGAGACCGTAGTTCCTAAGGATGCTTGGAAACATTTTGAACTTTTAAAAACCTCTTACAAATTTCACATTTATAATAACCATATTCAGGCAAGAGGTGATGATTACACTTCCTTTACCTCAGTAAGTCTAAGACAACTCATTTTATGTCAAATAGTCAGTCACGGAAGAAAACGTTTTCACAAGGTGAGGGTCAGGGGCAGTTTCTGATCTAACATGTCGTGGTGGAATTCCAGAATAACCCTGATATTTCAGTGGAGTTCACTTTTTATTTTTACTAATGTATCAAAGTTAAACTTAGCCCCAGACATTAAACAGAAACAGAAATTAAATAAAATGTGTACACAGCACATGCAGACATTCAAGGGGAGCTAACAGGAGTCCAGGAGGGAGAAGTTAATATAAGAATCCAAAACACAGTGACTCAGTACACATTTAACTCTCCCTCCTCTCTCTCAATCTCCTTGCCACCCCGCCTCCCCAGTACATTTACATTTGCCATCTTTGTTTCTTGTTCTGCCTTCAAACCCTTTGGTGCCAAGGCCTGTACCTCTGTAAACAGCTGTTTGTTTCTGTGAAATAATGTGGAGGTGCAGGCAGGCATGCCTGTGAATTTTGCTGTAGGACAGAGGATTATAACTTTAAATTATCAACCAAAACCTTCCTAACTCTACTGCCAGTCACAAAACAAAACTTTAAAATTTAATTTTAACTATTTAGGGGGAAGGCAAATAGTTTTTATAGCCTCTTTGTTTTCCGTAATGTGTCACCCATGGAGATGACCACCAGAGCTTTTTTGAAAGGTCTCTGAGTCACTCAGTTTTCTGTAGAATTGAACTTTTAAGGCAAAAAAAAGGTATCTGGAAAAGAATAGGGAGATGGAAAACAAAAAATGGGACTAAGAGAGTTTTGATTAAAAGATAAAGTTATAACAGATATGCTAGCAAAAGTGCATCATAAGTCCACTACTTCATGGGGATTGAACCTTCCATATCCCAATAACTTCAGAGAGAGCTGCTGCAAAAGAAGAATTCAACACCTTTTTATGTGTGGTGAAATGTTTATGCTGGCTGTCACAAGAACTACAGAGGGAAAGTACTCTATGTGCTTTAGGAATGAAGTTCCATAAAAGAGGTACAAAGTGTGATGCCTCAGGAATTCAGGAGAAACCATAGGAGAGAGGCAGTGTGACATGATGTTGATGTAAGATTTTGACTGAAACAGAACTGTGGAGTCTGCCAGAAATAGAGTGGTTTATTGTCCTGTTAGCGCTATAAAAACTTGCCTTTCTGTTGGTTATTCCACATAATATTTTAACACTTTATATGTTTACAAATGTATTGTAAATACTCCTAGTTCTCATGGGAAGACAGAAAAGCTTGTACTTACCTATTTTTGCTGTTAAGTAGCTGAAGAGTGGAGAGCCCACTACTGTCAGCTTTCAAGATATTTTGATTTAGATTTCGATTCTATTTAGACAATAAATTACAGTATAAAGAACATAGTATACAATTTTGCTACTCCAAAAAATGTGGCACTAAATCCCTAATGATCAGTGCAGAGCCTTAAAAAAAAAATTATATTTTTTGTGATATTTTAAATAGCTACAACTGGCTTGCTTTTATCAGACAAGGTAACTGTGTTAGAGTAAGCATATTAGAGCATCCCTCTCTGACTGCAAGAACTCTTCAGGAACAAAAATTTATTGTAAGCACATAGAGATTTACCAAGGAGACTTTATCCTCTGCCATTTTTCTCCATGTGATGTTGTGAGTTACCTCTATGGGTAACTCCAGTAACCTGAGTTACCATCAGGTCCTGTCCTACAACTGAGCATAGGTGAAACATTGGTGTCCACAGACATGCAGGCTAATGCTATATAAAAAACAAATGCTGAAATAAAGCAGAGAATGGAACTGAAAAAGAAAGGTGATTTAGTTCAGGAATAGTGCACAGTATCAAAAGCAAAACATTAACAAACTTGAAAGTTTGACTACATATATATATTTGTAATGTATATTATAATAAAACTGTGACTGATACAAATTTCCTTTCTATTTTCTCCTCTGAGTTAACAGATCATTGATAGTTAGGGAAGGCAGTGCTGGCACTGCCATGTTACAAAAATAACAGCTCACAGTACATATTTTTAGCTCTACAAGTGTGCCAAATTCTACCAGTATTTCAGGTCAAAAGAAATGATTATTTTATGTCAAAAAGTGATTTTATGATATCTAAAAGTGCTATATGGACGCTTGTCTTTTAGAAAGCATCCAGTTACAAACATTGAATGATATTAAATTGCTGAGACATCCTATCTTAGAGTCTAATTTGATGTAGTCTTGGATTTAAAAATTTAATGATCCAAGGAGAAGGTTTAACTTCAATAAGACTTGAAATAAGATCCTTTTAGTTTTAGAATATTGTTCTAAAGGCCAAATTCAGAAGGGAAAGGAGAGAAAGTCTAACAAAAAGTGTGAGACAGGCCAAAAACTTAAAATAAATATATTACAGTGCTATTATTCTAATTTTGTTCATACACATTTTTTAATAGGATGTTTCTTACCCCAAGACCCATCTTTTCTATCATCTTAAAGGAAAAATAATGGAATCATTAAGGTTGGAAAAGACCTCTAAGATGACCAAGTCTAACCACTGACTTAGCACCACCATGTTCACCACTAAATCATGACCTTAGTGCCACATTCACGTTTTTTTTAAACACTTTCCTTGATGGTGGTTCCCTTCTTCTGCAGGCATACTGTTCCAGTGCCTAATCAGCCTTTTAGTGAAGAATTTTTCCCTAATATCCAATCTAAATATCCCCTGGCACAACTTGAAGCCATTTCCTTTTGTCCTGTCACTTTTTACGTGACAGCAGATGCTGACCCCCTCCTGGCACAACCTGCTTTCAGATAGCTGTAGAGGGTGATGAGGTTTCCCCTGAGTCCCCTTTTCTCCAGGCTAAACACCCTCAGCCTTTCCTCATAAGATTTGTGCTCCAGACCCCTCACCAGCTCTGTTGCTCTTCTCTGGACAAGCTCCAGCACCTCAATGTCTTTCTTACAGTGAGGGGCCCAGAACTGGACATGGGTTCAAGGTATGGCCTCACCAGTGGCCAGATGAGGAGGACCAGGTCATTGTTCTGATCCTGCTGGCACACTATTGTTGATACAAGCCAGGAAATCTTTTGCCTTCTTGGACATCTGGGCACACTGCTGGTTCATGTTCAGCACTCCCTCATCCCTGGGCAGATTTCTAGTTACTTTTCCCCAAGCCTAGAGCCTTGCATGTGGTTGTTGTGACCAAAGGGAAGAACCTGGAAATTTGCCTTATTGAACCTCATCCAATTAGTCTCAGCCCATCAATTCAGTCTGTCCAGATTCCCTGCAGAACCTTCCCTCGAGCAGATCCTGCCCGACTTGGTGGTGTCATCTGCAAACTGATAGGGGACACTCAATCCACTTGCCCAGGTCATCAATAAAGGTATTTAACAAGGCGCTGCCCAGTACTGAGCCCAGGGGAAAAGCACCTGTGACTGGCCACCAACTGGATGTGATTCCATTCATCACCACTCTCCTGGTCCAGCCAGTTTTTCAGCTAGCCAAGAGTGCACCACATTAAGCCATGAGCAGCCAATTCTTCCAGGAGAATGTTGTTTGAAATGTAGTCAGAGGCTTCAATAAAGCCCAGATAGACATATCCACAGCTTTTTCCTCACCCACTGAGTCAGTCACTTTGTCATAAAAGGAGATTAGTCAAGCAGGACCTACCACTCCTAAACCCATGCTGGTTGGGCCTGATCCCCTGGTTGTTTTGCACATGCCTTGTGGGGGCACTCAAAATAATCTGCTTCAAAGTGAACTTTCCCAACACCAGGATCAGGCTGTAGTTCCCCAGATTCTCCTTCCAAATTTTCTTATAGATAGGCATCACACCAGATGACCTACAGATGACCAACATTCCCAGTTGTCCAGGACTGCTGCAGCTCAGTGAGCACTTCTGCCTGCTCCCTCAGTACCTCAGTACATTTGGGTAGAACTCTGCCAGCTCCATATACTTGTGTGTGTCACTGGTCATTTCCTCATGGATTATGGAGTCTTCATTCTGCATCCTGTAACTGGCTCAGGAGTTAAAGGATACAGAATGAAGCCCCCATGATCCTGAGAACAGCTGGTGTTGCTGTTAAAGACTGAGAGAAAGAAGGCACTACATACCTCAGACACAGTGATGTTTCCCTCGCATCCAATAAAGGATCACCCTCAGTCCTTGTTTTGTTGCTGATGTATTTATAAAAACATTTTTTGTAATCTTTTACAGCAGTAACCTGTAGAAATGTAACAGAAGGCTGATCACTGCTGAGATTTTTGTCCTGTGCTAGTAGAGTACATGTTGCCATATTTGAGTTACTGGGATATCATCAAACAAAGTGAGTAATATGTCTGCTATCATGTTTATTAAAAATGTAAATGATGCTCAGAAGTGTGCTTTTTTGGAAGAAAAAAAATTGGGAGAAAAAAACCGGTAAGTATTAAGAAATGCAGCCAGCATATTGATTCCTTCAACAACTACTGCGATTCACTGGTTGTTTCAGAAGAAAAAAAGAAGACCCTACAAGGATAGTATTACATCCTTGGCTCAAAGGAAAAAAAGTGTGTGCCAGAAGATGTAAAATTATTCTTACTCATTTCAAGTGTTAACACATATTTTAATAGTTAATACTGCACTACAGTGAGTTTTTTAAAGTCAAATGACATTCATGTCAATGCCAAGGAAATTTTAAGATTCAGACTTTTACTACAGTGAAAGTTCTTTGGTCCAAATAAACATGGCTTTTTATTATTCTGCAAAACAATTGTTACCCTGAGGTAACAATAAGAGATTCATCACTAACAGTGTTTTCTGTCTCCTTGAATTCAGTTCCAGTTCTTAGGGAGAAGAATCTGAACTCCCTTAGTGAGAACATCTTTCAAATGCTAAAGTCCAATTTTGTTTCTTCTTTCAGCTTGTAATTTTCCTTATTTCCTCTTATATTCATCTCTTTATATTTAATTATAAATATTTAAATTATTTTCCCCTATTATTATTAAACAGTATTCCATTACGATTTCTGATTGTACTTCTTCTGCTCAGGCATTGGGTGTAGCAATAGCGGTTCAAGATTTTTTTTTACCTTTGTATTTTATAAATGTGAAAAAAAAAGCCGTCTTGGAGGACCTAAAGACTGAATTCTGTGCCTTCAAACAGCAGTTCTTCAGGGTGCCTTGGATGGCTTAAGACCGTCTAGCAGCTCCTGGAACCTAATAGAGGAGACTCTGTGCCTCACTACTTCGTCTCCCAGCCTTGAGTTTAACCTCTCACCACCACCACTTCCAGCATCCACATCCTATCCTGAGATGATTAAGCAGAAAATTAACCAAACAAAAAAGTAAATAATTTCTGTAGTTTGTACTGCATTGGTTCTAAAATATCTGCCTACTTCATACTGAAAATTCATAAACGAGAACCTACATGAGAAAGAAATTAAAAAACAACTTTAAAAAATGTCAAAAATATTTTTTCTTTCCATAACTAGGGTACTGCTAAGTTTCTGCCTCCTAATGATTTCCATCTGTGCACATGGGATTTTAAAACACAAAAGCTGTCATGCAAATGCCTAGATGTAGGTTTAAACATAACTCCAAACAAACCAATATTTCTCTATCCCATTGATGTTTATCTCCTTATCACTCCTTCATCCAGCAGCATCCTGTTAATGAAAAAACAGAAATAAAATTAGAAATGGATTTTGAAAGGCTTTTGAAATCATTAATTTAAATGCTAACATCCTCAGATCAAAAATACAAAACACACTAATTTCCTGCAGGCAGGATAAGCACTAAATATGATGGGCTTTTTTAGCTAGAGACTTCCAAGCTAATGACAGAAGACCCTCTTTCATGTGTAACAGTGTAACACAATCTATGGCATTGATGGAAGGCTTGGAAGGGCACTCACAAAGCTTCTTCCAGTTCTGGGAAAACAAATATACAACTACTTCAAAGCTAAGTGAAAGTTATACTAATTACTTGTCCTATTAGTCTTGAAGTCTCCTTGCTGTGATGATTCTGTGTTCAAAATGGTTATTCTGAA
This sequence comes from Pseudotriccus pelzelni, assembly GCA_035584735.1. Classification (NCBI taxonomy): domain Eukaryota; kingdom Metazoa; phylum Chordata; class Aves; order Passeriformes; family Tyrannidae; genus Pseudotriccus; species Pseudotriccus pelzelni. The sequence continues at coordinate 16,684,046 of JAWMRA010000090.1, read as the reverse complement.
GTGCCAGGGCAATTCTTGTGATGATTAATATCCAAATAAGCATAACTACCTGATGTGAACTATATTACATATTTTCCTTCAAGGCAGACATGTAAGAGTGCCAAGTCTTTGCACGAGGCTTTCAAAAATCAATAAATTATTTTCAATCTCTACAAAGTAACAAGAAATCAGATGACAATAAAATTACGGTATAGTAGATGCACGGACACACACCACATACGTCTAGCTTGACTTACGCATAACCTTATACTAAAAATAAATTTAGCTGTGCTTTTGCCTGAAGAAAACAGGAACTTCTCACAGATGGTGTGGATTATTTTCCAGGCTACACCATGTCTATACCCAGCAGCTCTAACCAAAGAGAATAAAAAACAAGTCATCCTTTTTATCTGAGAATAACTCACAATTGTCATGTAATGTTTTGTAAATAAGGGCATAAATTTGAATAAATTTTAAAACTTTTACCAATATATCTCATAGAACATAACATTCATGATATATCAAGACAAAATCTCAAAATATTTTTTACTGCGTGGAAATATGACTTTTAAAAGAAACTTTCATTCTCTTGACAGGTATACAAACAGATGTCATAGCACTTAAAATATAGTAAAGATTTGAGGTGCTCTCAGTATGTTCTTTGCAGCTCAGCAACAAGCATTTACATATAGGTGAGCAGAATTAAAATTTTGTGTAAGGCAACTGTGATTTCTCTCAGTGTCCAGGAAAAGACTGGACTAAAAGTGAACAGAAGGTATATTACATTCACATAAGTATATACGAGTAAATATTGTGGGTTTTTTTCCCAAAGATGCTTGTAATTGTGTAACTGTGCAGAAATTTCTTGTTATTACTCTACACGCACAAAACCCCAGTGAACAGGGTAAGACATCTGAAAGTAATATACTGTAAGTGGTTTATATAAGCATCAATAACTGTATCATAGATAATCAGAAATGACACTGTTGGAACTGCCGAGGCTTTAGTCTCAGGCTGAATTAATTCTATGGTTGTTTATTACACAGACTTGCCTACAACTTTATGCATCTCATTTTAGTATTAACCTCCTTAGGCTCCCCCTATGACTGGCTGAGAGTCAGGATCCATGTGAGAACAATTTGGAACAAGAACTAATTGAGTTTCTCTTGGCTGTGCTAAGGAGGAGCTTATCTCCTTGCTTTGAAGACAGCCAACCAGATTCAACTACATCAAAAAAAAGACTGGGAGAACCTGTGTGACGTCCATAGTTTCTCATTGGCAAAAATCAGGTGATCACCATGATTACTTAATTTATTGTTGTTTTAAAATACTCAAGGCATACTGGTAGGAAAAAGGTATGGAAATGTGTATTACTACTATCCATCACGATCTGAAGCTTAAATTAGTATCTACAACTTGTAGCAGAAATATAATTCCTAAACATCTAATAATTTATTTCATATGATACTTTTCTATTTTCCTCTAATCTCTTATCTTTTCTCAGTTGTGTGTTTTCCTCCTTTCTTGGGTTGAAGTGAAAATGTCTAGTATACCTGGCTTGGAAGTAGTCTTTTTTTTTTTTTCCCCTGATAATTTATCTAAAATCTCGTCTTCTCCTTGCAGAGACACTCATCTTCAAAACACAAGGGGAATGGCCAGCTGTGACGAAGAAGGACACCTATTTGATGTGACTAGACTGAGCAAAGAATGACCAATGCTATGAAAGAGATTACATGGGTCTCCACCTCAAAAAAAAGTGACAAATAGGGCAATGAGGCTGAAAAGTTTTAGAGATTTATTAAATTTTTGTGGCATAAAGAAACTGAATAGCAAATTAGTAATTTCTGTTTCTTGGAATTAAGAATTTGATCTTATAATACAATGTGAATTAAAGGAAAATACCAGATTCAAAACAAACTCAAGGAAGTGCTTTTCACATGATATATAATTACTCTCTAGAACTGCTCTCCTCAGATGACAGTCTGCTGTGTTTCAGAAAGTTGCATTAAATTAATATCCTAAAAAAAATGTATTCTTAAATCATCACTTGGATTAAATTGGGTTTTTTGAAGGCTGTTATCATCTCTGGGCAGAAAGCAAATCTCAAATGTTTCTGTAAAGTAGAGGCTGGACAAAAGAAATACCGAAGTCGAAGTTAACCCTTCCCTTTTTTCATCACAGTTTTGTATGGTAAGAGAGTTATGGAGCAACTACATTGAGTTCATTTGATTGTCCAATATTTCGGTATCCACTAAAGTAGTAGGGAAAGAGAAATTCAGAAGTACTGACCTCCTTTTCTGACCAGATTTACCCTATGTAAACCTTAAAGGATTATCATCCTGAGCCCAACTCCTATGGCTTTCTAACCAGCAGGCAAACTCACAGGCAGAAAAAAACTTAATGAGACAAAATTTGTATTTATAAAGTCAGTTGATAACTAACTGAAAATCAGTGTAGATTGTAAAGGTCAAGCCTACACCACGGCATGTGCCTTGTTAGGCATGGATGCACCTTGCGTAGACTAATGGGACAGTTCCTAAACAACAGTCTTGCTATTCACTGGGAGAAAAGAAAGGAATTAGCCTACCCCTCCAACAGATCTCTCAGTACTTGACAGTTTTAGAGGCAGTTATTTCCGAGCATTTTCTGTTTACATCTGTTTGATCAACAGTGATGGCAGTGATTTGTGGATTTATGGATTAGTGGGATAGGAAGCATCCCGAGACTTAACTCACACTGTACCTGCCGGAGCTCCTCGAATATCTTTCCCTTTCTTCCTCATTCACTCTGTGTTTTGAGGTAATTTGTTCCTTAGGTAAGATGAGTGGTTCTGGACCAGATTAACTCTTTTTCAAGCATGCAGACCCTTGTTTTGTGAAAGTGAGAGCAATAATACCGTTAAAAATGTCCAGGCACACACCAGAAAACACCAACAGATGTTTGACCTCCTCACCAAATAATCCTTCCCAGTTCCTCAAGCAGCTTTCTGAATCATTTGTGAGAAGACCTGTGGAAGATGGCCAAACTGTTGTAATTTAAAATGCTTAAACAGGAAGAAACTTTTGAGGTCAGCTGAGTACAGGTGTTCTTTGAGTACAAACTAAGTGAAAAAACATTCTTGGGACTCTGAATGTTGTTACTATTTCCTAGTATTATATTGTCAGTAATTTGGAATTGAGACTTCATGAAATGGTATTAAATGGCCTCTTCCTAATTACTTCTTGACGGTCCAAATACTGTACAGGAAAGCATGATGAAGCTATCTCAGATACTTTTTTTTTGTCATAATCCAGGTTAGTGCCCATGCATTCTGCCCACACAATTCCTTTTGACTGACTTTTTTTTTAATTTTATTTTCAGAGTTCTTCTTCCTTTCTGTTTACCATTGAAGTAATTTTTTTTCTGAATTCCAAAGGTGCCAAAAGCTCCTAATCCCATTTCTTCTTACTTCAGGGAGTAGAGAGAATCTATCTTATATAGAGAAATAGATCTCTGACCCTCACAGGGACATTTTGTCTGTATTTTCTATTAATAACATATACTGTCATCACTAGAGTTGCTCCAGCAAAGTTATGTATTCCTGATGGAGAAAAGGAGAAAAAACAGGCCCAGGTATATTTTCCTGAGCAATTTCTCTTTCTTTAGCAAAAAGAAAATCAAAACCATTATTCTTCAGTCTTTGGACATCAGCCTCTGATTCTGTTGTCTCTCTGCTATTTCAATGAAATGAAAAAGCCAGTGAGAGATAGACAAACATGAGAAAAAATGAATACTCATGTATTTGAGGTATTTTTTTTCACCAACTCTAAATATTAATTTGAAAAGCCCTGAAACTTTTTAACCTATAGGTCAAAAGTTACCTTTCTGAATTTAAAAATCTCTTTCACATTAAAAAAAATTTATGGACAAAAATATTCAAGGTGACCTCAACAATTATAAATATTTATCAACTGCTACTTCTATCTTAAATCAAGTGAATAGTTGAAAGAGAAAAAACAAATCTAAATTCTATCAAAATACAAGCGTGGCCAGGAACACTCATTCCAGTTGGTTAATGTAGAAAAATGGGTGCTACTCATCTTAACCTAAAGTAGACATTTAAAATAACTCCTTTTAAGGTGCAATGTACATAGTCTATTTTTCTCAGCTGACAGTAAGGGAGAAAAGAGTGACTTAGACAAATGTGTGCTGTAGGTCTCTAAAGATGAGAATCACACTCAAAGGGAGGAATGCAAAACCTATTACAAAATTAAGTGTATCAACACTGGTGCACACCATGAAAGTTAGCACAGTCTCTGTGCTAACAAACCACTGGAAAGACTGCATAGTGTTTTAAGGCATAAAATGCTAAAATTGTTTTGTGAATATAAGGGGAAAAGTGGTTGTTTCTGTGAAAGATTATCTGGAGTTGAAACTCTTTTCATATCTCCCTCCAGCCTAGCCACAAACACAAGACAAGAAGTGCAGAAGATAAGATGAGAGGTGATGGGGGTGTTCAGTTTGATATTTTTATCCTTACAGGTTTAGTGAACACCACAGAACTGAGGTGCCTGTTAGGCTAATCCCGCAGCTTTGTTTGTTTTGCTGAATTCTAGCTGTCTAGATTATAAGGTCTCTAGTGCAAAGACTACTTTTGTAATCTGCTTTTCTACACAGCCTAGCACAGTACAGACCTGATTTTTATCTGTGCACAGCTATCAGACTAATAATAATTGCTATTATTATTATTGTCATTGTAATGATTAGTCTTATGCAGTCTCATGTATGTTATGGAAACAAGTTTATAAGAAAACTAATGTTAAGAGAAAGACATTGGCTTGACTTTCAGTATATCAAGAAGTTTTGAATGATATAGATGTAGGATTGTTATGAATGTGTAAAACATTGCAGTGACTGTCATACTTAGATAACTGCATTAGAAAGAAGGTGGCCATAAACTGGCAGTAGAGAAAGTCATCATGATACCAGCTATTAATACCAAATGCAACTAATTATTTCAGCCTTAGAATGGTCTTGCCAAGTAATTTTTAATGAGGTGATATGTTAAAACATTCCCTTGTTTCTAATTGTGTTTCTACATGAAACCTGTGACATAGCATTCTTTCTATTTTGAGATGCTGTCTGTATTAGTAGATACCTATTTGAACATAAAATAGGATTAAATTAATCTTACATTTTCAATGTTCTTTAGCAGTTTTATGACTGTTGTGTAGAATGCAGGCAGATTCTTTTGTTGTTGACATCAGAAGTGGGGGTCACTCTGGGCCCGCTGAGTACATTCTGAGCTCAAGCAAAAATTGATTTCCTTTTTTTAAAAAGCAGCTGGCATTACAATGAATGGCTTTCTTTCGATTTTTCTTTTCCACTGAACCATTCAGTGAATGCAGCAGGCATAATAGGCTGAAGTAAACAGTGTCAGGTTCTGTTATATCAAGAGCTCTTTTAAACTAAGCAGACAAGCTATCATCAGTGCCTGAAACCCTGTAAATGGCAGCAGAGACTGAAAATGAGTTTGTTTCCTGACAAGTGTTTTGACGACATTTTGAAGAATAGAAGGAGGTGCTTTGCTAATTACTGTGGCTGCCACATGTTGTCATGATACTGTTTCATTAATGAGCAAATATAAACAGGCTGTGTAAGGCAGGAACAGAATAAGAGATTCAATGAAATATATGCCAGTCTCTCAGATCATCATAAGACAGAAAAATATAGGCAGACCCCCTTTCATTTTGCCTGTGTTCACCTTTATTCATCAAAGGTGCCTGTGTCTCTCTAAAAACCTTTTGTAAAGGAAAAGCTGTGGTAGGGCAAGCTAAGAGCAAGTATGAAAAGGATAGAGGTGATTTTTTTTTTTAAGTAGATTCGCCCGTATGGGGTGGCTATCCTTTCATTGGAGTATAAATTAAAAAACAAAAGCGGTATTTACAGCAATAGGTGCAATCAGACTCTCTGCACATGGTCTAACTTCAGCCTTGGTGAGGCATTACATTAGAAGAATTGCAAAGCCATGGGCAATTGGGATGTGCTTCAGTTGACCACTACCCTTTCTGTATTAGGTTTCAACAAGGGAATTTCAGTTTTGGCTAGATTCAGAGTTGGCTCCAAGTATAAAAGCATGTTTTCACTCATTACGAAAGATACTTGGAAAATCAGAAAAATCTTTCTTCAGTGTTCAGTGAGTAATGCCATGTAACTAAACAAAACATGCACACAGATAAGCACAGATATATATATATATCTCTATATGTATATAAAAAACCCTTTATCAGTCAGGTTGCCACGCACTAGATCTTAGTGGATGATGCCTGTTCCTACTGCAGGACATGTTACTGGTCTTTGGAAATCAAAAAGGAAAATGTCTTATGTGTCATATTTCTGTTCTTTTATGGCACATTATAAAGAGGCATGGTGGGACCTTCCTTTTTTGCAGCAGGCAGTGAGGAAAGGAAATCTCTGTTTTAGGAAATTTCTGGAATTTTGTTTACGTAAACTCCCTTACAGTGTTTATGCATAGAGTGTATCCAAAGGCTAGAGTTCTCCTTTGAGACAGAGAAGATTCTTGCAGTTTCTCTTGTGTCCTGCAGTTGCCCGTTCCAGCCTCCTGCCTCTTTCTTCTTCAAATTTCTTCCAAAGTACACATGCTGCCAGTCAAGCGAGAACAAGTCATGTTGAAAAAAATTTGAAAAAAGCATTTAAAAAATCACTATTAATTAAAAATAAGTTGAGGGTTTTATTTTTTTTTTTCAGAAAGGTGTACTCTTTTTGTGTGTAATTTGATGCTTTAGAAACATTTCTATTAGCACGAACAATAAGCCCCTGTGACTGACTGGTACTCAGAAATAGTTCATGAGGAGGTATAAGCTGAATATTATATAAATGGTTTAAAATGAGGGAAGGATGTTACGATAGTAAGGTGAAAATATCAAAGTGATAAAATGGCTGGTAAAGAAAAGACTTTCAAAGAGCTTAAACACTGCTAGAGACATCAAACTGAGCACTAGCTATAAAATTAAGTATAAACTGTGATGGAAATATACTGAAGTTGCATACATCAAAGGCCCAATTTCAGTATTTAAATTAGGTAGGGTGTTTTTTTCTGATATTGCTTTTAGTCCTTGTCCTCCAAAGCTTTGTTAAATTATTGTTTGTTACTATAGAGTCAACAAAAAACATAAATTAGGGTAGTTTTTAGTTTGCAGAACCATATATATTGTATATATATTTAGTAATGTAAGCTGTCAAGAATGTCAATGAAAAATAAATACCTTAAACGTAACTATATATATACAGATTGAGAAGTTTCTTACTCTGAGTTTATTTATCAAAGTTACAGATGGGATAAGAGACAGGAATCTTTTTACTTTGGAAAGGATCTCTTTCCTTCCTATGAGATGTGGCCACACCTTTCTCATTCAATGCATAAACAGATTTAAAACTGCTTCTTGATTTCTAAGTAACTAGAAAATTGCTTAGTAAATTAGTTATTAAGATTTATGTTATAGATTAGAGCTGGACTCCAGTCGTAGGAACATTATACTGCTGGAGCTTCTGGGGAGCACAGACAGCTTAAAATGCAGCTTCTTTTTTGACAATAATGCTGGGCTACAGGACATTACGCTACTGCCAGGATATAAAAGATGGGATGGCATTTTGAATCAGTACTGAAAGGATTTAAATAATTTCTATAAATCTTCCCTTGCCTTTACCATAAATTTCAGGACAACAGATATAAATTATTATCTAGAGGACTTTGAGGGTTTTTTGCATAAAAGTGGGCCTCCTAAGAAGCTGATAAAGTTTTGTTTGTTCATTAACAGGTTTTTATAGAGATCCACGGTAAGGAAATAATGGTATTTGTACTAAAAATCTTTATCTCAGGTTTGACCGAATATTACTCACAATAGAAGAGTTGGCAAAGGTGAGAACTTGATGTTCCCCAAACAGAAATTGTAAAAACCATATGAGAGTTATTACCCCGTAACAGCCTTCTGAATTTTTTTTTTAAAGAGACATCTATATTTGTTACATTTCTGTCACCTGCAATTACAAGCTGCTTCTTTTGACCCAGTACAGTAAACTATGTGGCGAGCACTGCAGATAATTGTAAGGCTACATGACTTTAGGATCAGACTCCATGTAAGATGAGATGTCTTTATGGAATTACTCAGTGAGTCCTGACCTGTTTATTCAGAACAGAATATAAATATCCTTAGATTATACTGTTTATCATTAAATGTGGCATCAGTGACATTGATGTAATTTTTGCCTTTCCAGAAGTCTGTAAGGCTGTTGTTCTTTGTTCATACATATATTAACCCTTTTTTTTTTTTTTTGGCTTGGCCCCTAGCTCCAAAACCTATTGACCTGGGGGTTGTAATTTTCACTGAGGCTTCATAAATGAGAAGGCACTTTGTATTTCCTTATGAATGTCAACTCTGTTTCTTAACCATATGAAACTGCCTGTCTCCATCTGAGCCTTGTTCTCGTGGTAGGACTTGCAAGAAGGAAAGAAGGAAGGGGGAGAACCATGCCTGCAGAGCCAAGTTGTACTGTGGTATTGAAAGAAAAATATTTCTTTCCTCCAATGTACTGCTTTTCACAGAGTGTCTAAATCTCTGTGTCAGAGATGCAAGGCCGAAGATTTAACCCTATAAGTGTGATTGTGGAGAAGCAACACTGTCTGTGAGACATGGTTACTGTGACTATGACAAACAACTAGTGAATTGCTTTTGCTTTTCATACAGGCAGTAGTCACATAGGGTTAGGGGGTGTGCTACTGATAACAAATTGCATCTAAGAATTAATTTGGTACTATAGCCTATATTCTGCGCATCCACCTAAACAGAAATTCAAATATTAGAAATAGAACATACTCATATACTCTTACATCTCTAAGGATGAAAAAGGACTTATCTTATTCAGAGTAATTTAGAAGGTCATCTGAGTCCTTCTAGGATGACCCTTTTAGCTGACTGGATTTCACTGATAGCTTCTGAGAAGAGTTTTGTCAAGCATACTGCAGTAAAAAGGACACTTTGTGTAGATCATGGACAACATGGGTATATATTATAGAACCTGAAAATGGGGCAACAAGAGGTCTTCCTTTCCCTGCAATTCCACTGTGGCACCAAAGATCTGATTTTTGTCATTCCTTGGGGAAGACATGCCAAGCAGGCATTTATGAGTGCTTGCACGTCCAAGTTCAATATAATTATTGAGGAAATTAACTCACAGCTAAAGATTGTGATGTCACGATAATTTAGACGAGTGGATATTTTCTGAGCAATCACTAATCTTGTTTCTCCTTTCTTTTTGGTTATCACTTAATGACATTCATTAAAACTGATAACAAAAATCACTCTTTAAATTTCCTGCTGAGTCTCACTTCAGTCAAGTTAAACTTTTCTTGGAACGATATATTACTATCATGCTCAGTTGACTTTTTTAATAAAAGTAGTAAATCTTTTGTACAGGTTTATTCTTAGCAGTACTAGAAACTGCAGAAAAACACACATGTTTCTGGTTTCTTGTTAAAATAATTGTGAATGCCAACTCTAGTTGTCAGGCACAACCTTTCTACTCCTATGAGTAGCAGGTTACTGCTACTTTCCCTCTTTCATGAGGGAAAACTGTCTGTGCCTTTGGAGTCAAGAGGAGGTTAGCAGACGGCAAAGGTGCAAGCTTTCATTGTTATCAAATCCTTTTCTCATTTTTTACTCATTTTCCCACTGTGGTTTGCAGCAAGAAAACATGTTGACTTCTAGGGCAATTATTATCCTTCTGCTTAAGTTTAGTGTTATAGCTACTGTCATACCAGAACAAATACCTTGGTCATCTTCCAGACAAAACAAAACAAAAAATGGGTTAATCCACAGTGAACAGAGGAAATTTTGTGTGTTTGGATTCATAATGCTTTTTTGTAACATCTTCCCTTTCGGATGGCATAAGAAAAGTTGTTTGTCAAGACCCTCTCCCAGTTTCAAACATAAAAGAGTGAAGTGTATAGGCAAGGAAAGCTTTCAATCTGTTTACATTCTATTGCCCTAAATGAAACTACTAAAAATGCAGCAACATTGTGCTTACTCAGGAGCTGGCTGTTTTAAGTGGCATCACTGGTTATAGCTATTATGTGTGCAAATGGAACCAAAAAAGCAGAAACAAATATGAGATAAAAAAAGAGTTGCATTTTTCTCCTCGTAAAATTATATGTGCTAGCCTATGAAAAAAAAGAAAAATGCCCTGGCTTCCCAAAACAATATATTTAAAAACAATCATATAAGTAGGAGGGTAACCATAGAATCGTAGAATCAACTGGGTTGGAAAAGACCTCCAAGATCATCAAGTCCAACCCTTGATCCAACACTGCTGCGGTTACCAGACCATGGCACTCAGTGCCACATCCAGTCTCATCTTCAAAACCTCCCGGGATGGTGAATCCATCATCTCCCTGGACAGCCCATTCCATTGTCCCTTTACTCTCTGTGTAAAAATTTTCTTCCTAATATCCAACCTAAACATCCCCTGGCAAAGCTTAAGACCACGCCCTCTTGTCCTACTGCTGGCTGCCTGGGAGAAGAGATCGACACCCACCTGGCCACAACCTCCTCTCAGGTAGTTGTAGGGAGCGATTATAGCTAGGAAACTATACCACTCACTGCTCATCCAACTAAACTTTTAGCCTTTCAGCTGGAAAAATTGTTAATCAAGAGCAAAGACTTGATTGCAAGATTTCTTGTGCAAGAAATGGCACAAAAATAATTTTGCGAAAGCAAAAGATATGCTCGACACGTATCGTGAATGCTTTTAGACACCTGAACAACATTACGTGCATACACAGGAAATGAAAATAGCACTTTACATTGTAAGTTCATTTTTACTGAAGCATTAAAGAGTCTCGTGGCCTTGTATATAGCCCTTAGGTTAGCAATAGGACTCATTCTGATAGCCAGGCTGGAAAATATGGCTGCTTCACAGTGAAGGAGAAGTGTTAAAATTGGTCCAGTTCTTGGCTATTGGTGATGAAGGTAGTATATGGATGATGGCTATCATATGCAGAAGTTTTTATTTCAATGGTCTCTGCTTATGGTGTGTTCTCAAAAAGAGGATGGGAAGTCAGACTGAAATGCCATTTGTCTGTCTCTGAATGGTAACTGGCTGCTAGAAAAACTCACTGGGCTGCACTCATAAGGGACAATATTTAGGACTTTGTACAGCCACAACATCTGGAAGTCTTCGGCAGTGTGCAGCTTGTGTAGGTCTAGAAAGTGAAGTTACTTGTAACTGAAGGTTAGATGCATGTAGGAAAGAGCAAATATAAACACATATATGTAAACATGTTGGAGGTCTAAGGGTGTAAGGTGTGATGTGAGTAATCCACACAGCAGTATGTAGGCCTCAGTAAGGTCTGGCTCTGACATAGCTAGAACTTTCTTGCAGTCTGTGGGAAAGTACCGAAGGTATGCTGATAACAAGCTCCATAGCTGAACACAAAGAGTATGTTGTGCCAGAATTAAGGAGGAGCTTTAGGAAAAAATAGTGTTCTCGTAGCTCATGGTTACCTGTGCTAATCCAATAGAAAGCGTG
>JAWMRA010000090.1:16658165-16672384 GCA_035584735.1 Pseudotriccus pelzelni | reverse complement strand
CATGGTTACCTGTGCTAATCCAATAGAAAGCGTGTTAGTAATGCATGTTTAACTCATGGTTTCTTATCTGTAACCAACAATACTAGAGTGATCAGGCACCGAGGGGTAGTGAAAGTGTATAAAAGACCAGGTAATGTAAATAAAACTGGACCACTGCGTAAATCATATTGATTTGTCTGTGTGCAGGTGTGTACCCAGAGCTCCTCCGCCAACATAAACATATATGAAAACATAGATACAAAAATATATAGCACAAACAGAACACACAAAGTCTGAGCTGAAGGTTGGACAGTGTATACTGATTAACATATTCTGTTGTGTTCAGAAGTGATACTGAAAAGTACTGAAAATGAGTCAGAAGTTTTTCCTGAACTAATGTGTCACAGAAATGTCTTATAAGCAATTTTCCATCAAAATCTAAATTACACTAGTATCTACTTCCAAACTTGGGGGGAAAAATCTGTTGTAAAGTTTGCATGTTATGAATTGGAGTAAACAGTGCAAAAATTGAATAGTGCTGTCCCAGAGGGAAGATTGCGACTTCCTTGGTCTGTTTCCATAGCTTTGAAATTTGGGAAAAACATAGGTGACACAGGTAAGAAAATGTATCAAGAATTGTACAATACGGGCAGTTCCATATTTATTAATTTCTAAAACATTTATTTCACATTCCCACATATACATCCCACTGCAATTTTAAGAATGCTAACTATTTGCTAGAAGTTTATGAATTCTTAAACACTTTTTTATTTGTTTTATTTGTGAAGTATCCAAATGACAGTCCTGAAGTGTGAAGCTGTTTGTTTTTCTCTATACATCTGTACTCATATGTTGGAAATGTAAAGTTTGGGCAAAAATTCAGCCACTCTAACTTTGATATGTCATGGGATTATCTGCTGAAGTGATAAATATTCTGCTAAATCCTTTAAATCCTGAAGCCAACAAGGGCACTATTCATGATGCTGGGAGGCTACCTGTAAATCCAACTAAAATTTTAATATCATAGGCCTAAAATATCTTTCACAAATCCTTTTGGACAGTGGAATTAATATAAACATCTCACAGTAGTTTAGAGTATTTAAACTGGGCAAAGTAAATCCCTTTAAATGAGTACATTACTATTGCAAAATACAAATCAACTGTCTGATAGCATTTAAGATCATTCATTGAATTCTTTAAACTTAAGAGTAAAAAAAAAAATTCATAGGAATCAAGCTTTATCTGGCATCTGTGTCTTGCCACAATGTCCAACACATCAGTTGGAACCTATATTTGAAGAGGCACTAAAGAGCTGTGGTAATATCACTACTGCTCCAGGTTGTTAGATGATAGGAGTTCAGTCTTCCCAAAAAATTGCTATCATGACGATATTCTGAGAAAAATGGCTATTTCTTTCCATTCTCTTTGCAGAGAAGATTTAACGGGGTGGGGGGGGGTGGGGGGAATGAAGGGGGAGAACGGAGGTGGGGAAAGGGGCAAAAAAAGAAAAAAAGGAGCATTTACCTTTTTTTTCCCCCCCTATTCCAGTTGGAGACACTGTTGATAATGACTGACTTCACCATGCTTGTGTTTTCTCACTTTTTATTTCCTTTATTTCTATGTAGGTTTTATCACCTAAATTTCAATTACAACAAAATTATTTGGATTCTACTGTACTATATTTTTCATTAAAAACCTTTCACTAAAATAAATAACAACAAAAAAAACCCCAACAATAACAACATGAGCTTCTCAGCTGCTAACAGTCAGATAATGGTTCCTGTTGTCTAAAGATACTATGCTTCTTTTCTAATTAAGATATTCAGTAAAAACTGTACAGAACTTATGTGACAATCAGGTGAAAGTTCAAGATCTGTAGATTGGTGTAGCTGGTTTTGTTACAGTTTCTGGGAACTGAATTCATAATTTTGAATTGATTCTGTGTTTGCTGTCAAATGATCAGTGGCTTCAGGATTTTGAGATGGGGTTAAACTGGAGGGTTATTCATATTATTTGATATCTGCTATTGCCTTATTAACCTGTTTTACTGTACATATCCTAGTGTCAGAATATTGCATCTAAGAGAGAGTGATCAGTGCTCTCACAACTATAGAAACCCTGAAAACTTTGTTGCTCTCAGGGGAGCTGCCAATCAAAATCAGGACAAGAAACTTGGCTTATGTTGGGCAGAGGGTAATGAAGTTTCCAGGGAAGAGGCATAACTGCATTTTCCTTCCCATCTGAGTGATTAATATATCAAGTCACAGATTCTGTGTGTTGACAGTTCATTATTTACTGTTCCTGGACCTTTTCTGTGGTATGTTCGCATGAGTAACATCCACCACTTGAAGCCAAAGGCCAACCATTTCTTTCTCCTTTTAGACATAGAAAATTATTGACTCTCTGATTGCTTTTCTCGGCAATGTGACGGCTTCATGGTATAAATTAATTTTCCTATCCTTAATGTATTTTCTCGCCATGCAAACTTCTAAAGATTAGTGAAAACATAGGTTTTACATTGCTTTTTCCCTTTCAAACTCCTGTTTTGTTACTGTTACAGCTTCTCGAAGTACCAGAAAGTTACAAACTTCCTAAGGGATATGTTTTACATGCTTGTTCAGATGATGTCAATATTATCATACTGAATTAGCATGATATGAAATTTTAGTTTACCAAATGTTGTTAAAATGTGTTTTAAATATTGGTGCTTCCATTAAAATTTGGACCAGGAGTTTAATACCTAAGACATTATAGGTGAATGGTTAAGTAGAAAGTGTGAGAAGGATCCCTTTACATTATTTTTGCCTTAGTCTGGTTACTCATATGTAAGAGAACATGGGTGAGAGCAGAGCTGGGTCTGGCAACCCCAGCTGTGATACCAATTGAGCTGACAGCGGAATGGGGACTACAGGCTGTGTTACCATTGCTGAGATAATATCATTAAACAACTAAACAAATCATTAGATATACCATAGTGAGCACTGGAGCCTCAATTTAGCTCTGGGTGCCAGATCAAGTTCTTTCTAGAGAGTGGGAAGAACCAAGACATCAGGTTCAGACCACCAAGAAAATGAAGTTGTGGAAATCTGTGGTTCAAATGAAGCCAAGCGAGAGTCACAACTACCATTTTTAAAAAATGTGAATATAAATATGCCTTTATCTATGAAGCTGGGCACATGTAATCACGTACAAAATACCACATTGTAACATAAGTAAACTGCTTTCATATCTAGAATATAACTTTTTTTTTTTAATTGCAGAAGAAGCAGCCTAAGCAAAGGCCACTCTAAACTTTGAGACACCAGTGTTCCACACCTGCTATGAATACATATTATTATTAATACATAAGATATATGTCAAGAATAGTCCAAATAAAAACACTATTCTGACCACCCTTACTGTATAGTATTTTCTTGAACAAAATCTGCTAGTGTAGGCAGGGCAATAAGATACACAATAGGAAAAGTAAACTGATTATCATTAATTTTGTCTAGATTGCAAGACTGAGAAAATCCTTTTCTTATTTTTAATGCACATAGAAGAATGCTGGTGCAAGTGGAACATCCTTCTAATCTAGTAAAATTATGGTTTTGCACTGAATGGAATAAAAGCACCGAATAGCATAAAAGTGTAATTTAGTGTTCCTGGTAGATCCAAATTGAAAGGCAAGTGGTACCTATTAGATCATTTCAGCGTTTCAGTATTTCTAAACTATTCAGGAATGCTTTACTTTAACCTTGGGAGGTTTGGACTAAATCTCAGCCTAGGCTGCAACCTTGAATTAGTTTGTCATTCATACTTATGATAGAAAGGTATTCCTTTGACAAATTTCCTGCAACGTGATAAACAGTCTCTGCTAACAAGTAATCTGGGCTGAGATAAATGGCTTCAAGTATCAGCAAAGTAGGCAGCTGCATAGGACAGGGAATAACATAACAAAATGCACATGAAAGAATCATGAGCAATTTCCCTGCTGCTCATATTCCACAAGCTGTTTCTTGGGAGCACTGTCCTCTGGAATCCACTCCAGATCTTCTTCCTTCCTACACAGGAAAGAATCCTGCATCCTGTTCCAAGAGCAGTGACTCAAGTTTTGCCTGAAAGGCCTTGAACCAGGAATAGAACTATTAAGGTTCATTAACAGAATTCAGACTTATATGGTCTTTCATTCCAGTTTCCATAAAAATATTGGTTTGAGTCCTGGTGGTTGGTAAACACGTACAGCAAAAGATTTGGATAAAATCCAACATCCATTAGTATCAGAGGACTTCACATTTCCAGAAATTCAAAAGTTTGCATAAACGTATGAAGTTTTTGCTGGTTGACATAGAGAGAGTAATCAGCAAAAACTGATCTTATCTTCTCAGAATGAAGAAACCCAAATTCTGCTGGACTGTTAACTGGAAATGAAAAAGAGCCAATTGGGGTGTGTCATTTGGCCTTCAGACTGGTCTTTAATTTAAACTATCAGCAGCATCTGTTCTAGAATGAAAATATTCTTTGGAGTATTTTGTTCAGGATAAAAGCCCGGATTTTTTTATTAAGTTTGTTTCAGCTCTTTTGGCATGAAAATGATTAACAAGCACATGTATTTCTTTCATCTTTCAGAAAACAAAATTGTTTCAAATTTACACAAATTTTGGTTGGTCACACAGGACTAGTTCTGTTGTTCTTGAGTAAAGTTTTTTAATACATACTTTCTAAAATGTATAGAAAGAGTATGTAAATGAGAGAAAGTGCTGAGAAAATAATGCATAAAGAAAATTTTCAAGAAATTTGGTTCTGCACATTTTGTAAATTACTGTCTTGATATGAGTTTCTATGTTTTTTCTGTATAAGCTGCTATGCACAAAACTGAAAAAAAAACCCAAACATTTTTTATTACTAAGCTAGGAGCAGAAGCAAGTACACTCCAAAAAAGAAGTATCTTATTTAATGGAAATTTAGAATATTTAATTTCAGTTGGTGATTGGTTATTTCCAGAAACAGGTTCTAATATCTTTCACTTGATATGCTAGGCTGGATACTGCATGTGTCCACTTAGGGAGCTAACTGATGAGTTCAAGAAAAGATGCTCAGAGTAAGTGACTTACACAAAGAAAGAGAAGTCGTCTCATCCCAAACCATGAACCTGAGCTCTGAACACTTGACATGGTGGCTGGCCCCAGGCACTGGAGATGTATGGCTTGGTCAAGGTCTGAGCTGTAGATTTGCTCTGTAGAACAACACATTCATTCTTCAGCTCACGGTTTCTTGCTTTCAGTTTCTCTGCCTCAAAACGCATAAAAGCTCTCTGTGCTGTCAAAATCCAACAGGTTTCTGCAAAGTGCAGTTATGATTATTAAGCATAAAGTTGTGTGGAAAACTGTCACAAACACCACTAAAATGATGATACTAGTGCTTAATGATTAATTTTGCGGTATGCAGGGGGAAAATTCTAATAACTTGTTCTAATCAGTAAATCTGCCCTGCACATAATTCAGGGAATTAAACTGTCAGATAAATAGAAAATTAGCTAGAACATAAGCAGTGAGCATGAGCATGTCATAAATAATAGTTGAACCAAGTGATGTGGAACACTTTTTAATTTTTTGCTTATTTTTAAAGAGTTATTTCCCATGGGAACTTAGTTCTTTGACAGTCAAAGTACTGAGCATTAGTAAGCAGAGGAAATTGTTGAAATTACTGCCTCACAAGAACAACACTAACATTCCCTTCCTTTTGCTATCTCCTTGAAATTCTCTTACACTTCCTAAATTTCTTCACATTTAATGTGAAATTCATTGCAGTCCATTGGTCTGTATTTCCAAGAGAGCAAAACTGTCTGGCTCTCATTAAGAGTGTGCACTGGCACCTTCTCTTTTTTTCTTGTGCTGACAGGCCTGCTTGCTTTGTTCTTCTGCTCTGAGTGTGCACATGAGTTCAGTGGTGCTCTGGAGAGTCCCACTGATGGTACTGGCACCTACTGCCTGGATAGTTATCTCAGTGGGCCTTCAGGGGACACAAGATACCACTCTTCTGGTAGACGAGATGAGTTTCAGATCTCATTCCTGGTTACATCCCCATCATAAGCAGCATAATATTAACACATTTTAGAAATGGGAAGACGGCCTATTTTTCCAAAGCAGATAGGTCTGACAGCACTGTCAGAATTGCCTGAGGTCAGGTTTTCCCAGGGGAGTCTTTACCACAGCATGCATTTATGTACAGAGTAGCATCTCTCCATATTTCAGTGAGCTCTTGGAATAGTTCTCGATGGACAGCTAGACATCTCACAAATCATTCTTTGATATACATACCTATTAGCCAAGTTTGAGAAAAAGCTCTTGGCACTGAACTGGGTGACCAGAAACACGTTGGCTCTATCCAGAAAGTTATTTCTGTCATACCTTGTACACAGACTATGAATTCCATGCAGATGTACTCTGAAGTTTGTCCCTGGATGAGCAATTACAATTTCTCTAGTGAGAAGAACAGTGAGTGGTTATTTTCTTTTTTTTTTTTTTTTTAACTATTCACTTGTTGGAAAAATACTTTTGCTAAAAAATGACAGTTCATTTGGATAAAACAGGCAGAAAAACTGGTTTTAGATATCAACTAAGTATTCTTTCCTTCTTAAATAGTCACTGTTTTGCTGGCTTTCAGTTATCCAGCAATCCTTGGTTGGATTTACCTTTGTACTTAAGCAAGATCCTTTAAACTGTAAATTCAGTAAAAACAATATTCCTATGCTATCATTCCAATGCTAAATGTATTAGTATAGAAAAACTGTAAAAGTCTCATTGGGTGCTTTCTTGGAGTCAAATATATGATGGTCCTCTCCTGAGACCCTTACTATATTGGTGGTGTCATTCAGGGATTCCAATCTTAATAGGAAGGTGTCTAAAATGTTGTTCTTCTTCCTCTGCCTATGAAAATTACCTTAGTATTTCCTTTAAAAGATTTTTCTAAAGAACTTAGAGGAAGAAAGTCAGGTTCAACTCCCAGTACATGCTGTGCACCTTCTCCTCTCCTGCCACAATATTTGGTTCTGTCACTATATTTCCCAGTCTTTTGTAATTGCAGCTCATGATTGTCCATTTATAAAGCAACCTGGGGTTTGACAGTTTCCTAATGAGATGTTACAAGCCCTCATTACAGCTACTTTCAAACAGCTGAATGTGATGTCTTCGGGGGTTTTTTTAGATCCTTTTTGTCATAGTTTTCACCCCAGTGAGAAGGTTAAGCAAGCAGGGATTCTTTTATTTCATTTGTAGCCTCTTATTTTCAGTTCTCCAGAGAAGATGATTAACAGTGCAGCCCTAGAGAGCTTTCAGTTTTAAATGTTGAACTCCACCTGAAGCAGTCAGTCCCAGTTGTAAGTTTTGACAATTTAGAAATACATTTTCATTATCAGTTACTCTGAACAATAGCTTCTCTCTAACTAAATCTAATCTTTGGAGGACTGTCTGATGCCTTTTTCATGTTGTTTGGCAGACACATGAAACAACTGTTAATCATTCTCTGAATTGTACTTTGCCAGCTGGATCAGAGGATCCTATTTCCTAGGCAGATTAATCTATGTGTTGCTGCCCCATATCCCACTTTGAGGCTTCAACCCCATTCTGATAGAAATACACAACAGAGTGATGGAGAGAAATCAGCTCCTTTGCACCCTGTAAGGCTGTTGCCAAGTCATTAATTTTTGAAATGTTGGAGGACTCTTTAATATTCTAAGAACACAGATAGCGAAAGTTTCAAAATGGTCACCAAAGGGAAGTGGCCTTACTTCAAGATTTGGCCTTAGTGTCTTAGGGATATGAGTCTTCATTTGCAAACTGGAGGTCTTTCATGCATTAGTTTTCAGGAAATAAAATCCCTGGTCTGCTGTTCATACCGTATACATGAAAAAGTAAGTAAATATGTGTTGTAGCTTAAATTTGAGGTATCCAAGCAGAAATACTTTGGAGTATGTATTTTTAAAAGTCAAATATGCAGCTCTGTAAAGATGTTCCAAATACAACATTGATCTATTCTAAAAGAATTAATGTGCAGACAAACATTAATTTATACATAGATGTAGTAGGGGAAATGCACATATAAACATGTATATACATATTTAAGTGTTACATACAGGCACATGTATATTTACAGAGAGAGGTGAGTATTCACCTCTTTTTTCTGTGAGGAAGAAGTTTTTTATTCAAATGTAATCAATTATTATTTATGGTGCCTATTAAAATCTCCCACTACATTTAGCTTTTGTGACATATTTCCTTAGCTGGAAAGTACTCTTGTGATATTTCCACAATTGCAGTCCTGTACATGCTAGCAAACAATCGCTATTAAACTGCTCCCTAGCTTTTACAGAATTTGGAAGCTACACTGTGATTGACACAAGGCACAGTAAACCAAACAGATAATGTCTTTACCTAGCTAGCTAAAAGTGAAGCTAGTACCCTGATGAGGTACTAGCTAGTTGTTTAAATCAACTTCTTACCTAAAGTTTGTTGAAGTTCCTTGTTTTCTAAGCACACAGCTTAAGAAGTTAGTGATGATTTCAGAGCGCATTGCTGTCTCTGATATCAAGGAGACATACTTTTGCATTTACCAAGTGATGTAAAAACCTTTAATATTCTGAGGAAACAGGCTGTGTGTTTTCTGAACTGGGCACCCAGAAAGAGTGCACATACATCAGGATTCAGCCTTAACACCTCTGTGATACCAGACTCTCTCTGTAGAACACATGAGGCTGAGAGGTTTTAACACAGCTGCACCTGATGCAGAAGTTGTTCCTGAGGAAGTCTGCAGATCTAGAGTGACAGGAAACTTTAAATAGTGTGCAATAAGTATGACCGTAACTTGAATAAAAGGAAACAAAACATTTGCAAAAGCATCAAATTAATTGAGAGAATGTTTTTTTCAGGGCAAACCTCTCATCTGTAGTAATGAGTAGGTAGGTGACTTATGGAAAATAGCATCTAATTTCATATTGTACCCAATGTATCCTTCCAAACAAGTTGGAAAGAAACTCAAATAATGATGAACTGAAAAACCAATACCACTTACTTACTCAAAGACTGTATTTGTTGCTCCACTATGAAATTGTATTTTCAAATTATAATTTAAATTGTTTTAACTATATTTTCTTTAGCAATCATTTGCCAGCAAAGTCCAAATAACCTCAGAAACTAATGAGAAGAGTTATTTTTAGCTTTAACTCTTTCTAAGTTGCAGACATTCCTATGGCACATAGATTCAGGAAATAAATGATAAACAAAAAGAAAAATTGCCTTTTGCTTATATTTGGGCTATGAAACTTAGGAAATAATATTAAATATATTGATATAAAACTTCTATAGCTTTCTGTTACCAAAAAAACCTAGAAGTGTCTGGCCAAAACAAAAAAATTTTTAAAAATTACTTATGTAAACCACCTGTCTTAGCTCCTGTGTGTACTTTGTGGCTTGCACATAACTCAATTTTATTATACTCTACCTGATTACAAACATAACAGGAATGTGGTGTATTCCTTTTTCCAACTGCCTTCATATATATCCTCGCAGCCATGAGGGATCAGAACAGTTGTTAAGTTGACCTCTACTAGGCTTTTGGATGATTTCCTAAAGCATCTATAATTAATATTCTTTGTCAACTTTCACATAGATGTAAGATCTTGACCTTGGGTTGTCCTATCATTCTAGGTGTTTGATTCCATCTAAACCTATTTTGTTATAAAGCCACCAAACTTATCCATTACATGCTGCTCCTTAATTAGTAGATATATCACTTTCAGCTCTAAAACTTGAAACTGATATGTCAAAAAATTTTGAAATGATGGCCCATCTCTGCTGTGACACTTTCACAAAGTGCTACAGGGAATTTTTTTTTCAAGTATCATATGCAATAGAACAAGACGTTATTTTATAACAGCAAATGCACTATTTGTTCCCTCTCTATTGTAAGGAAGCATGACAACAAACTGAAGGTAGAACTGGAATGGTTTAGCATGGAACAGATTTCAAAGACATTGTGTAAACAAAACATTTTCTCTCCCCTCTTACTCTACTGTTGTGTCCCAGGTTCTGGAGCTGCTAGTGGTTTCCTATAGTTCTATTGCTTATTAAGAATACCTTTCTTCTTTCTTTAGACAGTGTAGGTTTGTTCTGCTACAGGTAAAAGATTTATTGCTCTTCTTTGGCAGTTTTTTTGTACGTGATTTTTACATATAGATTTTTGTTTACACTGTCTTTTTAAATCCCTTTAATATGTTCAAGATTATTGCGTTTTTTGGTATCCAAAAACTACACAATTATACCGTTTTATCTGCAGATCCTAAGTTCATGTTTTGGAAGATATCCTCTAGGATGATTCAAAATAATCCTTTATTTTATGTTACTCTGTTGTCTCTTCTCTGAAATACAGCTATTTTTCTTCTGCAGATAATATAAGGTAAATGGAGAGGATTCTAATTTTACTTTGCTGGTGTATAAATGTGTCATTTCACACAACTAGCTGTTTTTCTTTGTTGTAACTTCTTTCCCTCTGTTTTAGCCTGAGGCTTCCCTTTTTATTTGATCAGTATAGTTTAGAGCATCACTTCTTCCCAGGAGGAAAACAGGATTTCAAATTGCTACTCAGGATTCCTAAGGCAAACTGAAAGGGTGCTGACTGAATTAATGTTTCCTTTGCTGTTTTCAGGGCTTATTGGTTTTATTTCCATTAGCTCATGGGTCCACTGTTTTTTCTACCCCAATAACATTCTTTATCCAAAGGTTGACTATTATTTTTTACTCGGTAGCTTACAGTTCAACAGAACAAAATTTGTTACCTAGAAAATTAATCAATCTGAATATTACCTGACACAAAAGATGAATTAAAATTGCACAAAGCCTAGAGTAAAAAATTTCTATCTATGTCATCATAAGGAATATCATATAACCTTATATTCAGGTTACCTACTCTGCATCTCCAGGAACAATTCTTCCAGAACTGGAACTGTTGTTAATAATTTCTTAATATACTCAAATTCATAAAATTATATATTTTTCTGCTCAAAATTATTTCTTATAACACAACTATAATTAATAACAGTTTTAAAGAGAATCTTCTTCTAAAACAAATTAAATTTCAATTGAGGAATAATTTCTAGTCTAATATTGGAAGAAAATTTTAGGCATTGTCATTACTGCTTGAAGGAATTAATTTTTTTTAATTTATTTTCTTCCTCAAAATCAGTATATCTGTTGTAAATTTGATGTTAAAACTTTGAAGCCATTGGAAAATCTGGCAATAAGATCAACAAAACGAGCCTAGACTTTAAAATACTATCTCTCTTCCATATTTATTTACAAGTGCATAGATATAGGTTCTTTATTCCCCATATAAATAACATCAGAAGTAACTGAGATTGATAATGTAACTGGACTTAATAGTGATGACCCATCCTCCTTGCCAAATATTAAGTTTACAAGATTACCTGACAGAAAATTTTCTGTAGTCAAGGGTTCTGTCTTAAGTACTTTTATATATAGAAAAAGAGCCATTGGTGCTCTTTACTTAATGTTTCCATCCCAAACCTCATTATATATCATACCACACTTCTGGAGTATAAGAAAATGTATCTTGGAGGGATATTACAGCTGCAACGAAGGGCAGCATACAGACCATCTGACTCCAAATCTTCTTAGGACAGACTACTAGATGTATCTACAATAAGGGTTGTGAGATACTGGAAGAAGTTGCCCAGACAGAGCCATTACTCTATCATTGTAAGTGTTCACAGTTTTGTTGGATGGTGCTTTGAACAACCTGGTTTACTGAAAGGTATCCCTGCCCATGGCAGAAGGGGTGATTAGATAATTTTTAAAGGGCCCATCCAAACCAACTATTCCCATGATTCTATCTTTCTGTATTCCGGTATTCCACTGCCTTCCAGCTCACACAAAAGGATGATTCCACAGAATTCTGGCCCAATGAGTCTCATCATCTGTCTTTCACCGAAAACTTTGACACTTTCAGAGATGTCACACTTTCATAGATTTATTGATGGTCTGTTTGTCATTTCTATTCAGGTCACTCTCTCTCAAACAATTATTCATTTTTCCTATTGACCTGAAAATTTTTTTCCAGTCAATACTAGTCTTAAATAGATATAAGGGAAAAAATAAACAGGGAGAGAAAAGAAACTCCAGTCATCTGTGAGGTGAGAAAAAAGACTTCTCCACAAAGTCATTTTGCTGTGAAATGTGTTTGTGGGTTTTTTACATCATATTTTTGGAGATGGTTCACAAAAAGAGAAAAAAGGAAAAAAAAGAACTATTTCCTGGGGCAAACTATTTTCCATAAAGATGTTTTTTATCATCTTCAATAGCCCTTTTTCATAATTATTTCACAATACTATATGAGAAGATGTGTAAAATTGTGAGTCAGTTTATAGTTATGGGGCAATTTTTAGTATTAGGCACTCTGTGCACTTGTAAAATGCTATTAAGTTGGAAGTCTGTGTCTCTTCCACCCTTTGCTTTCATCAGTATTTGAAGACGTGGATACTCTGATCTCAGCTGGGCTGAATCTAGACCCTGAAGCCTATTTTATATTCTTTTTTGTCAGGTGCACTTTAAAAATTTGACTCAATGCAATGACATGTTTTACTTTCCCATGATTAGATTAATGTATTTGCAGTAAGTGGAGATCACAGAATCATCTCATTGGTCTTTGATTGTCTGTGGGAAGAATATGGAAGTGGAGAGGCTGGGAAATCAGGGTTGAGTGGTCACTATAAAGTTCTGAATCTGCCATTTGATATAACCTTTGACAGAAAAGTCAAAGCTTGAAAACCTGTTTTATTATGACATTGTAGGCCAGGATCAAACTTCCAACAACTTTTCCTTCTTCATACTCAGAGAAATTAATTTTAATTTTATAATTGACTCTGTATCAAGGCTCTGGCTAGGGGTTTGGTCTGTCTCTGCTGTGAAGGGCATGTTTATGTTTTTCTGCATCCCCATAAACTCCAACAGCCTCATGATTATTGCTTTCTGGAACACAGGCTATCAGTAATCCTGAGCAGTGTTTTAAAGCACAAGTCAACAGTGTACTGTATAGCTACCACATTAAACCATTTTAATCATCTGCAGTTTGCTAGAATCCATCAATATAACCCAGCCTAACACTGAATGAAATGTGGAACTTTACAAACAGATGCAGATAACTCTGCTGTTTTTGCCAAGAGAGGAGAATTAGTAACATCATGCATGGTTAGGCTGTTTTGATGCCTATAACAGCTTTCAAATCAGTGTCTTGATGAGGAAGGCATTTTGCCCTTCGTCCTCTGTATTAAGTAGCATCCCATACAAAAATTTTTATATATAACTGTAGTATTTGTCTGCATTTACCTTCATTTTTTGATAGCTGCATGGAATTTTATTGGATTATTATCACTGGGTATATTTAAAAACTCGAGAACTGTCTTGGAAAGTGGGTGGCAAGTGCTTCATGCTGCTTCCTGTACCCTGATTTGGAATGGAAGTGGAGATCACCAAGTCTATCTAATATGATCATATTAGCTTGATCATTTGAGTTAATTTTTCACTCTCTTTATTAGTTCATACTTAATTAGTAAGAAAAATATGAAAAACTATCAGAAGGCTGAAGATATCTCTGCCTGGTAAAGAAATAAAAAGCAGCACAAACAAAAAGGGAAATTCAGATAATCTTTGCAGCATTTCTTTCATTGCAACCTAACAACCTTCCATCCCTGTCTTGTTTGACCCAGTAACCTTCACCATTTTCATACTCCTACATCTCCCTCTCAGTCTCTAAGCAGTCTTTCTGTCTCAAGTTTCTTTGGAAAAAATGCAGGATCTACAGCCTTTGATGACAGCAATACTTATTTTCAGACTATCACAAAGTAGATTTGAGCAGTTAAGTCTATACTCAATTTCTCTGAACTTTGATGTATTTGCCTACCAAAGCACCTGTGAAAGATTAATAGGACTATGGCTACCAGTGTAGTCAGTGAGTTCAGGAATAACTGTAAGGTCATTATTTGTACTAAAAGGACACATGCAGGCATAAAATTCCACCTAACTCATTGTCAAATTTACCTCTTAAATACTTGAAAACTATTGTCATGTCTTTGGCAGCAATGGATTACATAACTTAGCTATTCATTACAAAGAAGAAGATTGTTGTCTCTGCTTTTTTCTCCTTGACTCCCCGATATGACAATGTCAGAGTGACAGCAGCCAGGAGTCGCT
>JAWMRA010000090.1:16642312-16654893 GCA_035584735.1 Pseudotriccus pelzelni | reverse complement strand
TTTCACTTTTTATGTTTTATTTTTTATATTTTTACCAGAAAATTTAAAAAAAAAAAAAAAGAAAGAAAATAAAAGTTCCCACTTGTTTTTCCTAGTGAGAATACAAGAACAATTTTCAGAAGCCTGGGGATGCCATAGTGCAACATTCAGGAAGAAGTCTGCAAAACAAAACAAAACAAAAGCAAAACAGAGAGGAAATTGAATTTAACTTTTAATATATTAATGGAAATGCTTTTCCCCATACGACAATCCCATAGGCTTGATACTTACATTACCCTTTATCAGTATGAACAGCCTACACCAGTGTTATGATAGCTAATCAACATAATAATTTCTAGACAACAAAGTGGTTACTCAAGTAATACTACTCACCCTATCTTTACAAAGTGTCATATGAACACAAGTGACTACTGTGTGCGGTTAGGGTCTCCTTCTCCATCCTCTCTTAAAGGACACCTTCCCAGGAATTCAGACTCCAAAACTAGAAAATCATCTATGTACCTATTTAAACTTAAGCATGTGAATAAACCTATTCATTTCAGTGGGAATACTTACTGCTTAAACTTAATCATATATTTAAGTCAGATGAGGGCCTATGGCGTACTGCAGAGAAACTTGCCACCTACCATTCCATCAACATCATGTCCTACAGCACCTGGGTTTGCTTTGGAAGCTGTCCATCTTGTTAAAAAACAGACCCGAACTTGATTAACTTATAAAATCTTGAATAACTTGCAGTCTGAGGTAGCTCAGCTGTACATGCATGGGCAAGTTTTATGCCAGGAAATAGACTCCCTCATTTTTCAAAATAAGCTAATTTTTTTCCAGTGTTGTTTTATTCATATTAATTATTAGAAGGAAATCACAGATTATTCACCTCATGAAATATTTACAGTCTTGTTGCTGTTTTCAACATATCGATTTGGTCCTCAGTTCAGTTTTTGATTTCAAAGGAAATGAGATCAAACCTACAGAAAATAAAACTAAGCTTTCAGCAACATAGTTCTGTTAAAAATGTTAGCCAAAAATTAATAATTTTCCTTTATTTATGCAAAACCAGTAATTTTTTTCATAGTCGTGTATATTTGAGGTTTGCCTCCTCTAAACCAAATGGAGAAAACCATAACTTAAACTTCCCCAAGAATTTAAATTGGGACTGGGACTAGAACCAGGGCAGCTCATTGTATCATGTGTTGCTGACAAAGTCAAAAGATCTCTTTAATTTCATATGATGCTGCTCAATAACTTCTTGAGGTGTAGGTACATAGCAAGACAGGAAGAAACGTTTTCTAGGTAATCCAAAGTAACTTTCAACTATTTATAAAAAAGTTACCTTTGCTGTAGCTTTTGTAATGCGTCATAATGCAGAGAATCAGCTTTATGCGCATGTGCATGTCTATGGTTAACGACTCCATTTAAACACTTATGGCGTTTTCTACTGCATTTGCTCTGGGGCACACTTTAAAATGTTCATAACTTCATTATTTTACAATCAACTCTTATACAACCTAGAAAAATATATACTGTTCACTGGGGACTAATTACATCTGGAGTTTCATATTTCAAAATTTTGTCATTTCTAAGTTATGCTAAGGAGGAAAAAATCAAGTTGAAACAACTTTCTCCTTCTTTATTAAGAAACATAGTTTTTTCACTCTGTGAAAAATCAGGAACAGCTGAATGCATTTTACCCAAACTGTAAAAGAGGGGATGGGGAGAGGTGTGGAAATCATTTCTGAACAGAGGCCAGTTATATATAATCATGAGGCAGAAAGGTGAGAATTTGGAACATGAACATCTTCAAACAGGTACTTTCAGCAGCAAATGTTTTATCAATCTTTACCCCATCTCCATCTCTTTTCCCTCGTCTCTCTTCCATTTCACTGCCTTTCTTGTCTTTCTCTCTCCCTTTTAAGATAGTTACAAATTTGTCATTGCCCCTTTCTAAGGTTAGTAACCTTCCTTCATCCCTCCTCCCACTACCCAGTTTTTGCCAGTTCTGTGGCTACCTGTTGATACCTGGGAAGCAATTAATTTCCTTTTATGACAAGGTAATCCACCGACTTGATCAATGGAAGCCAGTTGCTGTAATCTTCTTGGGTTTCAGTAGAGTTTTCAGCACTGTCTCTCACAGGAACCTTCCGGTCAAAATGCCCAGCACACAGCTGGATAAACACATCATGGACTGGGTGAGCCATTGGCTCACAGGTCAAGCACAGAGGGTAACAGTGAATGGAGTGACATCAGACTGGATACTTGTCACAAGTGGGGTTCGACAGGGCCCCATCTTAGTCCCTGTTCTCTTCAACATCTTCAATCATCCTTTGTGAAGAAAGCTAAAGAATGAGAAAAAAGAATATAGCAGAGAGGTGGGCAGCAAATTCCAACTGTACATAGAGCACCCTAAAAAAGCTGTGATCCATGGGCATGATGATATTATTGCCGTGAATGACATATTATCAGAAATGCTTATCTGTAATTAATTTTTCAATTATATACCATTAATTTATCATACAACTCTATTTGCCCCTCCATTTCACTTGTAACCCCATCAAGTGAACTAATCAGATGAATTCTTGGTAATGAACTGAGACACAAATGATCCCATGTGCTGGTTTTGGCTGGATTAGAGTTAATTCTCTTTACATTGGCCAATATGGGGCTCTGTTTTGGATTTGTCCTGAACACAGGGTTGGTAAGATAGAGATGTTTCTGTTATTGCTGAGCAAAGCTTGCACAGAACCAAGGCCTTTTCTGCTGTTTGTAGTACTGTGCTGGAAGGAAGCTGGTGATGCATGGAAAGCTGGGAGGAGACTGGAGAGGTGACCCCAAATGACCAAAGGAATATTCCATACCATGTGACATCGTGCTCAGTATAGAAACCTGTGAGGAAGAAAGAGGGAGAGGGGGACATTTGGAGTGACAGTGTTTGTCTTCCCAAGTCATTGTTACACGTGATGGGACCCTGCTCTCCTGGAGACGGCTGAGCACCTGCCAGCCCACAGGAGGCAGTGGATTAATTGCTTTGCTTGTGTGTTTGCAGCTTTTGCTATTAAACTGTCTTTATTGCAACCCATGATTTTTCTGGCTTTTACTCTTCTGATTCTCTCCCCGCCCCCACTGGTGGTGGGTGGCTACGTGGCTGTATGGTGCTTGGCTGGGGCTATACCATGACATTCTAATAGCTGTAGGCAATTCTCATTTTTCTCCTTTGTCAGACATCTTCACAGTGTCCTGGTTATCTGTGTGAATAGAAATGGTGCTTGAGCTTCATGATTATACTACAGTGGCAGGTTTTTTTCCGTAGATAAGCCAGGAACACTAAATTACCCACTTTGGCAGACTCAATCAGGTTTCTTCCAAGGTAATCTCTGAGCTCTCTGACAGAATGATAAGAATGTTTCAGTGCTGCCAAGCTGATCAAAACCAAATGGTTGTCATTCGGAGCTTTGAATCTGACTCTGTCGTTTTGGTATATATCAAGTTTAGCTCTTTGTGTATCCTTATATATGACCATGATCTGTTAGCTACTGAATTTAAATCCAAAGTTCCCTGTAGGCTGAACACACCAATAAGTGAAGTATGTATGTTTACAAAAGGACTGCTTTAAATACATGCATCTTCCTCTATGGTTAATGTATTACCTCTGCCCTTTCTGTAAACAGAGGTATGACATAATCAAGTCAAAAAAGTTATGTATCTGCAGTTGAATCTGAGCAGAAAGCTATCCATCCACTAACATACAAACCACACTGAGAGATAATGTGTGACACTTCATTCACCTTAATTAGAGCTTATTAGAATCTGCTTTGATTGTTACAATGGTGATTCCAAAGCTCCTATCTGACAGGTTAATGAGAATCTGAAATAGTGTTGCTAATGAGGAACTGCTGAAATTAATCATCTGTTATTATTAACAACTCTAAAAGCTAAATTTTTAAAGATTAGATTAAGTAAGATATTGTGCAAAAGAGAAGCAGCCAGAGTGAAATATTATGAAGTAGCAACTAATTCCAAAGCCAAAAGCAGGTCATTATTTGTATTTTTGAGGGATGAAATTCAGCTATTTATTTCTAAGGCAAATTATTTTGATCCTTTCAGAATGTTTCTTTACAATCAAAATTTGGAAAAAGAGGAAGTAGAAAAATGTGTATGAGAAATCAACTAGAGCTGAATAACGAAACACCTTTGTTGTAGTTGATGGAGGAACTAAAGGATAGAAATTGGACTTGGTTCTGCAAGCCTTGAAAAGTGAAGCTGATGAAGCTGAAGCCTCTAGACCAATAAAATGTCAAGTCTCCTGGCCATACAACCCAAATTTAAGAACTGTCTCATTTTTATCACCCTCTTCAGCCTTTCTAAGGATCAGCAGTCTCTACTTTAGGAAAAAGTGAGGTTGGCTTTTGTTGTCCTTGACAATCTCATTTCCTATAAAGCTAACAACTGCAGAGGAAATCCTAAAAAAAGTTGTTCCTTGGAGGTTTAGATCTTTTAAGCAGTTGCTCCTACTCATATCATTACAGTAGTGGAAAGAGGACACATGAGAAAAAATAAAGCATATGTTGATTTGATAGTACTCTCCTGATTCAGTCAGTATGTAATTTTTAACTTCTTCTTTCTCTGACTGAACATATGGTGGCTTCAAGTTGGGTAGGTTAAGCAATGCTGGTAGGAAAAATTACTCTTAGCAATTCATCTGAACTTAGAACTAATCATGTTCTATGTATTCTAATTCATTTTCTGGTGAAGTGGCTTTGTGAGATAGCCTTTTCCATTAATTCCATGACATAGGTCTGCTATGTCCTCGCCTATGCCTGTTCTTCCTGAACTAAACAGTCTTTACAAACAGCTGTTCAGTGAGAATTTTTTATTCATTTGCCATGAAACATTCTCATGTTTTTCTTGTTAGCTAATATTTTATCATCTGAGATAGGTTGACCAGAACTGTTCACTGTATCAGAAGTAGCTTAGCTGTGCACTGAAATTGCATTAGACCACTTTTCCTTAGACAATGTAAAATCTTTTTTCTGTTTTTTTTTTTTTTTTCTCCTCATTGTTTCAAATGTTATTTAATTTTTTTTTAATGTCATGCATGGCAGTATACACCTTTTTCCCAAATTAATAATTCATGTGTTGTGATATGATGGACAGTTTCTTTCTACTACAATACGTCACATTATCTTTTTTTCAGTTACATTTCCCTGTTGAGTCTTCTGAGAGGATCTTTAAGATTTATTATGGCACTAATCTCACCTAAGCTAACTAATTTTGACTCATTTGTAAAAATAGTGATGATCACCCAAGAGCAGGTCAATGACTTCCTCAGCAGAAGCATTGTGTGCAGCTGTCATGAATAAACCTATCCACTATGACCTTGTAGAAATTGATTGCTTTTTTCCGATCTCCCAATGTTCTGTGCCAGAGAATTTCACCCTCTAGAGAGGCACTGTGTGAAAAGTTTGTGTTAAACATGTTGCTACATAAAGTCACTGCACACTGCAGTCCTTATATTGCAAAACAGAGAGTAAATATTCCCTGCTTATCTCCTTGATCCATTGATGATTTCATAGGCCTTTCTTTCCTCATTTTCCCTTCCAATTCACTCTTTTCTAAGATGAAACTTTTCTGTGTATCCTCAATCTGGAGGAAAACTGTTTGTTAATCCTGAAATTCTTATTGCTTGTCTTATTAGTTTGATTGCTTTCTGTCTAAGGTAGAAAAAAAAAACACATTCTCCAGTTTTCAAAAAGGATCGCAGATTTATACTTTGGCATAATGTGGTTTTCTGCTGTATTTTCCTGGCCTTTCCTGATAGCTTTTACCATTATATTTGCCTTTTTTTGTATTGCAATTGAAATTACTTTTTTTAGAACTACCTGCGGTGATGATAAGCCCTCTTCCCTGAACTGCTTAATAATCTACAAATGTCAGTGCCATACATTAGGATTTTTTTTCTATATATGCATTACTTAGGATTTAAAGACACTGAATTTCATACATTATTTTATCACCCACAAACTCAGTTTTCCAAAATTATTCTGTAACTCTTTGCAAATAAATGTAAATATTATTCCAGAACCAGGGAAAGGAATGTAAATCTATTCTGGTGAAAATCTGTGTCCAGACAAAGTAGAGATAAGAGCATGCTTTTTGGGTGAAAGACACAGACACATTCAGAACATCCATGCAGGTCCTGGCTGCCCTGTTATTCTCTCTTACAGCCTTACCAGATTTTAATGGCCACACTGAAAGGTCTAAGAAACTCCTGCTGACTTTACAGTTCCTGATGTTTCACTCATACACTTTTGAAATAGGGAGAATAAAGTGCCTGGAACAGATTGGCTGGAAGAGGAATTCATATAAGTATGAAATCAGCTTTGTGCAGTTTCTTCTAAGGAAGAAAACTCAAAGAAATAGGAACAACCTTCACTTAATACCTAAATGTATTTCCTGATCCCCAAAGAAAACCTATTGGATATAGTTTTTGCTTTCTTTCTCTCTCTCTCTTTTTCCTTTTCTGACGTTTTTTGACTGTCTGATATTTTTGTCACACTCTAACCAGTTCTAATTAACATATTTTTGCAAACTGGTGAAGCAGGCAACATTTTCAACTTCCCTTTGAACATTTTGTGAGGCAAAACACAGAAATAACACCTAAATGTAGAGGGTTCAGCTACTGGCCTTGTTCCAAGCATCTTTTGAAACTAACTGTAAGAAATCTAACAGAATTAGGCAAGTTGGACCTTATATGCCCATATGGAACAAGAAAATCTAATGACAACATACAAAACTGTCAACTGGTTCTTGAAGTGTCACAGAAGAAAGCAAATCATTACAAGAAAGCTAGTTTATTGAACCTAACTGACATGAACAACAACAAACCAAAATTAGTAAAAGCATGTGCCTAGGGCAATCTACTGCTATTTATTTATTTTAGGATTCCTAAAGCTGCTTATTGCTTAGGTTTCTTTCTTTGATATTGTAATATGGCAGTCTTGCTATGGTAAAATTCTATATTCTGAGGGGATTATTTATGGCAAAAAGACAAAAAAAATTCTTTATAAATTAAATAAAATGCATATTTATTCCATAATAAATATATTTTTAATCTATTGCAAATACGTGGTTTTCCTGTCATGGCCTCTTATTTTCTCTAGTATCAGGAAAAAAAGAAAGTGTATTTCCCAGAGTACTTGCTTGCTTTATAGATGAGGCTGAGAAGGTATGAAGATTTCTGGTTCCCTTCAAGTACCTAAATCTCATTTCCAGACCTTAGTTGATCAGAGTTATTTGCTTTAAATGTGTGATTCCTCACTTCATTCCTAAGTACAATGTATCAGAGGATGAATTCATCCACTGGTGTTCTGAGTTCAAGCTAGAAATAATTTATCAGTGGTTCATGCTCTGGCTCTGTTCAGACCTTCAGATGAGCTAAGACATTCTTCATCTTCATTCTTCATTTGGTTTGGTCTTTATTTACCTCTGAAACATTCATGTCTCATTCATTATTTATCCAATAAATAAAACCTGAAGGAAGGCTTAAGCATGGAGGAGTCCCTCAGGTGCCACATCCAACATCCAGATGCCAGTGCCACACATAGTCCTGGATGTGACTATGAAGCCTCAAAACACCTAAATTTTAAGTAGTCTTTCAGGCTGTTCCAGGTTGTTCTTCCTATTGTTCCCATGCTCAGACTTATCCTCTGCCTATCTCAGGCCTTGATCCAGTAAGACATGACGTAAACAGATTCTAACCAACCCCGCAGAAGAGGCAGCTGGAGGTGGTTCAGCCAAGATTTCTAACCCAGACATCAGCGCACTCAGATGGGAATAAGGCACACAGTTTCCAGTGTCTTTCATACATCCCAGAAGCCAGCAAGATGTAAGGGCCGGAATCATAGAATCACCTAAGATCATCAAGTCCAGCTCTCTACCTAGGGCCACCAATATGTTCACCACTAAACCATGTCCTCAAGTGCCACATCTACACGTTTTTTGAACGCTTCTAGGGATGGTGACTCAATCACTTCCTTAGGCTGTCTGTTCCAATGCTTTATAAATTTTTCCATGAAGAGATTTTCCCTAATATCTAATTTAAACTTCCACTGGTAAAGCTCAAGGCCATTTTCTCTTGGCCTGTTACTTGTTACCTGGAAGAAGTGGCCAACCCTCACCTAGCTACAACCTCCTTTCAGGTAGTTGTAGAGAGCAATAAAGTCTCCCATTTGTCTCCTTTTCTACAGGCTATACAAGCCCAGCTCCCTCTAAATCTGGTCTTTGGAATATGAGGTGAACTCCCTTTATTTCTGTGGCTTTACTTTTATTGTACATGGGTACAAACTCTAACTGATAATTTGGTCTACTATATATGACATGTATTCACAACATAAACCAATGATTATATTACCACACAGTACAGCAAATTGTTTTTTAGGCAATAAAAATGCATTATCAGCTCCAAAGGAGCAATTACACTGCACACTGTGAAAGCATATTAAGAATAATACACAGAACTCCTCTCAGTCTAAATTAGTGTATTGACATAATGGCAGCTCTGAAGATGGAAGATTGCCGGAGATCCAGGCACTCTGTGCATTAAATTTTCTTCAGGGTATCTAAATGGAAATAAAACCATCAGTGAAGACATTGGAGGCAGTTCTTCCTCTGATATAAAATCCTGTTGATTTCAGTAAATCTAGGTTAACTTAAAACCAACTGTTCTTTACTCCTTAAGGGAGGTAAAGAAAACTGGTACAAAGAGGGGAGAGAGGGTTATGCTTTATTGACTTCATCAAAGCAAGTTTGCTGGGCTAGTTTCTCCTTTACCCCAGTGCAACACATCTGCCTTGTGTTAGTGACTCTGCAGTTCTCATTCTGCAAATGCACAGGGCCTTCCTGACAGACTTGACCCTGTCTTCTGTTCATGTCCTCTGAAGTCAATGGGAGGCTGTGAGTGTAAATGAGAGGAGTGTTTGCAACCAAATCTGATCTTGCCTGGACAGATGGACTCTGATGCATTCCACTTCTTGGATGAGGGCAGCACACACAGGAATGCCTGTTGTTATTGCTTTGCTTTCCCTCTTAGATGTTACCTTCAAATTATGAAAAGCTGGAAGGAAGATTATGGTGGAAGACTTAACATTACAGAAGCCTAAAGAGAATATTTGTAAATCCTCTGATTCGACTTACATAGTTTCATTCACAAATCATTGCAACCTGCAAGTCAATTACCGGCTTTGGAGGGCTAGTTTCAGAACCTGACAGATTTATTATATTTGTTAAGGTACAGACATAGAAGACACTAACTATGACATGTGAAATCATGGTCTTTCACTGCTGCATTGCAGATCTCATTGGAAGCAATTAATTTCCTTTATATAGACCTATTCCAAATCAATAAATAGGGAAATATAGATTTTGTTGTTGTCGTTCGTATGTACAAGAAAGACTTGTTAGTGATTTACCTCTGATCTTTATGGATTTCTCTTTAGCACGCAGAGTATATAGTAAATTATTTTAGTCAATAAGCAGTAATTGCATTTTAGGACTCAAAGGTGTCTGTACCATATTATGTTCAGAACTCTGGTAAATTTCTCTGTTCTACCTTTAGTCTGCAGATAGAATATAAGACTAATGTTGTTCGTTGACTTCCAGTCTACCTTTACTTCTTCTTTTCCCTTTTGTGCCACATCTTTATTTTAATGATACTTCTAAAAATATTTTATAAAATATTGCAAAGTAATGTTTGCAATTATGTTATCCCTCAAGGACCTAGTAAAAAACCAGAAACTTTTATCTGGAGCAAATTTACAAGCCACTAGATCTAAAATTTAGTTAGAAATTAATTCTATGTTTTTTGTGTTAAATCACATGTGTTTTTGTGTTAAATCTATGTTATTTGTGTTAAATGACGTGTTACTGTATGAAATATATACATTTAAACAGGCCATTGTAAGCAAAAAATAATTAACAATAAACAAAACGTTATTCTGCAATAGAATGTTTTGGCCAAGTTCAATTTACTTTTCTCCCCTATAACACTAAAAGAACATCCTACATTTGTAGTTTATATGCAAGTCACAACAGTTCTGTTCATAACCACACTGTGTCTCTTTTATGTAGTCAAGCTATTTGCAAAATTTCCATGATCTGCATAACAAAAAGCAGACATTACTAATTCTTTAAGGGTTTAGATTTTCAAATTGCAAAATAATTTAAACTGCATAAAATGAAGGTCTAAACTGGAAATAAAGTCTCTAATCTTGAAATTCTAATGATTCGATTCATCTGTGCAGAAAACAGATCTCATCCATGACTTCTAGATCTTGAATATCACTCTTTTTTCTGTTCAGGCTACTGACACATAAATAATTCTCTATGCATAGTCTGTGTTAAATATGCACTGTCTGCTTTAAATATAATACAAAGAAGCATTTCCACCTAAATGAAAACACTGAAAACAGCTATATGAAACATTAATTGATTTGTTTTGAATTCATATCTGACAGTAACAAGTACTGAGCAGCTTTTGCTTTTTTACTGTAGGTGTTGTTAATGCACTTTCTATGTCCATTTAAATGCAAATCCTCATGCAAATAGTCATATGAAGGAGGAAAAAAAGGAGTATGTTCAGCTGAAGACAAAGCTTGAAGGATAATAACAAGCATGAGCCGAGTGTCAGTGAAGAGCTTTAAAACAAAACCCTCTTGGAATGCTGATGAAAACATAACTACATTGAAAACTTCTCCACCGTGTATACATGATTTCCATAAAGTGAAATCAAACAAATTGATTTATATATATATATATATATTTGTTGGATATATTTTTGAGAACATGTAGCAACCTATTCATGCATTCATGTCAGAACCAAAAACAGAGCCTCAATTATTGGCTAAAGGCAAATATTTGTTATTTGAATCTGGAACTGGAGAAGAAGAATCATTAAACAGACTACTGTATAACCAAATAATGCTTTGGGGTGTCATTTGTGCAGAAAACAGGAAATGAACTGGGACTTAATAAGCATAATTAAACTAGAGAACAGCAATTTTAGACCTATTTACTCCAGGGGAGTATGATCTTTGAAAAAATTGTAGTTTACACATACCTTAAGGCCACTTAAGTAGCTAAAAACCACAAAGCCTGAGACAGTGCTAGAACATAAAAATAATTTTCCTGTCCACTAGTACCTTTTTAATATTTCCAGAGTATCTAATTCTGAGTTGGCCAGCCTATCTGACGTGCAATACATTACTGTGGACAGAGAGACCACCACAGCTTTAATGCACTACAAGATTCCTGGCACACCACTGACTCATTTGACAACAACGCTGTGATGATAGAGCCTGGAAATGTTGTTCAGCCCGTATGCTGAAAGCCAGTCATTTGCCTGGAGACAAGTTCTCTGCAGTGCAGGGCAGACACCTTCTTTCTGAGATCAAATCCTGAAAGTCCATCTCCATGAGGTTGGGAACCTAAGAAAGTTAATTGAATTTTGATAGTGTTCGTCTAGATTATGCTGCAAAATCCTTGTGCTAGAAACTGTGCTGAACACCATTGTATTGGATTTCTCAGGTCTCTGACATTGTTTATATCTGAGCCACGTTGGACAAAAAGGCACAGCTGTGCTTGGACAGCCATACTACAACATGATGTGGGCAACTGTCGAGATGGAAGCGGCATACAGTAATGAAGTCAAGAAAGTGAGAGGTCTAGCAGGGACTGGGAGGGGTGGAAGGAATAGGGGAAGAAGGTGATCATTTGTTAGGAGTTAGAATGAGAGTAAAATAGAGAGTTATTGCCTTGTGTGGTGGACAAAGGAGGCAAGGAAAATGGAAAATGAACTTTCTAAGAGAAGGGATACATTTAATGTGCTGGGTCTGTTTCAGTGAAGTGCTTTTAGCTGTTGCTTTATAGGCAGAAAATAAAGGAACTGTAGACAGAAGACCACATGTGTACCTTTCTGTCCATTAGTTCAAGTACAACTCTCTTTCAGGCATCCGCTCTCTGTTAATTAACTCTGGGATCATTCTTTCATCAGTGGAAATGGATCTTTAGGAATTTGTACAGACTCCAAAAACTTTTGCTTTTCCTTTTGTTCCCTGCTCAGACATGAAAAAGGTCAGTTCAAGATGAGACTGGGTTTAAGAAAGCGTTCTTCACTGAAAGGATAGTCAGGCATTGGAACAGGTTGTTCAGGGAAGTGGTAGAGTCACAAATGGATGCCACACTTGGGGATGTGGTTTAGCAGTGAACACAACAGCAAAAGTTAACACTTGGATTCAATGACCTTAGAGGTCTTTTTCAACTGTAATGGTTCTATGATTTGTTTTTCAGCTTTCTAGCCGGGGACAGGAGTAGTAGAGGAAATCCTTTGTCTCAAGCTTGAAGTCCGGGAAGAGAGGAAGAAAGGGACAGAAAAGTTGGTAATTAATTTGATTTTCATATAAGACAGGAAGCAAGAGGAAACAAAATAAAGCTTCCAGCCTAAAGCAACGTCATGGTTTGCCTAGGGACAATTTTTACCACACCCCCCACAAATTGCTCTAAGGTGAGAGAAGGTTTATGCAGACAAAGAG
>JAWMRA010000090.1:16626531-16642212 GCA_035584735.1 Pseudotriccus pelzelni | reverse complement strand
GCATGAGTTCCTCAAGCTGCAAATGGAGTTGTCTCTGCTTCTCAGCAATGTCCCACAAGCAGCAGGGATTTTTAGATTTCAGTCTTTTTCCCTGCTGAAGGGAGAGAGAGAGAAAAGGGGGAGAAGAAGCCGTCTCCCCTCTTTTGCCACTTCTTTCTCTCTCTGGCTGCCAGCTCTGACCTTGAAGGCTCTGCTATCTCTCTAGTTGGAATTCTTTCTTGTAGCAGCTCTGTCCAAGTTCTTCATTACATTTTTTCCTTCACTCTGTTACATGTCTGGTCAGGGGTGCTTCGGTTCTGTTCCTGCCCCCAGCCCAGGGCCGGGGGGAAGAGAGAGACCTGGCCCCCCTTGGGGCCTGCTGCGACCTCCCTCACATGGCTGCCAAATTTCTTCTATACCACAAGCCTTCTCTTCCGTTTTCTTGAAGATGTAATTGGCAAAGGCATCACCTAAATTCCTGATTGGTCTTTGTCCAGAAATTACCTGGACAAATCAACTCCAGTCCCCTAGGAGGGGGGACCTTTTGCAAACCCATGACAAGCAAGCTTGGAAAGTAACTGCCAAATATGACACTCTATACAGAGTGAGATTTTTTCTATTGCTGGCCATAGCAAAATTCCTTGCTGATTAGAGTCTGTTGACAGTCTCCTTCCTCAACAAATGCGCAAGAGGCACATTGTAGCCTTCCAGTGATAGACATTTGTGAATTAAATGTGTATCAATAATATTGGGTTTATCCACCTTCCTTTCAATGCCATGGCCTTTTATTGTTCTCCTTCTAGATCAGATAAGCACTAATCAAGACCATTAGAGTTAAGCAAATAATTTGCAATGAATAATTTAGCAGATGAATTTAGCCTCTTTTCCTGACTGTTGAATGTTGCTGAGCAGATCATGATCTCCTTTAACATATTCATTATTCTAATTTATTCTGAAAATATACCCCATGAAATCTTCTGTATACTTGGCACTCAATATTTCCTCAACGTGTGTTGCCTGGCTGTGACTGATCAAATAAATAACATGGTGTTGACATTGCTGCTTGACTGGGTAAACATTTGAATACAGTATATGAAAAGCATATATACTAATTTATATTTAATTTGGTTACTACTTAGAAATTAATTTTCTGTAAAAAAATCTACATTAGAAAGATCTTGCCTGTCTTATCAGCCTTCAGTAAACTGAAGGGATTTTGGTTCTGAATGTAGTTTGTGTGTATGTCACACACTGTCAGTAAGGACTCATGACTGCAAGTGCAAAAAATTGTGCAAAGTCTTGAATATGCTTCTCTTTTCACAGTCTCTTCAGCTAAGTGATTCCTGATTGCATGATGCACCAGCTATATTTGCGTAATCATTTTGACCAATCTCCTTTCTGGCTTCTAAAGCAGTAAGATCTGGTAAAACACGGTCATGACATTATGTACATTGATTTGCATACATTTTCTTTACAATCTCTTTCTTGCTGTGGCGGTGTGGAATAGCTGTGGAGTGACCTGATATAGGCACTGAAAGATAATTTTAGAGTTATTCCAAAACACAGGGAAAAAGCAAATTGAATAATAAATATAAAATTAAACATCTTAGATGTAATCAGTTCACTGCACCCATAACTGGTTAAAAAATCACAAAGAATATAATCGAGAGCCATTTCAATCATATAGTTTGAAAACACCCTTAAAATGTGCCCCAAAACCTACATGTACCTAACCAGATCATTTTTTTTAAAAAAAAAATGAAAATATAAACTGATTTATGTTTTCAGAATCTGGTATTTTCTGTAGCTTATAAAGTTTAAAGTTCTATGTGGAAAAATACAAAGTCAGGATGAAAACCCTTTCTTAGAGCAAATAAATATTCTTAAACACATTTTCTACCATAAAAAACAAAGAAGAATATATATATATATAAACACAAAAGGATGGAGCAGTAGACTTACTACTGCTGAAAACCTGAGCAGCAGCCACAGTTGAAGCAAGATCTTCAGCCTCTTTCTAAGACATGGGACACAGTTTCCTAGAATTGATTTAATAGATCTGACCCATCCATGCCGACCAAAGCTATCCTGGACTGATTTAAAACATACTTAAATTTGCAAATAAAACTGTGTCAGTCAAGAATTTTTCTGTGAAAAAATATTCATCACATGCTAGATGACTGCTTAAGTGTCTTTTTTGACACAGTTGGGACTTAACACACTTGAAGATATTCATACTTCCGAGATATTTAGGTGAATTCAGGTGCATTATGTTATTTCCTGTGATGAAGCCATACCCTGAATGAGCTGGCAATCCTGAAATGAGTCTTAGATCCTGAAAACACTTATGCTGTCCAGGGCCAAGAGTTTCAACTGGACAGGAAGGGTTTCTGCACTCTGGGTTTCTCATGAGTCTGCCAAAAGAAAGAGTTGAGAGCCTTTGACTGGAGTTTCCAGGGTCAAGTTCAGCTAGAAATTCTATAGATTATTTTTAAAGAACTTTGCTCACACTTCCATGGGAAAGCTTCAAATGTATCATTTGTGTTTCAGGGTGGGACGATTCCCTCCCCTGTCCTGCTCTCCTCCAAAATCCAGAATTTTCTAAGAAATGGAAAAGTCAAGTTTTGACCTTGTCACTTATAGACAGCTGACCTTTGTGCTTCTACGCCCATGAAGTACAGCCAGTTCCTTCACACACAAACAACTCAAATGATTTTATGGGTTTCACCCCAAGTCGTTAACTCTACTTCCTGTAACAGCCCATTATGGTGATGTCAAGAGCAACCATGCTGGGCTTTTTCAGATTTCAGATTTATGGAGGTTTGCAGAAACATCCAAAGTGTTACAAGTCAAAGGGTACATGTATCACAAAGAAAGTTTATCAGATAATAACAAGGGTGTTTATTTAGAGAACTGGATTTCTCATACTTTGTGAAACAACATTTTGAAGCGTTGGAGATGTGACATTCTGTTTCAACACAACGGAGTCAACTTCATGGGCTGCACCCATCTCAAACTGATTGTACAATGGTACAATTTATTCCCTTTACATTCTACAGAAGCAAGTTTATCAATCTCCTTATCCCTTACTCCTACAGAGTTTTAATTCCCAAAATGGCTGGGAAACACAACACTAATTTAAACCAGTTCTATGTTACTCTGTTACAGCAAAATGCTGTGTTTCAACAGTTAAACTTAATAAATAGTCATTTAGCTAAGATTTTCATTGGCTTAATCAAGAATGCTGCTAAGGATCTACAATAAGGCACATCCTAGCATACAGTGGATTTCATAATCTTGGTTTGGATTTTCTATGGGCAACCTCCTCTCCTGCCCAAAATCCAAATGAAAAAAATGCCAAGATTCCTTTGATATAGAAATGGATCATTCTTACTGTTTCAATAGAATTTACTTTACAATTTAATCGTGTTTGAAATAAACACGGTGACAGTGTAGACCTCTTACACAGTATCAGCCATCACAGTAGTCATACTCCAAGTCCTAACATGCTTTTAGCTACACATTTAGAACATAACACGACTTTGCATGTAATTTCAGCCTTACTTATTGGCAACATATTTAATGTAAAAGTTTATACCTATAGACATGTTGCTGCCACTGAAGTAAAAGACAGTGTTGTCATTCAGCCTGTGAGAAAAAATATGAGCGAAAATGCATTCTTGTCAGTGTTAAACTGAACCAACAGGCAAGAGAATGCAAATACTACTGGATTTGCTAATGGCAGTATAATTGTCCTCAGGTCTTAACTGGTTTTTCTGAAAGTAAGTTTCTTCTTTTGAAATAGAGTTGGAGCACAAAATCATAAGTTATATTTGTTTCCAGTGGCAAACACATGCACTTCATTCATCAGAGCTCAACCAGTGGTAGCAAAAAGATTTTACAGTTCTAATCACTCATATCAACTAATTGCAATTCCCAGTGTTTCAGTTTAATATTCCATCTTTTTCAGTGTGTTTTGTTTTGGGTTTGTTTTTTTTTATGTTAATCCAGGGAAAGTGTTAGCACACATCAAGAGGGATTTATTCCATACTGTACTGAACAGATGGGAACTAGAGGACTGTGTGAGTGAAAAAAAATATAGCTGTGGAGTGTGTGCCTGCTGATATTATCTGGACTATCAGTTTGCAACCTCCATTATGTGTCCATGTGTTTGCATATGTTGGTTTATTCTGCAGTTCAGCGACTCACTGAGATGTAAGTTAGATAAAGCAAATTCCTCACTGTCAAATGGATGTTAAAATTAAAAAGGAGCTCTTTTAGTTCAAACATAACTTTGCTGTCATTTTGGGCTCACCTGTGCTTGCTTTTAAGGTCAACACAGGAAAGCTACACATGCAACATACATATGCAAACAAAGACTTCAAAAGGAAGTCATTTTTGTAGCTTTCATTAAAGCTTTAGGTTTTTATTGTTTTGTTGGGGGTTTTTTTTTGATCCTTTTTGTTACCACTAACTCCTCTTCCACACTCCAGGCACGTGGTGAACTCTTGTCTGCTAAGGGAAGAACTAGGTAAAGCAGAATTTCATCAGGCTTCAGATGCTCTCCCTTATACTACAGTACTTCTACAACTGCTTTTTCATTAAAAGCCTGAGGAAAGTGCTATAAACACTTTTACATACAAATGCACAGTAACATCAATACCTGACATGCAAAAAGGACAGAGAAGCACACAGGTCTATACTAGACAATTTACAATATGAATTTGTGATCAGAACTTTTAAAAGGGTTTATAGACTATAGAAATCATCCAATTTAAATCAATCCTCTTTAAAAATATTCAATTGTGATACAATTAACCAAAAGTGAAAATTTATTCAAACATGTCCATTTTCTGCAGGGATATGATAAGTTAATTGTTCAGTTATCAAGTAATTTACGTTAGGCATGCTTTGTCTTGTAATTGCCATGCATTATTTTACATTAGCTCATGGCACCATTTTATTCTGTTATTTACTTCAAGAAACTTCATAAAAGTGTGACCCTGAACAAACTTCAAGTTGTGATGGAGCGCTTACCCTTTTGTTCTGCTGGTGCAAA
This sequence comes from Pseudotriccus pelzelni, assembly GCA_035584735.1. Lineage (NCBI taxonomy): Eukaryota > Metazoa > Chordata > Aves > Passeriformes > Tyrannidae > Pseudotriccus > Pseudotriccus pelzelni. The sequence goes on along the minus strand of JAWMRA010000090.1, from coordinate 16,637,174 downwards.
TAGAATTTCACAGTCATAGCATCACAGAATGGTTTGGGATGGAAGAAACTGTTGGTGGTTCCAACCTGCTGTGCGCAGACACATCTTTTACTAGACCAGGTTGTTCTCAACTCCATCCAGTCTGGCCTCAAACTCTTGCATGGCTGGGACATACGTCTCTGGGCAACCTGTTCCATACCTCAGCACCCTCATAGCAAAGAATTTCTTCTTAATATCTAACCTAAATCTATCCTTCTTCAGCTTAAAGCCATTCCCCCTGTCTTATCGCCACATGACCCTGTGTCCCTCTCCAGCTCTCTTATAGGCCTCTTTAGGTACTGGAAGGTTCTATAAGGTCTCTCCAGAACCTTCTATTCTCTTCTCCAGGCTGAACCACCTCACCTTTCTCAGTCTGTCTTTAAAGGAGAAGTGCTCCAGCTCCTTTATGATGCTCATGGCTCTCCTCAGGACTTATTCCAGCGGGCTGTTTTTCCTGTGCTAAGGAGCCCAGAGCTGGATGCAGTACTCCCAGTGGGTTCTCATGAGAGTGGAATAGAGGGGGAGAATCATCTCCCTCGACCTGCTGACCACTCTGCTTTTGATGCAGCCTGGGATAGGCTTTCTGGGCTGCAAGTGCACGTTGTTGAAACATATTGAACTTCTCATTCAAACACTTCTCCAAGTCCTTCTCATTTCTATTTCATTTCCATTAACTATCTTCCTACCAATACCTAGCATGGTCAGGAAACCAGTGCAAGCATACTAAATTCTTGCAAAATATAAATTAAAAATCAGAATAGCAATAGTAACAACTTTAGCTTTCTGGTGTACTGTTCAGCCAGAACAATCAGACTTTACATGAGTATGGATCCTTTCAGACAGGGTTAATGGTATGTTGGGACATCAAAGGCTGGATTGGCACATCTGCAACATGTCTGTGTGCGTGTATTAGCTTTTTGGCATCTTCTTCCAAGCAATGTTGTTTTTAATCCAAATGCACAATCATATCATTATACAAAATCACTTGGCTCAGACTCTTTTAGCTAGAATTTGTTCCAACTTGCACGCCATACCTACTGCACACACACTATGTACTAGAGACAAAAGCAAAAACCTTTCATTAGTGCAGTTGTGTAATGTTGTGCTAGAATTGAATGTAAACCTACTGTTTTCATAGCACCTTAATTAACTGCGTGGATGCTATCACACAGCCGTTTATACTTCAAGGTAAACAAAAGAGCCAAAGATGAATTCTTCACATGATGATCTACCTCTCTTGTCAGTATTGCACCAGTCCTTACATGTCCCTATTGCTGTAATGTTTCTTAAATTCAGTCTTTCTGCAAACTGCTTAACAAGTGAGAAACAAGTTTAATCAGTCACTGCAGGTTCTTTCAGCTGCCAAGTGGCATGACTGACAGACCTTGTGGATTCATTCTTATTTGTGTCTGAAATATTTTCCTCTTCTCTTTTTGGTGACCCTAGAGAGAAGGGTTATTAATTTCTGACAAATCTTCACACTTGTCATCTATCTCTTCTGTTGAATAGATTGTACTTTTCTAATCCATTTTTTTTCAGCTGTTCTTGATATATGCATATAAGACTTCTAGTGTAACTATAGTAGCAAACGACCCTTGATTTCTAACTTTTATTCCAGCATAGTAATTTTATTTTTCCACAGATCAGCCTAAATAAACAGGGACCTCAAAGGGACACTTAAGTTTATTTTCCTTCTTTTGCTGTTGATGGTGATGGTGTTAGTTGGTTGGTTTTAGAGTTAATTACACTCTCATGTCACTCACAAATGGTCTGCGCAATCTGTCTTCAGGGTAGATCCACAAACATTTCAAAGATAATAGGATTTTTTTTTAGTGAAGGACTGTGAAATTTATAGCACATTCAATTAAGATGTAATAAGACTTCATATACAAACTTGCATGTGTGTTTGTATTTAGAAAAGTAAAATTTCTCTTGCAGGTGTAGGTAGGATTAGAAAACGCAATTTTAAATGATGGGTACTGACATCCTTGCTTTTTAGCAAGCTGTATATTTAGCTCATCCTAATAAGGACTGACATCTGTCTTTTTTTAAGATATAATGTGTTTTATGGCACTTACAATAAATGACCAATACTGTACTGTGTTTGAACATTTTTTACTAGAGACTTCAAAATACTTGGGGCACCATTCTGTGAGAAACTGCAAATATAACAAAAGGTAAGTCACACCACGACCTAAGAATTACTTTAGAAAACAGCATTCAGGGTTAAAGATGTATCTTCCCTAAATTAAGTAGTAAGATTTCTTCGTATTTTCATTTCAGAAGAACCAGGGATCACTCATTTTCAGCTCACTGTTCTTTCTAACTTGCATGCTTGCTAATACAAAAACATTCTGTAAAAAAGAGAAATGCAGATGTAGCTGTTGTGGAACAAAATACTCATATATAAGAACTGAAATGATCTCAGAAGAATGTGGAAAGTACAAAGCCCAGCGTCCAGAAGGAGATGCAAAAATAAACTACACTGAAAATCATATATATTCAATGCCTCTATTACTTATACATTTAGCCAGAAATGTACAATACTTTCTGATTTTATTAAAACATTCATATTTGTAGATGCTGACAGACCTTAACCTGTTTGTACAACTGAAATTCCTAGCCTCATGGTCAAAACTCTTTTCATACCTTGTCTGAAAAATTAATGTATCAGAGTTCTTCATTAATGAGAATAGAATAGTGCCTTCAGGCTATTTTTAGCTCTGTTTTCTGTTACTGATCAAGATCTATTACATCTGCTATGGGGAGAAGTATGAGAATTAAAGCTACCATAGTTCTTCCTTCTTGTATTTATTGTCAGTTTGCTAATCCAGGGACACTGACCACTGTACATACCGTCAATTATTCGTGTGTATCCTGGTGAATCCCTCTTCCAGGAATGTATCTATTCATTTCCTTTTCATATGGCATGCATTAATATTTTTGTCATTTAAAATAAGTAGGGCTGATAAGTTTCAGTGTTTGCTTTAAGCCTTCTGCACGATAGTTTTGTTTGTGTGGTTGTTAGTTCTGGTGCGTTAAATGTGAATCATCTCTTCAAACCCACAGTCTCCATGTCACTCAGCATTTCTGAGGCTTCTGTCACATTTTGCATTACCCTTTCATAGCAACAAACTCTGGTTCTTGGTCTACTCAAGATGTATTCATACAGAAATTGTTCTCCTCTCTGATTATTTATCTCCTTTATACTTTTTATAGTATCCAGTCATGTAGCACAATATTTTCACATTTCAGACAGCTTGAAAACCTTATCTTTACAGCTCCACAAACTCAAGTAATTTCTTACATTTATCTTACCTAAAAACCAGATTATTCTGAAACATATAACAGTGGGAAAAATGTTGGAGAAAAAATAATACAGTGAGCTTATCTTGGAAAGGTATCTCAGAAACTAACAGTGGCTTATTATGTCAAATGTTTTACCCTGTTTAATGTCTGTAAAAACAAAAAGTTATAAATTTTCTTTAAAACAAAGAATTTAATCAAGAGGCTTCCAAATAGTAGGGAAAGGCTGGTCAGACTAGAACCATTAGATGTTCAAATACATCCGTTGCAACTATATACTGTGCCAAATTGATCTCAGTATCTCCAGTTTGTTCACCCACACAGATATATAGCTGATACCCTCATGGCTGTATATCTGTGTGTAGCTGATACTACTGTGTGTAAAACAGCAATGTATGTGTTTGACAGAGAGACTGCATGGGCGTGATTATTTTTATAAAGCAGACTAACTAATATTTTTATAGATGAAAAAAAATTTCATTTCAAATCTTTTTATCTGTAAAGACATTATGATTTCATTACAAAATGGATGACTTCTAATTATGTTATTGTATGTAATTTGTATTTCTCAAATTACAAAAGTATACTTCAAAATGTTCATTCAGAAAGCTTAATTTCCCTCTCTAATCATATAGTTGCCACCTATACAGCACCTGGTGCTCTCATTATCTCCTCATGAACATTAACATAGATGTCCTCACTGTGCCTCTGGCGTTTAACATCATCATTTTCTATTTCCATTGTAAACAAAAATACTTAGGCATCTAATTATTGCATCTCTGAAGCCATTAAGCATGTCACACAATATGCGAAAGTTAAGATCATCAGTGAGTTCATGTTCAATGATTTCCCAGGATTAAGCTATGAGTAGAAAAGCAACAACCAGAGTTTACCATGCTGATGAAGACACATCTTGTTCCTTTCTTGACACTGTCTTCTACTTGAGGTAAAATATGTCCTGTGTTTTGAACCCTTTCTTGAAAAACTTCATTCTTCAACTTTCAGATTTTCCAAGTGCAGCTGCCCCATCTGCAGAATTGAAGCTTGAGCCTATCTTTGGAAGAACCTTGCTTGTCCTTGCTACACTGTGCATCAGACAGACAGTTGTGGAGCAGTGGAGTGAGGGGTGGGGGAGAAGATTTTCCTGTCAAGAGAAACAAAGATCCGCCAAAGATTTAAACACAGTACAGTCAAAGACAAGAAAAACCGTGAGTAAGGTCAACTGTAAGTATTGCTTATTTGTCACTGACTTAATGGGATTTCAGCAGGCAATTTAAGGTGAACTATATGCATACTTGTATGTATTTGGAGTCAGTGGGATGTAAATCAGTGGGACCAATATGCAGCTTAAGTGTTTTCCGGGAGAATGGTAGGCTGGTCTTTCCAAGTAGCCATTACACGTGATGGGGCCCTGCTCTCCTGGAGATGGCTGAACAACTGCCTGCCCATGGGAAACACTGAATTTTTTGTTTTGCTTTGCTTGTGTGTACAGCTTTTGCTTTCCTTATTAAACTGTATTTATCTCAGCCCATTGGTTTTCTCACTTTTACTCTTCTGATGGTCTCCCTGATTCCACTGGTGAGGGAGTGAGTGAGCAGCTGCATGGGGCCTGGCTGCTGGCTGGGGTTAAATCGTGACACACAGGTTCAATCCTAAGAAGATTTTGAGGTAAGGAGAGATATCTAAGGATTTTATGCAAATGTAATTTGTAAGGATTGAATTTTATTGATTATTAATAAAAAGGGGCCATCTGAATTTCTAATGATTTCACAGAGAATACAAATTTCCTTCTTTTTAGAGTCTTCAATGCCATATCCAGAGTGGATATTTGGGTTCTGTCTACCACTTTCAATAATAAACAGAATTAAATTACATTAATTATACAAATGGTATGATTTAATGCATCTCCTAAAGTGGACAGCACTTATGTGGTTAGATCATTGTGAGAAGCCAGAAAATCAGAAGTCATCTAGGAACACATAAAATCCCAGATATTGATGGACTTCTCCTCTGCATTTCTTGCACATAGAAAAAATCATTATCCTACACCATGTGTTCTGCAAGAGTATGAATGCAGGAAAGTGCATAATTCTCCAACAATAAAATAACAAGACATAAACATCATTTCTTAAGATATTTCTCCACAAAGCCAATATGTGTCGTTTGCCACTGTAAGACAGAAATGCTTTCTTGTAAAGATGTAGTGTGGAAAAACATCAAAAGCTATCAGTGGAATGACTGTAGACTAAGAATATGTTTCTCCACTTAGGTTCTTAGAGAAAGTAAAGCATTGCCCATTAGATTTATTTCACTGTAATATTTGACAAGGGAAAAAAAAATCTGTCCTCAACTGGCTGTTGTTTTACCACTGGTAAAACAATGATAAACTCAACCGTGGTAAACTCTTCTGAGTTGTGCCTTTTTTTATCTAAAGTAGGAGTTGTGCACTATTTGATGGGATGTAAGGGAGGTGCATCCACTCCCTGATGCATAGCTGGCACTGGAGAAAACAAAAGAGATTCCACTTTACTATCTAGTCAGAGAGCCAGGAGTGGGGAAAGGGGTCAGGCGGAGCTGCTGTGCCCTAGGGCAGTGTAATTTTTCCCTGAGGGTCATGGAAGTTAGGATGTCTCTTATTTGTGATTTCCATATTCTTCTCTTTGTGCTTTCTAATAATGTAGAAGTTGCACAGAATCTCTTAAGCCTACAGTAGCTGTTCCTCCCCTTCCTGCACCTTAATTATACTTTTCAGGGACTGATTTCTTTATGAAAATTCATTGTTATGTAATATTTTTGCTTTAAAGGAAAAACTTGTTTGTTGGACAAAGGGGCATTCTCTTTTCTGTTCATTTATGATAGGGCAATTAGACTTCACAGGAAGGTTCTCTAATAATTACACAAAGCAAAGGGAAAAACTAAATTAAAATTTAATGATGAGTAAGACTGTGCTGATTAGAATAATGTGGTCGTTATACCCTATCACAAGACTTCTTGTTTATATTTTATGTTGCTAGTACTTATGAAGCTTATCTCAAAGTTTTTATTTATCTTAATTTGGTAACCTCTACTGTTATTAATTGCAAAATCCATTTACACTTTCTATACCTTATCACTACTATAATATAGTGACATGTTCACTAAAAAGGCACAATTCCATGAATGAGAACAACCTGATAATTTTCTCATGTAAGTTCTAGGAGCTTGGTGATCTAAAGCATACTAGATTTTAGATTTGAGTAAATTAAGCATCCAAAATAGTGACATGGACTTTGTCTAAAAGTTTTATTTGCTTTCTTTTAGTAAACCGACGAGATAACTTATAAGGTGTGTGGGCTTCAGGACCTGTATTGATCTGTCTTTCTGTAAATGCCATCGCAATAATTTTGAGGCTAGCAGAAATAATTGGACCAGAGGGCCCTGTGTTGAGAGACATTTAGACACTTAAAGACATGGCACAGCCCCCAGAGATGTAGTGCAGCAACACATCTGGTATGTTATGATTCCCAGTAATTAGGCAGGCACCTGAGCCATATGAGTTATCCATGAAGCGGATAAGTTGCTGAAAATCCAGACACAGTCAGTAAGAAAAACTAAACACAGATCTGTTTGCAGCAGTCTGTAATGCTGACCTGTGCCTTTAGTATCTTCATGCCTTTCAGATGTACAGAGCCAGATTTTCTGGAATACCAAAAGCAGCCTGATAAATGACAAACATGATGAGTCACACTAGTGAGACTTTAAGGTACCTTCCTCTGATAAAGTAGTGTTCTCTTGTAGCAGTAAGATCATACGTATAAAGTAGACAAGAGAAAAAACAAAGCAGTGACTCATTCACAAAATCCCAATGACAGTGCACCCTAGTGAGAAAAGCCTGTTGCATGGTGTAACATGTCTGTGGCAACACAGCCTCTGAGATAAATAAGCAAATTAAATACAAGACTCCAATATCTAGTATGAGATCTGACATTAGCTGTAAGCACTTGCTTATGAATTAACAAAGGGTGGAAAATTAATACATCATCCTGTTTCATTGCAAGGGTTTGCATTGAGGTGCTGGAAACCAAAGAACTTTATACACTGACCTAGATCAGGCTCAGGTTTCCACGCTGCTCACTCGAGAACCAGTAACACATACATTAGAACTTGAACATTTTGATGTAAGAAAGCAATGCACATTGCTAATTTTTATACCTCTGTGGAAAGAAATGAGTCCAGGAGTACATGGCAACTTTACAGGTGGCTGTGAGTAACAAAAAAGCATGGAAGCATCAGTGCTGTATCAAAGGGTTCTACAATATATCTGAGGGGAAGAGTCTCAAATTACTGTCCACATCTATTCCTTTTGCATCAATATCAAGGTAGGACACTATCTTCTTTGTCTTATGTTTCCCTAGTGGAGTTACCATCTGCACTGGCAGGTAGCTTTGGCAATATTTCCTGTGTACCCTAATATAAATGATCACTGGCAAGCTTATTGCTGTCTTAATTCACGAGATTGGCAATGACACAAGTTATGGCATCGCTCAGCACTTACTTTGGTTCTTGTTGTGCCATGTCATCAGTCAGTCGCAATTGGCTCCGTCTTCTCTGCAATTATTTTGCAATGGGTCTCCTGCAGAATGCTGTTTGCTGAGCTACATAAAACTTGTGTCCTGCTGGGGTAAGGGTGTACAATTTTATATCCATACAAGTGTAAATTAAAAAATCTGTTAGAAATTTATTTGGCTGACAAATATGTTCGTGCTCTAAGGTGGCTGAAGGCAAACAGCTTTGCAGTGTCATTGACTCACCACAGCTCTCAGTTCCACATGTAGCATGAGGTTTTCCAAAGGAAGTAAGTGTGAGATAGCAGAGACGGAGAAACAAATGGGTTTAAAGGAACAAAAGGCTTAGCCTTTGTAATCTACTATTTCAGATTTCAGTGACAAAGGTATGGAGGACCACTTGGGGTCTTTATTAAAGGATGTCTAAAGAAATAATGAAGCGTGAAGAAGTGACATGATCAATATATTAGCTCAAGTTTACATTTGTTATAATTCTCACCTAATTGATTGCTTGGGACTGCCCATGACCTTAATTGCATACTGGTATGTCACCTTTGAACTCTGATCTGTTAATTTTAATTGTAAACAATGGACTGCCTTTGAAATATTTCTGCCAGTGTTCCTTTTATTTGGTCACAACTGAACCTGTACCTCCCTGATGTATCATAAGAAGGAAATGTTTTCTCTCTGTTGTGCTTGAAGACTGACTCTAAGTCAAATTTCAGAAGATTCTAATAGCCTATATCTGACACTGGCCCAAGAAGCACCACTACAATTTACAACAAGCAGGAATGGTGACTCACAAGTATGGAACCTTTATACCTTTTTCTGTGAGCAAGAAAAACGATCAAAATATGTCAAAATGCCCTGATAAATAGGAGTTCTCTCAACAGTACAGCAAACATTGCATAATTTGTGGATTAGGATATTTTAACATTGCCCGCAGACCTTAAAAAGTACTATTGCACCAGTAAGGTCCTTCAACTTGTTCTAATATAAGCAACGAACAGATCTTTCTATCCACTGGGTAACATATACATTTATTCCCTCATATGTCATACAGTGCCATTAATCATTCTAGCAGCCTTTCTACCTCATAGGAGATGTAAGGCAATGATAATGTTTTATGTGTGTAATTAATCCTGTGGCAGATGTGTAGTTTCCAAGACTACTGCCATTAGAGTATTGACAGGATTCAGAACAAATATCCAGTCCCTGGGTTACTAATGATTTTAATATGATAATATCCAGTTACTCATAAACACTGAATATTCAGACCTTAAGTTTTACATGTGTTGTTATTTGTAAAGGCTTTCAGAGAACTAGTGAAAACTGTTTTATATTCCTGATGCTGCTGTTAAACAAACAGCACACAATTAACTTATCACCTGGGTGTGCATAATTCTTCATTTCTCCACCATTCAGTGATAGTCACCATTTGTGAAGTAAGATAGATGATTTACAGTGAAAATAAAAGTTATCCAGGGGAAAAAAATTATGTCAAGCAAGCTGCATATACCTTTAAAGGTTTGCATTTAAAATTATGCTACCTTTTATTCCTGATAAAAAGAGCTTTTCAGCTGGATTCTTGGCAAAGGGACAATTTCAATTACATATCATTATAAAATCGAGTGAAATAAAAAATCCCCTAACTTACTTTCACAAAACAATCCCTTGGCAATGCCTATCGATCTTCATTTGAGGATGGGCAGGGCTACTACTCTTCCATGGGTTTATGCTTTTCCTCTATCAACTTTTCATTGTTTGTTACTGTATTATTCCTTATTCTTCCAGGAGATGGGTGTGCCTGTGACCCCCACAAATCTGAAGGCTACACTTTATAAGGATGTCATTTTTCACACTGCTTTTAAAAAGCAGTTTTCTAAAATGTTTTAGAAATGTTCTATATGTTTTCTAAAATGCAGAAAAATGTGGACTGGTGGCAGTTCCTCCTAATTTCAAATCACATAGCATTAGCTTGTAGTGTGGAGTACCGTATTTTATAATTAGTTTGGATCAACTTGATTTTCCAGTTTGATAGAATTAATGAATGTATTAACCAACAGTCTTCATTTTGGTAGGCCTCTGTCACACTCGTTCCTCAGAAATAAATGTGGACCAATATAAGAAAGAATTTACCTGCATTGGTTTCCCAGTATGGTTATTAAAGCTGATAAATTACAAATCCTGTGCTCTCTATTTCAGACAGATGGTTTGTGGAAACTGTTGCAGAATGGGGGGAGAAGTAGGTTTTCAGTATTCGCTTTCCAGTTCTCTAGGCCAGATGAACAAAACAGAGATGGAGGGAATCAACGACAACTCATGCTCAGGATGGACTTGTGAAAGGGAACTACTTACTGGAAAAAGCTTCATGAAGCTCCAGTGGATCATGAACGCTGCCTGCTCACAGCTTTTATCTGTGCATTATTATACAACTTTTTCAAATGTGAAACTGAAAACACCCAGACATCTACAGGACCTGGCAGACCTGCTGTTCATATGCCATGAGCAACAATGATGAGTGGAATGGAATTTGAGTCCCAAAGTTAGCTATTTCCACATCTGTTTTCTGCAGCGCAGCCATGATTCACATCAAAGCTCCTGCTTCACAGCTCATTCATTGCCCTGAAAAATGCTGCCCATAGTACTCTGTTGCTACGGAGATATTTTCACCTCTTGCTCTCTCTCTCCATCACTAAATCCATGCAGAGAGAGAGAAAGAGTGCATGCCTCTGTGGACAGGGGTACGACTCAGCTGTGTACACCACAAGCGGC
>JAWMRA010000090.1:16591487-16626431 GCA_035584735.1 Pseudotriccus pelzelni | reverse complement strand
AGCCCCTCCCTGCCCCCCCCCCCCCCAAAACAAAATCCACTTTCACTTTGGTGGCTGAATGCTTACGGTCTGCTTAGGAACCATGACTTTGGTAGGATCTATATTAATTTTAATTGTTGCCTATCACTTTTGACCTATTTCCTTGTAATAGTCTTTAAGCTATTTTGCAGGACAAGAAACTGGATTGTCACTGTTTTTCACAGACTCAGTCAGGATGCACAGACTGAACTACTACTCGGTAGTTTGCCTAAAACCAAGATATTCATCCTGGAGGCACTGGGAATATATGGCAAGTTTTATCATCTGTGTTAGTTTTTCTTGTATGTTCTCTGATATTTGCCTCACTTGATCCACAGATTGAAGGGGATTTTTCCTGTTTACATTTTTTTCTGCAGAAGTAGTAACTGCAATTTGTCATATGGTTTCCCATACACTTAAATTTTAAAAATAAAAAAAATTCACATCACCTAAATAAATGTTTTATGAAGAATTTAGATTAGCAAAGCAAATATGCATTTGCTATTGTTTGGTTATCTCTCATTTATACAAAAGGAATTTCAATCTATGTTTCTTTTTTTTCTCCACATATTCCATAGCAATACATGAATTCTGTGTATGATATCAAATTGCTGTTAACAGCATAATTAACTGTAAGGAGTTTTTTTAATATTAAAATGGCGAGGGAAAAGATAATAAACATGTTGTCAGAAATGTTTAGAACGCATGAATTCTGTGATTAATATCTGTGAATCTGTGAGTAGCTGCTTGCCAATTTGTTCTAATTAAAATGTGAAAAAAGGTTATTCATTATAAATAGCACAATTATTATGTACACAGTGCCTTTTCCTTTTTTTTTTTTTTTGTTAGGTTAGAATGAAGATAGTTTCTTCATTAAGGAAACAGTATGTAGCAAGGTTGGAGTTGGTGCCACATTTTATCCTATTTAAATAATTTTGTTTTAAAGAAAAACAACAACAAACCTCAACTAAAATATTAGCTCCATGTTCTGTCTTTACTCACATAAAGAAGGAATAAGGATGGCAATTGATCAAATAAAGCATCTGTCCAGAACAGTAACAAGCAGGAGTTAGTGTGAGGTGCTTCAGGATGGGATACAGCATACTTTAGCCCCATAGACCTACAGCAAAGTGTAGGTTCTAGTTCCAGGACACTCAAGGGCTAGAGACTCTCACTGTGAGTTAAATCAAGAGCCTCATTTTTAATAGTCACTGAGTATCCTAATTCTGTGGATTTGTCAAATCTCTCCTTGAATTCACTTACACTCAAGGCCTTCACAGTCTTCTGAAGCAATTAAGAGGACAATGTTGATTTTAAGTGGTATAGAGACTAGTGTATTTTTGTTTGTTTTAAAGTTATTGCTTGGGATTTCTGTTAAATACTTCCTATTCCAGGAAAGGATTACTAGAAAGGGTAGGGAAGTATTTCCTTTTCATGCTTTCAATACTGCTTATCATCTTACAGATGTCTGTTCATCACATATCTTACAGATGTTCATCACATTTCTCCAGACTTGTCTCTTATCCCACAGAAATTTCCAAGTCAGTTTGGTTTCCTTTTTTAAAAATAATCCCATATGTCTGAGCATCCTCCCTTCCTGTATTTTCCTGTGAAATCTCCTCAGATAATATGACCAGACATATATTTAGGAATCAAGATTAGTGTTTTAAGTCAATGATTTATACAGTAGCATAATACTACTCTTTGTTTTGTTCTTGGTCCTTCATATGCTGTTGTTCCTTTTGCCCAGTTGGTGGTTCACCATGTTCATATTTGATTTCTTTTGGAAGTCTTGAGTTAATGTTGGCAAGAAGGCTCTGGCAACAGAAAAAGTTTGCATGAGTGAAGTGCTCACCTTCCCAGCATTTGAGAAAAGCCTAATGGAACATCTGAGAACCTGAGTTCCTTCAATTCCTGGGAGTGCTCCCCAAATTACAGTGTCAGTAAAGTCTTTCAGAAATCCACAAATGGGCTGTAAGTCTGCCATATGTGATGAATGGAAGCAGGTGGAAAAAGCCACGAGTGAAACAGGAACGAAACAGGCAGAGAAACCCAGCACCAACCTGTGTAAGGAACATGATGAAAATGTGAGCAATTTATTGTGTTCTGTAGTTTTTATAAACTTTGCTTTAATATAGCTTTATAGACACTGTAAACTGTAATTGCCAAGATGGCTGCGAGTCTCCTAGCCAGAACAAAAGGAAATCAGTGCCAAACAGAAGGTGGGATTTGATAAAGTAAATAATTATCTCATTCTGACTAGATACACGTTATAAACCAATTAAAAGTGTATTTGTAATGTATGTTTAAATCTGGACAGTAGCTTGTAACCAATTATGTGCACCTGGTCACGAGACCTTGTATAGAGAAACTATAAAAGGTCAAAACTCTTTTAATAAATCAGACATATTGCCGATCTTATAGGTCGTGTGCATTTGTACCCTGAGCCCCTCCGTCAACACCAACCTGGGTGTAGAGTGTTTCAAAGCAGTTAACTAATTTGCTCCTCTTTCCCATGTTTATCTGCTAAAAGCAGGTTTCATTGGTGATTCAGTCTAAGCAGTTACATAGAATCACATCATGCAGAATGAAGCCAACCAATGAACTTTAGAATTTTCTTCTGAGTGAAAAAATGAAAATAATTTAGTCTGATTTTCTGCTATGATTTTTGTCTTTCTTTTCCACATCACTCACATACTAGTTCCATTAGCTGTCTAGACAGGTTCTTGGTTCTGAGGCATTTAAAAGACAAGAAAAGCCTTTTTTTCTTTTAATAACTTGCTCTTCAAAATCTTTTTTCTAGCTGCTTTTATTCCAGTTTCAAATTCAACTTGTCATGGCTAATATTGTTTTCTATTCTTCTTTTTTTATATGTATTGCTTCTATATTCTTTTTTTATCAAGGATGTCTTTTTGACTGCCTCCCCTACAGGTTTGGTTCTTAATTGTGAAAAATATCCTTAAAATATAGTTTTAAAATTACATGGTAAGGCACTGGAACAGACTGCCTAGTTGTGGATGTCCCATCCATGGAGGTGTTCAAGGCCAGGTTGGATAGGGCTCTGAGCAACCTGATCTATTAGAAGGTGTCCCTGCCCAAGGCAGGGGGTTGGAACTAGATGATCTTCAATGTCCCTTTCTAACCCATTCTATTCTATGATTCTGTGATTCTGTGATTTCTTTGGGGGAAGAGGAGAGTGGGTTTTGGTATTTGTAGTATTAATGTTTCTATTTTCAGTTTTTCCCACAAGCCTGGAAATGGGAACACTGCAACCTTTCTTTTCTCTAGCTCACACCTCTATTGGTTGACTTACTTTTAGGACTTTTTTAGTCTCTCATGTTGCTTCACCTGAAAGCATACAGTTAAATAACCACCATACACAGTCTACAAAGGAAAAAGAGAAACCTAGAGAGTCAAGTGAAAATAAAGTTGAACTTAGATAGGTCTCTCTGACAAATAGCCTGGATAAGAAAGCAAATAAATATAGCAGTTCATATGCAGATTATCAGTAACTTTGTTCTTGATTTTTACACGGAAAGAAATTTTACAGATAAAAATACAACTTCTTTCAAAAATAGAGCATACAAAGAAAATTCAAATTATATGCAAAAATTTAACAGATATTAGTTAGTCATTTCAGACTAAGAAATACATGACATATTTAGATCTTCAAACAAATTTGGTATGTCTTTCTTATAAGAAGTTGACTAGCATACACTGACTACTGTGTTTTAACTGATTACATGACATGCTTTATTTGGAATCTATCCTCAGATTTTTGCCATACACATTTGCCAGTCCTCTCAATCACTTCCAACATGAAAGACACATTGTTTAACTCCTGCCCAGCTGCACAGATTTTCATGTTACTAATTCAAATTATTTACAGCGTATGAGCTCACCCTAAGAACCGTGCAATGCAGTATATTGTTTCCTCTTGGCAGTGTTTATAGCTGTAAGAGAGAAGCTACTGTAATTTTTGAAAATTGACATAATATCTGTTTATGATCTCTCGTTAGCACATGCTGAACCAATTCGCACTATCACCTGTTTTTAAACTAGATATCATGAGCTGTAGAGCAATGTTGGCTGTTGCAGCATGTGAAGATATAATACAGCTTCATGCATCCTCTCTTCCAGGAGCTTTGGGCCAGAGAGAAATGCCTAAGAAATTCCAGACTGTTAAGCAGATTTCAGATTTGCTTTGTGAAAATCCCTGTCATGCAATAAACTTTGCATTGAATAAACTGTGAGCAAAAATAGCTTTGTTATGCTTTTAAGCTTCTGCCATATCTCACCAAAATATGTGTAGCTAAGGCAAAACAGCTCTCCAGTTTTAGGAAGATCTCCTATTGTTGACCAAGAAGCAATGGCAGAAGTAGTGTTGTCTCACAGACTGCATTTTTATCACCGTATTATCCACCATTTCTCAGAACAGATGCTTCTTGATTTATGCCAAAATGCACTACATTCAAGCCAGTGACATCTATATGAAACAGTTTAACCCAGTTAATCTACTATACTGTGTGGTCCCTGCTTTCCTGTGCTTTCAAGACTGCCATTGTGTACGAAAATAAAATGTTAGGTAACGCTGCTTCAACAACAACTGTAATTAAACTACTACCAGAATGACAACTCACAAAAAAACTACAATGGGGGGAGGATCGGGGGGTATGGGGGAAAAGTACAGGTTTATTTTCATGGTGAAAGCTGCTATGGGATTGATGTCAGTAATACTCATTGTGTTAATACGTGGAGAAGTCTTTGCATCAATATTGATGAAAATTGATTGATACAAACTGACTGCCTCTGGTTAAACTTGAGCAAGGCCTAGAGAAAATACTTTTGAATGATTTCATTTTCTTCATCACTCATTTTACCATTTCAGCAAATATCTGATATCTTTTTGCTTAGAAAATAATTTTTCGCAGCAAACAGAAAGGTTCTATGCAACTCAATTGCTTAAAATAAGTCCTTTGGGAGTTGATCCAAAGTCCTTTGAAATCAATGATAGCTTGCCATTGACATCAGTATCTTTTGAATCAGATCCTCTAAGGGATAAATATAATAAAAGCTGATGACAGAGAAGAAGGTTAAAGCTAAAGGGTAGATAAAAAGAGATGAAAGGGAGAAAAAATTGCCACACTTACCCAGCTTCATATCACTTGCAGTGAATGCATTAAGATATTTAGCCCTTTAAACTAAATAAGAGTATCTTTATCATGGCCTATTAAATGATAGAGAAAATAAACAAGTGATGTCATCGATTTTCTATGAAGGTAGGCTACCAAATCAGGCTGTGTGGCATTCAGAAAGTGTTGCATTTACAGAGGCTGCCATTGATTTAAGAGACAGTAAAGGCTTCAGTAAAACATGTATGAGGTGTTTAGTGTCTTTCCACAGGTGGGTCTTTTCTTCACAATCTCTCTTTAGCAAAGAAGTGCAATGCCAAAGAGCTATAACATGTCACAATTCAAATGGCTTCTCTTTTTATGGCTAGCTCTTTTCTTCTTGAAAGATCCTTCTTTCAAATCCTATCTTTAAGCTCATTTTGTTTGGCTTTTTTGTTTGGCTTTTTTAGCAGAAACCCTTTGTCTTTTGCACTCTTATGTAGCATCTATTCTTTAGCATTGTGTTTTAAGTATGCATTTTTTCAGATGGAACAAGCTGAAGTTTAAGCAAACATAAAATAATTTTTTCAATCATAGCTAGTACTTTTAAATATTAATATGCATTCCCGGGAATACATGCTGGTGGAAGGCATCTCATTAATATCAGGACAATCTTTGTCAAGGTTATTTTGAGACACTATTTTCTGAGCTGGTTATAACACCATGCATACTTCCTGTAAATCTTGCCGGCATTTTCCTGCTGTATGTACATAGTCCAGCTGAGAAGATATACGAAACTCTTCAGCTTTAAGTCAGGTCTTCATGTGCTTTTGAATTTATACTAAACAATTTCTCGTGGATAGTAATAGTACAGTCAAATACATGCAGCTAACATTGAGTATCTGGTTCATTTAAATGTTCTGAATTTTCATATTTGAATCAAGTTGAACTTCATATTCAGCTCCTAAAGAACACTCCTCTTTTTATTTTCTTAAGCAATATGCCTTAAATGCCTTTCTCTTGAACTCATAAATATGGAAGAGTTATGTCTTTCCTCAGTTTTTTCTAATAGCTCTTTCAGAATTTTCAGGTTTTGCTGTAAGTAACACATATAACCAGCTGTGTATGCTATGCTATAATCTGAGTAATGCAAGGTCAGGTGTATTTTGAAAGCTCACAATGTAGACTTTACTTTCATGATTTATTATGTCAAAACTGCAAAAAATTGGCTTTAAGTAGGACTAGAAGTAGGAACTACTTTATAAAGTCCTCTGTGAATACATGTACCTGAAATAAATGAAATGACAAACATTTTCCCCAAGCAGTGCTAAATACTGGTGAAGATTTAGAGAGCAGAAGCATTGACCTATTTAGGACTGTCTACTGGAGGACTGAGCAGGCTTGCCACCTCTACATCCTTAGATCCAAAGAAAGCATTTGACAGTTTCACACTGAAGTATTTAATATTTTGAAATATTTATAATTTTTATCTAGCTTCTATCTAATCAAGGCTGTCTAAGCCAAAGGGAAAAAGTATTATACAGCTGAGACTTTATTTTCATGGCTCAAGATCCAAATGGTTTGGTTTATGGTCACTAAAATTATCAGGAAGGGCCAAGTAATGCCTAGAGATCAATTTTGAAGAAGTGGGGGACCATCACTTTTGCTTGTACAATAACCACAAAGCCTCCATGTTTTGTTGCAAGGCTTAATTGATTTTTAAAGGGAACTCACACGGGTAGGGAGGAACACGTAATAGTAAGATTAAATATTTCTGCAGATGAATAATCCTGTGTATTTTTCCCAGGATTTAATGAACATTCTGGAAGATTCTACTTGTCTAATGGAAAAAAAACAAGTCGGTCAAATTTTTTCTTTCCCTGTGGTAAAGGACTTTCCACTTGTATGATAAAAATGTTTAAATAGATACTTTTGTGGTAAAGGACTTTTCACTTGAATGATAAAAATGTTTAAATAGATACTTTTTTTTTTTTATTTCTTGCAGTTTGTCCTTGGATTCAGTTATCAAAGCTACAAAGTGCAATGTATAATCATATTTTCTGAATGCTAAGCATTCTGACAGAAATTAATACTGGTAAATATTAAAAATTATAATTATTCATTAAAAATTAATAGACTTTTTCACTGTATTTCTAGAACAAATAAATATGTTCTTACACACACATATTTTCTGAAAATATACATTTTCAGTAGCATGTATAGAATATATAAGCTGGGATATAGTGAAAAGGGAAGAAATTAAATCCTATCGGGTCATCTTTTCTCTGTGTTGCACTATCTGCAAAAGCTTCAACAGATTAAAACTTCTTGTGCTAAAAGGCCCCTTGAATCAACATCGTAAATAAAGCAATGTGCATCTCAATAAAAGGGATTTTTTGAGATGTATGTTTACTGATTTTTGGAATCTTTCACATTTTGTCATGTGTTGGTTTTGGCTGAGGCAGAATTAATATTCTTCATAGTGGCTAGTGCAGGGCTGTGTTTTGGATTTGTGAGGAACACAGAATTGATAATATAGAGATGTTTCTGTTATTGCTCTTATTGCTTACACAGAGCCAAGGCCTTTTCTGCTGTTCATATTTCCATGCTGGTGAGCAGGCTGGTGGTGTGTGGGATGTTGGGAGGAGACACAGCCAGGACAGCTGACCCCAACGGGCCAAAGTGATACTCCACACCATATGACACCATGCTCAGGATATAAAACGGGGAGAGAAAGGAGGAAGAGGGGGATGTTTGGAGTGATGGTGTTTGTCTTCCCAAGTCACTGTTACACATGATGGGGCCCTGCTGCCTGGAGATGGCTGAACACCTGCCTGCCCTTGGGAAGCAGTGAATTCTTTGTTTTGCTCTTCTTGCATGCATGGAGTTTGCTTCTGCTTTTCCTTTTGTTATTAAACTGTCTTTATTATAACTCATAAGTTGTCTGGCTTTTACCCTTCTCTTACCCTGATACCACTGATAGGGGAGCGAGCAAGTGGCTGTGTGGGGCTTGGCTGCTGGCTGGGATTAAACCATGACATGTCATTAGATGGTAAAGCATTGTTTTGATTGGGTCTCAGGGTTTTTTTACAAGTATGACTTCAGTTTTCTGAGATCAGTCAAGTACATGATATAAGCTTACCATGCTTGACTTGTACAGCCTGTTATTTGTTGCCTTTTTTTTTTTATACTGTGCCTGACTTTCTTTACGGCAAAGAAATAATTGCAGAGTTGTCATGGTATCCTAGCACCTCTCAGAAATCTTAAGTAGACAGTGTAAACCTAGACTTTTCAAAGCAGCAATAGAAATAGCAGCTGAAAAAAATTATTATAAGGTATTTTAGCCATGCACATGACAGCTGTTGAATAAGAAGCAGTCCAAGTGCCAGAACTCCCCTCTGTGAATGTTTAACAACTTAACTGCTAAGGAATTAGGATGATGCTTCTTAGAAGCTTTTCTGTGCTGTTACATTCGAAACCAAAAATTTAGAGTGTCAAAATAGGAAGAAATTACTGCTCTCCAGATGGTCAAATTCTGTGTCCCAGGTCACCACAGATCTGTCATCTCTGGTTAGCCAAATATTTTCCATAGCAGAGGCCAAGTGGCACCATGATTTGGGAGTCCACAGGCCACATGGCTATGATGAGAAGGACTCAGCAGCCCATACACGTGTCTCTGAGTATCTCCGCTCATAGCCCAAAACCTTCTGTTTCTTCTGCTGGCCCACATGTAAGGGAGTGGGCCCAGTCTGGAGGTGCCATGGGTTCTTGGATAGGAGCTCACGAGCTTCCATAGGAGGAAAGGGATACAGAAAGTTCAGATGTGTTCCTATTAGGTCAGGCTGCTCAGAGCTGAGACCAGTTAGTTTTAACTCAGTTCCCTCCTCCTCTCACAGCCAAATGCTTCAGCTCACTGACATCCTTGGTGGCCCTCCTTTGGACTTGCTCTTGTGTGCTCCCACATCTATCATTCACTGGGGAACCAAAACAGGACACTGCAGTCCAGCTGTGGACTCAAAAGTGAAACCCCACAGCTGAACACTTACACATCATCTTCAGTCTCACTGTCTTCTCCCACAGAGATGCAATAACTCATGAATATGGGGATGAGTTCTGTTGCCTACATATAGGTGCTGTTAAAAGATGGCTGTCCTAAGACCTTCATGTGTCTCAGACACCCACTCAGCTATATTAATGACACTAATGTCCATGTGTGGGAAGCTGAGTCTCTCCTTCACTGCCTGATTGTAGAAAGACACTATAAGAGATGCTCAGATGCTTTGTGTCAGGAGGTACTCTAACAACTTTCTCTGTGTCTTTCAAGCAAAGGTGATGGTCTCAAAAAAATCATCCTGTGTCACATATCTGGCCACCCACTCAATTTAACAGGTGCCTTTACCTGTGTTTTTCATCAGTCCCTCTTTCTGGAATGCTCCTCACCTCCATGAACTTCCATCTTAGTCTGTTCTTTATTTGTCTGGCAACTACTCCATTTCTCGCTGTCATGAACACCAAAATGTGGTGATATAGAGTCCTGGTTTACAGCTATGCCAAATAGCTGTATTTAGCCTAGGGTATGTGGAGGGGGGTGGGTGTTGAGTTTTTCTTCATTTATTTCTGGGGCATAAAACTGCCAGGAGGGAACTGCGAAGGGAAATTTGCAGTTAGAGTAATAAGGAGGAAAAGACATGCTGTAATTCTGCCAATTCAATTGAATTTAAAAGCAGAGTAGCAATTTAGGATAATAAAGTTCCTAGAACTTCTGTGAAAATTGGCAGCTGCGTAGAGGACAGAAATATTCCCAGTGCCCCGGCAAAGGGGAAGAGTGTCCGTACTCAGCCATAACAAGCGCTGCCTGGCAGCAGCCAGCTAGCCAGCAGCTGTGCAAGGAATTCCAGAATAGCCTTGTCCTGCCTGCAACAGGGTTGGCAGAAGTGTGGAGCAGCAGCACTCATTAGATGGATGACACTGTGCAGGAAAAAGCATGCTGCTCTGTAGAAAAACGGATTTCATTAATTCTCCTATTCAGTGAAAACCATTTTTTATACACAGCAGTAGCAACCCACCAGCAAACTTATGGTACGAACAATAATGTGGGACTTGATTACTCTATTTGTCTACATGCCTTCACCTCTAGCCTTTCCTTTTCCAACCAGTTTAGACTGATGTTTTCAGGAGAAGAGCTTGTTGTGCTGCAGGACCTTCACAATTATTAAGAACGTTTCCCTCGGCAATGGCTCATATAATTGAGAAGGTCCCACAGCATGATTCAAAAATTATGTCTACTGTTTAGTGCAGTGTGGCTTTGGATTTGGAGCCCAAAACAAACCCAGATGAGTAGGTGAGCTGGGTTGGGTAACTGATCTGGAGGTATCAAAACTGTCTCAGCACCACAGATATGTTGAATATCAAACTGAATAACCAATGTCAAGAGAAACCGATATGGTATTAACACAGGGACTGGCAGCAGAAGTTGGACCCCACAATTAGTTATCTACAATTAAAATGCAAGCAATACTTGGAGCTACAAAATCCAAGACCATTTTGAGATCAGTCGAGTTGTCTGGTTTTGGAATTCTGTGGCAGAGAGGACTGGAAAAAAATGAAGACTGTAGTTTGTTGTTTGGTGGTAGGGCCCATCTCATTTTACTTTTTTTCTGCAGCATTGGCTCCTCAGTCCAGGATCACCTTGCATCCCTGTGGTTTCTTGTGCTGGCAACTAAATGAGTGACTGATGAAAGGGAAGACCCATTTTTCTGTGCCTTCATTGCTACTGAACATATTGTTTTTTGATTGTAGCTTTAGTTTCCACTATTCAACCATTTGGAATAACCCAGAGATCGCCAGCCTTATGGAAGGTTTTGTAATTAGCAGAAATGGCTCCCAACAGCCTAAGAGGGTTATGCAGACTTGTACCAAATGTCAAAACTCATTTTCCTACTAACCTCCAAACTATTTTTACCCAGTCCTAGAACTAAAGCACAGTCTCTTGAATTCATTAAAGCTTAGAGCAAAGGACACTTTTCTCTTGTCATTTCTGTGTTCCCTGACCTGGCTTCAGAAAAATCTTCCCATGGCACACACAGTGGAGATATCACACAATGCTTGTTTGGCTTTCTGACAACACTGAAACAGTTTTGTCAGACATTTCTGATCAATGGCTCTGTGCCTCTAAACAAGCTCTATTGCACTATGAGCTGGTCTCTTCCACAAAAATGCACACATGATGTATACAAATACATACACATGCATTCATTTACATTCTCAGCACAGCAGATGAAATAATTCTGTACCATGTACATTTTTGTGCTGTTAAGGTGCACTGTTGCTCTGCAAGCAAAACAGTAGATCTTTCATTTGCTGGTGACATTGCACAAAGTGCTTATAATTCAGTGTTAGCTTATCAGCCGTCCAATCTCCTACTCCAGGGAATGTGTCAACCATTAAAAGGAGTGGAGGAGGTGTGCTGAATCTTAATGGCTTCTATTTCATCAGACTCACTTTCTTAAGGGCATTTAATCAATGAGGACAAGTAGTAGGCAGATTTTTAAATAAATGTGTCACTTTAGGTTAATCTGCAGTACAGTTGAATGTATTTGTTTACGCGATTCCACGAATATGTTCCTCTGCTGCTCAGCTGAATTGATAATCTGTAAATCAAAACATGTTACAAGTAGTTTTAAACTAGCCCTTGAGCAATGACTTCATTTGACCTACTGGTATCTAAACCATTCAGAAGTTTCAGATCCAAGGGTGTTTAATGTCAGTTTCATGTTGAGCAAAGTTTCATGTAAACTTTTGGTTCAGTGAATCCAAATTGGTTTTTTGTCATTGCAGACTTATAGGAATATTTTTGTGGATTGTTTTTATTTGAAGAAGGGGTGCTCTCTTTTTCTTTTTTTTTTTCCCTTTTGTGAAGCAGTCTTTTCAGAAAAAGAAATCAGAACCATTTTCAATATTTAAGCATTGCCTCTTTGTATGGCTTATCAGTGTTATTTAACAATACAACCATATGATAAAATCAGAATCACATCAGGTAACATATATAACATATACAGAATCCTATTTATTTTTAAAACAGTGAAAACAGAAAACCAGATAAAATTGGTCATATGGACCTGTAGATATTTGTGCTTACGCAGGTGATAAGCAGCCACCCATGAGTTCTAATTTATGGTGTTAACTCGCTGCCAATTAAAACACTGAAATCATTTATCCTTACTGTTAGAATATGAAAAAAAGATTATCAAAAAATTCATGCAGAAAAAAAGGATTACAAATGAGCGTACATTAATCATGTTTAGTCTATTGTAAAATGTATCTAAATTAGCCACTGTTACAATGATACCAATATATGTCAGAGAGAGGAAAACTGGCAAACTAGTGGAAAAAATGGCTAGCTCATCTGTACTTCAGGCTTTCACTGATGCAAAATATTGGCAAAGCTCCTTTGATTTACACTGATATGAACAAATTTATTATCAAGCTTAACAGCTAGGCTGTACACTATTTGTGCTACTCAGCTGTGAGAACATATAAGGCTGAATGTGTAGCCAAAACCCTTGGAGACCAATGCAAGCTTCACCCACATAATAACCACAGGGCTGTACTGCAATAGTGTAAAAATTATTCTGTGCTGTAATAGAAAACTTTTACCTACAGCCATTTATGGAAGTCTTTTGCAGAAATACTCTGCAGATCAAAGCCTGTGACATTGCAAAGGACATCTGTGATTACAAGAGGCTACTTGTGTTATGTAATATAAATCATTTGAGCATGGGCATCCAACCAGAATATGACTTTCCAGTTCACGTGAGCAGTAATTAGATTGGAGAGAGCGTAACATGTGAAAAGTAGTGAAATAAAATAAAATGCATCAAACGATATTATAGACAAAAGAGAAAATAGGGTTGAGGAGGTTTTACAGGTGCTCTCAGCAACCTTCTTATGATTTTAAGGGTGATTTTCAGTTGACCTTAACCTGCACAAATGGTCTGTTTATGAAGTACACAGAACTAGTATTGCGAGTGCTCTTATAAACACACATATAATGGATACTTTCACATGTGTATTAGTGTGTCAATTTGTATTGTAACTTTGTCTTTCTCCATTCAAGTAAAATTAAACTAATTCCTGTGTGTTCTACTGGTAATGTACAATTCACTTCCTGACACTGCAATCTGTTTTACCTTCCTACTTTGCAGGAGGTGTTGAAGACCTCAGGTAAAAAACACCTCATTGCTTAAAGAAGGATCTTTAATATGGATTCACATGCCATGTAAATCAAGCCATTCTGTAAACTGTGCTTCAACCTCTTTAAACATATCTCCATGTTAGCTTTAACATCATTATGTCCCATTGTGATGAAAATGGACTTTCTGTATCCTGTGATAATGAAAATAGCCACTTTAAGCAGTTTCTGTCTGCAATTATCCAGGCTTTTCTCAGACTCTAGAGGAATCTAAGCTAATTGCTTTGGGACTTTTGCTACATTTCCATAAATTCTTTGTTAATTTTTCATGAGAAACTGTTATTGCAGTTGGCCTTAAAGTTCCCATTGTATTCAATAATGTAAAGAAGTCATTATGAAAACATAACCAATTCACTAGTGCCTCCATCAAAGCTACAGTCTTTTATCTACATGTATTCTCAGGTGAGACCGAATGACTCATCCAAACCCTTCAATGCCTCCTTTTTTGTATGTATATTTTGATACACACTATTCTTTATCTGAGCTTACCCAAAGCAAACCGAAAAGTGGCTTCATGTGGTGCATGACTTTGTCATTATAAGACATCAACTGAGTTTGCTTTATCAGAGGGCAAGCGCCTCAACAGAAAAAGCAGCAGATTTGCATTTATTTTGGTGATGTCATGCCAGTTTACGCTCCCTACAGCACCAGCCTCAATGAGGTCTGTGGTTAAACAAAAACATTAGTGCAGGCCACTGAGATGCCGCTTTAAAAGTCCCTGAATCATATGAAACATGCTTGGCTCCCTCAGACCCCTGAAAAACATTAACATCAGTGAAAACACCTATCTCATTTTAAGAGTTTATTGAGTACTGCTGATTTTCAACACTTAGCTCTTTCTGTTGCAATCATAGGATACTGCCACCTTTGCAGTCAGATACACCACACTGCCAGCTCTGAAACAGTTAATATAATTTGCAGTGCAAGACAGACTTCCACAATGACTTTCTCTTCAATGTTGCAACAGGAGAACATACACACTATGGAGAAACACAAAAAACAAACAAACAAAACAAACAAACAAACAAAAAACACCAAAGAAAACCAAACAACCAAAAAAAAAAATTCCAGTGTGAAAAAATCACCCTGAAAAATCAGGATAACCCAGTGTTTTTCTAGTTAGGCAATATAGCTCAGCGATATGGTTTTGCTGATATCAATAGAAGCCATTATAGATTAGAACTGAATCATTTAATGACCTAACTTTCTCCAAGGCCCTCTAGGGTCTGACTGCTGAAAAAGGCAAGGGATTGTAAGCAAACTTCAGAAATCTCTAAGGTTTGACTCAGAAACATGTTCACAAATCCCACCGCTTATCCTAAGCTTTTCTAAACCTCTTTCGTGTGGTAATGAAGTGAAGGATCACTGTATGATTGGATCTCTTATTCTCTTGCAGGTAGGTGGCCTAGAATGAAAGAAAACCAATATTGCTTGTGATATTTATCTTAATATTAAAAGCAAAAACCTTAAATAAGTAAAATGTGGGTGTACTTCTTGCTTTCTCATCAAAAAGACAAAGCTAGCTTCAATCTTGTCCACAGATTAAGGTTTTTCACATTTGTTACTGATTTTGCACTGTTGGAGACTATCAGTTCAAGACCTGTGCCCTTCCCATACTTCCCAAGAGCTGTAGTGCTTTATTCTCCAAGGAAGTGACTGATGTGAATAGGAATATTGACAGCATATGGCACCACTCAGGATATCTGAAGTGGATAGCGTGTTGTACCAGAAGGAGATTTACTCTGTTTTAGTTCTTGTTGCGTGTGCTCCTGAGCAGCACACATTCACAGCCTCTCTCAGATGGCAGTTTTACTACCGCTGCTTCTCAAGGATTTGCTGCCACTGATGCTAATGATGAGACAAGTGAAAGAAGCTGTACAGTAGCTAGTAGGCTGAGATTTTAACTTATACTTGGAATTCTAACTATTGGGTTTTTTCTTACTGTAGTGATAGCAAAATTAGTGAGTGGCATTAGGGCACTAAGCCTTCTACGTAAACGACTTCAAAAGTGCTTGAGCACTGTACTACTTTGCTATCTCTACTTTATCCAGAGTACTGGATATACTTTTTTTTTCCCTCAAGAGGTACGTACACCTGTCCCACCCTGGTTTTCTTCCACACAAAATGCTTTGAAAGAGAGAAATCATTGAAAGATTAATGTTCTTACTAGCTTTTCTCCCTTTCTTTTCACCATCATGTCTTCAACATCTGCGCTATGCAGCAAATTCAGCCCCATGCATTCAGAGTGGATCAGGGAGGAAAAATGGATCCACTAGCAGGACTGGGAGTGGATTTCTCAATTCATAAGAGATGTGAAAGCCAGGAAAGTTCAATCATGTTTTTCCTTATAGTTGCTGAGTGGACCTGCAGATATAGGATGGTAATTGGTGTTGGACTAAACAAGGTGCTAACCGAGAGAGGTGGAACAAAGCTTATGGAAGAGTCACGAGGTGTGAAGTGCTGGAAATTAAGAAATATATATCAGAAGGGAGAGACAAACACCTTTTCTCTCCTGAATGTCTGTGCACATCTATCTACTCACAGGATTGAGGCAGCAGACATAAAAAAAGACAGTGAAGTGAAAAGGTGCATATGCAGGGAGCACTTCCAAGTTTTTTTCTCAAGAGAACAGCAGTGGCCAATGTTTGTTGTACAAATACTGCTGCTGGAAGACAGACTTTGAACTTCTGGGGACTAACTGTTTGGCTGTGCTTCCCTAAGCAATCATCCTGCTTTGTTTGCACACAATAATTGCAACAGGCTTTACAGACTTCAGTCTCTTTTCTGGTAACGAAAATTTCAGTAAGATAAATTCAGTCCATCAGGCCAGGTTTATTGTATCTTGGATATATTCAGAAGTTCATAACAGGCTAATTTCTTCTTTTGTAGCTGAGTATTTTGGAGAGTTTTTTTTACACGTCAATTACTTTCTAGCTTTTATTTTAAATTTTGTTGCTCTGATATTGCCTGAACTAAGATTGCAAATTCAGTGATTACATGAACTAGTGAATATGACTTGGATCTTTTCCCTTTTCTTTGCTTCAGTATCTGCTAAATAAGCAAGAGAAAGACACCTGCCTGAACTATTTGAGAAAAAAAAAAACATAAACAAAACCAACCACATACAGTAATGTAGCCCTGGATTTTGCCAGAACCCTAGGTGTTAGTTTCCATCTACTAGGCAATAAAGAAGGTTATACAGGGAATATATATAATGTGAACACATAAATTTTTCCTTGAATTTTTAGCTAGCTATGAGACTGATCAACACAAGCAACACCAAAAAAAGCCCTTTCATTCTTACAGCAATCTTTCTTTCTCTTTTAGCCCAATTTAAGGAAAAATCCCTTGATATGTGTACATATATTACCTATTTTCATACAAATAAATGTGGAACTATCATATTCCTTACAACTACACTGTGAAGACAATTGTCCATTGAAAGCTGTTGGGAAGACAAAGTTCACATGCTTTCAAAAAAATCCTGAAACAAAACAAACCAAAAATATGCTGCAAACTTTTGATTGTAAAAGTCCATTATCATTGAAGGATCTCATAGAAATACTGTTGCCATAACAATGAAAACACATTGCTTCACATGATGCTTCATTTGCAAATTCCCTGTGGCTAGTGCATTTCTTTCCCAAACTGAAAGAAATGAAGTGTCATGTGTATCAGCTTGTTCTTCATTGCTCACATTCCTCTTTGTATTGACAAGAATTTTTCATTACAGGAATGCAAGAATGGTGCTTTACTTAAAGATACTGTGTTACGTTAAGCAGACAGTATCGTCATTATTTAGCAGCTATGGTAGACTGTGGATGCAGTCCTGTTGATTTTATTAAAAAGAGGCTGTCAGGATCTATAATTCACACATCATTAACTGCTTCATTAAGACTACAGCAGATCTGTGAGCCCTAAACTTGCAGCAGTTTCACGACAATATAGGTAAATGCTCACTGGCTGAGATGTGCAAGCATCTCCAGTGACTTGTTCACTGGATAATTAAAAGCCAGTACTCTTTTTTAGGAAACACTTTTTTTTCAAGCTACAAGCATAAACGCATAAAACATGCTCACTTAGAATTGATTTAAGTTAAAAGCATTACTTTGCACTGAGGTGTGCAATCTCACATCGTCAAACAAAAAAAGGCAATAACATACCAAAATGTACAGTCATTTAAGTATTTTCATAAGGTTTGGGTTTTCTTTGCTGGAATGTGAGCAGCCTGTGTGCTGACACGATGTGAAATGGGACCCTAACAGGCACAAACAATGTGAGTTGCATTTATTTAAGAATTTAGAATTAATGGAGCATTAATTAATTAATGGAGCGTTAATTTTATAAAGAAAAAATTTAATTTCCTATTATTTTTAACAAGTCCTTCTACATTTTTTCTCTTCCTTTCCCCTCTTCTCATTCAGTAGACATCTCCTTTGTTGTCTCCCTCCTTTTGTTAGATCTACCAACTCAGAGATAGACACACAACATGGATTTTGAGCTGCACTTTGGAATCTGATAGACTTGAGCAGATTTGTATACAAGCAAAAAGATTTGCATTTTACAAATTATGCAGCTCTGACGGTGGAAACCTTCTGGGTGGGATGCAGGTGCAGCCCTTATGGTACCACCCAGCTCTCCCCCTCTCTTTTTCCTGACCCTTTTGGCTTCTTCCATCCATAGTCACCACCATTTGTGCACCCCTGGGGTGCAGAGGCAGGGAACAGATCTGGCTACTAGGTGCTGACAGCTTTGGTTCAGCCACCCCTGATGCTTCATCCCCTAGAAGAGCTCTTTGATACCAGGGCACTGCCCATATTCTACAAATACTCATCTGCTGATGGGGAAGTTTTCCTTGTTGCCACCAATCACAAATTTCCAGCTTTCCCCTCCTTGGGACATGCAAACACACCATGTGTGGGGACCCCGTGAAGATTCTGCCCACCTACCCCAAAGACTGCAACCTCCTCCCCAAGCTCTTTCACCTACAGCATGCCTTGGGATACTCCAGCAGCTCAGCCCCACAGCTCACCCTGGAGCTGCCCCAGCTCAGGGCCACAGGGCAGTGAGGCAATCACTGGGGTGGGATCCAAGGACCAGGAGCTGCAGATGCTCACCACCATTAGTGTTCCAAGCCTAAGTGTCCCGACAAGTCTGTAGCACCATTCCTAGGGCCCATCATCTTGTACTGACACACCCAGCAACAGCAGCCTGCCACTCCTAACCCAGTGCTCAGCCAACCTACAAATGCTCCCTAACAGTCAGAAAACCAAAATCTACTTTCCTTGCAAGAAAACAATCCAGAGTTATTCTGATGGCCATTAAGGGCTGGCAGCCCTGTATGGGTCTCAGCATAATCCTTGCTTTAGAGTTAGGGTCAAGAGAGGAACAAGAGCTACAGTAACTGTGCATATGCAGAGAGGCTGCAAGAAGAAACTAAAAGCTGCTTGGCAGTCACACATTTCTCATTTTTTGTCATGTACATTTTAGAGGCTGTTAAATAAAATAAATAGCATGGTATTGTATTCATTGTTATCAGTCTAGGAGCACTAGACAAAGTAATTGTCTGATTGACTGATGTTACCCCAGAAGTTCATTTGAATTTTGCTAACTTAATTTGTTGAAGCTTTACTAACAATTGAAATAGTTGATGCCATAAATTAAATCTTGAGGTCAGTGTGCTGTCAGCAAGCATATCAAACTTTTCTTGAAGCCAGTATGTGACATTTTTTTAGGGAAATAAGTAAAATTTTTATTTCCAGAATATTTGTTTTTTCTTCTCTGTATTTACCTAGACAGATGTGCAGATAGATTTCTGCTCAGTCATGATATACTCTTTCAAGGTTAAATCCCAGTTCTCCGGGGGAATATATTATTCTCTGTAAGATTTCAATGTTTCTAGTAATGTTCTAATCAGGAAAAAAAAACACTTTTACCCATAGCACAATGCTGACAACTATTTTTTCTGAGGACAGTGGTTGCATAATGGTCACCACTCACAATGTGCTTACAATTTATAAGGATGTCTGGACCATAAAACATCAGCTAGGCTATTCTTCCCACGTCTTAGTGAACTAGTGTTTACTGAAAAGTAAGATCAGCTATGCTTTCCCAGCCTTTGTCTTTAGTGCCATTCAAACATATCAAATACTGTAGACCCAACTGTTTGTTAAAAAAGCAAACTGAATAAGGAGCTCCATGTTTTTTCCTGTCATTGTCACTAGTGAGTATTCGTGCTCTCAAAAGCAAAAGTACTTGTTATATTGGGAGATGGTGGATTTTGTACAAACTGAAAGGGCAGTCACTCTGTAAACAATTAGAGGCCAAGACTTTTCACCATGACCTTGCACTGACCTTCACCTTAAGGTATAAAGTTCTTTGCTAGAGGTAAAGCATGAATGCCTTTCTGTCTTTCCAGGATAGATGGCCTAAGACATGGCAGTAAATTCAATGTGCCCAAGGCCATCCTCTAGCCAGTCTACACAGAACAGCACATGTCCTTTCCTCTAAATTATCCTGTCATTCAAAACAAGGCAACCAAATCCAAACCTACCACTTGGGTATATGCATCGTCCACATCTCTTGCCCAGCATATGGTATGGGCCAAAACTGGAATGAAGCAGCCCTGGCATTGTGTAAGTATGGATGGATAAGCCTAGTGCCCATCATGGCCCCCCAGATCTCCTTAATTTAGCAGTATAGAATTAGCCAGGAGCTTCTTCTGATGGTTCTGAATTTTTCTGGGGAGTAAATCTACTCCTGTGTTCATTTTATTTAGAAAACTTCCAGGAGATACAAGGAAGGTCTATAGTCACCACAGAAGCACCTGAGCAAGTCAAATAATATTTTATAAATTTTTCCAGCTCATCTAACGTATTCCTTTTATGGCCTCATCCTTTCCCTGCAACTTGTATTCAGTTGTTAAGTTTTTAAAAAATATGAGAAAAATTCAATCAGTTCAAATATTCCTAGCTGACCTGATTGTGTGGAGAGCTGTTTGTGTCCAGAACAGGATGACAAAAGGATTGTACCTATGGTAAGCCAATGAGCACTAAATACTACAGAAAGTTAGCAATTAATTAATGGGTCTCTCAAGATACCATTGGGCAATTCATCAGTAAAATATTTTCCTAAGAGATCATCCAGCTTTGCAAGAGCTGAAAAACCCAGCAATCTGTGATCACGCACAGCAAGCAAAAACCCATGGAACTCATCATGAGAAAATATTTGTGACAAATAATTGCAATTAAAATAAATAAATAAATAAAAATAACTAGGGAGGAAAAAACAAATCGAAACAAAATAACAGAAATGTTTTTTCAACAGATGCATAGAAAGCTAAAGGGGAACGTCATTCAGTGAAATTCCAGAAACATGCAGACATAAAAAAAGATGCAGTGGAAACAGGAAGTATATCTGCAACATTCTCATGGACACTCCTCCAGTGTGTGACAGAAGATCATCATCTGGCCAGATCTCAGAATGAAATAGCCTCCAGAACTTACACTTTAACAACGCTTCAAAAATTAGCCATATATGATGGCTTAGATGGCCAGTATTTTGGCCTACAAGAATTTTTGGTAGGACCTTGTATGACAGTCCTTAACATTCTGCCTTTCTAAAGAGTAATGAAAGCCTCCCTTGCAGGAGCTACAATTCTTAACTTCTCAGCCTATCCACAACTGTTGTAAGCAAGTAAAGTTCCTTTCCTCGTTTTGTTTTGTTTTCTTTTCTTTGTTTTAAGACTTTGACCTCTGATCAGATTATTCTCAAAGCTTAAATCCCAGACTTACCATTCTCATTCTCCTTCAGATTCACTCTACTCAGACCACAGCTTGAAGCGTAATGGCCAAAAGACAGATAGAGCATGGAGCTGACTTTCCCCCACTGCTCAGTAGAAAGGGATTGTTAGTTAATATGTTCCATGCTGTTTCATATCCCAGCATGATGTATTTCACCATACCATGACTTTGTTGACATTGTTCACTTTGATGCATGATAAACCCTACAGAGTCACTACCTAACCACTACTTGCACTGTTTTCCTCACCTGAGCATCCTGGTTTACATATCTTTTGCCCTGCACTTTTCCAGTTTGTGAAGATTATTTAGTGCTCCAGTTCCATGCTCTAATGCACTTTCAGCCCATTTCAATTTGGTAAGAATCATATATTTTTAAAGGGTATATATTCTGTTTCATTATCTAAGTTATTGATTAACATACTGAAGAGTGAGTGGCATCAGAGCAGCTGAATGAGAGTCAGCTGCTCTGAGGCCACAGTCAGTCCACACACTAGTTTGACCAAGAAGTGTTGATAGCTATTTTCCAAACAGAGTCTATCAGTCATGTTTGTTCCCGCTTCACAGTACCTTAATCAACACCACTATTCCTTCACCTGTATTTGGGAGCATTGTGTAATACTGTCAAAGTGTGTATTGACACACTTTGTATCTTGACTACAGTCAAGATAGGTAACATCTGGTGTTATTCTCCTAACATCCTATAAGAGAAGGAAATTTGGTTATTTTATCTTGATTTGTTCTTGTTTTATTGACAGTTACACAACTTCTTGTTCCAAGTAATTACAAAGAGTTTGTTTTACCATTTGTTGTAGCACTGTTCTGTAAATTTGCATATGAATTTACCTCCTAGCCTTAGCTAGCAAGCAGCGCTAACCCTGGATTCCCATTTTCTCCTCATCCTTGCAAAGGTGGTGTAATTATTTCTGCATAGTGACATGCAAAAGAAAACCAACTGGTCCAGTTTCAAGTTTTGCTCTGGCAAAGAATCCCTTTTTACACACTAGCACAGGAACAGTATAAAAACTCAGAGACTTTTTAAGCATCTTGTGCCAAGTCAGCTGTTTCAAGTTAACAATTCCAACCCTGTGCAGTTTACCCATCTCTGCTCTCATAGAACGTTTTGCATATAACCTCAGAAACATCAAAACTTTCAAGCCCAAGGTTTGGAAAGAAAACAAAAATCAGAAACTTGTGGTAAAAGAAACAGATAAAAGGCTATCAGCAACTAAATCAAAGTCTCCTGGCGTAAACACTTTCTCCCATAAGGTCTTTGCCTTCTCACGTTTCTTTTAATGTCAGACTGACAGTTCCCACAGCTCCCCAGCAGAAAGTTAAAACACCTGCTAAGTTTCAAGGTGAACCTAGACTGTGCCTTCAATTTCATTACTGCCTCAAATAGTGCCACAATACTTCAGCAGATAAGTAAGTTAAACTATTATCCAAGAAGGGATCAAAATCTCTCAGTGAAGTTCTGCAAGAACTCTACAGGTTATAAAATTCAATTGTTTACAGGGTGCTTTTGGCTGTGTGGAAATTTGAGTCCCAAAGTAGTCTCATTTTCATATTTATCATACATTTCATATTCATCATGTATTATGTGTTTATCAGGTACCTCATATTTGTGGTAGATATATACCTTTCATCTTGGTAAAACACTTGAATTCTAGATGTAGGATAACCAGAAAAAAAGAACACAAAATATTCATCAACACCTCTGCCACAGCTGCTTTATAAAACACCTGTCCAACAGCAGCATGCTAATAGGAGTCCAAATGACCGATCAACAGTTTTTCAGTGATTTCTCAAAAAAAATGGCCTTCAGTAAGAATTACTGGTTTTTTCACCATGAATAGTTCCAACCAACTGCTATAATCACACAGGCATATAAAACTGAATTTCCTTAGAGTGCTTCTGAAGATTAGACTCATAGGCAATTACTATAAAGGCATTTATACATCCCCATTTTCAGGCCCCATGCAAGGCTGTTCTTCTGGGATCTAGCCCAAAGTCCTGGTATGTTTCTGGGATCCTACAGTGTACACTAAATTTGTGTACATCTCTAGGTTGTATGGTACACACAGAATCTTGCACGCTGAACAAAGTATTTCTCACATGCAGCACTGTGAAAATACAAGCCCTAACACACACACAAGCCTGAACAGTGCAATGATCTCTTCCTGTAGGCAAATGGCCTTTATCTATCAAATACTTGTTATTGGTTTTCAGCTTAACATTAGTGAAACCAAGCAAAACTTTATTTACAGATAAGCAGGTTTTAGAGAAATTAAATGACAGTGGCTTTAAAAGTGTTTTTTCTGTCATGGAAATAATGTTAGGACAACTAATTCAAGATGATAATATTAATGGAAGTTGATAAAGTGTTTGAGTAGAGAGCTGTATGGATTTATCAAGTGAAGCATGCATATTAAATGTATTAGAAAATTATCATCTGACACTGACTAAAGATGTAACATTTCTCTCCACCAAGAAGTGCTTTACTTCTGGAAGTCTGTAATGTGTCTTGCGAATGGCTCCAGTACTTCCCAGACAAATTACATGTTTCTCACTTCCACATGTTCTGTCAATAAGTGAATGGAGATGCTAGGAAACTCAGCTCTAAAAATGTTCACTGGATTTTTGTCCTAAACAGCATTTTCATTACAATCCAACCTTTTAGCAAGGGCTGTAATCTGTTTTGAGATGTTTCTCTTGTATTCCCTTAGCAAGCTATGACACAGTTATGCAGACATGAGGAGACTTCAGCCCTGTGAACACTTGCTCACGAGAGACGTGTAATCCCTGCCAGTAGTGCTTAATCACATTCCTCAGTTAGGTGTCAAACAGAGCAAAAGCACAAACACACAAGCAAGTTTTGTTTAGAGGACCTCAAAAAACCAGCCAAGTGGCAAATTTGGACATCTGTGCTAGACCGCGGCTGTCCTGTTTTTTCAGTCTAATCTGTCAAGATAACCATTTCCCCATTCTCTTAAACAAACACAGACTTCCTTGTTTAAACACTGCAACAGTTCTAACAGAGCACAGGTTTTAATCATTCTCTTCTAAGTACACTAGCAAAAGGCTCAGAAGAGAAGCAAAACATCTTAAATGTAAGCTGCTGATTTTGCTGTGTGCAAAAGAGCAAGGCATGTGACCCTCAGATTTCAGATGAACTGTAAACAGTGGGCTTGTAAGAAAAAAAAAAAGTGACTCAAAAAAAAATGAGCTTTTTTTTGGCCCCTTAATTAAAAGATGCCAAGTTAAATTCAATTTCACTCTGAAAGAATAATTAGAATAATTAAGTTGGAGGGGTGTCACTTTTCCTATAGGGTATCCTTTTGAACAGATTTCCTTTATTACTGAGATTAATGTAGCACTAGTAAAAGCTATTCCATGTGCATTATAATCATAAAATGTGATAAATATTGCACAGTAGTCTAAAGGTGGCCACTGCTTTTAATACTAAAGATCTCCAAAGATATGCCTTTGACAGAAACACTATTGAATATAGACAAACAAATCCATTAAAACCCGTCATCTATTTTTTCTGAATATTGACTTATATTATTATTTTCTTCAGTCTTTTCCCCCTTTCTCTTTTTTTTTAGTTATGATTAATTTCTGTCATCTCTATTTTTTATCTAAGGGTTTTTTTATTGTTCTGCATGTTGTTCTCTTGCCTTTCTCTTCAATAACTATTTGTTCATTTTCTCTGTGAAAGGAGCATTTCTTTTCTATTCATTCTTTACTGCTTTTATGCTTATCACCCTTTACTGACTCACACAGTTTTTCTCCTTTTCCTGTGATCTTTCTCTTATTTTCTTTTGTCTTACTCTTTTCATTGCATTCTATTCCTTCTTTCTTGGCTTTTTTTTTTCTTTCCAAATTGATTTTTCTGTGTCCTTTATCCCCAAAGTCTCCTTTTTCTTGCCATTGAATTCCTTCCTTTATCTCTTTCTCATTAGGGGATTTCCCTACATCCTAATCCTACATCTTTTCCTATCCAACATATGGTGTCTCCCACCCTCTCATTCCTGATGAGGTCCTTCTTCCTATTGTGCTTCAGAGTATAGTTTTACACTGACAGAAATGCTATTCTCCCATCTTGCTCTTTCACCTCTTGCTTTATTTACACCATAGCACTGTCTGAGTTTTACCATATGCTTGCCAATCGGTTTACCCTGGGTTGGGAGCTTGTGATTCCTCAGACAAATGATCCGAAATATTTTCTACTTATGACCTACCTGTGTATAATGTGGGTGCAGTGCTTCATTGAGAGCCTCGTTCTCCCTTGGGAAGAGGGTCTTGAACACATCAGCGAAGAAACTCTCCATCACAAAGTTTCCTTGGTAGATCATACAGATTTCCAAGGGCTTCTCTTTCAGGGCACTCTGGTCAAAAGTGTTTCTCCTCTGAAACCATCCTTAAAGAAAAGAACATGTAAGAAAGGAATTTTTAGAACATTTTATTCTCAGACAATAAAGGAACCACACCACAAAAAAGAATACCTGTGTATGTCTCTGTTAGAGTTTATTTTTCTCCCCTCAGTGATTCTGCAGGTTGAATTTCTAATCGAGGCGGTTGGACTCCTTTTCTCTTCTTCATTACTCTCTCTTGTTTTCCAAGATCAGCTCATCAATGAAGTAGAGACAGAGAGCAGGTAGATCCAGAGAAGATGTCTGTCTTCTGATAAAACTTTGCTCACCTGTCAAGTTACTCACCACCTTGTTACCCTGGTCAAAAGGCTCATACCCAGTTCTCAGAGAAAGACTGAGACAACTGGCTTCCATTAGCCAATCTCTTGGCAAAGACAGCAAACAAAACATCTTCTTTCACACCTTACATTCAGGCTAAAAATTATTAGGTGCCCTGGTTTTAGTGGGATGAAACAATCCAGAAGGAAAACATCATGGACAGTGAATCTGAAACACAGTCTGAAAAAGAGATGCAGGCATATTTTCTTGCACAGTAACATATAGATATTACTTCATGAATGACGTATAGGCACTGGAAATAGCATGTCACTTACCCGAAAAATATTTCTTCTACCCAAAAGGCATCCTCCTCAGATCAGTACTTCAGATTGAACAAAACAGTAACTCCTAAGTACGCCAGTGATATAGCTATTCTTTTTGCTTAGTGCCGAATAGTGCCAACTCCCAGACTAGCTTTCAGAAAGCAGTAGCAGCTGAGAATCATGGGCAGTTCAGCTATGGAAAGAGCTGGAAGGTGTGCCTCAAAGTGCTTGCAGGCAGAAATTCTCAGATAAAACCCTGGAAAATAAAAAGGTTGTAAATTCACCTAGAATGTATCGCCACAGGAAGTGCTAGTCACAGCCACATGAGGCAGAAGGGAAAAACCAGGCCTAAAATGACTACCTGGGGATGGGAGGGAGGGAGGGTGGTTGTGGGGAGGTGGGGAGGAAGAGAGTAACCAAGAAAAATATCCCCCCCCCCAAAAAAAAAAAAAAACCTGTCGAGGGCATGTGACCCAGGCTCTGATCGTTTTCAGAAGGGAGTTCCCCTGGTACTAATCTCATCAAGCCCAAACTTCAGATTGCTGTAGCGGTTCCTCAAAGTGCCAATTGCAGAATGGCTGGTTGTCCATACTCCCTATCTCAAGATGGTGATTTAAACCTTTGCAAAGCTTTCTAGCAGTACTTGCACAGATATCTTTTTTGTTGCTGAAGAGGGTGAGCATATTTTGAAAGCCATTGAATTTATGATTTATTTAAAGATAGATTTTAGACACTTCTAAAATCGTACTGTACTCCTCTGTGCTTACAAAGACATGTCTATCTTTGGGTCTTCTTTACATTAGGTCATCTCAGTATTGTGAAAAATATGTTTCATGCTTCAAAATTATAAGGTTTGTTTTGGAAGATTTCTTCTGCCTACTTTGTTGAGGTCATCTATCAAAACATATCATTGATGCGTGGAGTCTCCCACTTAGTGTTGAAAAGTTCTGCTGAGGGCTTTTATGTTTATGCAATATTATGATGCGTTCCATTAATTCCGATAAGCCTAACAAATTCATGGAAGGATCTCTAATTAGAGACACAACATTCAGATTTTCTTCCATATGTTCCTTCCAATCCTGCCTTACAAGGGGGTCAACTAAACAATTTCATAATCTATCAAACACTTCAACATTCTGCAGTTATTAGTCACCTGGGGAAATTTACATCTTGGGGAAAAGGGCATAGTTCCAACGTGAATGCAAATATTAGTGAGGGCTAAGGTTATGAAGTTAAAGGATTTTCTCACAAAGGGAATATTGTCCTGAAGATTTAAATGTCAGAAGTTTATGTGGAAAAATACCATCTCAGTGAAGGGGGGGAAAAAAAAAAAGGGGGTTTTCACAGATCTAGATGCAAATAGCATGAAGTAAGGAATCCAGAGGAAGACAATATCATCACTGCAAGTGTACAGAATTGGAATATAAAACATCAGAAGCAACAGAATGGAACAAGTGATTAGAAAAGAGAAATCTGAGAATGAAGAAATAGTGCCCTGTCAAATACAGTATATGAGTCTGACTATCTGGATTTCAGACTGGTGTCACAGCAAGAACAAAATTTGTCCTGATGTGGCCCAGAACTAGCCTACCTTGCTTCTAAAGCACACAGCTCATTTTGTTGCTCACCGAAAATCCCAAGGTCCCTCCAGGCAGACCTCAGCCTGTGCTTTGGCTTTTGACTATTGCGTCCCAGGAGCAGAAATTCCCATTTCCCTTTGTTGAACTTCTTTACAACCCAATCTTATGTCTCTATAGAGTGGCTATTCCCTCCTGTGTATTCACAGCTTCTCCTGTTGTGTCACACACAAACCTGGAGCAACAGGTGCATTGCTACTAGCATCTGGGTCAGTTATAAGGATATTGGACACTGCTGGTCCCAGTATTCACCCTGTGGAGCTCTGCTTATGAGTAGCAGTTTGACTTTGAGCCACTGACCACCACCAGACAGGTCAGACAGTTTTCCATGCACTCTGTGGTCCATGTGATCAGCCCTTAACATAATGGGTTATCAGCAAGGACACTATGGCAGGATGCACCAAACATCCTGCTAAAATCAAAGTAAGTGATATCCTCAGCTCTCTGCCCACCACTAAGATGTTTCACCATAGATGGTGGCAAGATAGGTCATGCACCATTTATCCTTAGTAAATATGTGTTGCCTTTTCCCAGTCACACTGTTGTCCTTTACATGGCTGGAAACAACAGACTATTAGAGGACCTGTACCACAGTGTTGCCAGGGACAATAAGAATGCTCAGAACATTCTGGATCTGCATCTGCTTTGATGTAATTGTGATTTCTTCTAACTGTTTTCAATTTAACGCCATATGCAGAGGAAGCACATAAAAGTGGTTCTTTTAAGGTTTGTGTATAGCACTTGAGGATGGGTGATGCAAACTGGCACAGCAAAGGTAGATGCTCCTGCAACTCATGCTGTCCCTAAGAAGCTCTTTGGAGGTCCTTAGGTTGTAGAGCATCCTACAGATTAGCTCATGGAACAACAGGACACCTACAGAGGAAAAATAAATAAAAAATACTGCCCGAACTCCTAAGAATATCTTCAGGACATATGTCAGAACAAGCACCAGTGATGGTACCTCTCCCCTTTTCCCAGCGACTTCCTATGTGTGAATTTTGCATTGCTCATGCACACACGGATACAGAAGCTGAGCATGGTGAGGTCTGGTGGGCCTGTAATGCCAGTACATTCACTAGTCTGCCCTCTAAGAGAATATACGCTTGTCTGTTGGGGGGTTAGGCTGTCTGGGAGTGTTTATTTATTCAGGCCTTGAATAAATTTTGACCTGCAGCTTCAGATATCTCTGTTTAAAAGCTGAATCTCTTGTTTAACCACCTTAAAAGCCCTGGGAAAGGCATTTGCTCGATAAACTCAGTAGAATACCTATCTGAGTGCATTTCTTAGAAGACAACACAATAGATATATATAATAGTAAAGGAATGAATTTATTCCTAATATACTTCTACTATGGTATATCTCTGTCTTTACTTTTAGGCAAGGTAATTTCACCTTTTACACTGTAGTTAGTTCATAAAGTCACATAAAGGCTACATTCTTATCCAGAGGAATGTAAATATTAGCTATTCAATAGTGAGATGGATTCAAGACCCATGTTGGCACAATCGATACAGTTTTATGAATACTTGCTTTATTAGTGTCATATATAATTAATTCAAGCCAGGTAGACTCTTTTAAAAAGCAATTTGCTAAACTGTCCAACAATACAGCAAAAAAAAACTTTGCTAAGAGGCAGAGGTTTTTTTAAAAATTAGTTGCTAGATTAAAAATATGATAAATACTTCTCTTCTGAGCCTGCAGTTCAATTGCAGCATTGTCTTCACAAAAATTCACAACTATGTGGGATGGAAAGACAAACAAATGATATTATTTTAAATAACAAATATTTTTAAAACATAAGATACTACAAGAGATCTTTCCCATCTAAAGGACATGGTAAACCAATGCATTACTTAGTTCAGAATGATTTAAATATTGCTCAATAATTAATGCACTGCTGTGCTAATGTGGCATTATAGAGAACTAATTCAAAGGCAATTAGTAGGATTAGATGAAAGTTTTGCTTTGGGGACTTTTATTATTTAGATGCTATTTTTTATCATCAACTTGT
Source organism: Pseudotriccus pelzelni (assembly GCA_035584735.1). Taxonomy (NCBI): domain Eukaryota; kingdom Metazoa; phylum Chordata; class Aves; order Passeriformes; family Tyrannidae; genus Pseudotriccus; species Pseudotriccus pelzelni. The sequence goes on along the minus strand of JAWMRA010000090.1, from coordinate 16,596,587 downwards.
AAATTTGATAGCTTACACTTAAGCTTATACTGCTCCATACATGCTCTCTGCTGGAGATGCATATACTTCAGCTGGTCAGTCCTTGCAGCTCAGAGAAAGCAATGCCAGAACAGCTCCCTGAATTCAAGCTATCCCATGGGTGTGCAAACATTTTTAACCCTGCCACCTCAGCACTATTGTAGCTAAGATATAAGGGAAGAATTCAGTATCCTGGCATTGTCCTGCACTTCAGTCCCATGGAGAGGCAAAGGTTAAGAATGAGGAAAATTAGGCAGACAGCCCTGTGTGGCCCAGAGAAAGACATGCTATTCTGTGGGGACAAGCTCCCCTTACATAGACAGGAGAAAGCTCTATGAATGAGATCATTTTGACTTCCTTTGCTCACATGCTAATGATGGCTTTCTTCCTTTTAGCTAAAGCAGGTCAGCCGTGCGGGAAGGTTCAGCGACGATACATTGTGAAGCGGTTCTGAAGCCCCAGTGCCTCTCCTGCAGCTCGGGTCCCAAAGGACATGGCTCGCCATGGCTTTTCCCGCCCTGCAACCAGCGCGCAAGGGCCCTGCATCCGTGCATCCTGCCACTGTTCTCCCAGCAAGATCTCTGCAGCAAGGCCCTCAGCAGCCCGAGGAGGCAGGGAGAGCAGGCTGGATTTTAGACCCCCTCTCAGGAGCTGATTAAAATCAGCTGGTGTACACACAGCCCTCCTCAATAACATTCATTTTCAACAAGGGGGCAGCTCCCCAACATTCTAGACTGCCAGGGATCACGTTCTAGTCACAGTGACAATCTACCAGACAGACACTCTTTCTGCTGTTGTTTCTTTGGTGACTTTTTTTAATCCTTGGATTACTTTACTCTCTAACTCTTTTATAGTTTGCTCACTGAATTATGTTCACTCCAGAGAAGTGCATCCAGTTCCTTCTGTTCCCACAGTAATCATCAATTCAAGCTGAAGTGAATGGGTCAAATTTAAAGGCAAAAAAACGGTGGTGTAAATTTCTCATTAGCAAATCAATGCAAATCTGTGAAATTCAGTGTCACTGAACCACAGACAGCCCTGCTTTAAGTGAAAACAAATTCCATTAATTTCTGTGGGAATAGCATATTTTTTACTCTTCATTTGATCCACTGGGCCAAGTTGCCTCTATACCTTTGACACTGCTGTGAATTTTGAATTAATTAGGGAGGTCAGCATCTCTGGCACGTTGAATATAAATCTGTACATTTCACCTGCTGAGAGGGGAATGGAGCTGAAATAGCAAAATAAAAAGAGACAGTATAAGAAAATAAACTTGGCCACCATAACATTTTCATCATCCCTTTGAACCTCCTTGGTGGTGGCAGCTTCTACCTCCTCAAAATGTGCACTGCATTAACATACCCATACACATGATGGACTTGATGAGCAGATGGCTGGGAGGTAGGAAATAAAGTACCCAAAAGGAGGCTGCTGTGCATACAAAAGAAAATGCCATCCCTGCGGCCCCAAATTCAGCTCTTGACTGGCACTGCCCCCCAGACTGAGTGATGCTGCTGGGGGAAGAAAAGCGGCACGACCATTCTGGGATATTGGCTAAGCCTGTGCTGAGAGCCAGTAGGTTCTCCTACGTATATTAAAATCCTCTAAACCCAACACACAGCCCAAAACCTAAAATATGTCCTTCAAGCAAATAAAGAGTCACCTCATCAGCATTCCACAAGCATATGCTGCCTGACCTCCTTCCCAGTGGATCTGTGCTGGGATCTGTGCCTGCCCAGCCAGGGAGGGTGTAGGGAGAGTGTCACTCTCAGAGCAGTGATGAGGAGTGGTGGTATTTACTGCTTCTGGAGAAAGAAGGGGAACCTGCCACAGACATCAGTCAGTGCTGGGGTGCACTCTGGACCAGCAGTCAGCAGCAGCTCACCACTTCTACATTCATGTTCTTTCTCTGCATACGCTGGTGAGGCTCTTTAATTCTTGCTGGTTTATTTCAAAAATAGACTTTAAGGCTTCTGCACTCATGGGGAAGTTAAAGAATTATTTTACTGATGCCTTTGAAAATATAACATGGATTTAAATGTCTGAAAATCAGTTGTAGTTTTACATACACATGTGCACGTATACACACCTACATACATATCTATACATTGAAAGGTTTAAAAGTAGACTTACATATAATGTATACATACATATAATACTAGAAATAAGAAAAGGAGAAAGGGATAGAAATACATTTGATTGTGAAATTTGATCTACCTATAAGCATTTCAATGAGCCTTTAGTTATTTAAAATTTGCATCAGAGCCCATTTTGTCTTCTTTTTCAAAAGATCTTAACTAAACTCTCTCATATTACTACCCCACTTGTAAGAGACTTAAATTCTTGTGAAATGGATGCATCCTGCCATCTTGATGTGAAGTATAAGCAGTTTGGCAACAATGCCATATTCAACACTGGAAATATTGAATGGATCAGATTCTAGTTGGTCCCTTTAGGTAGAACCATTTCTTCTGCACATACACATGCAACTCATACTAGTATACTTTTAAAGAAGATTTGTGGGAGCTTTGTGCACTTGGCTGCCCAAGAGCATCACACAACTCTATAGGAGACTAAAATGAATTTATGAAGAAGCCAAAATAGGATGATAGCACCTGCAAGTGTAAAGGTCACAGAACTGTGTGGCAAATGCATGAAGACTTGCCCACTTTTCCTGCAATAGCTGTCAATGTATGTTTAGGCAGGCCTTCTTGTCTGGAGTAAGCACTGGGGCCTGAGTCACTGTCATGCATGTAACTGCAAAACAAACCCAGAACTGGAGCTTAGTTGGGAATCTGCAGCATTGTTCCTCTTCTGACACTCACTAAATGCACTTCTCTGGAAATGGTAAAGATTTGCAATAAATTTCAGAACTGTAGATGTGAGGACGCACAGCTGGATTCAAATTCTTGGCTCTGAACATTTTAAATTTCAGACCTGGATCACAATCTAATCAGAAAGTCACTGTTGGATTTGCTGTGGTCAGTGTCTCATGGGAGCTCTCAATTGTACTTCCTATAAAAATGGCAGAAATTTTATGAAAGCAGCTGTTCTAGAGAGACTATTTTTTCTCTTCTCCAGACTGATTTCAGCTGATTTGTCTTTACCTACCGTGTACCGTACTCAAACTCTGGAAAACATACTTCAGTGTGCTCTGTGGAGCAACTGAGAGATGAATCTGTGTATCACCAGCCAACTGAAAAGACTCACCCTCCCACTTTACTTGTTGGTAGGCTTAGAGATGTGAAATAATGAAATGGCAGAATAGAACTGTGCAATGTGGTATCTAACACCTAGCACCATGGTGAAGGCTCTCTCTGCCTCCCCACTAAAGCTCCATCCCTTCTGCTGGGAATAACAGGAATATCAAGAGCAGCTGCTGGAGGTTGTGAGACCTCCAGTAGGCAAACTAGCAGTTAAAACCTCATCTAGTCTATGCAAATCGACTCAGATGGAAATCACTTTAGTCTAAGTTGGAGCATCCTGCATTGCTTTAATTTCTACCAGCTTTTGATGACCCCCTCTGGGGTCATTATTCTATTAGGATTGAACTTTGTAGTGCACATGCTCTCTGCCCTGCTACGTACTGTAGATATTACTTCATTCAACTGATGCTGCAGGAATTAATTAGTTGCTCACTTCTCATGCAATTCTTTAGATCTAACTGCCTATTTTTGAGTAACCTAATTAAAAAACTTGTTAAAGATTTATTTCAACTCCATGTGGATAACACTCGCATCCTGGTCCTGTCCCACTCATTATTAGCAACAAGAGCTGAAACATCCTGCTGCTGTTGGTGTAGTCAAACCTCTGTCCCACATCACCTCTTTGTAGCTAAAAAAGAACAGGGTTTGTTCAGCCTTGAGAAAGGAAGGAGGAAGGGAGATTTGACTGCTGCCTACAGCTATCTAATGGAAGGGTGTAGAGAAAGTAGAGCCAGACCCTTCCCAAAGCTAGACAGGGGTAGAAGACAAAAGATACAAGCTGGAACACTGCAAAATTCAACTAGGTATGATACAGGTAATTTTTCCCATGAAGGTGGTGAAATACTGGAACAGAAGCATAGAAAGATGTGGGATTTGCATCCTTGAAGATAGATTTCTTTAGCCTTGAGCAACCTCTTCTCATCAAAACTTCTTTTAGCTGGATGCTGGACTACTCACCTTCATAGGTCTCCACCAGCAGAAATTGTTCCGTGATTCTAAGAGCAAAACAAGTAGGTATATTTAACAAAATATGACTGAGGGTACACATTTCTCATTTTCCTAACAAAAAGTCTCCTAAGGACTATGTCTCATTTGCCCTATTCCAAGTGTGTCTAAAATCTCAAGACAATTCCCAGCATAAAATATCAAAGCACTCCCAACTCTAAGTGACTTTACTTCCCTTTCACGCTGATTGCATTTTCAAGTTTGGTTCCTGTATACTGTTTCTGGTAAGGGCAGTCCTGCCTTACAAACCTCTTGACAGTCAGAGGATCAATAAGCATATGGAAGAGGGTGATTCAACCAGATTGCCCCTATGATATTGTCTACTTGGCTTTCTAAAAATCTTTTGACAGGGACTTCCACTCTGCCTTTTAAAGAGACTCAAAACTATAAAAACACATGTTGGAAAGACAACTTGCAAGAATTAGGAAGTTAAAAGCAGGAATAAATAGGCTGTTCTACAGCAGAAAGATAGATATGAGTCTCTAAAATTATAAGGGATATATTAGAAATAGAAAAGTTTCCGAGAATAATGACAAGGGTGATTAGTAGGTTCCATACAGAAAAAAAATGAAAAAAAAATACTAGGCTGGAAGTCTTTAGTGTGGAACAAAGATGACTTAAGGTGGAATATGTTAGAGACTAGAAAATCATGAGAGCTATGGAGGAAAGATAACTAGGAGATAAATTGTTTTTCTGTTAATTCCAGTACAAGAATTCAGGGTCATCAAATAAAGGTAAGAAGGACTGAATCCAGGACAGAGAGAGGGTCTCTGTGTGGTGAGCAAAGCACGTGGGAAACTCCTTCACAAACAAGGACATTGCAGATACAAAAAGCTCATACTGAATTCAACAGAATATTGAAAAAGCACTT